>OY757940.1:46197246-46464746 GCA_963585895.1 Sepioteuthis lessoniana | reverse complement strand
TGGTTGTTTCCATGGAAACTGAGTGCAATAAAATTGCACTGTATGTATTGCTATCATCAGTACATGCACTTGGCTGACTGCCAGTGTTGTTGAAGTCCAAGTCATAACAGAAACTAGATTAATCCTTTTCCCTGCTTTAAACTTGTCATCAAAGTCAAAAATGGCTTGCAAGGCCTCCAGGGCATTCATAAGCCGATGCCTGATTGACATAATACTGAAATTTGATCATCTATTTAGGGGTGGAAAAAAAAAGCAGTAATTTCAAATCACACTGTGGCTATATGAAGTTGCTATTTTCCTTGGGCTGATTCAAATGGCTAAATGGCTAAATGGCTATTGGTTTTATGGCATGTCAACCTTTGTTGGGCTATTCATAGGCCAGTCTTTTTTTTTTTTTTTTTACAATTACATAGTTTCAGGAAACTATACCTATATTTAAACAATTATAGCTTCAAGTAACTATTCTTTGTATACAGTTATATGGGAAGGAGAATTTACTAAGATTTTTTTACTCAGATGTGGCATGAGGCCAAATGAATGGAGTACCCAATGAGACAAATTCAATCTTGCAAGTTTGCTAGTCAAGCTGACTAACCATTACACTATCCAAGGCACTCCAGTTATATGAGGAGGAGTCTCTGTGGTATAATGGCTAAAGTGCAGGACTGCAGCCTCAAAGTAAGTAAGTTAGAACTAAAGTCATGTTATTTCATTCACTTTCATACTAATACCCTTGAGCAAGTTATTCCCCCAGCTATAAGTTAAATAGCATCACTACTGTTCTGCAAGGAGGGCTTTGTCATTAAATAACCCATGAAGATTAATAATTTTAAAGCATATAACTATTCCTATTGTTTCTTTATAATAATAGATCTTTAACTATTCCCATCAAATTGCAATATTAATGAACATATTAATAAAGTTCAGTATCATTTAAAGTGGGTAAACACTTCATAGTAAAGTGAAAAAAAAAAAAAAAAAGAGTTGGCGACCAAAGTTATGGGCAACCCGTAGGCTCCTTTTACATTAGCTACTACACTAAGGTGTAGAGGAGAACGCAACTCATTTCCCTGGATTGCTCCACTTTACCCTTGATATGTACCTTGTAATGCCGAGTGTTAAGCAAGGAGGCATCAAGTAGCATTTTTTGAGTCTTTGGTATAACTTAAACTGGGATTGAACCCCGGTCTCCCGGACCATTAGCGAACACTATCTACTCAGCCATTCGAAACTAATGATAATTCTTAGTAACCAATTATAGATTCAAGTAACTATTCTTATTATAAATAATTTACAGTTATATGGTTTAAAGTATTCCTCGGATTGAACCCCGGTCTCCCAGCTCATTGGTGAACACTCTAACCACTAGTGTTGTATTTTGACCTTTGACCTGGCCAAAAATGCCATTCCAAGGTGATGCACCGGAAGGAAGTGACACATTCTAATGGCAGTTATGAGAGGAAATCGTGTGGGCGGAAATTGGCTGATAAAATGGGACGAGGTAAAAAATTCCCATGGTATACTCAGACTGACGCACCGGAAGAGAGTGACCTGTGAACTGCATGACAGTTATTTCCGCTTGATGACGATCAAACATGCAATTTCAGCGATCGAGTGGGCGTTGAACTATTATATAACTCAGTCAAGACAGAAGTCAAGGCAGTTGCAGTTGGAGACGGAGTGATAGACGAGATGTGGTAGGGAAAGCCACACCCGGCCGAGGGGGCCCTCGGAAACCCCGATGGAGTTTTGGGACCAGAGAAGCACCCAGCAGAGTGGGCCCAGGGCCTTCGGTTGAGCATCTGGAGAACGAGAAAGACAACGTTGACGGCCATAAGAGTGGGGGTCAAAATATTGAAGTTTCTGTTCATTCTCCAGCTCCCTCTCACATGCAAACCTTGAGTAACCCTTTTCGAACCCTTGCAATAAAGTGAGAGGTAAATATTTTGTTAAAGAAGTCTTCCTGCATCTGTCTTTATTATTGTGAGGTTATGATACACATAGGAGAATATAACACTAGGCCAATGAATAGTAAAAATATCTATTGCAATAAAGTATGAGACAGTTTCACGTACTATTTAACACTAATTATTTGCAAGCAAGTATATAGTTTCAAATAACTATTCCAATTTATAAATAAGATTATGCTAACACTCATACCTTTAAGTATTCCAATCAAATTGAAATTCTAATGTTTTAAGATCTAATGAAAGTATTAATAAAGTTCACAATCATTTTGAACAGGTAAGCACTCATACTTAGTTACAAAATCTATTGCAACTGAATATGTTACAGTTATATGGTTTCAAGTATTCCTATTTAATACAAATTATTTGCAAATACTTATATGGTTTCAAGTAACTATTCCTATTTATTACTATTATCATATTTACCCAACCCCTCCACTCGGGCAGGATATGACACAAGGTCAATTTTTTAAGCGGAGTTTAACAGGTTTGAATTCAGAGTTTTCCTTCTCCTAGACCAGTTGCCTCACCAAGGCTGAAGAACCCAGTCTGCCCTACTATTTACCCATAGCTGGAGGGAGAATAATTGGATTCATACCTTTCCCAAGGGTATTAGTGCGATGTGAAATGCAATCAGTCCAGGATTTGAACTCGTATCACCGTGTCCAATTCCTGCGACGATAATCATTACACTACGGGCACCTATTTATTACTATTATTATTATTATTATTATGTCCCCAAAAAATGGTATAAAATAAGTAAGACAAACATGTATTAAGAGAGAAGAATAAAGGTTATATATTACAGTAAAACAAGTAATACAATGTCACCAATGTAGCTCTTGCTACCTACTTCCAAAGTGATTTACATTCAAATGTTATATCCTTAATGGAAGAGTCCATTGTGTATCAAAAATAGGGGTGATACCATAATCATTGATAATAAAAAGAAAAAAGACAAAGAATTCACTAACAATTATCTCTGTTTAACTATTCCCATAAAATTGCAACAGTAATGTTTTAAAATCCAATGTACACATCAATAATGTTTAATCATTTTGAACAGGAAAACACTTCATACTTAGTTAAAATATCAATTGCAATTTAGTATGCCGCAGTTATATGGTTTCAAGGTTTGGTTTCTTTGTTTAATGCCACATCAACCTTTGGAGGTTATTTAATGCCAAAGTCATCCTTCTAGAAGAGCAGTAGTGGTACAATTTAACGCATAGCTGGAAGGATAAGGGGGTTCATACCTTCCCCAAGGGTATTTGTCCAAAAGTGAATGTAATAGCATGACTGGAGTTCAATCTCGCTTACTACGATTCCGCAGTTCATCGCTTTAATCATTACACCACAAGGACATCCCCATGGTTTCAAGTATTCCTATCTTATACTAATAATTAATATACAATTGTGAATGGTTTGGTTTTATGGCATATCAACTATTGTAGGTTATTTAATGCTAAATCCTTTTTATAAATATATATATATATTAAATATATGATTTCTAAACACATTTTGTAGATAATATTTTTAAATGAGCTGGAGCTCATTTTTTTTGCACAGTAATTTTTTTATTTATTATTTTATTAATTATTAATATTATAATTATTTTTATTTATTTCTACCTCATATAAATAATTCTATTTACTATTAATCATTTGTTTGCACACAGTTGAATGTTTTCAAGTATTGCTATTTAACACAAACAATACAATTAAACATCAGTCATTTGTTTACACACGGTTAAATAATTAAACAGTTCTATTTCAGGCAATTCAGTTTAGCATAAGTCATTTATTTGCACAGAGTTTAAATGTCAAACAGTTCTATTTGACCAATACATAGGACCCTATCAGGAGCTATCACACTGGACCAGAGTGTACCTGGGAGCAATGGCAATGAAGAGGTACTCCACATTCCCCAAAGTTTCAACATCACAGGATCCTAACCATCAGATTGTTTAGTTTCAAAAGAGGACACTCATTGGAAGAGTCTTAGCCCTCTGCAGAGATGCAGTTGGTGTATTCTACAGCCCCAGCCAACTGGGCCAACAATTCTAGACAGTATCAAGAATTGTTATCTAATACTATTATTTATACATTATTACATATGGTATGAAGTATTCCTCTTTAATTCAGATAATTTATACACAAATATGGTTTAAAGTATCTGTCCCTATCTAAAAATAATTTCTAAGCACAAAGTTATATTATCTCAAGTATACCTATGTAACAAAAATAATTTGTAAGCATTTATATGATTTAAAGTATCTAATAATAATAATATTCTTTAGTGAACAATCATATTTTTAGGTAACTATTCTTAATACAACCAGGCCATTGACCTAATGAGTAGAGTGTTCGCCAATGGTCCGGGAGACCTGGGTTCAATCCCAGGTCGCATCATACCAAAGACTCAAAAATGGTACTTGATGCTGCCTTGCTTAGCAGTCAGCATTATAAGGTAAAGTGGAGCAATCTAGGGAAAGGAGTAGCACCCTTCCCTACACTCCGGTTGTAGTCACTATTGAAAATGGAGCCTTCAGGTCAGCTTTGACTAAGGTCGCCAACTATTCTTAATACAAACAATTTACATATAATTAAATGTTTTCCAGTATTCCTAGCAAACATTTAAAACTATTTAATAATGATCATTCATTTACACCCATTTCTATGGTTTCACTTATTTCTATCCAATAGAAATAATTTTCAAACAGATTTATTTGACCCAGAGATGAGACCCTAACAAGTACTACCACTACAGGTCAAAATGGGCATAGCAATAATGGCAAAAAAAATGTGGTTTGGTTTTAAGGCATAGCACACATTTGTTATTTAATGCCACATCCTCTTTTTACATATATTAAATATATGATTGGTAAACATATCTTGTACATATATTTTTAAACCAGCCTGAGCCCATGTCTTTTGCCCACAATTAAATGGTTTCAGATATTGCTACGTAACAGTAACAATTTAACATCAGTCATTTGTTTGCACACATTTAAATAGATATACACAATACGCAAGAGATTAGTTTTTATAGTAATTTCATTTTTACATGAGTTAGAACTAATTTGTTTGCACACTAGTATTGCTATTGTTTTTACACAGTTAAATTGCTTCAATTATTGCTACTTAACACTTATAATTATATTCAATATTAATCATTAGTTTGTGCATAATGAAGTGGTTATAACCATTGCATAATGGTTAGAGTGTTTGCCAATGGTCTGGTGGACCAGGGTTCAAACCCAGGTAGAGTCATACCAAAGACTCAAAAAATAGTTCTTGATGCCTTCTTGCTTAAAACTGAGCATTACAAGGTATGGATCAAGGGTAAGTGGAGCAATCCAAAGAAAGAGTAGTGCCCTCACCTACACCTCAATGTAGTAGCTATGGAAAAAAGAGCCTTCAGGTCACCTTCAACTATGGTTGGCCAACTGACTTATTCTATTCAACATTACTCATTTATTTGCACACAGTTAAATGGTTCCAAATATTATGTACCCTTAACAATTCAATTAAACCTCTGTTATTTTTTTTTTTTTTTTTTTACACACAAATTATCAAACAGTTTTACTTCCAACAATTCAATTTAGCATAAATCAATTGTTTGCACTCAGGACCCTTTCAGATGCTACCACTCCAGGCCAGAGTGGACCTGGGAGTGATGGCAATGAAAGGGTACTCCACATTCCACAAAGCTCTAGCATTGCTGAAGCCTCACTATCAGATTGTTTGTTGTCATATACAGAACACTCACTGGTGGTGATGGGGGTTGGTCTTACCAACTACATCTCTACAAAGATGCAATCTGTGTATTTTACAGCCCCAGCCAACCGGGTTCGGTAAACGAGTACTGTACACTCTCTAGAAGTAGAGTCTCACCATCAGATACAGCTTAGTGCCAAACCTAGGACACCCAGGTAATTGGTATGATTAAATTTAATTGTACACAAATACACATGTTTGGCTAGTCAGTTCTGGTCGATCTGTCTAGAAAGTGTTAAGGAGAAGGAGAGGAAAAAAAAAAAAAAAAAAAGAGTGAGAACAATCTCCAATTGTAGATAACATGTCCAAGTTTTATAGACTAGTTTCAAAGTCAAAGAATTATCAGATGTCATTGGATAAGATTACAACCTAACAAAACATTTCTGGTCTATTTATACACCTCACACCTTTTAAATATTCATTGGGAGAAATAAATAAGCTGTAAGTACAAATAAAACATTTGACCAAATTTTGGCCAAAGACAAAAAATACATTTTCATCAGATTAAAAGAAAGTCATTTATACTAGCAAACTAATTCACAAAATAGTTAGATATTTAGTAAACTCATCTTTGTTCCGGTGAAGTGAGCAGATTATTACAAGTGAATTTAACATCACAAAGTGGTCCATATTTCGTCTTGTGCTAAGATAAGCTTACTAAATGAAAGAGGGTAGCTCATCTGGTCTAAATGGTTTTCAGGTTAGGCTAGCAGAACATTGTCAGTTCCATTCTTCATGTTTCACAACATTTTTTTTGTCTACAATCATTTGTTGGTAAAGTTATATAATTTTCAAGGAGGTGCCCATGGTGTAATGGTTATCATCGTAGAAAATGAACACGGTGACACAAGTTCAAATCCTGGACGAGACTGATTGCATTTCACATAGCACTAATACCCTTGGGAAAGGTATGAATCCAATTATTCTCCCTCCAGCTATGGGTAAATAGTCAGGCAGACTAGGTTCTTCAGCCTTGGTGAGGCAACTAGTCTAGGAGAAGGAAAACTGTTAAACTCTGCTTAAAAACTGACCTTGTGTCATATCCTGCCCGAGTGGAGGGGTTGGTAAATATGGTTATATAATTTTCAATCTAACATTAATAAATAATTTGTACGTTGTTGTTTCAAGTATTTCAATTTAATACAAATCATTTGCAAAACGGTCTATTTGACCAATAGATGGAATCCTAACAAGTACTCCATTCCAGGTCAGAGTAAACCTGGAAGTAATAGCAATCAAAGATTACACCACACTCCCCAGAACTGGAGCCTCATCAATAAATGCAGTTTTGTGTCACCCCCAGGACACCCATTTTTGTGGAGGACCTTAAACCATCTGCAGGGCATGCCCTACCCTCAGGGTGACTCATAAGTACACCCCTAGCAATTTTTTTTAGAAAATATTAATTTTCTTCTAAATCAAAGAGATGAGGATTTTCATTATTTCTAGTCAAATATTTTAGAATCAAAATTGATATTATTAGGTGTTATTTATGACCAAACTATCACATTGTAACCAAGGATTGTAACTTATTGATTATATACAGAGACTGTAGTATACACTTAAAGTTGAGTGAAGATGGCAATTTTTTTGGACAAGCTTTTGACGGATTAAGTCCATTTTAGCCTAAATGGATTTGTGAATGCCACATACTGAAATTAGCTATTATTTATTATCAAAAAGCATTTTCATTGGCAGTATGCAATACAAGGTCAATTCTTTTTAACCAGAGTACAATTGGTTTGATTTCCGAGTTTTTCCTTCTAGACTGGTTGCCTTATCAAGTTTAATGATCCTAGTCTGCCCAACTCCGGCCATGTATACCCATAGCTATGGAGCAAAGAGATAAATTCATGCTTTTTTCAAGGGCATTAGCACAAAGAAAAATGTATTTTAATCTTTTTAGTAACCTTATATGACACACTAAAGTTTACTGTTTTGGTGTTATTTTGCTAGTTTCTTGATAATTTGTCAACAACCATCTTTCTTAAATAACTTTAATTCACAACTCAAAATTATCTTTTATATTTGTGTATATGATAAAATTATAATATTTTTCAATTAAAGATCTGGTAGGATAGGTAAAATATGTAGTTTCTCACAAAAAATTAGGGCACTGCAATATACAGCATCCTCAATAAATAGGTAGACCCCCAACAATTTTTTTACAGAAATTAACTTTCTTTCTAAATCAAAAATACGGTTTGGTTTGTTTGTTTAATGGTATATCAACTTTCATGGGTTATTTAATGCTAAAGCTATCCTTGTAGAAGAAAAGTAACTATAGGTATGAATTCCTTTATCCCCACAGCTGGGTAGGGATAAACGAGTTTATACTTTTCCCAAGAATATTAGTCTGAAAGTGAATGTAATAGCATGACTAGAGTTCATTATCACACACTATGATATCACAGTCCAGGACATTGGCCACCACACCACAGGGACACACCTTGAGGAGAAAAATCCCTAATAATAGTAAAGTTGGCAACCATAATCAAGAGTGCCCCAAAGGCTCCCTTTTCAATAGCAACACTGAGGTGTAGGGGAGAGCGCTATTCCTTTCCCTGGATTGCTCCAATCTACCCTTGATACATACCTTATAATGCTGAGTGTTAAGCAAGGAAAGTATCAAGTACCATTTTTTTGAGTCTTTGGTATGACTCAATCTGGAATTGAACCCCAGTCTCTCGGGCCATTGGCGAACACTCTACCATTTAGGCCAATGGACTGAAAGATTCAATGATGTGAGCACCATGAATGCAAACCTCAAATTATCAGAGCATTTTTAAATGTAATGCTCTAATATAAATTTTGCTATGCGGTGCCGTGTTACATACATAGAAATATGAGTTTTAGGTTGGTTGGATTTTATGGCATATCAACTTTTGTAGGTTATTTAATGCCAAATCCATTTTTATGCAAATATTCAGTTCTATTTCAACATGAATACACAGTTTAATTGTCAAAAACATTTCTATTTCAAGCAATTCAGTTTAGTCAAACAGTTCTATTTCAAAGAATTCAGTTCAGCTTAAGTACGCAGTTTAGTTCTATTTTATACAAATAATCTGTTTTATTTCAAACAATTCAGTTTAGCATGAGTACACAGTTAAATAGTCAAACACAGTTCTATTTCAAGTTACTCAGTTCATACAAACAGTTCTAATTCAGCCAATTTAGTTTATTTAATATAAGTATAGATTTTGTTTACACACAGTCAAAACAGTTTTATATTAAACAATTCAGTTTAGCAGTAGTACAGTTTCAATGTCAAAAACAGTTCCAATTTAAACAATTCACTTTAGCATAAGCACACAGAAATGTTTTTGACAATTAAACTATTTCAACCTATACAGTTTAGTCCAACAGTTCTAATTCAAACAATTCAGTTTAGTATAAGTATGCAGTTTAGTTCTATTTAACCCATAGATAGGACTATCAGGTCAAAACAGTTTTATTTCAGATAATTCAGTTTAAATGTCAAAACAGTTCTATTTTAAACAATTCAGTTTAGCATAAATACACAGTTTAAATGCCAAAAACAGTAAACTTAAACCATGGTATAGTTCTATTTAACCCATAGATAGGACTCTTATCAGGTGCTACCACTCCGGGTCAGAGTGGACCTGGGAGTGATGGTGGACCTGGGAGTGATGGCAATAAAGGGGTACTCCACATTCCCCAAAACTCCAGCATAACTGGAACCTCACCATCAAATTGTTTAGTGTCATATCCAGGACACTCATTATGGGGGTCTTATCCCTCTGCAGAGAAGCAGTCGGTGTATTCTACATCCCTAGCCGACAGGGCAGAATTTTAGGTTATGCATGTATTTACCCAATCCCTCCACTATGAATAGAATGTGATGCAAAGGTCAATTTTTAAGCAGAATTAAACTGGTTCGAATTCAGTGTTTTCCTTCTACACTGGCAAATTAACAAAGGATAAAAGAACCCAATCTGCCCTACTAATTACTCATAAAAAATTTAATTTCCATTATTATTTACCTATATCTAGAAGTAGGAGAACAAAGGAATTCAAGTCTTTCCCAGGGGCATTAGCACAGTTTGGCTCAGGATTTGAACTCAAGTAACCAATTCCACTTCCTACGAAACTAACCTTTCCACAAAGTGCATCTCCATCAGTTTTAGTTATATATATATATGTGTGTGTGTGTGTATCACTTTAATTGTGTGCTTGTTACCTATAGACTATTAGACTAATCTTGATGAAACAATATCTCTCTTTCTCTCTCCATTATATATATATATATATATATTTTGTTACGTCCACCAGCCACGGTAGGATTATAGTGCAAGAACTACTATGTGGACCGGAAGTGGGGGAAGGCGATTGGCGAGTCTTCGAGCCCTAGCAACAGGGGAAGAAGCAGCCGAGAAGGGGAAAAGGTCTTGACCCGGATAAGGAGAAGACATGCCATTGGTCGAGGCAGGGAGGGCGCTTTACCGCCAAAAAGAAACGAAACCCAAAAAGTTAGTTTGGAGCTTTGCCAAGGAAGAGAAAGGTCGCCTTTTCATGGGGTCCAGTGAAAGGGGAAATCCTAGTCCCAAAATGGCATATAGAAGCATTTAGCTCCGTTGGGTAAGACCCTGAGGCTCAACGTAAAAGAAAAGGGAAACAAAAACTGGCGCCTTGCAACTCTTTAATAGGGAGATTAACGAATATAAGAAAAAAAAGAAAAAATTAACAAAAGCAAAAAAATACAAAGAAAAAAAAAATACTTTGTCTTATTGGAAGGACCTAGTCAGATACTTTTGGGAGCGACTCGTCCTCCGTATTTCTGTACATGTTTTTTTGTTGTATTCGTCTTGCTCTTTGTTTATCTGTTGTTACAGTTGTGCTTTCTTTTAAAATAAAAAAATGTAAGAATGATACATATATAAAGAAAAGGAGAAAACCAACTCCGCGTTATATTGTTTGTCCAGTTCAGCATTCCCCACGTATTCATTCATATCACGTTGACCTCTTTAACCTTCAAACCCTCATTCATCCGTGGTCCTAATAACCCACATATAGGACTCCGTCCATACCTCGAAAAATTAAAAACACGGGTGGAAACTCGTTACAATATATATATATATATATATATATATATATATATATATATATATAAATAACAGAAATATCCGATCCATGATCAGACTAAAACAATTTTAGGAACATCAGTGAGTGAGAAAGAAAGGTGTAAGCTAAAAATTAAAAATGTGTCCTTGTAATGGAAATATTTGCCAATTAATTCAAATGAAAAATATTCTTTTATTCTATGAACTGTTTTATCATTCTTAGTTCACATTTAAAATAATATATAAAAATATGTAACCCTAGAGTGGTGAAAAGTTTAAAATATTTTCATTACTTTTTTGGTCTCCAATAAATTTTCATTTTTTACAATTAGTGCTCAGTTACAAAATTTTTTGAATAATAATTTAAAAAAATAAAATAGTTTTAGTTCAAATTTTCATTTTTCCTCTAAAAATTTAAGGATAAATGGATCTAAGATTTTACATATTACAATATTCTTTTATTCTAAAGATTTTACATATTACAATATTCTTTTATTCTAAAGATTTTACATATTACAATATTCTTTTATTCTAAGGTTCTTTTTTATTTACATTTAAGATACTTTTGAAATGTAACCTTAAACTCACAGGTGGTTTAAAACATTTTCATTTTTCTAAATACTTTTTTTTTAAATATGGCAAAAATCTAAATGCAATTCTTAATTCCTTGTTGAACTAGGGATAAAAAATGTATTTGTTTAATTTATTTTCTTCTTCATCCTATAACAATGTAACAATAAAAAGAAGCTGAGAATTAAAAATGTGTCCTTATTTCAAGGTGAAACATTTCACATATTATTTCAAATGAAAATTATCTCTTTATTCTATCAACAATATTTTTTTAAAAGATTTTTGAGTCACACTGATTAAAAATTAATATTTTGTTTGGAGAAGATAAAAAAAGTAATCATTTAAAAAGTAAGTTTTTGAGTTATCAAAAAACAATGCTTTCACATCTAATTTCTGTTATTTTTTTTTTACCCTTTAAAAATCTAACATTATTAGGTAGGTACAATAAAAAGCTGCTAAGAATTAAAAATGTAATATATTTTGTATTACAAATATTTTTGGAGGTTTACATTTAAAATAGTATCTTAATGAAGGTAATTCTTGGTTTGAAATATTTCTATGATGTTTTTAGTTCTCAAAAAAAAAAAAAAAAATTAATTTTTTTACAAAATGGTACAAAATTTTCAAAAAAGCATTAAATTCAAATTTCACCTACAGAATCTGAATGATATTTGAAAATGGCAGGTCATAAAAACTCAAGTTGCACATGCTTTTTGTACTTACTTACAAAGAACTGAAGAGTTCCACAAATCATTTGATTTCTAATCATGGAATTTCATCATTTAATCAGTTAAAATCAAAAACCAAATTTTCTACTTCACCTTTTAATGAATATAAAGTGGAGGTGCCCGTGGTGTAATGGTTATCGTCGTAGGAAATGGACACGGCGACACAAGTTCAAATCCTGGACGAGACTGATTGCATTTACCATAGCACTAATACCCTTGGGAAAGGTATGAATCCAATTATTCTCCCTCCAGCTATGGTTAAATAGTAGGGCAGACTAAGTTCTTCAGCCTTGGTGAGGCAACTAGTCTAGAAAAAGGAAAACTCTGAATTCAAACCTGTTAAACTCTGCTTAAAAATTGACCTTGTGTCATATCCTGCCCGAGCAGAGGGGTTGGTAAATATGATAATAAAGTGTATACGTGATTTTAAATTTCAATGACATATTTCTTTTCTGAGTTATAAACTGAAACATACATACCAAAACAGACATGACTTGTGTGTGTGTGTGTGTGTGTGTGTGTGTGTGTGTGTGTATAGAGTCTGGATTCTTTGTTCAATGGCATATCAACCTTCATGGATTATTTAATGCCAAAGCTATCCTTGTTGAACAGTAGTGGTATTACTTAACCTATAAGCTGTAAGGGAAAAGGAGGTTCATACTTTTCCCAAAAGTGAGTACAATTAGAGTTTGAACAAAATTGCTGATTTTGAAGGCCAACAAATCCCCCCCCCCCAATGTATCTACACCCATTCAGTTAATTGCACTGTATGGTGTAGAGTAATGGCCAGCAAAGTAATTGGTCCAAAAGACAAGCTGAGACTTTCAATAGGAACCCATACAGAACCATGATTGAACATTTCTTGTACCCAATCATTGTGTGGGTTAAAATAACCCACACAAATGGTTTCAACAGGGTAGAGCCACTGCTCATAGGGAAAACAAGAAGCTTCTCTACAAAATCTTTGGTAATAGAAAAATTTTAAGAAATTAGAAAATTCAAATAGGCTACTCATTCACCCAATTACCCAACTTCTTTTTGTGGGGATATTCAAAGGAGTGTGTGTATAAGGGAATAAACCTAAGAGAGTGCAACAGGCCCACAAATAATATCCATGCAGAGATAAGAAAATTGAAACCTCGAGTAAAGTCAAAGAGCTCAAATTAAAGTGCAATTTTATATGCATAAAACAAAGGCTATCTATAAGATTGTTTTTCACAAATAATTTTGAAAAATATTTTTAAATAAAAAAAATTTCCTTGGACAATATTTTATAACTAAAAAAAGACCACATGCACATACACAAACAATCACTTCTTCCTTTTGTCAGCCATCAATAGAAAGAAAAATGCCATATATGCTTGCAAACATCAGGAAAAAAAAACAGGAAACAAACCAGTCAATTCAGAATCATGCTACATGGCACATTAATTCAATTCCTGATACCTTTTGATATAATATGCATCTATGTCCAATTCATATTAAATTACATTTTTTTTCTTATTTTTTAAGCTAGCCCCTCAATAAAATACAAGTATTGATTTTCTTGGCAAAGGAGCCCTTCCAGCCTTAAGGATTGGTCTATCTCCCTACTAACATTTTCTCCTCTTTTGGCTCTTTGCCATACTTAGCTAAATATAGCTTAAAAACATTCTTTGCTGCTACCAAATATCAATATCATACATGGGTGAGTCAAAAGTTTTGCAATATTTTGATATGTGCTAGTTTTGAATTCGAATATATGTTGACTGCAATTATGCTTTATTGGATTGTGATGACTTATCCAAAATAATCATAGGGTGAGTCAAAAGTTTTGCCATATTTTGGTAAATACTAGCTTGCAGCATGTATATCACATGACTGAAGCAGTTCAAGCTGTGGTTGGTAGTATCATGGTAGTAGGTGCACTAACATATTGAGCATTGCTTCACTGTGAGTGATTTGAAAGCCAACAGATGAATGTGCAAAGTAGTCAAATTCGAGAACTTAGGCTTTATGAGTTCGAACAGGGTCATAATGCTGCGGAATCAAACAAAAACATTTGTTGTACCAAAGGTGATGGTGCAGTTGATCACTGTACAGTTGTTGCATATTGACCCTTAACTGAGTCATCACTCAGAGATTTCTCTGAATGAGACGCACCTGTGTAAATAAGCAGAAGCAGTCACATGGTTTATTAGAAGTTGTGGGCATTATGAAATGATATATGCAGATGCCACGTGAGGGTCTGAGTCAGTTGGAGTCAGTGTGAGTCTTGAGTCAGATTTAGCTTGCATGCAGTCACTAAGAGTGGCCCACAGCGGCCTCCAGTTGAGTAACCCCCCTCCAACTGAGAAGCAGAAGTGCTAAGTGTGGTCTTGAAGATAACACAGTGTGGTATGGTCAAGAGAAGTTATGGGTTGATATAGCCGTCTGTCTATCTCACACTGCAGAGATTTGACCCCTTACGAAAGAATAAAAAAGACGTATATATTTTTATAACTAAGTGTGGTGGTTCTTTCTTCATCACAGTATACAACACAGTAACCATATAGTTCAAGAAATTTTTCTTAAGTTGCAAAAACCTGAATGATAAGCCAAGGTCAAGTAAACCTAAAATAATGGATTCCAAGGCCATGCTTCAAGCCAAAGAGACAAAACTGGCATGTAGCACTCAGAGTATCAAGCAAGCATAACATTTCACAGTTCAATGTGGTTCGTCACCTTCACAACCTCAGCAAAGCATCTGGAGCTGCCAAATTGTGCCTCACATTATCAAAACACTCCAAAACCTTTGAATTACCTTAGTATCATAAATAATGATAGATATTAATAGGGGTCAGAATACAGGTAGATGGAAATAGATATTAATAGGGGTCAGAATACAGGCAGATGGAAATAGATATTAATAGGGGTCAGAATACAGGCAGATGGAAATAGATATTAATAGGGGTCAGAATACAGGCCGATAGAAATAGATATTAATAGGGGTTAAAATACAGGCAGATGGAAATTAAGAAATGGGAACATTAATAAGTGGATGGATATAAATCAGTTTAAGTAGAATATGAACAGACTTGAATGATCACTTGGATATATGATTACATCATTGATGATGATTGATGTAGATACAGAATTACCTATAGTAGACAGATTGACTGATGGATGGATATTTATACAATTTAGGGAGTGCAGAGGTGGAAGCAAATTTATAACTGCCAAGTCAACAGGCAATTCACACATTGACAGACAAACAAGTAGATAGACATTTTGGCAGATAGAAAAACAGATACCAAAGCCTGCAGATTGAGATAGATAAGCTTAACCTAGTCAAAGACAAGACTGTAACTTGTGAAGAATTCAACTTATCAGCAATAGCCTTCTGAGATTAGATGGTTCACTATAAGCTCTACAACAGACACCCTAGATGGAGATGGACAGGCAGATAAAATTAGAAGAAATTGATACTAAGAGATAGGTAGAAATGTAGATACTAGTGGAAAATATATACATATAGATGCCAGCAAAATATCGACTGATAGATATGAACAAAATTCTCTCTATCTCTCTCTATATATATATTTAAACAAATCTATTTGACCTATAGATGGGATCCTAACAGGTCCTACCATTTTGGGTCAGAGTGGATCTGGGAGTAATGGCAATGATGAGGTACTCCACACAACTGGAGCCTCATCATCAGATGTAGTTTAGTGTCATACCAAAGACAACCCTATTTCTGAGGTGGGGAGAGTCTTAGCCTTCTGCAGGAGAAACAGCATATTCTAAACCATGGCAACAGAATTCAAAACAAATAGGGTATTATTATTTATAAAGTGTTATCATCATGGCATGCTGACAGCAAGGATTCTCTTGAGTCTCACTATCTACTCTCATGGACCATCACTCTGGAAAGGTCCTCTATATAGTATCCAGTGTCTTCACAAAGCTGGTTAATGTAAGTTTTCACAATTTGGCCAACACTGGTGTTTTCATAGGACATTTACTATTTTGTTCTTACTTCTCCAGCAGTGCCCAGCATGTCTTACTTGAATGGTTTGTGAGATTGGAGGTAAGTGGACATAGAGCAGCTCTTTTCTGGGATACTGCTTCCAGTTTTTGTTCAAAACAGAACTTAGCATTCTTGCATAGTTTCTATCCAGTTTTTTCTCCAGACATTTCACTAGAGTTCAAGTTTGGCAAACAGACCTACATATATGAGGGTAACAGGCTCATCTTGGATTTGAAACCAGGAACTCCCAAGCCTAAAGAAAGAATCATATTTTCAAAATATAATAAAAGATAAATTCTTAGCTGTTGCTTACTCAGACTTTTATTAACCAAAGCATTGATTTAAAAGTTCAAGGTCTTTGCCAATTTCAAGACAATACAGCATTATTTCATTAACTAAGCAATTTAATTGTACAAGGAATCAATAAAACAATAATTTATTTATAAAAATCACATAAGACCCAATTTGAAATGATTAATAGTGTAGTTATGTATCACAATTTGATTTTCAAAGCTGAACAATATGACAATGTAAAATCAATTGTAAAATTGATCTATTGCTGCTTCTATTTAAAAAGAAATAAAGGATTGTAATTATCATTTTATACTTATATACTGAAAATTTGGAAAATTAAAAATTTCAAATTAGATTGGAAATTGTCTAAATTATTACATTTTAAGTGTATTGTTCTAATAAAACCCACTATAAAGGTGATATTTTTGTAAGGTTACAGTTACATTGTATATATGTGTGTGTGTGTGTATGTATATATATATATATATATATATATATATATATAAACAAACACATACATAGTGGGAGAGGGGGAAATGATTGTGTATATATATGTATCTCACTGTGTGTGTGTGTGTATATAGATATATATTTTTTTATATACATACATACCGCAAGATGTACACACACACACACACACACACAATGCAATGCTCACATTGTATGGGTATATATATTTAATTTGCGTTTTTTATATAAAAATGAAAATAAAAAAAAATCACTTCTTTGGTGTTATTAGTTTATTTCTGGAAATGATGTATTAGAAAAAAACTTTTTTTGGCTGTTCTTATATTGCTTCCGGCAAGAATGGGATTTTTAAAAAATTCTATTTTTAATTAAAATAATTTTTTAATATTTTTTGTCATTCTTTAATCAAAAAAAAATTTTTTTACTATGGAGATGTATTATTTCTTTTTTTGTTTATACAATGTTTAGGTCATTGGCCTAATGAGCAGATTGTTCGCAAATTGTCCAGGTGACCAGGGTTCAATCCTAGGTTGTGTCATACCAAAACAAAAAAACAAAAAAAAAAAAAAAAAAAAAAGGTACTTGATGCTACCTTGTCTAGCACTCAGCATTATAAGGTAAGCATCAAGGGTAAAGTGGAGCAATCCAGGGGGGGAGTAGTGCTCTTCCCTACACTTTGGTGTCGTAGCTATTGAAAAGGGAGCCTTTGGGTCACTCTCGATTAAGGTCGCCAACAACTTTTACTTATAAAAAAAAAAAAACCATTACACCTAATTTAAATACACTACATACACACACACACACACACACACACATATATATATATATATATATATATATATATATATATAATATATATATATGCAAACACAAACACACACAGAGAAAAAGTGACCCAGATGTTGATATAACATACATGTATATATTTTCATACAATGATATCTTAATTTGCATTGGAAATTCAATTATAAAATTATATCTCCACAGAAGTGGCTCTATCCTAGATACTGATCACTGCCAAAAAAAACTGCACAACCATTTGCACTAGTTCATTTTTTTTTTAAATACATTTCAATATAAATATATAGATAAAGATAGATATATAAGGGTGGTTTAGAAAGTTCTAAGCCTCACCAAGAAAGAAGAACCTTAGCTGAGCAGTTTTGTTGCGGGGTAACACACTAACTTTTTAAAAAACTAGAAAACCTAATTCAAATTTCTTTCTTAATTTCTGTGGAGGTGAGTGATAAAGATAAAATCTAGATGAAGTTTAAAACTTTTTGAACAAACCATATAGATATAGATATATATATATATATATATATATATATATATATATATATATATACATACACACACACACTTTCTCTTTTAAATATGTTTCATTGAATAGGACAGACACTTTGTATCTGTCTATTTTATCTTTGATTCATTCAAGTCTTCATATGAGTCATTTGACTTCTGGATCGAATGAATTCAAGAAGGCGCCATATTTTTTCTCCTCAAATACTTTCAACCTAACTGAAGCCATCTTCAGGAGAAAAAAATAATGAAATGACAAACATAATAATGAGTCATATACATTTATATAAAGAGTGGGAGGGAAATTTACATAAAACAATTTTACAAGAGGTAAGAAGAAGAATTAGCAAGAAGAGTGTTAGAGGCATTTTAGAATGACTGTTATATTCTATCACTCAATACTGTAAAACATATCCATACCCCTCCTTCGAATACAGAAAAATTCTAAGTGAAAATACTTCCAAATTACATAAAGAAAAAAAAGAAATAAAAACTCCAAATCCTTAAAGCTCTCTATATAAAGATTAACAAACCTTCCTTAAACAGGATCAACCTTGAATATAGCAAATACAGAATCAAGCAAACACATACACACAAACATACATATATATGCATGCATGTACACACAAAATTTATCTTATTTGTACATTTTTCACTGCTCCTTAGATATCATCATTCTCTCTCTCCCTCTCTAAGCAGTCATGAGCAAATTGTGGTCCAAGAGGTCTTCCAAAACACTTGCAATTTTATAGAAAAGAACTTTTTACCAAAGAGGCAGAGCAGAAAAAAAAATCAACTATCCTCTGTTTCTACAACAGATGCTAATGTATATTGTTTCTTTTGTGAAAATTGTTGAGGTACCTTCAACATAAAACTACCATGACTTTTTTTAGCACTGTAGCCAGCCTGATGATGAGCCATATCTCGTATAACCCGCTTTTCTTAAAGCTTTTGTTTACTTGACTTTATAAAATTTATTTACTAGCATTTGTGTGCATTTTCTTTTTATTTACACATACACATATATACACTGAAGAAAGGTGTGTGTGAGCGCATATATATATATATATATATATATATATATATACACATATACACACACACACATATACACACACACAATGAGAACTGTAATAATATATAAATATGTAAATCAATTATCCCCATTAAGCAAAAAACCACAAAGTTCATTAATAGATGAAAGCCATTCTGCTAGATATAATCTCCACAATGACATATCATTGGCATAAATCATAGTTATTTCAACCCTCCCAGTTTACATATGTGCACATAAGCACATACAAAATGAACCAACTTTATATATCATGGAGGAGAGAGAGAGAGAGGCTGCTCCAGAAGGAGACTAGTGGATAATATTTCTTGGTTTAACTTAGACTTGTAAAAGTTCACTTGAGATTCAAGCTAAGATAGTCTTTCAGTTGTGTTGAGGGATCTGATTCTCAATAAATCTATAAAACTTCAAAATCAAGACACCTAACCAATATACAAATATGCATGACAAAATTTTCTCAATCCTCATCCAAAAAGAGGCCCATTAAAATTGGCCTTCACCCAATTTGCTGCTTGTGGTCAATACTTGAATTGAACCATATTGTGTAGATTCTATTATTTTTTCTTAACTACCTAAAATAAGTAGTCTTTAGTTTTGAAAGCTTGAAGTAAACAGTTTTCATTGTCATAAAGACATTCGAATAGCATAGTTTACCGATTCTCTCTCTTCATCTGTCCCTATCACCCGTCACTCCTAGCAAGTCCTCTAGACTGCATTCATGTGTAGGAGTCTATAAGGGAACAATGCTAATGAGTTAGTCCTTACTTCTCAAGCAATACCTTGTTAGTTAATTAATTTAAATAGCATGTCAACCCATCTAGGGTTATTTTATGCCTGAACATCAGGAAATCATATATATTGTACATTTATATTCATATTTTTGTGTAATTGTCAAAGAGCTTATTTCATTTAATTTTATTTTAAATATTTTGTTTTAATATCTCAAAATCTACTGGGATAGTTTTTAAAAATTACTTTGTATGGCACTGGTTATATTTATAATTTTAACTCCTTAAAGCCAAAATTTGATTCATTCATAAATGTTTGATTAAAATAATATTTTCTATTTGAATTTTTTTTTTTAAATAGTACTTTTTATCATTAAAGGTTTTTGGACTATTGTCTTCATCTTTATTGTTATTTCCGCAACATTTCAACCAATATGTCCTCTGGCCTTCTTCAGGTGTTTGTCAAACTTAGGAACCTACATGGAACTCCAAACTACGTCCTTTATTGAATCCATGGGGTCGCCTGTTCTGATTCTGTTAGCCATAGCTGGATATAAGTGTTAAGTATTCCTGTATTGTTACTCGCCTGCAGTTAGGATTAAACCTGCAACCTCCAGATGATTGTCTCCTTAGAAGCTTAGGGAACCAATGCCTATAACCATTATGCTATGTATCCTGCTGGACACACAGTGTAATGGTTATAGGACATATTAGCCAAAATGTTGTGGAAATAGGAATAAAGATGAAGACAATAGTCCAAAAACCCTTAATGATAAAAATCATCAAGCTTTGTCTCTGAAATTTAGACAACTAAATAGCACTTGTTTTTATTTGTCGATTTTCATCTGTTTGCACACAGTTGTATGGTTTTAAGTATTCCTTTCTAATACTAATAATTTATAATCTAATATATAGTTTCAAGTAACTATTCCTATTTAATAATAATTTGTTTACATAGAGTTATGCTTTCAAGCATTAGACTAATAATTTTCAAAAATCTATTTGACCAATAGATAAGACCCTAACAGGAACTATTACTCAATGCCAAAGTGGACCCAGGAGTAATGAGTATGCCAGGGTACTCCACACTCTCTAGAGCTCATGAACAGGAGCCTCACCATCAGATTCTTTTTGTAGCATACCGAAAACACAAAAAGAGGACAATTTCATTCAGTAAATCAAACAACAAAGCTTACAAACTGTATATTATAAATGAAGCAATTTTATGTTTTTTGTGTCAAATTACTGTTGGATATCTTCCCTTATTCAGTTGGACCGTCCCTGTCAAGTGACTAAAGTACAGGGCTTTAAAATACCTGAATAAGAGGAGGCAGAATTCATTCAGAAAATTGAACACCAAAACTTACATACAAACTTTACTAACAAACAGTGTGCTATGAGGAATACAACAGGTGGTAAGGATTCAAACTTACACAGAAGAAACATTCATTGGTCTGGATTAATTTGGAGGCAGGAAGAGCTAAAAACAGTCTTGGAACAGCAAATGAGGCAGTTAGAATTAATGTTCCAGCAAATGACATAAATGGCTAGCTATTCTTTTACACCAAATACAATAGGAAATTTGGTGGTTGTTTTTTTTTTTGTTTAATGGCATATCAACCTTCATGGGTTATTGAAAACCAAACCCTTGTAAAAGAGTAATGATACTATCTAACCCATAGTTTAGGGGTTTGGTTTGGTTTTATGACATATCAACCATAGTAAATTATTTAATGCAAAATCCTGTTTATACACATATTAAATATACATATGACTTGTAAATACATTTTGTAGATAATATTCTTAAATGAGCTTGAGCTTTTTTTGGCACACAGTTTAATGGTTTTAAGTATTGCTATATCATCATCATGTTGTGCCGCTAGCACGGATATCCCTGACCCTCTCTCGCCAATTCTCCCTATCATTCATCATCTCAGGTCTTCAGGGCTACATCCCGTATCCTCACATAGCTGCTGTATGTATGTTCGAGCTGGTTGTCCTGCTTTTGCTCGGCCATATGTGGGGGTTCATAGGAGTACATCACTTATGAGCTCATCCCTGCTTCTCCAGTAGTGTCCTGCATGTCTGGTTCGTCTAACTTGGATATTTTTCGTGATGGGAGGCAGGTGGCCGTATAGTTAGTGCCTTGTGGGGTGTTGCCGCCAGGACTTGTTCAATATTGCTCTCAACATTCTTGTGTAGCCAGGATTTGTTCAATATTGCTCGCAACATTCTTCCCCTATCAGGTGCTACCACTCTGAGTCAGAGTGGACCTGGGAACAATAGCAATGAAGTGGTACTCCACATTCTCCAAGGCTGGAGCCTTGCCATCAGATTGTTTAGTGTCATATCCAGGACACTTGTTGAGAGAGGGTCTTACCCCTCTGCAGAGATACAGTCGGTGTATTCTACAGCCCCAGCTGACTGGGCTGATAATTCAGGTGACTAAGGGGGGGATTATACCTTTCCCAAGGGTATTAGTCCAAAAGTAAACATAATAGCATGACTGGTGCTTGAACTAACTTACTATGATATTGCATGCTAGCCATTATGCCATTGGGACTCCAACATGGAAATTTGGTCTGTGAGTTCCACAATAACCCAGAAAACAAAGTAACTTTGAAAGCAGAGTACCAGTACTACAAGTGATTTTGATTTTTTTAATAATTAAACACTGACCTGATAATTAAGAAAAAGAAAAAAGGGAACTTTTATTGCAAAAATTATGGACCATGTTTGGTAAAGTAAATTATATACCATGTTTGGTAACAAATTTTTCCCCAAAAATCTAGTGACTTGAATATGAAAGATATATTAAATGTTTTGACAAAAATCTTTATTTTTACCAGGTAAAAAACTAGCCACGTGCCATCTTGACCAACAAATAAGCTGCATGCAAATACAACAATGGCAACAGAGACTTATAAACATGTAAGAGAAACATTCGTTGGTTTTGTTTAATTTTGGGGAAAAAAAAGAGAGAAAAAAAGAGAAAAAAAAAGACATCTAAAAACAATTTTAAAACAGCAAATAAATTTGTTGGAATTAATGTTTTAGCAATTCACATATTGCCAGCTCTTCTTTCTTGCCATATACAATGATGAATTCTGCGATAACCCAGATCATTGAATAACTTTCAATGATTAATTGACTTAAACAGCATATCAACCCATCTAGGGTTATTTTATGTCTTGAGGTTGTAATTTACTAAGCATTTTACTTAGATGTGGCACAAGGCCATATGAAAGGGGCACCCAATGAGGTTAGGGATTTACATTCACTGTAGGTTGATATTTACATTTTATGTGTAGTTTCTTAAGGTTGTTTTTTTCTACACACAGTCCTATCAAGTAAAAATAATTTTTAGATCTATTTGACCCATATATGCGACTCTAACAGGTACTACCACTCAATGTAAGAGTGGACCTGGGAGTAATGGCAATATGTACTCAACACTCCCCAGATATCCAGAATTGAATCCTTACCATCAGATGGTTCAGCATCATACTCAAAACACCCCGTTTTTTGTGAGAAGGACTCCCCAACAAGTGTCCTGGACATGACATGAAACCTGATGATGAGACTCCGGACTTGGAGTACCCCTTCACTGCCATTGCTCCCAGGTTCATTCTGACATGGAGTAGTAGCACCTGATAGGGTCCTATCTATGGATCAAATAGAACTGACCTTTAAACTGTGTGCTAAATTGAATGGTTTGAAATAAAACTGATCATTTAACTGTGTGTAAACAAGAGACTGATGTTTAACTGAATTGTTTGTGATACATAACAATAGTTAGAACTATTTAACTTTGTTGAATTATGTTTACAAATCATATATATATATATATATATATATATATATATATATATAATATACATGAATAAACCAGATTTGGCATTAAATAACCTACAATGGTTGATATGCCATAAAAACCAAACCAAACCCTCGGCAGAGAATACAGTCAGTAAATATTCTAAGCCCTGCTGAGAAAGCAAAGAATGGTACTGATGTTTCAAATGATATCTTTTAAAATGATTGTAAAGATAGCTACATTGATGAAAAGTAAAAGTTAGATATGACACCATAAAAAGTTCTGGAATTTATTCCTTCCATAAAAAAACCTGTAACTTTAATATGAAAAGATCTGTTTGACTAAAATCTTTAATGAAAAAGCATCTTTATTTCATACCATATATCATTGCTTATCTTATAATAAACTGATTGCATTTCACATAGCACTTATACCCTTTGGAAAGGTATGAATCCAATTATTCTCCCTCCAGCTATGGGTAAATAGTAGGGCAGACTGGGTTCTTCAGCCTTGGTTAGGCAACTAGTCTAGGAGAAGGAAAACTCTGAATTCAAACCTGTTAAACTCTGCTTAAAAATTGACCTTGTGTCATATCCTGCCCGAGCGGAGGGGTTGGGTAAATATGATACTAAACAAGAATTGTTAATGATGATTTTGTCATTTGTTTTTTATGACATATCAACCTTTGTAGGTTATTTAATGCCAAATACATTTTTATACAAATAATCAGTTCAATTTCAGACAATTCAGTTTAGCATGAGTACAGTTTAATTGTCAAAAACATTTTTATTTCAAACTATTCAATTTAGTCAAAAAGTTCTATTTTAAACAATTCAGTTTAGCATAAGTATGCATTTTAGTTCTATTTGACCCATAGATAGGACTCTATCAGGTGCTACCACTCCAGGCCAGAGTAGACCTGAGAGTGATGGCAATGAAGGGGTGCTCTGCATTCCCCAAAGCTCCAGCATTACTCGAACCTCACCATCAGATTGTTTAGTGTCATATACAGTAAACTCGTTTGGTGGGTGGGGTCTTACCCCTCTGCAGAGGTGCAGTCAATGTATTCTACAGCCCCAACCGACTGGGCAAGATTTTGTCATTTGTGCAGGTTAAATAAATAGTAAAGGTGTAAAGTTCTAGTTAAATAAACAAGCAAGATATCAGTTCAAAATGTTTAATTTTTGTACTGTGCCTACAATAAACATACTCTTAGTTATTGAAGAAAATCCAACATTGTTAAGTACAGAAATGTCGAAATAGAAAAAAAAGCAAAACTCCAACAATACATGTAAGAGGGAGAAACAAAAAATAAAATACTCCCATACATACTAGCTGCATGCTATCTTGCAGAGGGCTTGGTTTGTTGGTTTTATAGCATGTCAACCCTTATGTTATTTAATGCCAAAGTTTGTCACTCATTTATAAAAGGCATGAACTTTTCAAAATCTGTAGCAGCTAAATTTATCCAAAATTTAACATTTGTTCAACTATGAATAATTTCTATAAAGTTTCAAAAGACAAAATTTACACAGTATTTAGAACAAAAGTAAGGATATGTTCACACAAAAATATAACAAACTTTCAGCAAAAATAAGTTCACAATAGAAGAAACAAATTATAAACAAACATGCATTCCAGTGGCTATTTCATTGTAAGTAAGTAAGCACTACTCCTTTCCTTGAATTGCTCCACTTTACCCTTGATATGTACCTTATATTGCTGAGTGTTAAGCAAGGAGGCATCAAGTACCATTTTTAAAGTCTTAGGTATGACGCGACCTGGGATTGAAGCCAGGTCTCCTGGACCATTGGCGAACACTCTACCCATCGATCAGTTGTGTTTTTTTAGACATAACTTACATTCAGTCATGATATCCTGAATATACCAATACATATCACCAGGGGAAGGGAAGAAATATTTAGTTCTTCTATATTATACACACCCCAAGCTTTTAAGTTTAGAAATATGAAAAAAAAAGTAGTGCGTATTATATACAAATACTTTGGTAAATGTTTATAAAAGGAAATAATTTAAACCTTTTAAGATAAAAATGGCTCTAACACTTTGCCTTATGGGTTAAAAAAAAAAAAAAAAGTTTTTTTTAAATTTAAAAAAAATCAGTCGGTTTGTAATTCAATAAGCTTTATTTAAAAAAAAAAAAAAAAAAATCATTCATGCAAACGAAAATTCAATGAAACATTCATAAAAATTAGGTCTTTGTACAAAAGCTAAATCATGCTTATTTGTATAGGCAGCAGAAAAAAAATCAAAGTTTCACCTGAAGAGACCAATTCCTTTTTGCTTCAATTGAGATTATAAAATAAGAATTAAAAAGCAACTAAGACTTATTCTGTACCCTGGTACCCTAATTGTAGGGGTGTTCCTCCTTTAAGCATATCTTGGGCATGAATAGCTTAACAGAATTCATCTCTCTCCAGGTCTACAAACTGGTTTGAATTCAGAGTTTTCCTTTAGAAAGCCCAGTCTTTCCTCATTATCCATAGTTGGTTGATTGGTTGGGTTTTTTGGCATATCAACTTTTGTAGGTTATTTAACACCAAATCTATTTTTATGCAAATAGTTCTATTTCAAACAATTCAGTTAAGTACTAGTACACAATTTGTCAAAAACATTTCTATTTCAAGCTATTCAGTTTATTCAAACAGAGCTAATTCAGTTTATTATAAGTACAAATTTTGTTTACACAGTTAAATGTCAAAACTTCTATATTAAACAATTCAGTTTAGTGTAAGTACAGTTTCAATGTCAAAAACAGTTCCATTTCAAACAATTCAGTTTAGCATAAGTATGCAGTTTTACTTAACCCATAGATAAGGCCCTATCAGGTGCTAACATTCCAGGCCAGAGTGGACCTGGGAGCAATGGCAATGAACGGGTGCTCCGCATTCCCCAAAGCTACAGCATCACTGGAACCTCGCCATAAGATTGTTTAGTGTCATATCCAGGACACTTGTTGGGGGGGGGGTCTTACCCCTCTGCAGAGGTGCAGTCAGTGTATTCTACAGCTCCAGCCGACTGGGCAATAGCTGAACGGAGAAGAATTAGATTCATACCTTTCCTAAGGGTATTAGCACTATGTGAAATGCAAACAGCTTCCTTCAGGTTTGAGCTCAGGTAGCCACCTCATAATTAGTCAGATAAGAACACTAACTGAATACAAAGCCATAAGCCCATCCTGTTACTCTCAGCCAAGCACATCGGTTTGGTTGGGTGGTTTTATGACATGTCAACCCTTGGGTTATTTATTGCCAAAGTTAATTACTTTTTTTTTTTTGCAAGCAATTATAAGGTTTCCAGAAATAAATTATATAAATCATTTGTAAACAATTATAGCTTCTAATAACTATTCTTAACACTAATAATCTATATACAATTACATGGTTAAAAGTAATTATTCTTTTTTATTGGCAGTTATATAGTTCCAAGGTTGGTTGGTTGGTTGGTTTTTATGGCATAAAAACCTTTGTAGGATATTTAATGCCAAATCCTGTTCATACACACAATTTATAAAGGATTAGTTTGTAAGTAACATTTTAAACAAGCGTTTGTACACAGTTAAATAGTTTCAAGTATTGCTATCAAATAATAACAATTCAATTTAACATCAGTCATTTGTTTGTACACATGCTATTTGACCCTAACAGGTACTACTACTCTGGGCCAAAGTGGACCTGGGAGTAATGGCAATAAAAGGGTACTCCACGTTTCCCGAAGCTCCAGAAGTGGAGCCTTACAAACCAGATGGTTTAGTTTCATATCCAAGACAGTCGAAGGAGTGGGGTCTTAATTTTCTACAGAGATGCAGTTGGTGAATTCTACAGACCAGCTAAGTAGGTTATATGGTTTCAAGTATTCCTACCTAATATCAATAATTTATACATAATTAAGTTTTCAAATATTTCAACTAATCATAGCTTCAAATAATTATTCTTCATACAAATAATTTGCAGTTATAGAGTTTCAAGGTTTGGTTTGGTTTTTTCATTTAATGGTATATCAACCTTTGTAGGTTATTTAATGCCAAAGCCATTCTCCTAGAAGAACAGTAGTGGTACTATTTAACCCATAGCTGGGAGGATAAAGGGGTTCATACCTTTCCCTAGGGTATTTGCCCGAAAGTGAACGTAATAGCGCGACTGGAGTACGAACTCGCTTACTATGATTCCGCAGTCCATCACTTTAACCATAACACCACGAAGACACCCTCATAGAGTTTCAAGTATTCTTATTTAATACAAATAATTTTCAAAAAGATCTATTTAACCCATAGATAGGAATGAAAGTTATACTCCCCAGAGTTCCAAAATTGTAGTCTCACCACTGGATACAGTTTAGTGCCATAAAAGAAAAATCAATGTTCAACAAGAAAATTTGAACCATTTTTATAAAACAGTACCAGGAAAATACAATTCAAATTCCTGAAACAAAAATAACAGCATGACTTTTTTCAAATGAAAAGAAAAGAAAAAAAAAAAACATGTTTTTATGAGGAATTATTGACCAGAAAGACAAAAATCATAATTAAGGCATCCATCAGTCTTGCAAAACTATAGATCACAGCAAAGGCCTGGGAAAGACCACCATTTGCCCATAGAGCAGGTTTTCCCTAGTCACAACAACGTTCGTCCAAGTGAAAGTACTATACAACTTGGTATCAGTGGTCAGAAGGAGGTTGGACACAATGTCGAATAGTCTTAGAGACTTAGTTTTGAATCCAAGAGTTTTCTTTTTCCAACTGTCTTATCAAGGCTAGAGAGCTCAGTCTGACTTACTATTTTACCCATAGTGGTTGGTAGAGTTGGGTAGTTTGGCAATTTATGTATCGGTTTCATCTTCCTTGATACTTCGATGTTTTGGTTTTTAATTTAGTATTTTTACTTTCTAAGAAAGCAATTCATTTTCTTGTGTGATAAAAGCATTTCCAGTTGATATACAATTTTGTTCGACAAATTTGCAACTTAGTCTGTCCAACTCATAATTTCTAGTGTATTTTTGGTCCAATCTTAAAAATATTTATATGACTGGAGAGAAACTCTTTCTAAACAAAATCTAACATTAAGGCAAAACTGGCAACTAATTTTTTATTTTTACTCACTATTTTGTTAAATTAATTTTACCACAAAAAGTATTTTTTGAAAACTGAAACAAATAGATTTCGGACATCATGTCTTTTTTTTTTTTTCTATTTGAAAATATTCTGATATGAAAGTTTTCCGAGTGTCATATCTGTCGTATTCGCTTTTTTTTCTTCATTTTTTTTGTAAACAAAGATTTAACATCTATTTCCTAAAACTAGTCAAATGTTTTTATATTTTTGTTTAATCTTTTCCTTTTACAAAAGTATAAATGCTGATAAAATTTAATTTTATAAAACTCTGAAAGTTTTTTTCAACGGTATTTCCTTAGATATGCTCACTCAGTAGTAATAGCACTAAACCGAACAATTTGTTTTGTAAAAAATTTCAATGCGGTTTCACTGTGTGAAGATGAAACTGAAAAAAGTTTTTCAGTTAGAGTGGCCACCTCTAGTAGTTGTTCAGAAAAATGTATAGAAGATGCTGAAATATGACCCATTATCATAATAATAAACTATCTTCATAAAAGAAATGTTAACTGAATTTATCCAAGAAGGGTTGATATGGAAGCATAATCTGTTTTGCCTCTGATATCTACACTATCACATAGGGTACAGAGTCTGATTCAAAACAAACTAAAAAAAATAGGACAATTACTAAACTTTTAAAAGTGAAACCAAAAAGACAGCAATACACAAACAGAAGAAGAGAAGTATTCTTCTCAAACAAATAGAGGTGTGCTTAGTGCACAGAAAACGGAATCGTTAACTCAAATTCATATCTCAGCCAAGGCTGTTTGCATTTCACTTTGTGCTAATGTCCTTGGGAAAGGCATGAATCCATCTGTTCTCCCCCTCCAAGTAAATAGTAGGGTGCCCGTGGTGTAATGGTTATCATCGTAGGAAATGAACATGGCGACACAAGTTCAAATCCTGGACGAGACTGATTGCATTTCACATAGTACTAATACCCTTGGGAAAGGTATGAATCCAATTATTCCCCCTCCAGCTATGGGTAAATAGTAGGGCAGACTAGGTTCTTCAGCCTTGGTGAGGCAACTAGTCTAGGAGAAGGAAAACTCTGAATTCAAACCTGTAAAACTCCGCTTAAAAACTGACCTTGTGTCATATCCTGCCCGAGCGGAGGGGTTGATAAATATGTTAAATAGTAGGGCAGAACGAATTCTCTCGCTTTGGTTAGGCAACCAGTCAAGAAGAAAAATTCTTAATTCAAAGAAGCTGTGCTCTACTTAAAAACTGACATTATGTCACATTCTGCCTATAGCAGAGGGGTTGGGTAAGTACTCTCCTAAAAATAAGGGAGATTGTTGAGTATCACCTCTTACTCAGATTACTATATACCTTCATCACTTCATGGGATGTGATGTGAGTATTTACCCAACCCCTCTGCCAAGGCAAAAATGCAACAAAGGGTCAATTTTTAAATGGAGTACAGCTGGTTTGAGTTCAGAGTTTTCTATACCGACACCAGTTGCTGTACCGAAGCTAAAGAACCCAGACTGCCCCTGCTACTTACTCATAGCTTGAGAGAGCAGAGAAAGATTTATGCCTTTCCCAAGGGCATTAATATGAAGTGAAATGCAAAAAAACTCATCTAGGATTTGAATGAGCAGTTGAGACCATTTCCTATACAAATAACAGTTACATCACATGATTTTGGTTTCTTTTCTTTAATAGCACATAAACTTTCATGGGTTATTTAATGCTGATGTTATTCTAAAATAAATATTAGATATATATATTTAATTCATGGAATTTAGACTGGGACCCCTGGGTTTCATGGAGTTTTTTTACAAAGCAACAATCATTAGGCCTGATGATTGTTGTTTTATAAAAAAAAGGACATGAAACCCAGGGGTTGCAATCTAAATTCCATGAATTAAATATATATATTTAATATATATTTATTCATTATATAATAGCTCTATCCTCAATATTGAGCATTTTCCATATTATATTGCACTTGGTTCGACACAAACCCACAAAGTGATTTAGTGACAACCAACACTGTTATTATATATCAGTGGCGACTCGAGCCTATTTTTGCTACTCGTGAACCCCACCCACCCTCTGTCAACTTCAGTTCCCAACCCGTGGTCCGTGGACCCAAAGTAATTAATCATAGTTGCTATTGCGTGATTCTCCATTGTATAGCACAGATTGACTAACGTACCTTGCATGGTGGTTTTTTTGTAAACAACAAAGATACTATATAATTTGTAGTCTTAATACAGTAGATAAGATAATTTTTTTCCTTTCAAAAGTATAGAAGAAAAGAGAAGATGTTCATTACAATGACGAGAAAAATATGTTTATTAGAATAAAGAAATTGATGACAAAGATTATTTGTTGAAAATGTATTCAAATAAACAAATTTTAGTTACAGAATGTAATATATGCAACATTCATTAAAGAAATAGAGATCTGTTAGTGAAAAAATGAATTAAAACACGCCGTTTAACCAACATTTACCATAGCGATGATGATGACATCGGCGACGGCTATAATCTGCTATCCCCCTCTCTCTCTCTCTCTGTCCCTCTCCCCAAGACAGCTGTCAGCAGTCACAGTGTGCTAATTTTTTTGAGCACGGTATTTTGAGTTACTCTTGCTATTGGCTACAGCCAAAAGCGTATTTCTCTAACATTACTGTTATTATAAGGGTCTTGTGCTCGGCACGGATTACGTGTGTTCAACATTATAGCCGATTTTATGGGATGTTCAATGGATCTGACGGTGGCCGGACAAAGACCATCCGTTCAAAACAGCATCGTTGTATTATTCCCAGATATATTTATGAACTTTTGGCTACTTAGTTCTCGAAACTTGAATAGATACGTAATTTAATTGAGATCAGACTAAGTATGTTTTCTTGAAATTAATGGATGATTTTTAATCCATTTTGAATAACATTGACCGAGTTATTGGTCGTGCCAGGCACGAGTAGCACTAGTCCCATCTCCGCCCCTGATATATATATATATATATATATAAATAAATAAATAGTTTGTTGGTAACATTGTTAAACAAACCAGAGCTTTTTTGTTTGCTTGCAGTTAAATGATTTCAAGTATTTTTATCCAACAGGAATAATTCTATTTAATATTAATCATTCATTTGCACACTAATAGTTTCAAGTATGATAAATGAATCATTCTGTTTGACTCATACATGGGACCCTAGCAGGTACTACCAATCAGAATTAGAGTGGCTTTGGGAGTAATGGCAATGAAAGGGTACTCTACATTCCCCAAAGCTCCAGGACTAGAGCCTTACTATCAAATGGTTAAGTGTCATACCCAGGACACTTGTTGGGTGGGGAGGGGGTCTTACTCTTTTACAGAGGTGCAGTTAGTGTATTCTACAACCCCAGCTAACAGGGCAAGTGGGATAAAAGGATTCATGTTTTCCAAGAGTGTTAATATTAAAGCGAATTCAATAGGGCAACTGGAGTTCAAACTTACTATGATGCTGCAGTCTAATATGTTAGCCACAATGCCATAGGGAATCCCCAACCAGGCGCATGTGTCCATGGGGTTATAAAACACCAACTAAATAAGAGGAGGAAGCACACACTTAGTATAATCATTATTGTCATAGGAAATGGAACTGGCAACTACAGTTCAAATCCTGGATGAGACTGTTTGCTTCACTTTATACAAATGCTCTTGAGAATTGTATGAATTCATCTGCTCCCTACCTGACAGCTATAGTTACATAGTCTGATAGATTGGGTTCTTTAGCCTTGGTTAAGCAACAAATCTAGTAGAAGGAAAAACTTTAAATTGGTTTGATTAGGTTTTAATGGCATATCAACACTTATGGGTTATTTAATGCCAAATCCTGTTTATACATGTACATTAAATATGTATGATTTGTAAACATTTTATTGTTAACATTTTTAAATGAGCCAAAGCTCATTTTTTTTTTTTTTTGCATACAGTTAAATGGTTTCAAGTATTGCTATGTATCACTAAAATTCAATTAAACATTAGTCATTTGTTTACACAGTTAAATAATCAGTTCTATTTCTAACAATTCAATTTAGCGTATCTTTGTAATCAGTTCTATTTGACCCATAGATAGGACTATCTGGTACTACCACTCCAGGTCAGAGTGAATCTGGGATTCATAGCAATGAAGGAATACTCCACATTCCATAAAGCTCCAGCATTATTGGAGCCTCACCATCAGATTGTTTAGTGTCATATCCAGGACACTCGTTAGGGAGGTGTTACCCCTCTTCAGAAATACAGTCGGTGTATTCTACAGCCCCAGCTGACTGGGCTCAAAAACTTTGAATTCAAACCAGCTTTAACCTGCTTAGAAATTGACCTTGGGTCACACCCGGCTAATAGTGGAGGGGTTGGGTAAATACATTCTAAATAAGAGGAAGAACTCATTTAGCAAAGGAACAGAGAATTTAAGATCAAATCTTGATGGGAAACAATCAGTGTGGTAATAGGAATACAAGGGTTGGCTGAAATGTTCATAGGCTGACCAAAATACTCTCATAGATATGACTAAATGAGGTTTATTTTTTTAATATAGTCCCTCCTGTGGTCCACACGCTTCTTCCATCTATGTTGTAGTAATTTGATCCCATTGGTTAAAAAAGATATCAACAGGAGATATGATATCAGCCTATGAAATTTTCAGCCCATCTTTGTATTTCACAAATTATAAGGAGGTTTATTTTATCTGGTAACAGAATTCTTCTTTCTTACAGCACCTCAAATGCTTTACTTTTGCAAAATTCTAATTTACATCTGCTCCAAATATTTACTACAACATTGGTGCCTCACATGGTAAAATGGTTAACAAACTTAGATTGCAGACCATTGTTAGAAGTTTGATCTTCACTGGCTGATTCATAATTCTGGCCTCATGCCAAACTAAGCTATGCTTAATGTATGTTTATATTCAACTAATATTTTCAACTATCCTCATCTTCATTGGTGTTTTTGTCGGAAACTTTGGGATGAGTTGTTTATGTTCGGTTAACGTTTTTGACAATTCTCATGTCTGTATACACCACAGGCCTAATATATATTTTGGACTGAATAACATTTTACTTAACACCATAAGCTCAATATTTCAAACTAGAGAAAATTACATTAAATATGATAAAAATATATGTGCTTTTTGTATAGAAAAATTTAAAAAAAAAAAAAAAAAAAAAAAAAAACTATGCTTAGCAAATGATTAAAACTTACAATCAAATCATGCTTAAAGCACTGATTCCAGCTAAATCAAAGTTAAGCAGAATAAGCCTGCTTAGTACTTAAATGGGTGACCACTAGCAATTTGACGTTTGCATGCCTAACTAAACAAAGCTTAATTTAATTCAATTGAATATTTTTGAATTGAGAATTATATATTCCTTCTGTGTCAAACATCTTTTATTCGCCAGACCAAGGCCAATGAGAAGTTTGGAATACACCATACCCATGCCTGGGTGTCCTGGGCTACCCCCGTTTTTCAGAGGGGGGTGCTGATTTTTACACCGGATGGGTGTTATTCAGTTGATTGTTTGGTCACAGGGGGTTTCTTCCTCCCTACCCATACCTGCTTAGCAAGGATAGGTTTATCATTTGGCACTTGAAACTCCCCAAAATAGGGAATACAAACATTTTTTGTGACAGTCACATGTATTTCAATTTATGACTATAAAATGACTTCATGTCAAATTTGACTTGGTGGGAAGTCAAAGAAATCTCCCCACATCGGTGCCTGGGTGTCCAAAAGGGAGCTGGATGCCAAAGGAGATATAGGTATTTCCTACAATGTCAGAAAATACCTGCATCACATTTTGTATGAACAGACATACTTTTATATAGCTATATCTTTTTAAAATCATAAATCAATAAAATTATGAAAAAATGAAAGTGAAAATCAGAAAGGAAAGAAGTTTGTAATGTCATTTCTGATAAAATTATTCTAAAAGGACCAACACACCTGGAGCAAATCACTGAAAATTCAATATTTCAATGTACATTATCAGACTGAGATTGTTTATACAATTTAAAAAATTTTTTTTTTTTTAAATTCCGAAAATCATTTTGTGCCTTGATGTAAATGTTTGATTCTTTTTTATTTTCCAAAGAGAAAAATACCTAAGACACTGTTGTGGATTGGGCTGGGGTGTTATTTTTTATTTATTTATTTGTTTTCTTTTTACAATAAATTCATTTAATAAGTGCTTCTCTAAAAATAAAACCATACCCTGCTCTCCCGTTTTAAAATGGCCGCCACTTCTGCTGTAGCAAAATAAACCCTAACACTAATCCTTGGGCGCCTTGCGTGACATAATGCTTAGCGAGCAAGGTTATTGTCAGAGTTCGATTCCCACTAAGTGACCCACACTTAAAGTGACAACTCTAAAACAGTAAGACACTAACTTTCGGGGGGGGGGGAAATAAATTGAAAATGCCGTTCTGGAAAATATCGTCTGCTTAGAAGTGGCGGCCATTTTAAAACAGGAAAGGTAATAATTTGCCTAAAAAGGGTCAGCAATACAAAGGTAATTTTTTTTATGTAGGTTTATCTTGTAAAGTAAATGACTTTTTTTTTTCAATTTTAGAAATACGGTCATAGAGTTCCATCTTTGGGATATTGACTTCTTTATGTATTTTTTTTTTCACCCCATGCTCTCACAAACTCGGTTGTATTACATGTGTTAGGTAGGGGGAACTGCAAAAACTCAAAGCTATGTCAAGAGTGCATTCTACTAAAGTTACCATCAACAAATAAATTTTTGAGGCGTCAGCATTGGGGTCGTCGTGTAGACACATATAATACTCCTTTTGTGACCATGTTGATCATATATTCCTCAATGTTACGCCTTCAAATGGTTTTTAATTACTTCTTACTTGAAATTCGTTTTCACTTTATACATTTTCGGAACCGCAAAGTAAGTAAATAAAATTTGAATAAAGCAAAAATAAAAATCACATTTTGTAGCTTTTTAAAATATTTTTAACCTTAAGAATTTACGTTTTTTGTTGTTTTTTTTAATACCACGAATTATTATTTAATTTCACTCCTTTTCCAGTGTATATAAAATATCAACTATATATAAGAAAGAAAACGCAAGTAATGTTTTTTTTTTTTTTTTTTTGTCAACGAGTATTTCTTTTTTTAATTGATTTATTTTTAAAAGTGAACTTACATTCGATTTTAAAAGAATAAACAAACAAATTAAAAAATTCTTGACAGAAAATTCGACTGATAATTCTTTTAATGTAAATAAATATTATAATAAATAGATCGTTTCACACTCAGACTAATTGTTAGATTTGCAAAAAAGAGAAGAAAAAAAAACGTTTTTGTGTGAAGTAAGTTATATGCATTAGTAACATCTGGTACTTTATGAACTTGACTTTTTTCTATGTAATTTCAAATTGGAACAATTCATTTATCGACACCTTGCTTTAACAGAATTGGGTTTAAATACCTAAAGAAAAAAAATCTTTTTTCTTTCTTTTATGATACTAATGTAAGAAGATACCCAACAAAGTGATGCAAAGAAATGAATGAAAAAGAATAAAAGAAAAAAAAAATATTCGGGGGGGGGAGAAAGTGGGGGTACCCCGGGTATATTAACATTAAAATAAATTATGATCTGTAAAATGAAATATTGATATTAAAAACATGTATTGTTATCAATGTCTTTTAAACACCACTTAGAACCGTTTAATTAGCATTTTACTGTATAGTAGATAATATTAATTTCAATGTAACTTCAAATCTTTTCACTAAGAAAGGTCAAGCATTAGAAATAAGATTTAATGAAACTACAATTACAAAGTCAATTCTATCTTTCGTTGTACCCATAAGTGTGTAAGAGATACAAATCTCTGAATAATGAGAATTTTTTAAATTAAAACATCAAATATGATTTTCACTTAATTTTTTTGTTTTGTTTTGTTCCCCGTAAACACACCATGTCTAATATATCGTTACAACGTCCTATTTAAAACTTTCGAACGTCCTGACCTGAAAATTAAAATATACAATTTAAATAAATTGGGAAAATGTATTCTACAATAATTCAAACCAAATCTTTTATTTCAACAAAATAAATAAATAAAGTAAAATAAAAATTTAAAAATTATATCTATACATAAATAGATATATACCATTTGTAGAGTAAATCAGGAAATATTCAAGTCTTTCTTTCTCGAGGTAAATTTTCAAAGACAATTTTCTCTCTTTCTCTTCTCTAATTAATTAAAAACTACTGTCTGTAATGTGTGGTCTTCTGATACTAACAAGGTACATTTTTTGTTCGACCTCAAAACAGAAGGCAATTAGAAAGTTTTAATGAATAATTTTCTCACTGAAGAATTTTAAAAAAAATAAAATTTTATTTAAGAAAAAATATGCTAATAATGTCTAAAGAAATGTGTAACCTTGAAACTAAAGAAAGATTTTTTTTTCTTTTAAGTACCCAACAAATGTGGTCTGGACTACAGTACACACTGTTGAGTGTTGATGTAATAATATTGTGTGTGTGTGTACATTTGGAATTGATGACAGATGTAAGTGATGTTTTTTGATAAGAAAAGAGAAACAGGTAAAGAAAATACCTGTTGTTAGTGTTAGAAGCAGACTGATGATATGAATGAACGAATGAATGAATGAATGAAACGAGTGTTTGTGCTTTTATTTATTTTTGTTTATGGGTTTCTCTCCGTGTTGTTTGTAGCTGCTGCTTTGTTATCAGCTGAATAAAAAGGAGAATCGATTGTAATTTAAGTAGTAGAGATACCATAAAAGAAAGAAAAGGACTATTTACAACAGAAAACACAGCGATGGAGAGAGAGCGAAGAAATAATATATAAGTGCATTTACACTTAAATAATAGGCTATTCTTGAATTTCAAACATCGATATTCTCTCTTTAATTATTTATGCCATCTGAGTAAACTGGTAAAAATAAATAAATTAGTAAATAAGTAAAAAGATCAAATAAAGTTAAGTACTTTCCTCTCCCCCCCCAAAAAAAAAATCAATTTGCAAGTCAAATAAATTCATTTTTATAAAGAATAAAACTATCAGAAAAATGATACTAGCCTTCTTTTACATGCATAATTAAAATATCGATTTATTTTTCAACAAATAAAAAAAAAACTGACGATATTCATTAAAAACAGAAGTGAAGAAAATATATCTTTGTTGTTTTAAATGTTTTCTGTCGTAAAAAAATAATCAAAACAAAAAAAGCTAACAACTAGTGGTTATAATGAGAGAAAAAAAGTCGATATGAATGAAATATGAATTTCTTTTGAATACTTATATCTATGAATGGAAGAAGCGAGGGCTTATTTACCTGTCCATTTAGTTACGGCAGTGTCGGGCGAAGATAAAAAGTCTCTGTTTCTCTCCCGCAGCTGGATGAAATGGGTCACGGTAGGTGCGCGCTGAAACACAAGGACGATAACTCTGGGAGCAATACACTCTTCGATAAAAGAGGTAAATAATTCAACACCTGGCGTCTGCTTTTTTAAAAATGTCTTTTCTTCATTATATTTTTTCTTTTCTTTTCTTGCGGGCTCCAGCCAAAGACTATAGAATCTTAGAAATATAAATAAAATTCATTCAAGATTTTGCATTTCTTTCGAAAAAAAAGGGAGAGGAATCAAAAGTTTCATTTAAAAAGTGTAAGTGAAGTAGGTATTTGCCCAACCCCTCCGCACGAGCGTGATGCGGCACAAGGTCAATTTTTAAGCAGTTTGACAGGTTTTAATTCTGAATTTTTCATCTCGTTGACCAGTTGCCATACCAACTTTAAAGAGCACAGTCTGTCCGACTATTTACCCATAAATGGAGGGAGAAAATCGGATTCATATCTTCACCAAGGTTATCCGTGCTAGGTGAAATGCAAACAGCCATGTCAAGGATTTGATCTCTAGTCACCGTGTCCATTTCCTATGACGATAACCATTACACCACGAACAAATCTCAAAAGGCAAGTGACGTGATGGACCAAATAGATTGTTGCTGAGTAAGGAATGTAGCAGTGCTATTTATCGAGCGCCCAACCTAACGTGCGAGTGTGGCACAAAGCTTTTTAAGGTGAGACCGAGCGCAGGGCCATAGCCCACACATGCCCGGCGAGTCCAAAAATGCCTTGGGCTCTGTCTGCATTCTCCTAAAAAGAGGCGCCTCAGGCACCAGGCGATAAACCTAACCCTTCCGGGGAGGGTAAGAGCCGGAAAGATGGCTCCCTGAGCCAAGGATGGTCCACTAGAGCCAAGAGACACCCGACCTGACCATGTAACTGTAAACACCGCAGGCCGAAGCGTGCCTCCAACCATTGGGCCAGCACAACAGCAAGAAAACGAATCAAGTGAGTAGACAAAGTGCAATGTCCCCCACACTTAGGCGATTCATAATGTTTTCAGTAAGGAATGTAGTTGTAAGATTCGTACGACCTTCTTTATAACAAGAGTGGATAAAATTCAGTCACCTGCCAACTGATCAAGTGAAAGACGGGAAGGGAAAGAAATAAGGGAAGACTAGAAATAGAGTGCAAACAGAGCGGTCCCAAACAAAAATTGAAAGTAAATTCCCTGCAACTATAACAAAATGGAAACTTGTTATTCGAGAGGAAATTGATAAGGTCTTAAACACGAAAGAAAAGTTCTTTGTTTATAAGCATATGGGAGCAAGAATGTCCTAGCAAAGAAAAAGGTTTTATAAAAAGAAAATCCAGTATGTGAGCACATGATGAAATTTGTTAGTGATATTGTGGAGTTACTTGGCAAAAATCTTGCTTTATTCATTTTGCTGTGTGACTTATCCATGAGTGAATGCATGCCTGATGTTTTACGTGTGGCAGGGAACTGTAATTGACTGAGCATCTCCTCAATAGGCTGGTTGCTAACTGTTCAGTCTTCTATTGTCTACTGGGTCTTTTTGGTGTTAGCCATGGTTTACTGTAGAAGGTTTCGTAAACTGTATTTGTAGTTATCCAATCAAACTTCCAGACGTATTTTTTATTGGTTGTAACATATTGTTTTTAGTTAGTTTGGTTTGGTTTCTTTGTTTTATAGAATACACATTTTTTTAGCCTTAAAATAATCAACCCCAAAAACATACATAAGAACATTCTAGAAATTTCGGATCAAAATCGCTTTAACATTGAAGTTACACTTTTATATTTTTCAACCAATCAGCTAAAAACACAAAATAAGAACATTCTAGAAAATCCGGCTCAGAAACTAATTAAAAGAAAAATATTTTGGCTCCAAAATAAATAAGTAAATATAAAAATCTGATTGGTCAAGAAATGTCTGCACACTTGAATTTTAGGACCCGCAATAAAATCTAACAAGATCCTATTTTGGATTCACTTTAGTGGCCCCAAAAAGTATAAATAACGAAGAATTTAATTAACTAGGGCATTCCACTACCAAAAACTATTCCACTACGAGAAGCCAGGACGGACAGCAGAAGGTAATGCCATAAGACTCAAAGCAAAGAAACATGCGGCGTTCTTTTGCCGACTACTAGAATACGACACGCTGTCGCCAAAGATCATAAAAAACGCACGCGTGGAATTAAGAAAACAAAAGGCTCATACTTACGGTCCATCACATATACACACACGCATACGCACGTATGTAAGTAAGGTCAATTTTTTATCCTCTTTACTACGGCCAATTATGGAAATATTGGGTCAATAGACTTTTCCCAACATGTACACACACAAACGCGCGGACGAACAAATCATATTTTTATTCAACTGGCGATAGCTGTATTTTCTACATACACACACGTACATAAAATGAACATTGTATTTTTAATGATCTCTATCCTGTTTGTCACGATAATTAAATTGCTTGTTTCTTAATGTTCGTTGTTGTCACATTCTGTTTACGTGCTTGTAAAATTTGTGTGTCGATGTCTTTTTTTTTTCGGTTGATGAGACACTGCTTCCTAGATAGGTGAACTTATCTACCAGTTTCAGAGAGCTTCCGTCTAGTGTGGAAATGTCGCCTGTTTGATTAAAGCACATGTATTCAGTTTTGTGTGCATTGACATGGAGGCTAATGCCTGCGGCGGCTTGTTCCAAACTATGCAGTAGTGTTTCGGCTTGGTTGGGTGTATTTTCCAGAATGGCTATGTCATCGGCGTAGTCAGCGTCGGTAATTGTTTTTGCAGGGTACCTTCTGCTTCTTTTCTTTGTCAGCTCAAAGCCGTCTTCTTTGATTTTATCAATCGATGTTCTAGGCACGTAGTCTAGTCAGACCTGACCGATAAAATGAAACGCAGTTTCTTCCAAGCAGCGGTCGTATCGATACTGCTATATGGATGCACTACTTGGACGCTAACAAAACGGCTGGAGAAAAAGCTAGACGGTAATTACACAAGAATGCTGCGAGCAATATTGAACAAGTCCTGGCGGCAACACCCCACAAGACACCAACAATACGGCCACCTACCTCCCATCACGAAAAATATCCAAGTTAGACGAACCAGACATGCAGGACACTGCTGGAGAAGCAGGGACGAGATCATAAGTGATGTACTTCTATGGAACCCCACATATGGCCGAGCAAAAGCAGGACGGCCAGCTCGAAATTACAGACAGCAGCTCTGTGAGGATACGGGATGTAGCCCTGAAGACCTGCCAGAGGCGATGAACGATAGGGAGAAGTGGCGAGAGAGGGTCAGGGATATCAGTGCTGGCAGCACGACATGATGATGATCATGAAAATTTATATTGTATTTGTGGAAATTACGGAAGATACACAGTACTCTCTCACCACACTCACAGTTTAATGGCATATCAATCTTTGTGGGTTATTGAATGCTAAAGCAATTCTTGTAAAAGAACTACAGTGGTGCAATTTAACCCTTAGCTATAGGGGATAAGGGAGTCCATACCTTTGCCAAGGGTAATAATCAACAAATGAAGGTGATTGCAAAACTGGAGTTTGAACTCACTACGATGTTGCGGACCAGCACATTAGTCACTATACCGCAAGGACTCCCCTCCTAACTGATGCTGGCTGTTACACCCTACACACTACATAACATAACAAGAGATGCCGAGAAACGTTTCTTCTTTTGCTGCATGTCGAGTCTTTCTGACTGTTGTCAAAACAGCACTTACAAAGCAGAATTTGTTTTTGTTTCTTCTCACCAACAAAGCCAGACAAAACTCGTGTACCTTGTCTCTGTCTCTCTGTCTCAGTCTGTCTGTCTGTCTGCCTGTCTCTCACTCTCTCTCTCTCTCTCTCTCTCTCTCTCACACACACACACACACACAAGTTTATGCTCTCGATGTTCCAACCAAGCGTCATCTCGTTCTGTTTTTTTTCCCAGTTATTGTCAACCAATCAAACTGTGTCATTTTAAACGTGTGTTATATATGATAACTCATGCGTCTTCATAAGCAGTAGTGAAATAAGGAATCAAATCAGCAATGCACATGAATCACATCACAAATGTTTGCTTAAATGAAAAATACGAGATGTTGCACATTCTTTTTGCTTTGGGTCAGTGAAAATCATCACAGATAATATTAAAAGCTTTTATAAATTACAGACATGTTTATAAAAAACTGACAAAGCCAAGAAAAACCAAAGGAACTTTGCCAAGTATACATTTCAGTTACCTTTGAGAATAAACTCTTTGGACTGGTCCGAGAAATTAAAAAAAATTGACATGAGTACAGGATTCTAAAAAAGACCTACTAAATAAGAAGGGTAAGATTTTTGTTATTGACAAATTAACCGAGCAAAGCTGAGTGCAACTCAGTTTTTTTCTGAACTGGCTGTGTGCAATCCTACAGCAAACTAGCTGAGTGCGACCTTACAACGGACTAGCTGCATCCCCCCTTTTTTTTTTTTTTGTTAACAAATAAGAACGCAATCTGTGTTACATAGCCAGATATACGGCTGTATGAAATGGACATAGAATGTTCATAACTCATATATAGATAACATAGGAATCCCGAAACACAACAACACTTACAACTTCTTAGTTCAGGTACGAACCTTTTTTTTTTTACCTTTGAGTTAAAAGGTTTTTCGATATAAGGAGAGAGGCACAATCTTTCTATGCTGACTTTTCCATCTGCACCCCCCCCCACATCACGTGCGGCGCCCGTAGTGCACAAATTCGTCTCGCCTTGCCCAGGTCTCAATCTCAACTCACTGACTTTTCTCAAATTTCCTAAAATCCTCCGCGCACGTTTCCGGTGCATGTCGTCATTCACATCCCCCGGTCACAATTTCTTATCTGGGATTTTTATTTTGACATATCTGAATGACACATTCTACCTGCGCGTGCGTGAACACCTGCGCTCATGTTACACCTAACTAACCCATGCATTGAGTCGAAAGGTTCTCAGCCTAACTAAACCCAAAGGCAAGATGTATAAAACGAAATCCCTCGGCCATTATATAACACATGAACAATGAATGAATGTTAATTCTCTTCAAAACAGTTCGTTTTGCATCAAACACGCTTATTTCTGCAAGTTTTTTGTATCATTCTCTCATACTCGTTTTTTCTTACTTTTCACATAATGTATTTCATACACACACACACACAAACACACACACATGCATGCACACACACACACACACACAAATGTATATATATATACATATATGTAAATATAAAAATACAAAAAAATTATTTCGAGGATGAGTTTATTTATAATTGAATATTATGCCCATGGTAAACGTTTTTTTTTATTAAACCATCATCAGGGCAATGTTACTGTTTAATGTTGTATCTCCAGAATTATATTCAAATTTAAAGATGAAACGGAAAAATGAAAAAAATTCTTTGCCTTCCATTTCCGATAGTAGCGTTCAATTTCTAGTGAATGTATTTGTCATAAATTTAACTGTCAATATTATCTTTCCTCTCTCTCTCTCTCTCTCTCTCTCTCACACACACACACACACACACATATAATTCTATATATATATTACAAGAGTATATGGTTGTCACCATCTCACTTGCTGGGTTAGTGACAAACCAAATGCAGGATAATTTGGAGAGTGCTCAATATCTGTGATCGGGCTATCATATAATATATATATATATATATATATATATATATATATATATATCATAGCATGGAAGCTTATCTGCGACCACTGGTTTCATCCTGTCTTTACATGGCCATCATCAGGCAGAAAAAACTGCCTGATGATTGTCGTGTAAAGATGGCAAGAAACCAGTGGTCACAGATAAGCAACCAGGTTATTGAATATATATAAAAACTAATCTGACCCTTTTTAAATACAGTCTACTCATTAACACTACATATTTTAGATATATTGACGATATATATTTTCCGACCCCAAAATATAAAAATCGAAAAAATCGCAGATAAATTAAACAAAGTTGAACCCTCCATGAATTTTGCATATGAAAAAGAATCAAATAACACCATACCCTTCCTGGACATCCTAATTATTAAATCCCGAAACGATTAAACTTTTAAAGTCTACCAACAAAAACTATTATATACATTATTATTCCCACCATAATGTGACGTGGTATAAAATATTCATTCTCTGGACGGAAGTTTATTTTTCGCACGCGTGAAGACAGGGCAGCCAGGCACTTGATCCCCCGCAGAATAAGTTCCAGTTAAGATTCCCTTTTGGGGCGTAGGGAAACTGGCAGATTATGTTGGGGTTAATTTGGGGCTAGACTGACCGCTGGTGGCTAGGGGTTTCCAAATATCACGTTACACACACACACCAGACCACTACCTCTTCCTACCCCTAGGATAATGGAAGATATGGGCCTCTAGGTTTAGATATAATAATATTAATTATCGTAGTCGACAATTCCAGTTTCCCGTGTAATACTTTTAAAGGCGAGTAGGACATGAGCGAGAATAAATTGAGGCGAATGAAGCAGAAAAGGGAGCATGCAAAAGACAACTTGATAGGCAGACAACACAGTGAATAAATTTCGACACGAGGAGAGATATCAAATATAACAAGGTTTTTAATACATGCAGACACACATATTTAACGTGTCGGCACATTATCAGCGGATAATATCAACATATATAAATGTCTTTCTTCCTTCTTTAAATTGAGAAAGAGAGAGAGTATGTAATAGCAGTACTTAGGAAGAGTGGAGGGAGAAACAGTCTTAATGTTTACTGAGCTTTTTGGCGGGTTCCTTCTGAGAGTATTTTCTCTTTTACGGGCTAGCGGGATTTTTTTTACAGCTTTGGCTTGAAGGCATCAGTTCTTCTTGTCCAAGATTCTTTCCGCTTTTTCACCCGGAGTTTGGCATGAGATTCGTCCATGCGTTCATGGCGGCCTCCGTCCACTAAACTGATTTCCCTATCCCTATTTCCGCTGACGAAAAGGGTGCTACTTCCGCTTTAGAGAACTGGCCAATCATTAGGCCTCTTTCTTTAACCATCCGGTCACAGAATGCAAACATCTGTTGGCTTTCATTCTGACCTGGATGTTACTTCGGCCGCGAGGAATTGACCTACATTCCTATTCCTCTTTTTAACGGTCAGTCTTTGGCGGCCTGTTAATTCAAATACGGAGGGGCAGGGGAAATTCCTTATTTCTCTCCTCTCAGTGGTAGACCACGTGACAATAACAACAAAATTATGACGGTGCCCGTGGTGTTTATGGAGGTACCCGTGGTGTAATGGTTATCGTCGTAGGAAATGGACACGGTGACTCGATTTCAAATCCCGGACGAGAATGACTGCATTTCACATAATACTAATACCCTTGGGAAAGGTATGAATCCAATTATTCTCCCTCCAGCTATGGGTAAACAGTAGGACAGACTGGGTTCTTCAGCCTTGGTGAGGCAACTAGTCTAGGAGAAGGAAAACTCTGAATTCGAACCTGTTAAACTCCGCTTAAAAACTGACCTTGTGTCATATCCTGCCCGAGCGGAGGGGTTGGTAAATAGGATAACAACAAAATTATAACAGGCCTCATAAAAAGTAAAAAGTAAAGTTGGCGACCTTAGTCGAGGGTGACCCGAAGGCTCCCTTTTCAATAGCTACTACGCCGAGGTATAGGGTAGGGCGGTACTCCTTTCCCTGGATTGCTCCACTTTACTCTTGATCCTTACCTTATAGTGCTGAGGGCTAAGCAAGGCAGCATCAAGTACCACTTTTTGAGTCTTTGGTATGACTCGACCTGCGATTGAACCCCGGTCTCCCGGTGGCTCTTATTTACGTGCTCGTAGAATATGCAGCCCACAATACTTAGATGAAGAATTCAAATATATCGAACATCTCCCGAGATTTTTCATGTTAAACACTCGAAAAAAAAAAAGCTCTCAACATATGCTCATATAAGACTTTACACTCCTATAAATTATTTTGGGCGGTATGCCACTTGTTCCCACAAAGATGGCGGACGCTCACATATTCAGTCTCGGGTAACCATTGGCCAGGAGAACCACGTGACATGTCTAAAACTACGTCCGCGCGTAAATTCAAGTCCTGCGTTTTTGAGCCACCTACGAGACGCGTATTTTCTATAAATACGTTGTCTTCAAACACCCTTGTTCTCTTTTACCAAATTTCTTCGCAGCAGCAACACACTCCTTTCAGCGTGAATCAACAGGAGAGAAAAGCAACACCGTGGATGGGCCTCGCAGACATTCATATACACTGACTATGAGACGCTTTTCAGTCTCTGAGAAACTGCCCGTTTCTAACCATAAAAAAGGACATTTTAAACTTCTAATTCTTTTTATAGCTTAGTTGTGTTACACACACACACACACACACACGAGCTCACACATATACACACACTATTATTTTGTTAGTAGAATTAGAAATATTTTTTATGTATCAATGTAAGTTTTATTGTTGTAGAATATAAATTTGTTTTTGTTCGTCGCCTTGTTTTAAATGTTCATTTTGTCCGCGCCGTTTTACAACTTTTATTTGTTTCATATCTTCACTCATTTATTTCACTGGCTTCCTCCATTTACTACTTTTTCCATGTGCCTATATACTACCTTTAATTCTAAACTAAACACCAAACTCTATATCAAACCTTATTCTAAATACAAAACTCAACATAATATTGTCGGATACCAAAAATATATTCACTCACTACTACACTCGTCAAACAAACTAAAGAAAAGCACTCCCACTATTCCTATTACCCGCCGACCCATCTCTCTATCCACGAACACAAATCTCTCTACAACAAATTAACCAAATTAGGAATACTAATTATACAAACCACATCACAAACCATAAAAATCTCACATCTTCAAACGCATCAACAACGTAACTACTTCTTATGCAGGTACATATTCGATTCCATGCAAAGATTGTGACGAACATTACATCAGCGAAACCTAACGCAAGTCTAAAAAAAAGAATCAACGAACGCAAAAGATCAATTATATATATATATATATATAAGTACCAAATGGGTCAGGAGAAATCTACCTAGGTCAGTCTTATCCTGATGATCCGGAAAGGTGAAACCATGGTAGATTTCTTCTGACCTATTAGGTACTTATATTTATATTTGCTCTACTCCGTATCGAGTACTTTCTTCGTTTACTTAGTCCTCAATCAGAGATTTTTTTTTTGGCAAGATATTACGATATTCTTTGATTTTTTTTTTCAGACAATACGTATATTTTTAGTCTTCTCTTTTTTATGGAATTTTTTCCCAAATATCAATTTGTGTATTTGTTTATTCACAAGTTGGATCATTTGGGGTTTTTTTTTTCACTCTGCCAGAATTAAAGTTAGGGATTATCCTAAAATAGAAATATATATATATATGAAAGAAAAGAAAAACCGTATAGATAATATATATACAAAAGTAGTTCCAAAAGTTCCAAACCTCACCAAGATTTTAGATTGTTACACACTTCCCGCCTTTGTATGAGTCTTACCTGCACAGAAATTAAGACAGAAATCTGAAATATTTTTTTAGTTTTATAACTGGTGGTAGTGTGTTGCAACAACAAAAATGCTCAGCTATGGTTTTTCTTTTTGTGTGAGGTTTAGAACTTTTTGAACGACACTTAAGAGAGAGAGAGAGAGAGAGAGAGAGTCTGTTTGCGTGTGTGTGTGTGTGTGTTCACGCGAGCGCATGCGAGTGTGTATAAGTATATCAACAGAGAAATAAGTTTATAATCTTTTATTCACGTTGCTACTTGTGACTTCTGTGGGTGAACAGAGTGTTCGCCAATGGTCCGGAAGAGCGGGGTTCAATCCCAGGCTGCGTCATACCAAAGGCTTTAAAAATGGTACTTGATACCTCATTGCTTAACACTCAGCAATATAAGGTACGTATCAAGGGTAAAGTGGAGCAATCCAGGGAAAGAAGTACCGCCCTTCCCTACACCTCGGTGTAGTAGCTATTGAAAAAGGAGCCTTCTGGTCGCCCACAACTACGGTCGCCAACTTTACTTTACTTACCCCTAACTCAAAGGTTCACTCACAGAAGTCACAAGTTGCAATGTGAATAAAGGATTATAAAAAGACCAACCAAGAAAGCACAGATTTTTGTGAGAGAGAAATCGGCTGAGCAGAGCTAAGCGCAACTCATTTTCTTCTGAATTAGCTGTATGCCATCTTACAAAAAACAAACCGTGTGCTATTATGCTATGAACCAAATATTGGTGTGCTTTTTGGTTCGTAAACAAACTCTGGAACATCACACGTAGAAACTTATTCCCAAATATTTCTATCACAATCACTTACACATCTTTTTTTTATATTTTTATTTGTTCTACAATAAAAAGATGTTAAGTTTTCAGAATTGTTTTGGATTTCTTTCTTAATGGAACTTATTGGAAGAATATAGAATTGTGAAGATGTTATAACCAACCTAACTAATCCTGTTGGCAGTCCTTGGAACACGTTGATTGCATCTTCTTCGGGGAGGTAATACTTCCTCAAAAAATAGATAAATAAATAAGTGTCCTGGTTATAATACAAAGCTGCATCTGATGGTGAGACTCTAGTTCTAAAGCTCTGAAGTAATCTTGAGAACAACTCACTCACTGCCATTACTGCCAAGTGCATTTAGACTCTTCAGGGTTCCATTTATGAGTCAAATATATTTATTTGAAAATCATTTGTATAAGATCGGAATACTTGAAACCATGTGACTATATGCAAATTAATTGTATGAAGAATAGTTACTTGGATCTATAATTGTTTACTAAGGATTATTATAATAAATTAGTTAAAACCATGAAGTGCTTAAAAACATATAATTGTGTCCAAATTATTAGTATTAGATACGAATACTTGAAACCATAGAACTATGTGCAAATAAGTGATAATGATTATTATTAAACAGAAATAGTTATTTGAAACCATATAATTGGAAAAATTATTAATTAGTGGGTGTTGTAGAGTAGCTAGCACCCCTTCAGCACTCTCCCAGCAAAAGAAAATGTGAAAGAGATAAAATTTGCTATATAAAGAAATCTAAAGGAAATAAAATTTGCAATATAAAGGAAATTCAAGAGAGATAAAATTTAATTTGTAGGAAATTACACTAAAGCCAAATTTAGTGTTTAACTGGGTAATGTTTTTAGGGGGCTTTAGAATGAAAGTTCAAACGGTAAGTTCCGCAGCTTTCTCGTTCGGACACGGATTCAAAAAGATAACACAGACAATAAAGTTTTTAAAAAGGAATTTTATACAAAAGTATCAAGAAAGAAAGGGATAAAAACGATAAAATGTTGCAAATTTTAGTGTAAATTGCGGAAACGTATCTGAGAGAGTGTCCGGGGAAACAAATTCTTTGAATTTGAGTATATTTTTTTCTTTTCAGTTTTGTCGAAATGTTCAGTTTTCATTTAATTTCGAGTCTTCTGTAAAGTTATCTTTTCAGCAGAATTCTCAGGTTGAATTTTCTTTCACTTGTTTAACTTGGTATAATTTCAATTGTCGACTTTCGTTTAATTTTACTTTTAATTCTTGGGAAGCTTCTTGTCTGTTTGAAATACTTATCGGCTGTTTAAGAAGCGAGTGGCAAAACCTTTCTGTTGGCTATTCTTTCCTGCCTTTATAGTTTGGTCCCCAAATTCGTACTGAGGGGCCCAATAGCAGTTCTCGACAAATAGTGGGAGGTAGCTTTTTGGTACCGTATTGTCTGGGATTACTTCTCTCATTTCCACTCTGGCCAAATCAAGTGCTGCACGTGGTCGGTTTGATTTTTTTCTTAGAAATTAATTTGTATGCCAGATGGACTGGCTCATAGCCTTAAAATAGCCCACGGTTACGGACTTCACAGTTGATTAATTAGTCGATATCAAGCTGATTAATATTCGAACTGATCTTACTTCGTTTGCCTATACAGTATTTTGACACTTTTGCATTCCTTGTCAGTTGTCATGTTAATTGCTTGTAATTTATTGTACTGTGTTTTTTATATGTATCCATCAGCATCAGATACTGATGTTGAAGAAATATATTAAGGACACATTTTTTCTCTGTATCATTCACCTCAGTGATACGACAGATTGCTGACGAAGATTCGAGAAATTGCAATTGAAACAAGATTAACAACGATAACAGCAAAGGACAAACAAGTGTAGGGAACAAATAAATAAATAAAAAATTAAATTTTAAAAATAAATAAATAGATAAAAAGAAAGCTATTAAATTTGAAGAAACTCCCAGAGGTCTCTAACGGAAAAGGAGATGACGCATGCGTAAAAGAAAAAAGGATTTTCCCCTTGAAAAAGGAAACGATATTATCTTTCTCTTTCAGGCAGTATCCCTCGAACTAACAACACCATTTTGCTGTCTGGTGTTTTGGGCACCACGCTACGTCTTGGGACGTAGCGTTGGTTAGTCCCTTCACCCAATAAATAAAGGAAAGTATAGAAGAACTGTTTCCGTCTCTTATCTTTTTTTTCTATCTTTTCTTTTTGTATATTTCTTTTGGGACTTTCTTTGGACAAGGCATTGTGCCGGCCAGTCAACGTGGGATAAAATAATATAACCAAAATATGGAGTCAGATATCTTACGGAAACACAGCCTTGCCCTTAGCCCCTGACCTTCAAAAGCCTTCAAACCCCACACAAGTACGCAGAAACATTTATTGGAAGTCCAAATTGACAAGTACTACTCACAAAACTGGAGGATTTTAAAAAATGCATGCCGGAATTCTTAAAACAACAAGAAATTTTACGCAAACAGGAAATGGAAAAAATTGCGAACCAACGTCAAGAAAACTTGGAAATGCATCGAAAAGAACTCGAGCAACAAGAAAAAAGGTTTTCCGAATTACTGGAAACACTCTTTAAAAAGTACCTCATATATTATTCTCAGGATTCCGTAATCAACTCGATTGGTGAATTTGTATACAAACCAGATGAAGAAGTCACATTCGGAGCATACGTTCGGAGATGTTGCGGAGCTGATAAGCGTGTCGACTCCGCAAATAAATTAAGTTAGATGCGTGCGAGTGTAGTGTCAGCCAGAGACAATGAAGGAAACATAAGGCAGGATAATAGATACAACAAAAGTGATGATTTTATTGCCGGAATTACAAACGTGTATGTAAATGTCCGTGGCGGTTGTATGTAGTCTTCAGCTAGGATGGGTTACGTCGTTAGCTGGTATAGTCGCGTTGTAGATGTTCGCAGCTAGACGTTCGACGAGGGTAGCTGGCGTAGGTCGAGTCGTGGAGATACAGCTGGATGTTTGATGCTGGTAAGCTGAGATTCGGTCGGGTCGTTGGATACCGTTGGACAGTCGTCGCGGGCAGCTGAGGTCGGTCGAGTCGTTGCGGAAAGCCGAAGTTGGTCGCTGGTAAATCGATGTCCCGGTTTTGACATTTCGTTGGTATGGTCGAGTCGTGGTTGCTAGCTCGTAACAGCGAGTCGTTACGTGAGCTAGTTGTTGCAATGCTAGTGTAGTCCGTAACAGCGAGTCGTTACGTGGACTAGATGCTGCATTGCTAGGGTAGTCCGTAACAGCGAGCCGTTACGTGGACTAGGTATTGCGTTGCTGGGGCAGTCCGTAACAGCGAGTCGTTACGTGGACTGCATTGCAGAAGCGTCGTGGTCGGTAGATCGATATCCCGGTTTTGACAGTACGTTGGGTTAACCGGGGGGGGGGTGTCGATCTGGTTTCTGGCTCGTACAGCGGGTCGTACGTGAGCCAGTTGTTGCAGTGGTAGGACAGTCCGTAACAGCGAGTCGTTACGTGGACTGCGTGATACCTTGCAAGAGCGTCGAGGTCGAGTTCAGTTATGGCAGCTTGGTCGTGTAGTGTCGGGCGAGCTAGTGACTAAGACTGAGCCGTGTCTTAGTGTTACGGACCAAGTGAAAGGTCTGAGGCCGTGGTTAAGGTTTGCCAGGCCTTAGTACAGACGAGATCGAGCGAACGAGTCGAGAAAAGGCTAGGGCTTTGTCGTGCCCCCTAGCCGTGCAGACGTATCGGACGGGAGCGAAGGCTTTGCCGTGTCAAAGCCGTGCGGACGATGGCTATGGCTGGGTCGCGCCAAAGCCGTGCGGACGATGACTATGGCTGGGTCGCGCCAAAGCCGTGCACAAACGAGCGGACAGGCCAGGAGGCCGAGGCTAAGATGGGCGTTATCTTAGCGCTGCGCAGATATCGAAGCGGTAGCTTAAGGCTGGACCGTGCCATTAGCGCTGCGCAGCTTATCGGACTATCGGAACCGAGCGAGGGTTAAGACCGGCTGGTCTTAGAATCCGTCTTCGTGTTTGCCTCCAGGCCGTCTATTTCGACTGGTCATTACTGACCGCCAGAGATGCACCGACCCGCAGAAGATGACCTCTCATAGCCCTTAAAAAGGACCGTAAAAAAGGTTGTTGAATCCAACACTAGACGTGGCGGTGAGGTGGGTGCAACCATGATAACGTAGGACCCGAGCCTCGTGAAGCCGAGTGGCCCCTGAGAGCGTCCGCGTAGACCTCTGTGTTTATCGTTGCGTCCCACCAACGCACGAATATGGCACAAGGCCGTTTTTAAGGTGGGCCCGGTCGCAGGGCCGAAGCCCACACGCGTCCGGCAAGGCCAAAAATACCTTCGGCCCCGTCGGCATTCCTCTTTTTGGGGCGCCTCAGGCGCCAGGCAATAACCCCCCCCAAGGGGGTATAAGCCTGGGGGGATGGCCCCCTGAGACCGGAGGAAATCTCCAGTGCCGAGGCACACCCGGCAGAACCGCCCAGAGGTTAGACGGCCTACCGAATGCAACCCAAGAACTGGAGAGGAAAGGCCACACACAAACGCCCTGGAGCGTTCGCGGGGACCTCTGTATTTATCGTTGCGTCCCACCAACGCACGAATATGGCACAAGGCCGTTTTTAAGGTGGGCCCGGTCGCAGGGCCGAAACCCACACGCGTCCGGCAAGGCCAAAAATACCTTCGGCCCCGTCGGCATTCCCCTTTTTGGGGCGCCTGGCAATAAACCCAACCCCCCCGAAGGGGGTATAAGCCTGGGGGGATGGCCCCCTGAGGCCGGAGGAAATCTCCAGTGCCGAGGCACACCCGGCAGAACCGTCCAGAGGTAAGGCGGCCTACCGAATGCAACCCAAGAACTGGAGAGGAAAGGGCGTGCTCCCCGGCTTTTTAGCTGGGCCGTCTGGCATTCGTGCCGGATGGGCGCTCGAAACCAAGAGCAGACTCGGGGCCGAATAGGCCCCCAGCTTCGGCTGGGCAACCTTCGGGTGGGCGAGCTGCACTTTTGTCCCCTTTGTACGGCACTAGACCAAGCGTCTAGTTTAAGCCGTAAACTGGCATACGTGCCCGGACCCACATTTGGGTTCGTGAAACTGCTTGCCTCATCAGGCTCACATTGCACTAAGTGAGCCGATGAGCAGCACTGACAAGCAGGGTTCGAGTCTCGGCTCCTTCCCGACCTTCCCCTCCCCTTTATCCCCACTTTAATTGGCCTTCGGGCTTTTGACCTTGTGTCAAGTCGTGTCTGGTGGGAGGCAGCGACAAATACTACGGAAAGGTCACAGACACCCTAAAAAAGAGCGGGGACCTCTGTATTTTCGTCGCCCGAAGCCTTTTTATATGGAAGAAAGGGAACTCCACTTCTGTCGCGCCACGTAGATAGAAAGTTCTTCTACAAAAAATGGACGCAGAAAATAAGTATTTCTTTAGCCCAGTATAGGCTAGCGAAAAGTATTACTTACATTTTTATAGAATTATTTCTGGCAGAAGTGTTTTGCAAATGTTGATAAATATTAATTTATCCCTTTCTTTGCTGTAACGGCCGGTTAAAATCGAAAAAGGGCTTCATCATTTCCGGCCGCGCCCGGATGTTATTTCTCTAGGGCGAAATGTAATCCGATCTGTTGACGTTCGTAGGCCGGTCGCGGCAGAGATATGAAAAATATTCCCAAAAATTGTGTAACATAGTCAGTTGGAAAAAAAAGTACGATTATTACTGGGTAAATTCGGCGCTGTGGAACACGAAAAGTACACAAATTCTGTACTCCCAAGACATCCTAGAGAAATTTCATTTCAGGAAATCATACAAATATTAACAGAAATATTCGAGGAGCAGAGTTCACTTTTCAATACACGATGGCAATGTTTGAATCTTGCAAAGAAATAAAATGAGGATTACACGACTTTGCCAGTACAGTCAACAGAGAATGTGAAAAATTTAGATTCAACCAATTAATACCAAATATGTTTCAATGTTTAATTTTTGTTCAGTGTTTGACCGCACCAAAAGATGCAGAAATAAGATCGAGATTGCAAACGAAATTAGAACAAGACCAATAGAGAACACTTCAAAATCTTGTGGCTGAGTGTCAATATATTTTTAATTTAAGGGCAGACACGGTGAGAATTGAGGAACGAGACATTTCCCATATTCATGCAGTTCAGAATTAGCCAAAAGGTAGGAAAAATAAACTTCTTATAAAAATTAATCCTTGCTTTGGTTGTGGCGAATTACATTTATTTAAAAATTGTCTTTTTAAAAACTAAGTGTAAAAATTGTAGGAACAAAGGACATAAATTTTCCCATAGTTGAAAAAAGCCCAAAAGTAAAACGAAAAATAAAAATTTGGTCTACAGTATTATTGAACCAAAAGCAGTCGAGACAATAAAAAGAAAATATATAAATGTTAGACTGAATGATAAAAAGTCAAATTTCAATTAGACACAGGTTTGGACTTAACAATGATAAATGCTGAAACCTGGAAAAGAATTAACAGACCAACATCAATTACTTCTAAAAAAATAGCCGGAGGAGTGACAGAAAGTAAATTAGAATTCTTGGGTGAAACTATCATAAATGTTGTTTATTTTTGTTTTTTGTTTTTTTGTTTGTTTTTTTTTTTTTGTTTTTTTCAGAGAAAGAGAAAAAAATAAACTCATTTGTCATGGATCGATCGCAAAACCTCTTCGGTACGGACTGGATAGAAGTGTTCAACTTGTTTAACGTACCAATAAACACGTTTTGTAGACGGGTTGTCAACAAACACCGAAAAACTGAAAAGTAAACTCAAAGCAAATGTCCTCGAAGTTTTTTTATTTATTTTATTTTATTTTATTTTTTTTTTTTTTTTTGCGCTTCTTGGATTTTGCTCTAAAGAAAAAGCAAAATTCGAACGAAAAGTGGGTGTGAATTCAATATTTCGATCAAAACGGCAGGTACCGTTTGCAGCACTGGTGAATATTGAAAAAGAACTTGAACGGCTGGAAAATTGGGGGTAATCGAAAAAAAACGATTATTGTCCCTGGGCCAGCCCGACTGTATACATAAAAAAAGAATAAAACAAGATAAGGGTCTGTGCAGATTATTCGACAGGACTAAATAACTTTTTGAAACAAATTAATTATCCTCTCCCATCGGCAGAAGGCATTTTCGCACATTTAAATAGAGGTCGGATATTTTCAAAGGTGGGTTTATCGGAGGTCTATCAGCAAATACCAGTCGATGAAAAGTGTGCTGAAATATTAACGATTAACACGCACAAAGGGCTCTAAAAATTCTTTAGATTACTTTTTGAAATAAAGGTAGCACCAGCTATATCCCAGCAGGTGATGGATATCATCCTCAGTGGGCTAGACTTTGCAATAGCATATCAATTTGATATATTAATAAAAAGTAAAACCCGAGAAAAACATGCAAGACACGGAAATTTTCAAAAAAATAAAAAGACTTCGATTTTAAGCTGAGTATTAAAAAATGCGAATTCTTTTTACCAAAAATCAAGCATTTTGGACCGATCATAGACGAAAAAATAGGAGGCCCGACCCTAGTCGTGCGAATGCAATAAAGAACATCACTGCTCCAACAAATGCATCATTCCAACAATTATTTTGGGGGTTAGCTAATTATTATTGCAACTACATTCCAAGTATGCACACATTAACAACGCCTTTAAACAAACTTCTTTAAAAAGATGTAAAGAAGATCTGGTCGGTCGATTGTCAAAAAGCTTTCGATAACTTAAAAACAACACTGGCGTCGGACCTAACTCTCATGCATTACGACCCTAATAAGGAGATTTATGTGGCAAGCGATGCTAGTGTAGAGAAGGGAAAAATTTCGTATTTTGGTTTGGCGCGCAATTTAATTCACCACTTAATTTCACCCAATCAGGATAACTTATCCTATTCACCCCGGACCTTCATTTCCGGCCACCAAATCTTGTAAACTGCCAAACCCAGTCTCTTTGGACGCCGACCAGTGCAGACGTCACATCGGCCGTTATTCAATAGCAATGCTTTTTAGCTAGACAACGCCGCCCAGTGTAGACATCTCACTGCGGCTCTAAAATAGCAGCAGCAGCAGCAGCAGCAACATAGATACACGAGGGAACCCATCTAATTTATGGATTCCTTACAAGGAATCCCAGTTGAATATAAATTAGATGCATTCAACATGCCTCGCACAGGCACAACTTTATGTCACCCCAAAATTGGCTATGTCGATCTGAGCGTAATCCCGCTATCGACACGCTAGCTCTCAATTCACCTCTGGGCCACCTTAATGGAGATAACGCCTACTCTCCCCAAATACCAGACACGAAACTCACGGTGACATCTAAAGTTCAATTCCTACAACTGCAACATGTCTTTCGTCAAAAAGGTAACGAACACAATCCCTCACACGTCCGACGACTCACGCTGCCATCTCAACTTCTCATAACTCAATTTCGTCTCAATACTCACAACCCTTCACGTGTCTTGCAGCACCAATAGCAAACCCAATATTCCATGCATCAAATAAAAACCTATTCACAAAAACCCATTTCGACTCACGCCATCTTACTTCTTCATCATCCTCACAAACTTAGCGAGGGCCTTACAACACTCAGCGAGGAAACAACACAACGTAAACACACATACGTTACAACCTATCCTCGCTAACAAACAAACTTTCCCTCGCTACTGACAAACCAACTTCTCCTGCAAAAATAAAATCTCATACAAAAACTCCGCTAAACTAGTAATCTGGGTTTAGAGGCCGTACTCTTACACAAAGAAAAAGATGGTTAGTTAAAGGCCGTACATCATGTTTCGAGGACTTTACTTCCCGGTGTAGAGAAGAGGAAAATCTCGTATTTTGGTTTGGCGCGCAATTTATTTCGACTCTTAATTTCACCCAATCAGGATGACTTATCCTATTCAGCCCGGACCTTCATTTCCGGCTAGCAAAACGGGTAAGCGGCCAAACCCAGTCTCTTTGGCTTGAGACGGCGACCAGAACAGACGTTCCTTTGGCCGTCCCTACTTAGCGATGGTTGTTATCTAGACAAGCCACCCAGTATGGACATCTCACTGCGGCTATAACAGCAGCAGCAGCAACATGGACACTCAACGAGGCAACCATCTAATTTATGGATTTCCTACGAGGAATCCCAGTTGAACATAAATTAGAAACATACAACATGCCTCGCACAGGCCCAACTTTGTGTCACCCCAAAATTGGCTATGTCGATCTGAGCGTAACACTGCTCTCGACACTAGTTCCCTTTTCACCTCTGGTCCACACATGGAGACAACACAGACTCTCCCCCAAATACCAGATACAAAACTACACAGTGACTCTAAACACAATCCCTCACACGTCCCGCAACACACGCTGCCATATCAACATCCCGCTACGCCATTTCGTCTCCAACACTAACAAGCCTAAACTCCACGAGTCTTTCAGCACTAAAAGCAAACAATATTCAATGCTGCAAATAAAAAACTTTCTTTGTTGTGTTGTTAAAGAAAAGTTTCGTCATTCATTTGTGTTGCCTAAAAAAATATAGTGTTAGAGAAATTAACAATTACTCGAACCGCTATACCGGCAGGAATTTTTAATTTACAAATTGAAAAAGAGTAGTCAGGGCTGAAATTTGCTGTTAAGAAATTTCACAAATATAAACATGGAAGAGAGTTCACTTATAGGATACACATTTTTTCTAGTCTTAAAATAAGCAATAAAAACATACTTAAGAACATTCTAGAAATTTAGGATCAAAACCGTATTAGCATTTAAGTTACATTTTTATATTTTTAAACCAATCAGCTAAAAACATAGAATAGAACATTCTAGAAAAATAGGATCGGAAGTGAACTAACAGAAAATATTTAGGCTCGAAAATAAAATAGTAAAATACAAATCTGATTGGTCAATAAATGTCTACGCGCCAAAATTTTAGGACGATTCTTTGATCCACCTGTAGGATATAAATAACACAGAGTTAGGGAGCCATTAACTTACACACAGACTAAGACAAGCCACTAAGCCCGTAAAGTAGTAGCTGATACTGTGTCCGGCAAATTCCTTTCCTTCCTCGACTAAAGTTTATGACCTAGCTTCAGATGGCTGCGAATTACATTCAAAAGAAAAACCCGACAAACTTTCTTTCATCAACGCGACACGCCGTCGCCACAATCATAAAACCCGCAATGAACTTAATGTAAGTAAGAACGACTTATTTACGGACTCCGTTAACATACACACATCTTTAAACAAATTTATTTTCTTCTTGCCAAACTTTATTTTCCAAAAGTCCATTTACACATCATGTATTTTATTTGTTTTCATATTCTGTTATATGCATATTAAATTGTTTGCTGTTTAATGTTCGTTGTGTTCTATTCCATTTCTTTAACGCGATTGTAAAGTTTTGTGTTGCATTTGTGGTGGAAATAATTTAGAGAGCAATACCCGTAATGTACGGACGCCCATCTACTGAAATAACCAAAATACATACAACCCCCACACACTCTTCAAACTGACCACCGCCCACTACTGTCCATATTCGGCTTGAAAAAAAAAGGAATTCCGACTCATTTAATTAATCGCCTACAAAGATTGGGAACCATTTTGTTAAATTACTCTTTCAAAATGGAGTATTTACCATCTAAAAAATACTACACACTAATGGTTTGTCTCGGTTAATTCCTAAAATAAGAGAATCATTTGAAGAGACAATTATTGCTTCACTGAGTTCCGAAATGGATATTAAAAATGTTCTGTATAACACAGTAAAAGAACTTTGGGGCCCGTGGCGCAGCGGATAGAGGCGTTAAGTCTTTGCGGTTCTAGGTGAGCATTGTCAGAAGATAGCGGTTTCAATTCCTATCCAAACCGGCCAGAGGGTTACTTGGTCAAAACGTGGTGCGATAGACAACAACTATGGAAGGCAGTAACAACTGGGGATACGATTACAAGACTCAGCATTCCTATCCGAAGTCGCAGTTTAGCATGCTGAATGTTTCTAATTTATGTTCAACTGATTCCTCATAAAGAATCCAAAAATTAGATGATTCCCTCGTTGAGAGTCCATGTTGCTGCTGCTTGTGTTAAAGCCACAGTGAGATGTCCACACTGGGTGGCTTGTCTAGCTAAAAAGCATCGCTAAGTAGGGACGTCCAGAGGCACGTCTGTTCAGGTCGCCGTCTCAAGCCGAAGAGAGAAGGTTTGGCCGCTCACCCGTTTTGCTAGCCGGAAATGAAGGTCCGGGCTGAATAGGATAAGTCATCCTGATTGGGTGAAATTCAGTGTTGAATTAAATTGCGCGCCAAAACAAAATACGAGATTTTCCTCTTCTCTACATATATATATATATGTGTGTGTGTGTGTGTGTGTGTGAGATTTAAAAACGAATATAAAAGAATTAAAAGAATAAAATTCAATATATAGGAATTTAGAGTAAAATTCATTATGAAGAAAATGACACAAAAGCCAGATCTAGTATTTAACTGGGTATGTTTTTAGGGGGCTTTAGTGTGTAATTTTAAACAGTAAGTTCCGAAGCTTTCTAGTTCGGATACTGATTCAAAAATATAACACAAATAATAAAGTTATTAAAAAGGAATTTTATACAAAAGAAACAAGAAAGAGATAGAAAAGATAAAGGGTTTCAAATTTTACTGTAATTTGCGGAAACTTATCTGATAGTGTCCGAGAAACAGTTCTTTTAATTTTGAGTATTTTTTCTCTTTTTAGTTTTGTCGAAATGTTTAAGTTCATTTAATTTTGTGTCTTCTGAAAGGTTGTTTTTTTCAGCAGAGTTCACGGGTTGAATTTTATCTTTCAGTTGATTTTAATTGAGTCGTTTTAATTTTTTTTAAATTTCAATTGAGTCTTCTGTAAGGTTATCTTTTCAGCAGAATTCTTGAGTTGAATTTTCTTTCAGTTGTTTAACTTCGAAGAATTTCGGTAGTCGACTTTCGTTTAATTTTAGTTTTATTTCTAGGGAAGCTTCTTGCTTGTTTGAAATACTTATCGGCTATTCAAAAAGCGAGTGACAAAACCTTTCGGCTGGCTATTTTTTCCTATCTTAACAGTCTGGTCCCCGAGTTCGTACTGAGAGCCCAATAGTAGTTCTCGACAAATAGTGGGAGGTAGCTTTTTGGCACCGTATTGTCTGGGATTACTTCTCCTTTTTTCCACTCTGGCCAAATCAAGTTCCGCTCATGGTCGGTCTGTTTCTTTGTTAGAAATTAATTTTTATAAATAGTTTGTTGGTAACATTATTTTCACGCGAACCAGAGCTCATTTGTTTGCACACAGTTAAATCGTTTCAACTATTGATATTTATTTTTTGCGCTCAGTTAAAATGTTTGAAGCATTGCTATTCAGCACTAATGATTCTATTCAACATTATCCATTCGTTTACGCACAATTAAATTGCTTCAAGTATTGCTATCTAATACTGATAATTCAATTTAACATTAATTATTTGTTTGCACACCGTCAACTGGTTTCAAGTAGAGTAAACGATTTGTTCTATTTGACTCATAGATGGGACCCAAACAGGTATTACCACTCTGGATCAGAGTGCCCTAACGAATAATGGCAATGAAGGGGTACTCCACATTTCCCAAAGCTCCAGAATTGGAGCCTCACCATCAAGTGGTTTAGTATCATATCCAGGACTCTCGCTGATGGGAGGTCTTTCCTCTCTGATGAGATTCAGTCAGTTTATTCTACAGCCCCAGCCGACAGGAGGGTAAATTCTTAGTATTAGATAGGAATACTTGAAACTATATAATTGTGTGCAAGTAAAGTAAAGTTGGCGACCATAGTCGAGGGTAACCCGAAGGCTCCCTTTTCGATAGCTACTACACCAATGTGTAGGGGAGGGCGCTACTCCTTTCCCTGGATTGCTCCACTTTACCCTTGATCCGTACCTTATAATGCTGAGTGCTAAGCAAGGAAGCATCAAGTACCATTTTTTGAATCTTTGGTATGACTCGACCTGGGATTGAACCCAGGTCTCCCGGGCCATTGGCGAACACTCTAACCCCTAGGCCATTTTTACAAAATAGGAAAAGTTACGTGAAACAATATAATTTGTATGGGGATTTTTATAAGCCCTGAAAAACCCGTTTTATTCCTACGTTTTGTAAAAGAATAAACCGTACTTCAACAGCAGTAGGGGGATGGGTGACAGCTTTTGAAGAAAGGAGACGAACGACTTTTAGTGTAACAAAATTTATACAACAAACAACAAACAGGGTTTTACACCAAATGGAACAAACAACGAATATGTAAGAGTTCAAAAAAGAGTTCACTGTTCTGATAGGTGGTAGGCGTATGAGAGTAAGGTTAGGTAATGTTTTGTAATGTTTGTTATAAGGTATAAGGCGAAGTTTTGCAGATAAAATGCCTGCTGGAACTTAGCTGTGATCTTGGTTCCTTTTAACTCAGCACGTGCGTTCGTCGCTCTTGGCTCCTGGCTGGTGGAAGGTACCAAATACGTTTGCCGTCAAGGGCTGCTACGAATGGACCTGTTGCTAACAGTGGTGGGAGTGGAAAAAAGAGGAAGAATCTTCAGTTGGTTCCCCCATAGTTGCGTTTTTAAAACGGCAACAAGGGGGAATGGTGTTTGAAATGCGAATGGACTACAATAAATACAATGAATCGTTGAGTGAAAATATGACGGTCGTTTTGTTTTTTTGATTTTTTTTTTTTGAAAAAGTAAAACAGTAAAATCGAGGTTTGACCCTCCTCTCAAACAAGTAACAATAACAATTTGTTTGAGGGAGGTCACGTAGCTGTAACAATAATAATACAATAACAACAGGTTTCAACAATAATAATTACTTACTTTTCCGTAGAATAACGTAAAAAAATCCAAAAAATGACGAAGTGGGCTTATTGCCAGACTAATCTCCACTGCTGCCACAATGGCAGATGGAACAGCTCATTATACTGAAAAGGTAGGTGATACCCAACAATAACAGAACTTTCCTGTCACGGGACCAGTATAACAAAACGTTTCTCTCACAGGACCAATAAAACAGACTGTTCCTGTCACGGGACCAGTATAACAAGACGTTCCTGTCACTGGACCAGTATAACAACGTTCTTTTCACTGGACCAATATAACAGGAAGTTCCTCTCACGGGACAAGTATAACAGAACGTTCCAGTCATAGTATCAGTACAACACAACATTTCAGTCAAGGGGCCAGTATAATAGAACGCTCCTGTAACGAAACCAATAAAACTGAACGTTCCTTTCACGAGACCAATATAACAACTTTCCTGATACGGGGCAAGTATAACAGAAAGTTCCTGTCACAGGACCAATATAACACACCGTTCTGTCACAGGAGTAACATAACAGAAAGTTCCTCTCACGAGGCCAGTATAACAGTACGTTTCTGTCACGGAAGCAGTATAACAGAAGGTTCTTCTTACGGGACCAATGCAACAAAAATGTTCCTCAAATGGGACCAGTATAACAAAACGTTCGTGTAACTGGACCAAGATAAAAGAACTTATTGTATAGCAGACAAAGACAACCACGCTGATATATAAAAACATAATCTAATTCGTTTCTTTTCCTTCTATTAATAAAAATGTATGGATGAGTGTGTTTCGTAAGAGAAGTTCAAAGGTGGTGCACACAGGGGCCGAGGTAAGAATCTTTAACGAACCGCTTTCCTCTTCGTTCTGCCTTTCGAGTCAAAATATTTTTGATACGATATTCCGGACGCCCACGCACATTCTCGTGGTCATTTCTCCTCCAACCTGTTACTTACACGTTGCACGCAGATATGCCTTCTTCTAGCCTTCCACCCACACAATGCACATGATTACGGTTCTTTCTAGCATGCTACACTCGCAGTTTACGTGGCATTTCGGCCGAGAGCACCTGAAGCCTGTTTACTTTAGGTACCAGGTACAATTCCTGTTATTTTCGTTCACAGTGTCCGACTTCCTTCTAGCATGCCACCAAAGCAATTTACGCAGTATATCCACCGGGAACACCCGCATCCAGTTTACTTTAGGTATCAGGTGTACTTCCTGTTATTTTTGTTCCCAGTATTCGAATTCCTTAGCTACATTGATATGTCAGGGGTCTTCAAGTCAATATCCAACAAACGTTCCTGTCACAGGACCGATATAACAGAACGTTCCAGTCACGTGACCAAAATGACAGACCGTTCCTGCCACGGGACCAGAATAACAGAACATTCCTATCACAGGACCAATACAACGGAACTTTCCGGTCACAGGACCAGTATAACAGAATTTTCCTGTCACCAAACAATCATAACAGAAAGTTTTTTTTTATCACAGGACCAGTATAACAGAATGTACCAGTCACAGGAACAGTATAACAGATCATTCCTATTACGGGACAAATACAACAGAACTTTCCTCTCACAGGACCAATAGGACAGAACTTTCCTGTTTCGGGACCATTATCGCGGAACTTTCCTGTCAGGGAACATGTATAACAAAATAGGCCTATCATAGGAACAGTATAACAAAACATTCCTTTTACGAGACAAATACAATAGAACTTTCCTCTCACAGGGCCAATAGAACAGAACCTTCCTGTTTCGGGATCATTATCACGGAACTTTCCTGTCAGGGGACCGGTATAACAAAACAAGCCTATCACGAGACCAGTATAACAGATCATTCTTATCACTGGACCAATACAACAGAACTTTCCTCTCACAGGATCAATAGAACAGAAATTTCCGGTTTCTAGACCATTATCACGGAACTTTCCTGTCAGGGGACCGGTATAACAAAACAAGCCTATCACGAGACCAGTATAACAGATCATTCCTATCAAAGGACCAATACAACAGAACTTTCCTTTCACAGGATCAATATAACTGAACTTTCCGGCCACGGAACCAGCATAACACAAGGTTTTTATCACGGTACCAGTATAACAGAATAAACATTCCTGTCATGGGACCAATATAACGTTATCATCCTTGTTACAGGTACCTCTGTAGATTTCTTAAGACTTTTTGTATCTATCAGAAGAAATTGAATATTTTTTCTAATAGTCGTGGTAAATTTCTTCCTTATTTTTTTCCCTTGGTTTGGTTTGGTTTGGTTGGGTTAGATTTTACATATCTACCATTAAAGGTTATTTAATGCCAAATCCTCTTTATACATATACATGAAATTATGGGATACACATTTTTTCTAGTCTTAAAATGAGCAATAAAAACATACATAAGAACATTCTAGAAATTTTGGATCAAAACTGCATTAGCATTTAAGTTACATTTTTATATTTTTCAACCAATCAGCTAAAACACAGAATAAGAACATTCTAGAAAAATAGGATCGGAAGTCAACTAACAGAAAATATCTTGGCTCGAAAATGAAATAGTAAAATACAAATCTGATTGGTCAATAAATGTCTACGCGCCAAAATTTTAGGACGATTCTTTGATCCACTAGTAGGGTATAAGTAACACAGAGTGATTCACTAAGCCACTAAGTCAGTAAAGCAGTAGCCGATACTCTGTCCGGCAAATTCCTTTTCTTCCACAACCAAGGTTCATGACTTAGCTACAGATGGCCGCGAATCACGTTCAAAAGAAAAAAAACAGCAAACTTTCTTTCATCAACTCGACACGCTGTCGCCACAATCATAAAACACGATATGAACTTAATGTAAGTAAGAACGACTTATTTACGGACTCCGTTAACTGCTAAACATACATACACGTGTAAACAAATTTATTTTCTTCTTGCCAAACTTTATTTTCCAAAAGGCCATTTACACATCATGTTTTTTATTTGTTTTCACATTCTGTTTTATGTATATTAAATTGTTTGTTGTTTAATGTTCGTTGTGTTCTATTCCATTTCTTTTACGCAATTGTAAAGTTTTGTGTTATATTTGTGGAGGAAATAATATTGAGAGCAATACCCGTAAAGTACGGACGCATATCAACTGAAATACTAAATACATTCCACCTCTACAAAATATATGATTTGTAAACACATTTTGTTGATAACATTTTTAAACGTGCCTAAGCTCATTTTTTTTACACTGTTAAATTGTTCCAAGTTAGATAGAATTATAATATTTACTATCAATCATTTGTTTGCACACAGTTAAATGGTTTCAAGTATTGCTATGCAATAGTAACAATTGAACATCAGTCATTCGTTTGCACACATTTGAATGGATATGCATATGATTTGTAAGGGAATAGTTTGAATGAGCTAGGACTAATTTATTTGCACACAGGTATTGCTATTTGTTAATGTAAGAGTTTGCGTTTCGGCCGGTATAGTTTTTAGATTGAAATTTGCCTCCCGCACCAGTCACTTCCGGGTGGAAGGTGCGGGAGGGACTTCCGGCTTGAACACCGGCTGGCGCGAATTCAGCCTTTTTTCAAATCGACTGGCATGCGAGACTGACGTTTCTCTTGTCGCGGGTCACTAGCAAGGCAAAAAGAGGTAAGCACGTGAATTCTCTTGAATTGATTCGATTTAAATCATCACTTTCGTGGTGTGTTTCCTCTTTTGGAACATTTGTGAGTGCATTTATTTTGTTTCAGTTTTCACGTTGAAGAGTGTATACTTGTAGAATGTACGCATTTTACGCCGAACACGTGCGGAAATAAAGATATACAACTTTATCAGTACGAGACTCGTGTCTTTGATTTCTGACCCCAGTTGCTGCTGTTACACTATTGTTTCTACATTGTTAAATGGTTTCAGTTATTGCTATCAAATACTAATAATTCTATTCAATATTAACCATTTGTTTATAGACTGTGAATTTGTTACAAGTATTGCTATTTAACACTTATCATCCTATTGCACACTATTCACTCATTTGGACGAAGTCAAATGGTTCCAAGCATTGCTATGTAATACCAATAATTTAATTTAGGCACACAGTTAAAGAGTTTCAATTATTGCTATTTAAATCTAATTATTCTATTCAGTATTCGTTTTGCTCACTGTTAAATTGTTCCAAGTTTAGTTACATCGCAAATTGTTGTCTTGCCTTGGTACATTAAGAAGAAGTAAAAATAAATAAGCGAACGAGAATGTTGATAAGCTCGAAAGGCTTTTATAACTGCTTGAAAGAAAACTCCGTACTGTGAGTCGTACATCGGTAAGAAGTAGCTTAGAATGTTCCAACAGGAATTTAGCATCCAATCTGAAGTTCCGATGAACAGTTTGTTGAGAAAGATTGAATGGGAGACAGATGAAAAATGATAGATCTCCTCGAGAACAATGGTCGAAAATTGAATGCGCTCTCCTTATGTTCACGTCGGCCTGTCCAGCTGGAATAATAAGTGAGAGAGAGAGAGAGAGAGAGAGAGAGAGAGAGAGAGAGAGAGAGATCGTTTACACGACCTTTTATGTTATCCGGGAAAGTCACCCGGGCAGAATGGCATAAATCATTCTCATTGGACGAAAACTAAAATGGAAACTTCAACGGCCAAAATAATTCCTGCGCCAGATAATATATTTGAAAATATAAATCACCACATGATTTGATGGTGGTCTAACGAGGATTTTAAATTTGTTCTTTCTGCTACACAAGTATTGTTTGGGGCTAAGGAGGTTTGTTATTATTTTCACGGTGTAGGTCATCGGTGAACTGTTGGGTTCTATTGGGATGATTATGAGTTTGTATCTGACTGCTTTTTTCTGCTTCTTCTTACCCCATTCACTAGTAGTCTTCTTTTGTCTGTGGGAAGTTGCAAGAGAATTAAGGACGGAAGGAAAGAGACAAGGATACTTTTATATTAGAATTTTATTTTGGGGTTCATGACTATTCTGCGGTGTGGAGTGTTTTCCTGAAACAATAGAAATAGCTGCGTCTCCCAGGCAAGACGTTGAAATATATTAGAGAGTCACTTTCGGTAAGTTTTAAGTTTGCAGTTCGTCGTGTGTCCAAATAGGTGTTTTCAGTGAGTTGGGTTTAGCAGAGGTAACTACTAGCAGAAAACATGGCTGGCGTCAAGCCCGCAACTTGCTAAACACGTGTGTTACCTTGCTAGCAGCCGAGAGAATAGGGTCCTTTCAATCGCAGGAGTAACAGCTTAAGTGAGAGGATTTATCATTTGGTGCCAGGAAGCCCTTCTTTTCAGGCAGATTTTTCTGGCAGATTTCGCTTCCTGTCAGAGGCATCCTGAGAACTGCTACTTTTGAATATTTCTTAATCCCCAGAATTGCTATGTATCATTAACAACTCAATTAATCAACTATTTGTTAAATGATAAAACAGTTCTATATCACACAATTCAATTTAGCATAAATCATTTGTTTATACACAGTTTGAATGTCAAACAGTTCTATTTGACCCATAGATAGGACCCTATCAGGTGCTATGACTCAGGGTAGTAGACTTAGGAGCAATAGCAATAAAGGGGTCTTCAACCTCGCCATCAGACTCTATTGTTTCTTCTCACACCCAGCCGAGTGAGAATTTCACAAATTGTACGAAAAAATAAATTCAATAATAAACAATAGAGAGCGGAAGGAAGAAAAGACAAAACATGGATTCAGAACTGCAAAACGCAGGAAGGTGAAGTTTGGCACTTTTAAGCATTCCTGTGTGTGTCATATGTGGCTATCACCAGAACTCAGCAAAAATCCTACACAGCAACCAAAGATGCTGACTCATCTGGTCATCGTCTTCGCTGCACCATGTCTTCGTTCTTGACTCCATACCGTCCTCCAATTGCTCTGGACCCACATCTTAGAGCCGACTGACCAGCATGACATCCTGGGTTTGAATGTCTGGCTCTCTGGTCCAGAGTTTCACTCCTGACTCCCAATGTCCTTCGTCCTTTCTTCCAGTCTCGCAGATTCATGCAGGTACAGCTCTTTGTGTGGTCTTTATCATGTCACAATTATACCAAAAGACTCTTCCACTGCATGATAGGACTTTTCTCTCTACTGTGTATTTCAGTTTCCCATGTAATTTCTGTATTCATTCCATCAATTTAACTCAAGGGATAGATGTGTTGTTACTAATTCGTTGTGAATTGTTTATTTTGTTTAGCATGAAAAATTTAAAACTATGATACATTTCCTCTGGTACAAGTGTTGAATTGTGTTTCTAACACTCAAATAACTGTGGCAGTGAGCTATGGTACCCAGATACTACAAATATACGAAAACAAACCTTCAAGTCATTGATACCAAAACTTACTCAATTCAATCTCCTATAAAATTTTTTGAATGAGGTTTCTTTTTCGGCCAAGCCAAGAATACTGACTGACTTCCTCTCTACAAATCCCAGGCAAGAACTAAACCTATTTTTCGATACCGGTCGTTATATGCACATCTCACCACAAAAGGTCAATGAACTCCTCAGCTGGTTTCTCTCCAAAACCATAATTTCATGTACCTATCCATAAAAAGTTAAAAGATAACCAGGCCTGTTTTAAACCAATCCAAAAATATCTTAACTGTTTTAAACCAATACAAAAAAGGACTTTTATGAGAAAAGCTTTAACATCTGCCCTTATGGGATAAAGTTGAAATAATTGATAGGGCTGAACATTGGAGGATTAGACGCCTTAAGGAATCAGCACATATGTTGGGCTACAATGTCCTGCAGAGTAGACCAAGTATAGAGTTGAATATAATATGGGAACCGATAATTAAGATGAGAAAAAAAATCTGAATAGGAGCACAGGTAAAAATCATACATAATATTCATAATTCTAGTCTAGTAAGGACATTAAGTTTATAAGTCCCAAAGATTCACTCTTAATTGTCCAGCAGGACACATGGCGTAACGGTTATAGGCATTGGTTCCCTAAGCTTCTAAGGAGACAATCATCTGCAGGTTCAATCCTCACTACAGGTGAGTAGCAATACAGGAATACTTGTACCTGGTTATAGCTAACGGAAGCATAACAGGCGACCCTCATGGTTTCAATAAAGGACGTAGTTCGAAGTTCCATGAAGGTTCCCGAGTTCGACAAACACCTGAAGAAGGCCGGAGGACATATCGGCAGAAACATTGTGGAAATAACAATAAAGATGAAGACAGTAGTCTGAAAACCCTTAATGATAAAAATCAACAAGCTTCATCTCAGATTTAACTCTTTGTTTCTGAATTCTATCAGACTTCAAAACATAATTTGGGTTTGATTCTTTCGACTGTTCTTCCCATTTTATTTCATAAATTTGATTTACAACCATTGATTCATCCTCCTGGCCATCATACGTCTAATTGTTCAATAAAGTTTCTAGGAGTTTTTCTTCACATTATTTTGCAATTAGAGTCACATCAATCCACTATTTGATTACCAAGGGTGTGATGCGTGCCACCTATTGATCCATAGATAGAATGCTTGTTTCAGTGCCAGCGCCCTGTAATACTCCTCTGTAGGAGATACAGTCAGAATATTTCAAGTTTTGTCAACAAGGTAACAAAAGAAATGGATAAATACATTTACTGTTTGGCTCCTACGCTTATTAAAATTTTGATAATTTCATGCCAGCCACCTCTGTGAGCTTCCAAACCATTATTCCTTGAGAGAAGGAAACTGCCTGCATCTTCTAACAAAAATATCAAAGACCCTAAAAGGGGACTTCTAAAATGTTAAACACCAAAAAACGTATGTTCCAGAAATCCAATTGCTAAACTTCAAAACACAAACTTTCTCATTGTTTGCTTAGATTGAAATCATCTCTAACCCCCACCTGTCTATCAAATGACTCTACACTTGTGCTTGGAAGGATGCTAGTAGTGGGAGGATGTTTGCGGTGGGAGGACATTACAAAATTAGTTACAATGTTCGGTTACCATCTTATCAGTAAGACAAATCAAAATTAATAATAATAAGTAAAAGTAAACTATTAAAGTTAGTGACCTTAGTCTAGGGTGACCTGAAGGCTCCCTTTTCAATAGCTACTACACCAAAGTGTAGGGAGGGTGCTACACCATTCCCTAGATTGCTCCATTTTACCCTTAATCCTTACCTTTTAATGTTGAATGTTAAGCAAGGCGGCATCAAGTACCATTTTTTAAGTCTTTGGTATGACCCAACCTTGGATTGAACTCCAGTCTCCCGGACCATTGGTGAACACTCTACTCATTAGGAGAGAACCTGCCAAATAGTGAACTTTGCTTTCTCAGCAGGCCTCAGAATAAAATTAAAAGTAGGCAAAAAGAGAGATAAGTATCGTGACCTTGCTAGAAAAGTAAAAAAAAATATGGAACAAAAAGGTGAAGATGATACCAATTGTAATTGGTGCATTTGGTACAATCCTCAAAAGATTGGTTAAGGGACTGGAAGATTTGAAAATAAGAGGACAAGTAGAGACCATTCAAACTACAGGGAGGTGTCCACGTGGTGTAATGGTTAAAGTAATGGACTGTGGAATCGTAGTAAGCGAGTTCGTACTCCAGTCGCGCTATTATGTTCACTTTAAAAAAAAAAAGAATGGTTTAAATAGTACCACTACTGTTCTTCTAGGAGAATAGCTTTGGCATTAAATAACCAACAAAGGTTGATATGCCATTAAACAAAGAAACCAAACCAAACCATCAAACTACAGCATCATTAACATCAACCAGAATACTAAGAAGAAGCCTGGAGACTTGAAGAGATTTGTTTTCACTCAAACTCCAGAGGAAAACTATCAGCTAATGCTGGCGTGAAAAACTCTCAAAACAGTAATAATTATAATAATAACAAGGATTGATTAAAAAAATATTGTCTTGTTTTTATTGCATAAAAAATTTGTATTATCAGAGGATTGATTGATTTTGATAGCATGCCACCTATGTTTATTTTATGCCTAGAGGTTAGGGAATCACATTCAATGTATATAATTTTTTCTTAAGAATTTTTTTTGTATGCAGTGCTTTTGAATATGAATAATTTTTAAACAGATCTATTTGATCTATTGGGTGAGTAAAATATGTTTATTCCTGTGTTTGGGGTTAAATGAGGGAGAGCCTTTCTGTGATTGAATAAACCAATCCTGTGAATAGCCCAGAAGTTTTGGCACAAAATATCAAAAAATGAGCAGATAGATTCCGGGCCAGTTCCCGGCTGCACATCGACTAGAAATTCTCCCCAAGAAATTACTAAATCAGAAGATACCTCTCCTCCAGACTCAGGTGAGCTACGTCAACCAGAAATTCTCCCCAACAAATCAGTAAATCAAAAGACACCTCTCCTCTAGGCTCAGGTGAGCTACGTCAGCCAGAAATTCTCCCCAAGAAATCACTAATTTATACCCTATCAGATACTACCATTCCAAGTTAGATTCGACTAGGGAGTAATTGTAATGAAGAGGTACTCTACACTCCACAGATCTCTAAAACTAGAGCCTCACCGTCAGATATCATTTAGAGTCATACCCAGGATACCCCTTTTTGCAGTCAGTGTATTCTAAGCCGCATTAACAGTGTAATATTATCAGAGGAGATTCATTAAGCTTAACATGTTCTAACAGAGTTGGAGAACCTTTTCAGGCTCAAAGGTCACTTTGAAATTTACAGTTTGAATTTTTAGCTAATAACTCCTAATTTAAAACACAGCTAACCCTGGCAAAAATTAAAGAATTAGTTCATTTGGTTGATGTTCACATGGGTTTTTTTCATTAAGCAGTAAATAAACAAATAACAAATAAAATACAGACCAGTTTTCTATCTGTCTTTCATGCTCTACCAGTATGTTTTCTTTTTTTAACCACCCCATTTCTTTTATATCTGCACTAAATCTTAAACACAGCGGACAATCAACATCTTTTTTCCACACTCTTCTTGAATAAGTTTTATGAACCTTTCCATTGTTTCACTTGACAATTCTTTTGTTGGAGCCATGTTTCTTTCAATTAGGTATACCCATTTTTTTAGATCTCCAAAAACTGTCTTTTAACTATATACAAAGGTTTACCTATCTAGGCTTCACCTTATATTTGTTTTAGGAATGTGTGACGGGGAATTGACTAAAATCCCAAAACGGGACTTTATTTTCGCACGTGTGAAGACGGGGCAGGTTGGCACTTGATCCCCTACAGAAATAAGTCCTGTTCAGAGTTCTTTTCTCAGACAGATAAGAACTGGCATATTACGTGAGGGAATAATTTAGGGCCAGACTGGCCACCGCTGGCAAAGGGGTCCAAAATTTCACACTATCACACACCCACCAGGCCGCTAAACTTCTTTCCCTTAGATAATAGAAGAATACGGGCCTATAGGTCTTAGTTGTAATAATATTAATGTTGTTGTAGTAGTCGGCAACTCCGGTTTCCCGTGTGATACTTTAGGAATTAATAGGACAGTTCTAAGCAAGATAATGTAAGGCGAATAGAAGCTGAAAGGAAAGCATGAAATAATAACATAGACCACATGGTAAAATGAAAATACATAGGTTCTTTACTACGGTTATATATATATATACGTTCAAAGCGTCAAAAACATATAATAGGATAGTCCATGAATATAAATGTCTTTTCCTGGCTTTTATCCTTTTTCAAATTGAGAGAGAGAGAGTGGTAAACAAAATTTGGGTGTAAAGGAAAAATGTCCCAAAGTTACTTATCTTATTTTTTTGACGGGGTTCCACTGGAGAATTTTTCTTCTTTCACGGGCTAATAGACTTGGTTCTGTTTTTAGTACTGGCTTGAAGGATTTTGGATTCCTTCGTGTCTCAGTTAGTCTTTTGTCTTTAGCCCGGAGTAAATGGCTATCGTCCGTCTGCCACGAGACTTGCTAAAAAAAAACTTGCTTACTACCCCTGAGGGGAAGGGAACCCCACTTCCGTTTGGGGTCCCCGCCAATCATTTGGCTTCTTTTCTCTTTCCCCTTCCGATGTCCGGCGACCCAAGGTCACTTAGGTGCGAACATCTGCGTGACCCACATTCTTTCCTAACGGTCACTTTTTGACTGCTTGATACTCTTTCAATACGGGAGGATAGTATCAGTCCTACCTCTTCGTCTCCGTGAGCCATCACGTGACAAATGTAATTTAAAAGACTGTGTTATTCCATGTTTTCATCTACATGGCTTGGAAAAAAATTATACCACTAATTTAAATAATTCAATCTAGTTTGTTTAAGGAGTATTTTATGATGCCAGAATATTCAGCTATTAAATAAAAGATGTTTTGCATCTTATGTGTTATTAGCTTATTTACTGCTAAATAAAAAAAACACTAAGGTGAATATCTTTTATGTGTGCTGATTCCATAATTTGTATTAGATAGGAATACTTGATACCATAAGACTGTGTGCAAATTATTTGCATTAGATAGGAATACTTGATACTATATAAGTACATAAATTATTTGTATTAGATAGAAATACTTGATACCATATGACTGTGTGTAAATTATGTCTTATGTATTAGATTGAAATAATTGATACCATATGACTGTGTGAATTATTTGTATTAGATAGGAATATTTGATACCAAATAAGTAAAGTAAGTAAAGTTGGCGACCGTAGTCAAAGGCGACCAGAAGTCTTCCTTTTCAATAGCTACTAGACCGAGGTGTAGGGGAGGGCACTACTCCTTTCCCTGGATTGCTCCACTTTACCCTCGATATGTACCTTATATTGCTGAGTGTTAAGCAAGGAGGTATCAAGTACCATTTTTAAAGTCTTTGGTATGATGCAACCTGGGATTGAATCCAGGTCTCCTGGATCATTAGCAAACACTATACCCACTGTGTGCAAATAAATGATTATAAATAAATAAATTTAAGAAATGCAATTTATAAAAAAATGCAATAGAAAATTGAAAATATAGTTGTGATTATATTTGAAACATTTAGAAATTAATCAAATTTTGGGATTAAATAACACACAAGGATTTGATTGATATGTTGTAAAACAAATAAACCATCAAAGCTTTGCTTAGTTTGGCACAAGGCCAGATGAATGAGGCATCCACTGATAATTAAACTCACTAACAATTGTTCGTTTGCCTAACTTGTTAACCATTACACAAATTGTTAACATCTAAGCAAACTCAGCTGGAATGACCTGATCATATTTACCAACCCCTCCACTCAGGCAGGATATATGACACAAGGTCAATTTTTGAGTGGAATTTAACAGGTTTGAATTCAGAGTTTTCCTTCTCTTAGACTAGTTGCCTCACCAAGGCTGAAGAATCCAGCCTGCCCTACTAATTACCCATAGCTGGAGAGAGAATAATTGGATTCATACCTTTTTCAAGGGTATTAGTGCTATGTGAAATGCTATCAGTCTCGTCCAGAATTTGAACTCGAGTCACCGTGTCCATTTCCTACGACGGTAACCATTACACCACGGGCACCTCCACTGGAATGACCTGATACAGAGGAAATATTGTCATCATCATCATTATCATCATTATTAAGGCATGCTGATTGCATAGATTCTCTTGACTCTCTCTTGTCATTGTTCCCTATCATTCATCACTCATCTAGATGGTATCTGATGACTGTACAGAGCAGATGAAAGTAATATTTTGCGATTCGGCCAACACTGGTGCATCCTTGTGTCCATAGGAGAAGATCATTTATGAATTCATCCTTACATCACCAGCAGTGCCCAGCATGTTTTGATTAACTCACTTAGATGGTTTGTGAGATGGGAGGTAAATGGCCATACACTTGCTTTTTTGTTGGGTGCTGATTCCAGGATTTGTTCAGAACAGCACACATCACCTTTGCGTAAACTTGGTAGATAATAAATAGAAAGTAAATATTGTAAAAGAAATAAATGTTGTCATTTTTTTTTATTGAAAACATTTTCTTTTTTTTCCTTTTTCTTTGTTTTATTTCATTCCAGGTTTTTAAAAGTAAGCAATGTTTCTTCTAACTTTATTTTTGCTTTTTTATAAAGATAAAACATATTCTTTGTTGATATATTTCTCTTACTGTCCAAAACATTCAGCAGATTTTTAAAATTCACTCCTGGTAGATTCTTGGCCATTATCTGTGTCTTCAGAACTGGAATCTGAAAAAATGAAATATTAAAGAAATGATTTATTTAAAAACTTCAGTTTTATTTATTCATTTATTTATTTTTTTACTAGAAGGGTTTCTGGCATTGCCTAGGTGGAAGGAATGACATCACACATAATGTTGCATTTTGACCTTCGACCCGGCCCAAAATGTCATTCAACGTGATGCACCGGAAGGAAGTGACACACTCCAATGGCAGTTAGGAGAGGAAATCGCGTGGGCGGAAATTGGCTAATAAAATGGTACAAGCTAAAAAAATCCCATGATACTCTCATAGACTGACGCACCAGAAGAGAGTGACCTCTGAACTGCATGACAGTTATTTCCGTTTGATGGCGATTAAACATGCGATTTCAAAGATCGAGTGGGCGATCGAGTGGCTGTTGAACTATTATATAACTCAGTCAAGACAGAAATCAGACAGTTGAGTTCCAGTTACAGTTACAGTTGGAGTAGGAGTTATAGACGAGATGTGGTAGGGAAAGCCACACCAGGCCGAAGGGACTTGGGGCCCTGATGAGTTGGGGTCCAGAGAAGATGCAGTAAAGAAAGCCAGCACCCAGCAGAGTGGACCCCAGGGCCTCCAGTTGAGCATCAGGAGAACGAGAAAAACAACGTTGACAGCCATAAGAGTAGGGGTCAAAATATTGCAGTTTCTGTTCGGTCTCCAGCTCGCTCTCACACGCAAACCTTGAGTAACCCTTTTTGAACCCTTGAAATAAAGTGAGAGGTAAATATTTTGTTAAAGAAGTCTTCCTGCATCTTTATCATTGCGTCGGTATGTATCCAGTATATATGTGTGTATATGTAGATGTGAATCTGCATATGACTATATAACAATAATACTTAAGTAAAAAAATGTCTTTCTTCATATATTTCTTCTAGATTAATCTGTTTTATTTGTTTGTTTTTACTAAGAATTACATGTAAGTAAAATAACTCCATACTGAATTAATTAATAATAGATATGATTATAAAGAAAATACAAAAAATTATGAGCCCAGTCAGCTGGGACTGTAGAATACACCAATTGCATCATTGCAGAGGGATAAGATCCCACCCTACCCCAATGAGTATCCAAGATATGACACTAAACTATCTGATGGTGAGGCTCCATAAATGCTGAAGCTTTGGGGAATACAGAATACCCCTTCATTGCTATCACTTCCAGTTCAAACTCTGGCCCAGTGTGGTAGCAGTGTGGTCCTATTTATAGGTCAAATAGAACTGTTTGATCATTTAACTGTGTGTAGACTGATGCTTAATTGAATTATTAGTGATTCATAGGAATACTTGGAACCATTTAACTTTGTTGATTTATGCTAAATTGAATTGTTAGAAATAGAACTGATTGATCATCTAACTGTCTGTATCTTCAAAATGTGTTTACAAATCATATATTTAATATATGTGTAAAAACAGGATTTGGCATTAAATAACAAACAATGTTTGATATGCCATAAAACCAACCAAACAAACAATTATTATAAATAGACGCTTATGTTACTAGAATGAGTTAAGAGTTTTGCAATATTTTAGTAAAGTGACGTACAATCCAGCAGTTTCAGATGCTTTTGCCAAAGTTGAAAAGGTTATCAACTAGATTACGAGATGCCAAGATCACCTGATATTCTCTGAGTATTACTTACAGGATTAGCTTCTATGGCTTGGAACACTGTCTCAGAATCCAAAGTTTTAGGCCTTTCTGACCTTGCCTGATCATCAAGGGTCTTGCAGCCTAAGCTAAATTTCTTGAATCATTTGATTACTATGATCAACAAACATTTTTAGTTGCTTCCACAGCATTATGGCTCAGTTCACACTTGTAAAGTATAAGTTCCCAAATTAGACTAAATTACACATTCATCTGAGTGGCTTTCAAATCACACATGGAATGAAGCAATACACAAAGTGTCAGCACAATAACTACCAACTACAGTGGGTACCTACCATAGGTTTAACTGCATTGGTCATGCAATATATTATACTATATTATAGTATTGGTCAGGTAATATACTATACTATATGGCTGAGTCAAAAAGCATAAGTTCGCAAATTAGACTACATTAAACATTCATCTGTACAGGTTTCAAATCACACATGGAGTGAAGCAATGTGCATTTCGGCACACCAACTACCACAATACTAACAACAAAGTGGATACCTTCCATGGCTTGAACTTCTTCAGTCACATGAAATACATACTGCAAACAAGCATGTACCAAAATATTGCAAAACTTTTGACTCAACTTCATATCTATTCATTCATTTTTATACTAGAAGGGCTACCTGGCATTGCCTTGGTGGAGGGAATAACATCACATATAACAGTATAGTAAGAAATGTATTATATAATATATTTCTTCTAAATTAATTTATTAATCTATTTATTTTATTTGTTTATTTTTACTTAGAAGTGGATCTTTGTAGAATAATAAAATTCCTTACTGAATTTATTAACAGTTGAAGCAATTATTATCAAAATACAAACAACTGGTTTTAATCATATATCAATCTTTGTGGGTTATTTAATGCCAAAGCCATCTTTGTAAAAAACAGTAATGGTACTATTCAACCCATAGCTGGAGGGATAAGAAGGTTCATGCCTTTCCAAAGGGTATTTGTCAAAAAGTAAACATAATAGCACTGTTACATATTGACCTTTGACAGCATGTTAGTTGTAGATTTCTAAACAGGATATTCCACCGGTGTAAACTAGGGGACAGTGGAAATGAATCAAGTGTGTTGGCATTAGGAATATTATATAAGCACACAGTTTCAAACCCCACAGGACAGGCGGTCAGTCAGGAGAAATTGGCAGTCAGAACAGAAGCCACCTTGGGTACCACCTATTGGGGTGGGGGCAGCTGAGAAGCAGAAGTACTAAGTGGGGCTCTGAATACAGAATCACAATATGGGTTAAGAAGATATGGCATCAATCCTAGCAGTCCTCCGTCTCCCTGTCTCTCTCACACCTACAACATTTTAACCCTTTCATGATGATAAAGAAGAGAGAGTTATATTTCTATGAATACAAGTATTGTCATCCCTCATTTTGACTATACAACAGCACAACTGGAGTTTGAACTCACTGCAATATTACAGTCCAATGTTTCAGCCACTAAACCACAGGGACTCCCAACAAACAATCATTCTAAAGAAACACTTATAGGCTATTATTAAGAAAATTATATGCTTATTAAGAAAATACCAACAATAAGAAATAATTATGTGATTATTGAAAAAAAAATACGAACAATTTTTAGAATTATCGACAGTTTTCAAAAACAAAATTTTTTAAAAATTCATCTAATTCTTCATCAATTTTTTTTTACATAAAAGATAAAACAGGAAAAATAAGAATATTAATAATAATCATTATTTTATAGTGTTGTAACCTAACAAAAAGTTACTGAATGAGAAATAATCAAAACAGAGGTTGGAAATGAAATGGAAATCTTTATAGCATTAACAAAATACAATACTCGCCAGAAGTGTGAAGAAAGTAAACCACTACTCGTGATGACTACTTAGTCAGCATATTATCCCCTCCACAATAGTGTCCAACATATTTATGACAAATGGTACATACCTATTAATGTTCATAGGTAGGGTATATAACATATAGTCATTCCTTTTATTGCAAATGAATGTTTATTTATAATCAAAAAAATAATAAGAGAGTATGAGATAATTCTGTTCTCTTTTACCTGTTTTGTTATCCTTTTGGCAATACAGCCTTAATACACTACTTACTAGTTTTAGCCGTGATTTGATTTCAATAGAGTAAGAGGCAAGGGAGATCACTGTTTTGGTGTGTTAGATACGAAAATTTTACAAATTTGGATATTCCGAAAGTACCAGTTGAATCAATTCAAAACCAATTTCATTTTCATCACGAAGCAACTCTAAGAATTCCTTATGATAGAAATGTTTATATGAAAATATCCAGTTTCCCAATAATTAAATCACAAATAGATGCAGAGATTTTTTTTTTTTTTTTCATCATACAATGTGTATGATGACACTCCTGTGCGATACCCTAACCTCATCTGCCGCCAACCAGGGTGATAACACAGTTTCGGTAGCTCAAGGCGGTACTGCCACTCCTGGCACTACCAAGCAGCTTTTGCCACCGGACAGGGTATTTAAAAGAGAATACCATAATATCCAGTTTTCCCAATAATTCAATCATAAATAGATGCAGAGATTTAATATTATAATAGTTATTTACTTTTTAACTTCAATACATCCTAAGTTTTACTTCATCTGATCACAAATGTGAGACACACAAAGAGGAATGATTTCACTATGTAAGTAATTAATTGAGAGACTAGCTTTTCTAACTTCTACTCCAACTGAGACAAATATACACGAAAATTTGCTTCATCTAATCACAAAAATTTTTTTAGAATTTTTTTCCAGAAATGTAAGCTCAGAATTGTTTGGCATTGGTTTATAGCAAAAATCATTTCAATCTCACAAAAATATTTGCTTTGAGGCTATTCAAAATTACAGTAAATCAAATGGAGTACTTCAGACTTGAACAGAGATCTACCATCAAATTTTTGGTAGCTGAGAAGTGAAAAACATGTGAAATTTACAGAAGGATGAGTGATGTATACGGAGAAGCATGTTTTAGTCAAAAAATGTTTACAAATGAGCTAAACAGGAGTTTGCCATGACAAGCCTGGACTGGATAGACAGTCCATAGACTAGAAACCTACTAACTTTCTGGTAAAGAAAAAGTTCCTGGGACCCATCACTATTGATTTCCCTGAAAAAGTGCAAGAGCAAACAGTGCTTCCTATTGCCAAATTCACCTTATTTTTTGAATGATCCTTGTAATTTAAGTTAATGTATGTATCTATAAACTCCTCCAGAGAAGCAGGATGTGACATAAGATCAATTTTTTAAGAGGAGTTTATCAGGTTTGAAATCAGTTTTTCTTCTTATAGACCAGTTGCCATACAAAGGCTAAGGAGCCCAGTCTGCTCCATAGGTGGAGGGAGTTGGATTCATACCATTCCCAAGGGTATTAGCACTATGTGAAATGCAAACAGTTTTGTCCAGAATTTGAACTCAGGTCACCAGGTCAGTTTCCAACGATAATTACTATTACACCTGCTGGTTCAGGCACAGTCCAACAAAGGCAGACTTGAGGCTATAACGGCCCCAGCTTTGGCTGAAACACCTTTGGATAGGCTAGTTGTGTCATAGTCCAGCAGGGCTTGAGCCTTGGCTCATGCCCGAACTTCCCCTCCACTAATCCCCACTTTAATCGACCTTCAGGTCATTGACCTTGTGTCGAGTCCTGTCTGGTGGGAGACAAATATACCAAGGGGCACCTCTAATTTGAGTTAATGTGTGTCATGTCACAATTTTTATAAAAATATTCCATTAAATTTTGATGTTATGACTACTTGAAATCAAAAAAATGTTTTTGTGCTCACCCTGTATATTCGAAATCATGTTGAAGAAAAAACACTGAAATGAAGTAACTTAACATAGTTAAAAATAGATTTTAAACTATCCACAAGAATGAAAAATGGAATTTTTAGTGCAATATATTACACTTTTATAGATTTGATGCTTTTTATGTCTTTTGGGAATATACAATGAATGAGGTACAGGATGTATCATCACTTCTAAGATAAGCAAGCTGATAATAGATATCAGTTTATTCAATATTCATGACTTTAAGTCTGAAGAACTAATGTTGAGTTGTTCTCAAGTTAATGGCTACATTCAAAGTCACTAGTTGTTATAGTGTAATGAGGTCTGGAGCCAGTTTCGTAAACTTAGGTTAAATGAAACAGTGAAAAAGTATGCTAAGGCCACCTGTTGATAAGTAGCACTGTAAACAAGGATTCTTATATCTAAAAGGAATTTGAAAACTCAAAATTGGAAATTTAGGATATAGATATTCTCAAGCTGTATTGAACAGCATGTAAATTGAGTGGCATGTTGGCTGTAAAGTATGTAGATATGTAGACTTGCAGATTTAGTCAAGGTTTGTCACACACCAGGCAAAGTCCCAGACTGTAAGGACAGACTGGAGAGAGATGACCACGTCCCAAAAGCAAAATATATCTATTTAACCAACCCCTCCCAGCCAACAGGATGAAACACAAGGTCAATTTTTAAGTGGAGTTTAATAGGTTTAAATTCAGTTTTCCTTCTCCTAGACTGGTTGCCACACCAAGATTAAAGAGCCCACTATTTATGCATAACTGGTGGAAGAATAGTTTGATGCATACTTTTCCTTAGTTAAATACAAACCAATTCATCCAGATTGCATGTTCATTTCCTACAACAATAACCATTATACCATCAATGTAAAAAACAAAATATAACTTTATACCCTCTGTTGCAAGTAACTTGTAACTTTTGGATTCTATCTTTTTAATTCTAAGAAAATAAACAACAAAGGTCATACGTTTAAGAAGGTGGCTGTTGGCTTTGTTAATTCACTTCCTGCCCCAGACTTTTGCTCATTCACTTTTCTCAACAACTGGACAGTCAATCCGATAGACGACACAGCACAAGTTTGTTGTAATTAAACTGATGGAACTTTATTATTAACCTAGAGCCCTGAGCTTTCCATGCCTATGGGCTCAAATGTTGGTCACAAGGCTGGAAAATAGCTGACAATATAAAATGTTGTCATTTAACAGCCTGAGTAGTTGTCTTATTGTGAGACAATGTAAAGATAGAGATTTTCTGGATGGAATTCTGGCCATCCAGTTATATGTACTTTTAGATAACACTATGAATTATTATGGAAAAGTGAGAAGATAAAAATATGATTTGGGTGTGCTTTATGGCATATTAACCCTTGTGGGCTATTTAATCCCAAATCCTCTTTATACAAAAATGTTATGATTTGTAGGTGAACAGTTTGTAGATAGCATTATTTAAAAATAAGCCAGAGCTCATTTGTTTGCTCATAGTGAAATGGTTTCAAGTATTGCTATCTAACACTTATAGTCTTATTTGTATACAGTTACGAGGTGCATACGATAAGTTTCCAGACTTTTTTGTATGGGCACTTTTATTGATAGTACACACATGAAACTCTAGTCCCCTTCGAAGTAATCTCCTCCATCTGCAATGCACTTGTTATACCGTTCCAACAACTTCTGGAAGGCCCCTTGGAAGTCCTCTTGTGTGAGCGTGTCAATGACCTTCGTCACAGCATCTTTCATCTCCTCAATTGTCTCATAACAACAGCCTCTGAGCTTAGGGAATAACCAAAAGTCACAGAGAGCAAGGTCTGGACTATAGGGAGAATGAGGAACTGTCTTGATGCCCATCTTGCTCAAATAGTCTGTGACAAGGATGGAGTTGTGGACTGGTACATTGTCCTGCTGGAAATGCCACTGACCCGATTTGAAGAGTGCTGGCCTCTTCCGACGGAATCTCTTCCTGAACTCCCTTAAAACCTCAACATAGTAACCCTAACTCTAACCCTTTGGCCAATCAACTCTGGTGTATTGACTTCCTTACTCCTGCCACACCTCTCATCATCCCTCACAGACTCCGTGCCTTCCTTGAATCTCTTATTCCACTCAAAAACTGATACTTGATTCATGCAAGATGGTCGAAAAGCAGTCTGAAGCATTCCATACATTTCTGTGGCATTTTTTCCAAGTTTAAAACAATTTTATTGCATATCTTTCTTCCTCATGTCCAGATTACATTTTTGAAATTCACCATCTGTGACAATCAGGTTTTAGTAGGGTGTAATCCAATTGCTGCTGTAGCTTTTCATTTGAACTTGAAATCATAAAAATTGGTCAATCATCTCATAAGATGTATAGCAATAACATCCTGAATTTTCAAGAGTCTACAACAGTTTTAAATGCCCATACGAAAAAAGTCTGGAAACTTATCATATGCACCTTGTAAATGGTTTCAAGTATTGCTATCCAATACAAATAATTTTATTTGCATATAATTGAATGGTTTTAAGTATTGCTATCTAACACCAGTAATTCTATTCGACATTATTTGTTTGCACACAGTAAAATGGTTTCATGTATTGCAATCAGATAGAAATAATTTCATTTAATATTAATCATTTGTTTGCACACAGTTAAATGGTTTCAAGTATTGCTATTCAACGCTAATAATTCTGTTCAACATTATTTCAAATATAGAAAATGATTACATATTTCTATTTGATACTTAGATCCTAACAGGTACTACCACTCCAGGTCAGAGTGGATCTGAAAGTAATGACAATGAAAGGGTACTACACATTCTCCAAAGCTCCAAGACTGGAGCCTCACCATTTTACTGTCATATCCAAGACACTCATTAAGGGGAGTCTTACTCCTCTGTAGAGATGCAGTTGGCATATCTTATAGACCCAGCCAACGGGTCTGTAAAAGTAAAAGATATTTGTAGCCCTAGAAATTTTAGAGTCATAAAATATCAACAGTAACTGACAAGATAAAAAAGAAATAAGGAACATGATACTTTATATATTTAACCTTTAGAACACCGAACACCCTCCACGCCTGTGGGCCCCCAACCTTAAAAATTGCTGAAAATGTAAAATTGATGTAATCTTTTTTTTAACAGCCTGATTAGCTGTATTGTTGCTTGGCAACAGCAATATAAAATAGGGATTGGTTGGAAATTAAGCTATCTGGGTATATGTACTTCTAGATAGCATCACAATAACTGGTTGTTTAGAAGGGTTGGTTGGTTGGTTGGTTGGTTGGTTGGGTTTTATGGCATATAAACCCCTCTAGGTTATTTAATCCCAAATCCTATTTGTACATGATTTGTAAACATATTTTGTAGATTACATTTTTAAGTGAGCTAGAGCTCATTTCTTTGTATATGGTTAAATGATTCAAGCACTTCTATTTTACACTAATAATTCCATTTAATATTAATCCTTTTTGCACACTGTTAAAAGATTTCAAGTATTGCTATGTAATACTAACAATTCAAATAAACATCAGTCATTTATTTACACACAGTTAAATAGATATACATATGATTTGTGAGTGAATAGTTTGTTTAGGTTTATGGCATATCAACCTTTGTAGGTTATTTAATGCCAAATACATTTTTATACAATTAAATAGTTTTATTTCAAACAATTCAGTTTAGCCTAAGTACACAGTTTAATTGTCAAAATCATTTCTATTTCATGCTATTCAGTTTAGTCAAACAGTTCTAATTCAAACAATTCAGTTTATTATAAATATAGTTTTTGCTTACATGGAGTTAAATGTTAAAATAGTTTTATTTCAAGCAATTCAGTTTTGTTTAAGTACAGTTTCAATGTCAAAAACAGTTCCATTTAAAACAATTCAGTTTGGCATAAGTATCTAGTTTAAATGTCAAAACAGTTCTATTTCAAGCAATTCAGTTTAGCATGAGCACACAGTTTAGTTCTATTTGACCCATAGGTAGGACCCTATCAGGTGCTACCACTCTGGGTCAGAGTAGATGTGGGAGTGATGGCAATGAATGGGTACTCTGCATTCCCCAAAGCTCCAGCATTACTCGAACCTCACCATCAGATTGTTTAGTGTCATATACAGTACACTTAATAGGGAGGGGTCTTATACCGCCACAGAGATACAGTCTTTGTATTCTACAGCCCCAGCTGACAGGGCAATGAATAGTTTGTGGGTAATTCTATTCTTTAATAAGTCAGAGTTAATTTGTTTGCACCCAGTTAAATGGTTCAAAGTATTGCTATATAATACCAATGATTCAATTTTTGCACCCAGTTAAACAGTCTTAAGTATTTAACATTCATAGTTTTATTTGCACACAGTTAAATGGTTCTAGGTATTGCTTTGTAGCATAAAAAATTTAACATCAGTCACTTATTTGCACACAGTTAAAAGGTCAAACAGTTCTATTTGAGCCATAGATGGGACTCTAACATGTACTACCACTCCAGATCAGAGTGGACCTGAGAGTAATGGCAATGGAGGAGTACTTCACATTTCTCCAGGACTGGAGCCTCACTATCAGATAGCTTAGTGTCATATTTAGCTCACTTGTCTGCAGGGAGTCTCACGCGCTGCAGAGATGCATTTGGTGTATTCTATAGCCCCAGCTGACTGGGCTGACAATAAAATAATACGAGGCTTGTTCAATAAATAAGGTCGATTTTGCCTTAGGAGTTGGCAATAAGAAGTACTGTTTACAGTCACACAATGCAGAGTTTAGATTTATGAAAAAACATTCTGAAAAAACTAAAATTATTTTGCTTTTTTAAAAAGATTCACCTAATTTATTAAATAACTCATGTATTTCTTTTCTCACCTGCAGAATCTATGTACTCCCTTCCCACCACTAGAGAGCAATGAAATCCAAGAAGGTGCTCACCCAACACCAAGCATGTTTTTGTGCTCATCCTGTATACTTTAACCACATAACAAGGATGTAGCAGTAACTAAGCTATATGGATACCCTCTCAAAAAAGCAGAGAATATTTTGACTGTATCTGCAGAGGAGTAAGACTCCCCCAAAATTGAGGGTTCTAGGTATGACACCAAAGCTCCAGTTCTGTTGCTCTGGGGAGTGTGGAGTTCTTTTTCAATGTCATTACTTCCAGTTCCATTCTGATCCAAAGTGGTAGTACCTGTTAGGGTTTCATCTCTGGGTCAAATAGGTCTGTTTTAAAATTAGATGTATTACATAGAAATACTTAAAATCATATACAATTGTGTGCAAATTATTTGTATTAGATAGGAATACTTGATATCATATAGCTGTGTGCAAATTATTTGTATTAGATAGGAATACTTAATATCATATAACTGTGTGCAAATTATTTGTATTAGATAGGAATACTTGATATCATATAACTGTGTACAAAAAACTTTTTTTAAGAAACAACTATACAAAAGATATAAATATAAACACACAATAAATGCAGTTTCCAAACCCCTAGGCATAAAATAACCTTAGACAGATAGACATACCATTAAAATCAATAATCAATAGGACAATTAAGGAATATATCTTTGTGAATAGAGTCACAACTGTCAGCCATTTTTAAACAATGTGTATGTACCCAACCCCTCCACTATGAGCAGGATGCGTCACAAGGTCAATTTTAAATTAGAGTTTAACTGGTTTGAATTCAGAGTTTTCCTTCTCCTAAACCAGTTATCATACCAAAGTTAAAGAGCCCAGTCTGCTCTATTAATTACCTATAGCTGGAGGGAGAATACTTTGATGCATATCTTTTCTATATGTATTAGTACTATATGAAATACAAACTGCATCATACAGGATTTGAACTTGAGTTGCTGTGTTCATTTCCTATGACAATAACCACAACACCATATGCCTATTTTCTAAACATCATGTCATAGCTGCCAAGATATACAAAAGACATTTTTTATTAAGAAGGAAGAGAACCAATACACCACAAAAAAAGAAGTTTGTTCCAACATCCTACATTTGGGAACCAAGAATAGATAAGAGGAGGAGTCCCTGTAGTATTGTTGGCCAATGAAAAACAAGCATTGTGTAGGTGGAGAGATATGGGCATGTGGGTCACATGGGAGTTTTAAGACTATAAAAGGTCAAGAATTTTGACTGAAGTTCATTTTTCTGCTGGTCGTTCTGATTCCCAACACCCCTTTGTATATGCAAACTCTCTGTAACTGCCCTCCTGCTTCACTCAAGGATCACCGTCGAAGAATAAAAATATAAGAATATTTTTTTATATATATATGTTCCTTGTTGTTTGTCAAGATCTAGCGGTAGGATACAACACTAATATCTTGTTAATTTTTTATGTGTTTGTATTTTATGCAATACCACAGAGAAAATTAATTTTCAATTTGGCACCATGGTAATGCAACACAGACTTGTAGTTATTAAATTTTTTTCGTACAATGTATTGAAGATTGGGTTGGAACAATGGTTATCATAAAAAATGGGCTTGGAGGCCAAGTTCAAATCATGGCAAAAGCTATTTGTGATTCCCTCCATATTAATGTCCTGGGGAAAGACAAAAATCCATCTCTTCTCTCCACTCAACTATAGGAGAATAGTAGGTCAGACTATGTTCTCTAGCCTTCATAGACCAACCAGTCTAGTAGAAAGAGATCTCTGAATTCAGTCAAGATGTGAGAGGCTTAGCAGACTGATGATAGTTAACAAGTGTTCAAGGAGTTTGTTGAACAGTTTTCTATAGCTTATATTTATAAAGTAATACAAGTTCTGCTTGAAAAAATCCCTTGGAACTTATCAAATTGACTATCACTGATGATCCACCTTAGGATGAGAGACAAGGTCAATTTTTCTCTCACCTCATTACTGAAATGTAAAGCTTAGCATAGCTTTACTGTACATTGAACTCATCCTCATCAAGTAAGACTTTTAACTGTTTTTGCAACCTTTTTATATACTGCTCGTTTAACAAAAAATATGTGCACATCTTATGTATTGAGACACAGTTGTGTATTCTTATTAATGGGACAAATCTGAGATAATAGAATAAATACATCTGTTTGAGATAATGAAACATTTACCTGTTTAAAATTACAGGGAAGCTATATTATTGTACAGTATATAATTGGAGACCATAATTGTTAAACTTAAACGGAGGTGCCCATGGTGTAATGGTTATCATCATAAAAAATGGACATGGTGACATGAGTTCAAATCCTAGATGAAACTCATTGCATTTCACATAACAGTTATACCCTTGGGAAAGGTATGAATCCAATTATTCTCCCTCCAGCTATGGATAAATAGTAGGGCAGACTAGGTTCTTCAGCCTTGGTGAGGCAACTAGTCTAGGAGAAGGAAAACTCTGAATTCAAACCTGTTGAACTCCGCTTAAAATTGACCTTGTGTCATATCCTGCCGAGCGGAGGGGCTGGTAAATATGATAATTGTTAAACTTTTCTTTTTAGCATGAAATAACCCAACAAGGATTGATATGCCATAAAACTAACCAACCAACCAACCTGTCTATTGAAAGAAAAGTTACAACTGTAATTGTGTCATAAACAATAATACATTAGAATTACTGTAAGACATTAGAATTACTGATTGGTGTAATCTGGTATCACTGAGTTATGCCCCATTTGTTGTTGTAGTAGTTGTAGTAGAGGACCTTCTTTTTGAAGAGATGAATAGAAAATTAAACTGAAAAGAAAACAAAAAGTAAAAAAGAAAAGAAGAGACAAAACTTGATCTGTAATTTTAATTAAAAAGACACTGAACTATCATTCACAAATGATCAGTGAATATATCTTAAAGACTGGCCTGTTTATCTAAGATAATAAAAATAAAAGGTAAATAGGAATTGATAATCTCAAGAAATATGAGTTATAAACAGCAATATGTTAGAATTATTGATTTATGTACATTCATGTATGAAGGAGTTATGCTCCTTTTGTTTTTAGGGTTGAGAACCTTCTTTTTAGAAAGATTAATAAACCTTTAACTCAAATAGACATATAGGGAGACTAAATAATTACCTCCCTTGGATTTTTGAGGGGAGCATGTCCTTTGGATATCTCATTATCACATGATAATCTCAGAATACATCTCTTTTGTCTCGATTTTTTAATGATAAATAGGCTCACTTTTTGACTCTCTTCAATGAACAGTTAAAATGTGCCATTTTATCTCTGTTTGTTGAACAGAAGAGAGACTTTGCTATTCAAATGATTGATGTTGTCTCTCATCTTAACACTGAAGTGTAAAGCACAACATAGCTTTACAGCACATTGTACTAATTCCCATTAAGTAAGACTTTTAACCATTTTGTTTCCCTTTTCATATACTGCTTATTCATAGAACAATATATGCACATCTTATCAGTTGAGATATGTATGTGTATTCTTGTTGATACTTCTTAAATGTTCCTATGTGTAAATGAGCTTATCATGTCTTTCCTTACATTTATCCAGTGTTATTTGTACCATTGGATATACTAATGCAGGGATTACATCCCTTGTTTTCCAAAATAGTACTTCTAATGACTGCTAGGTGGCATGATAATGGTAGCATTTTAAAACATGGCAAAGTTGAAACTCTCTCCTTTTTCATTCTGGCTTTAATAACAAGAAGTACACACAAATAGATGCATCTCACAACAGGAGTGGCTTCTACCCACCACAAACCACGCACGGTACCACAATTTGACGTAAGTCTTCATACAACAATTTTCATTCTATAAAGGACTCTTCAACTACAAGATAGGACTTTCTCTCCATAATATACTCTTAGTATTTCATATAATTCCTGTATCTTTCTATTAAGTTTGATCTGGGAATAAATGTTTTGTTGTCGATTTATTGTAAATTGTTTTATATTTTATGGCATGAGGAGATGTTTTATCATAATACAACACATCTCCGATTTGTGTTACTCATTCTTTGATAATTGTAGCAGTGAGTTTTGGTACTCAGACATGACAAATATACAAAGACCAACCTTCAAGTCTTTGACATCAAAACCCACTTAATCCTATGCCATAGTAATATTGGACTTTAGTGAGTAGGGACTGAACTAAATAAGTTTCCTAACACCAACTACACCAATACATGCTGTCATCTGTAATGTAGTTGTCACAAACGCACATAAGTAAAGTTGGCAACCTTAGTTGAGGGTAACCCGAAGGCTCCCTTTACAATAGCTACTACACTGAGGTGTAGGAGAGGGCGCCACTCCATTTCCTGGATTGCTCCACTATACCCTTGATCATCACCTAATTGTGCTGAATGCTAAGCAAGGCAGCATCAAATACCATTTTTTGAGTCTTTGGTATGACCTGACCTGGGATTGAACCCCAGTCTCCCGGACCATTGGCAAACACTTTATACACAAGGCCAATAAAAACAATAATTACTGATCAAACTTTATCAAATAACTAAATAAATCATGTTTCTTATTTATTACACATATCTTCTCTTTCATTGTATATTTGTTTCTGTGTAGTTAGACAAATAAAATTGTTAAGTTATAAGAATTGTCTTTTGGGTTTCTTCCAGAATAAAATATCTAATTAACCTAATTTGAACATATTTCCTAAAAACATGTTCACTTTCTTCTTGTCTTCAACTGTAGATTGATATTTGGCTTCAGAACAAAATATTGAATTTTAACAAGTTAGATTTTTTCAAGCTTTTTATCAATAATATAAACTGCATTAGGCATACCATAACCTTTGTATGTTATTATAACTCTGTGTAAAGAAATGATTAATATTAGATAGAATTATTAGAGCTGGATTACAATACTTGAAACCATTTAAGTATGGGCAAAAAAATAAGCTCTAACACTTTGTTTAAAATTAAAGTTACAAAAACTATTTGCTGACAAATCATATATATATATATATATATATATATATATAAACAGGATTTGACAATAAATAACCCACAAAGGTTGATATGACATAAAATACAATCAAACCAAACCAAACCGAACATGTATGCTATTGATAATATAGATAATGTGCTATCCAACAGTTTGGAGGATTTGATCATGAAAAAATTGCGCTTCTGCCAAAATTGATATTAATTATATGACTCAACAATAAAGAAGTGTGCCTTATGCAATACCAACTTCATTGCACTAAAAAGATAAGATCAGGGTCAATTTCTAATGTGTGAACTGACAAAACTGAGCTATATTTGACACCACTCACCTGTAACTGAAACCAGGTATTAGAGTATGCATATATACCTACTATAAATAGATAAATAAATAAATGAATATATATATATATATATATATATATATATATATATATATATATATATATATATATCTTATTTTGTTTTATTGTATTTATTTTGAAGGCTATTACAATGAAAAATAATTGTTTTGGGTCTAGTTAATTTCGAAGTAGAAAAGTTCATTATCAGAGACATTTATAATATAAATTCAGTGTTGTTTATTAAAATTTTTGGACATTGTAGATATGGTGTCATATGGGGTGTTAGAATGCTATGTTGGGTGTTGTAACCATGGTTCCACGTGGGGTGTAGTTTTCTACATTGAAATTAATTAAACTCTGAATAATTTTTTTGCATGGTAATAGCCATCAAAATAAAAATAAAAAATTTACGCAATGCTTCAAGCAAAATATAAAATACTTTTATATATAATGCAAAGCTCTTTGAAGGAATTGAGCACTCTGGTGTCCAGTAAAGCAAAAATGTAAACAAACAAAAGCTACTACATAATGCCTGATAATCCCCGAGCTGACGTGTGGTTCACTTGTTGGCTGAGTGGTATGATACTAAGTCTAACATAAAGTTGGGCGGGTTTCAATCCTAGCTGCAAGCATCTTACGTGTCTAGCCATACTGAAGAGTTGTGATACAATGAAACAGTCTGTCTGTGGATGACAATATATATATATATATATATATATATATATATATATTAGAGCACATTATAGATGAACCTTGATTGTCTGGGAAAGATCTGTTAATTTCTATTTTTTCCGAAAATCTTCAATCACTCTATCAACAGGGCTTAGAATATGCTGGTTATATTCCCCTGCAGAGGGGTAAGACCCTTTCCCCCAAAAAAAAGGAGCACTCTGGATATGACACTAAGCTGCATCTGATCGTAAAGCTCCAGTTTTGGAGATCAGAGGAGTGTTGTGGATTACTCCTACATTGCCATTACTCTAAGGTTCACTCTGACCTGATATATACTCGTGTAATGAACAATTTTTAAGACTAATTTTTCACCTAAAAAACAAGGGGTCATCCATTATATAAGATTTGATTTTTAAATGTAGATGCTTACTTTGTTGCCCAGCCTAACCTTGCTATAACTTCAATACAAAGTGACCCTGCATAGCCTATACCTAAACAAAGACTATTAGTAAAGATAATAAAGTTTTTACTTAATTCTGTTTTCTATTTACAACACCAGTGAAAATAACGTACAAATATCATAAATAGTAAACAAACTTCATTATCTTAACATTGTAGCTACATCAAGGTCTAGACTACATTGTTTATGTTATTGCATTGATTTTTATTGTATTACAATAGTTGTGAAAGTACAAATAAGTGTTTGAATATTTTCTCTTTATGTCATTGGAATGTTAAAGAAATATTTTTGTTTGCTAACATAACCAAAGTTAGGAGTCATTCAGCACTTGAGTATATACTATCATCATCATCATCATCATGTCGTGCCACAGGCACGGATATCCCAGACCCTCTCTCGCCACTTCTCCCTATCGTTCATTGCCTCTGGTAGGTCTTCAAGGCCACATCCTGTATCCTCACATAGCTGCTGAATGTATGTTCAAGCTGGTCGTCCTGCTTTTGCCCAGCCATATGTGGGGATCCATAGGAGTACATCACTTATGAGCTCGTCCCTGCTTCTCCAGCAGTGTCCTGCATGTCTGGTTCATCTAACTTGGATAGATATCGTGATGGGAGGCAGGTGGCCGTATAGTTGGTGCCTTGTGGAGTGTTGCCGCCAAGACTTGTTCAATATTGCTCGCAGCATTCTTGTGTAATTGCCATCTAGCTTCTTCTCCAGTCATTTAGTTAGCGTCCAAGTAGTGCATCCATACAGCAGTATCGATACAACTGCTGCTTGGAAGAAACTGCGTTTCATTTTATCAGTCAGGTCTGATTTCCATATGATCGATATCCTGTCGATAGCTGTCCATGCCTTCATTAGCCGTGTGTCAATGTCCTTTTCGGTTGATGAGACGCTGCTTCCTAGGTAGGTGAACTTGTCTACTAGTTTCAGATGGGTTCCGTCTAGTGTAGTGATGTTGCCTGTTTGATTATAGCACATATATTCTGTTTTGTATGCATTGACATGGAGGCCAATGCCTGCAGCAGCTTGTTCCAAACTATGCAGTAGTGTTTCAGCTTGGTTGGGTGTATCTGCCAGTATCGCTATGTCATCGGCGTAGTCGGCGTCGGTAATTGTTTCAAAAAGGATTTTATCAACAGAAGATCTACAAGTTGCAAAGCAATAGAGTAACTGAATAGATTGGTTGGATTTTTTTTAATGTCAAATCAACCCTTATAGACTATTTAATTCCAAATCTTTTTTTGGGGGGGCTTTGGTTTTGTTTTTTGTTTTTTGTTTTTTTTTAATATGTTATTTCATGTGTATTAATAAATTGGTAGAAACAATTTTTATTAACTGCTTCTCTTCTCACAGTTGACCCTCAGCCATCACCTTCTAACACCTTTAAGATAAAAAGCTTTAGGTGTTTCTTTGCCATAGGTGTAATTTAAAGAAAATACTTGGAATTTAATCAGATAGGAAGTAGGGCTTGATATGACCAGCCATTTGATCAGATCAGGTGCCTCTCTAGCCACCTGTCTCACTCAAGTAAGGGCCAAAGTGGAGTGTTGCAGATCACATAAACACTTGGTTTATGAACTACTCTACCACCAGCATTCTATCCTCAGGCATTACTGGCTGTCACCCACAGTCAAAACCTGACCCCGTTTTGTGGGAAGGGGTCTTGCCCCTCTGTAGAAAAATGAGCTCTAACAATTTGTTTAGGATTAAAGTTATAAAAAACCATTTGCTTACAAATCATATATATATAGATATAGATATAGATATAATTATGAATGGAGGAATTGATATATTAAGTTAGAAGGCGCCTCTGGTGGTGTAATGGTTAGCAAGCTCGACTAGCAAACCTACACGAGTGAGTTCGAGTCTCATTGGGTGCCCCTTTCATATGGCCTTGTGCCACATCTAAGCAAAAAGCTTAGTAAATTTCCAGATATATTAAGTTAGAAATTACCATGACAAGAAAATCCAGCACACACCTACACGTGACATACGGACCACTGAACAGCTGTTTTGACCTAATTAGGTCTCATCAGCAGTGCATACCATGATCTCCACCACTGGAGATCGAACCAACAACCACAGTATGCAGAAGCCGAAACTCTACCACTGGGCCATGTATAAGCGATACCAAATTAACAAGTAAATTGCGCGACCACTTTACCTAATGTGTCTTTTTTATAGGTATGTATTCCCTACAGCGGACACAGCCACTTCCAGGGCTACATCTTCCCAAGTCGGAGTTACAAGTCCTCATAACATAAGCCTCATGGGCAGGAAATATAATTATAATTATGAATGGAGAAATTGAGTTAGAAATTACCATGACAAGAAAATCCAGCATATATATATATATAAATATATATATATATGCATATATATATATATATATATATATATAATCAGCATATTCTACGGATCCAATTGCCAGAGTGGAACAAAATAGAAGATACAAAATTACCTCTACTCACAATTGAAAAACTGGCAAAAAACAGTACAAATTGAAGGTCCTGTGTAGATAAATATATATGAGAAACTTTTGGAATTTATGCTAATAATAACAGAAATAAATAAATACTGTAATTATTCATGCACTTTTTTCTACATTTGAAAAAAGTTAGGGATTCATATTATACAAAGAACCAAATATAAACTTTTTTTTCCAGAGATCTGCATCACTATATTCAGGACAGTATGACCAAGTGTAAATTATATTTATGATCCAACCTAACTCATGTATAACAAACACTTTTGTTTTATGCTGTTACAAAGAAACAACCACTGGAATGTGTTTATAACTTTGTTTCTTCTATGGTCAGCTTATACTGGTTCGTTGGCCTAGTGGGTAGATGTGTTCGCCAATGGTCCGGGAGACCTGGTTCAATCCCAGGTCGCATCATACCAAAGACTTTAAAAATAGTACTTGATACCTCCTTGCTTAGCACTCAGCAATATAAGGTATGTATCGAGGGTAAAGTGGAGCAATCCAGGGAAAGGAGTAGCTCCTTCCCCTACACCTCAGTGTAGTAGCTATTGAAAAGGGAGCCTTATGGTTGCCCTCAACTACAGATGCCAAGTTTACTTTTACTTTTATGGTGAGCTTATATTTGGTTTTGTTTAGTTTGGTTTCTTTGTTTAATATCATATTAACTTTCTTGGTTGATTTAATGCCAAAGCCATTCTTTTAAAAGAACAGAAGTGTGATTATTTAACCCTTAGGGGAAGGATAAGGGGTTCAGACCATTCTTAAGGGTATTAGTCTGAAAGTGAGTATAATAGTGTAACTTGAGTTCGAAATTGCTTACTACAATGTCGCAGTCCAGCACTTTAGCCAACATGACACGTGGATTTCCCCACTTATTTTTGTTGTAAGCTTGTTGTATTTTCTGTGAACATGTTCATATGTTTGCTCTAAATGCTGTGTAAATATTTTGTTTCAAAACTTAGGTAAACAGTATAAATTTTGATTCTTAATCTATACAAACCAGATAAAAAGTTCAACAAATGTTAAATTTAGTTGCTAACCCAGTCAGCTGAGGCTCTAGAATACACTGACTGCATATCTGCAGAGGGGTAAAACTACCCCAATGAGTGTCCTGGATATGACACTAAACAATTGGATAGTGAGGCTTCAGTAATGCTGGAGCTTTAGAGAAGCAGGGTACCCTTTCATTGTGTAGCACTATGTGGGTAGGCCGCCAAAGCAGACGAGTCTGTTTTGGCGCGAAACCAGACAAAGGATTCTTGGACATGAAATCTCGCCGTATCCGGAAGTGGTAAGGGGACGCGAGAGAGGCAGTTGACGGGGGAACCCGGACGAGGCAGTTGACGACGCGACCCAGCGGAGGGCAGTTGGCGGCTGGATAGCAGAGAGGCGAACAGCAGAGGTTGGCGTGGATCCACGGACAGGGGCAGTCAACACCAGACACCGGAGCAGAGAGGCGAGGCAGCATGGGATAGGGTCCAGCGAGAGTGAGTCAAGATGAGTCTGATTCCAGTAGCATTGTGGAATTTTCGCTAGTAACCCACGCTAGCGATAGTCCGCACATGCATATAGTGTTGCAATACCTTCCTCTGCTCTTGGTTAACCCCAAGTTTGTTCGTGTTTGTTCGTTTGTCCTTCTATTTTCTCCGTTCCCTCGATCGTATTCTTGTGTAGGTAAAGAAATGTGCGTTGCCCTCTCGAACCACTAATTGATCACCGGCCGGCTTAGAAGTGACATGGATAGAAGACAGAGATAATGTGGTGGGGGTGAGGGAGTAACGTTTACAATTGCCATGGCTTCCAGTTCCACTCTAGCCTGGAGTAGTAGTACCTGATAGGGTCCTATCTATGAGTCAAATAAAACTGCTTGTCATTTAAACTGAATGTAAACAAATGATTTATGCTAAATTGAATTATTAGAAATAGAACTGTTTGATCATTTAACTGTGTGTAAACAAATGACTGATGTTTAATTGAATTGTTAGGGATATATAGCAGTACTTGGAACCATTTAACCTTGTTGACTTATGCTAAATTGATGCATTGGAAATAGAACTATTTGACCATTCAACTGTGTACATCCAAAAAATGTGTTAACAAATCACAAATTTGATATATATGCAAAAACAGAATTTGGCATTAAATAACCAAAAATGGTTGATATGTCATAAACCAAACCAAACCAAATTCAGCTGCTACAAATTCTAAAAAGTAAGTGTGTATTATAATTGAGATATTTTTTTAGAATTTTGTAGCCAAAACTTTGGAGTGCACTAATAATTATGGTAATAATTATGGTAATAATTTGGTTCTTGCACACTGTTAAAACTACTCTAAATTCTTCCCTTGTACTTATCAAGAATTTTAATTGATTGAAGTTTCATCATACAATTGTTCAGGACCTATCATTGTCTGAGGAGGTTGGAGTTTTTATACTTACCTGGCGAATATGGGGAATTGTCATCAGAGTGGCTGCTTTTGGAGGAATGATTTTGAAATGAATCTTTTATGCTGTCAGATTCACCACTATGGCTTTTTATCTTTTCCCAATTCTCTCCAAGAACTGAAAGTCCTTGACTCTCTCTGTAACAATCTGCTGATCTAGGCCGAGGGAAAGATGGCCGCCTGTTCTTAGGGCTTAACAGTTTTTCAGTAACAAAGTTTTCATCCAGACCACAATCTTTGAGTGTTTGTTTGAATTTTTTCTCAGCACGATTTTTAGCATTATTCTGAAAGAAGAAAGACAATTTCATTTCAGATCCAATGACACAAATTCACCCACAACACAAATTTATGAAAATGTATGATTTTACCCAACCTTGCCATCACAGGCCATATGTGACACAAGGCCAATTTTTATGCAGAGTAAAGCTAGTTTGAATTCAGAGTTTTCTTTTCTGATGATAGTTGCTCAACCAAGGTGAAAGAGCTGAGTCTTTCTTACTATTTACTCATCACTGGGGGAGGACAGATAGACTAATACCTTTCTTTAAGGCATTAGAATGAAATGAAATATAAGCAGCCTTGGCCAGAATTTGAACTTGTGTCACTGATTTTGCTATGACAATGAGTGTTATGCAAAGTAAGTTTGTAAAGTTGGAGACCATAGTCAATGGGAAACCCGAAGGCTCCCTTTTTAATAGCTACTACACCAAGGTGTAGGGGAGGGCGCTACTCCATTTCTAGGATTGCTCCACTTTACCCTTGATCCCTACCTTATAATACTGAGTGCTAAACAAGGTAAAATCAAGTACCATTTTTTTTTTAGTCTTTAGTATGACTTGACCTAGGATTGAACCCTGGTCTCCCAGACCATTGGTGAACACTCTACTTATTAGACCAATGGTCCGGTTTTATGCAAAGTACACATCCAAAATTTATGATAAAGTAAGTAAAGTGAAGTTGGCGACCTTAGTCGAGGGTAAACTGAAGGCTCCCTTTTCAATAGCTACTACACCAAAGGGTAGGGGAGGGTGCTACTCCATTCCTTGGATTGCTCCACTTTACCCTTGATCCTTACCTTATAATGCTGAGTGTTAAGCAAGGCAGCATCAAGTACCATTTTTTGAGTCTTTAGTATGACTTGACCTGGGATTGAACCCCGGTCTCCCAGACCATTGGAGAACACTCTCCTCATTAGCCCAATGGCCTGGTAATATGATAAAGTAGGGGTAACAAAAAAATTAGGTGTACAAGAGTTTGACATTTCTTGAACTGTTTTATTTTCTTATATTAAAGTGATGTAATTGATTATTTTATAAATGTGTTTTCGTCTGTATATTCTAATTGAACTAACAAGTTTACTTCTGGCTCAGTAGGTATTCAAATCTTGTTCTACTTAGTGTATTGAACACTCTTACATTTCAGCATAAGTGATTTTGTCAGTGTTTTTTTCTTTTGACTGCATATTACAATTTTGGCTGATTATTTTCAAGCAGTACGAATGTTTTTAGTCGTTTCTTTTTTTATTGATTTTTTCCCTAGATATCAGTTTGTGTAATATATTTTTATTTACAAATTGTATCACCTGGATTTTTTTCATGCCATCAGAATTATGAAATAGGAATAAAAATAATATATATATATATATATATATATACTTTTTGTATGTGAATCTCATAGAAATTCCATTCTGAAATCAGATTTTGCAAGGCAAGCATCAAGTATCCAAGAAGTTGAAGAGATAATATGGGAAGTTGAACTAAACTAAGCTCTTGCAGAAGTAACCAAATTACTCCGTCTAATTCTGACCATACCTGCCATATCTGCTTCCTAAAGAGAGATCATCTTCTTCACTAAAGCGTGTAAATAATTATATGAGGTATTCCCAAAGTGAAGAGCGATTAAGTAATTTGGTTTTCACTTCCATGAATAAAAACCTTTTGAAGATGGAAGTTGAGCCTGTTTCTGATACTGTTTACAATGGAGAGATCAATGAATTTGCCAAAAAGAAATAAAGAATTTATTAAGAAATAATTTTAATAACTCATTATTTTCTCTCATAACCAATGGCCGTTGTAGTGATTAGGAAAAGAAAAATAAAATAAATAAAATAAAATAAATTCAAACTGTGCAGAAATTCCCAGAAGCCCCTGACAAGAAGTAGAAGCAATGCATGTGCAGAAAAACGACTGTCCCTGTGCAAAAGAGGAATTCACTCTCACTTCAGCAGGACCCTTCAGACTGAAAGGATATTTTTCCATCCAGCTGCTAGCAAGGTAGCAAAATCCTTGGGAGCTTCACATGTGGGTTATGTCTGCTGCTAGTGAGCCAACATGCTGAAACCAGCATCATGAAAAGCATCTGACTATGAATTTATCAACCACCAGAGAGGACTAGTATATTTTAACACCTTGTCTGTGAGATATAACCATTTCCATTGGTTGCAGGAAGAATTTTTCCTCACCCACCGAATAGATGTTGAACCCAGAAATAAAGTTAAAATTTAACAGGTATCTTGTTATCATTTCTTCCTTTCTTCAGGAATTCTTTTGCAGCCTTCTACAGCTACAGAAGAAGCCAACAAATTATTTGGGGCCTGAAGAAAACCAATGGAGTCAGATATCTAAACCCAATAGTGACTACTATCAACCAAACAAACTAAACTAAATAAATAACTGACCAAATCTTCTGGTACCCCATATAGTCATCATTATTGCCAGGGTATTACTAATTGGGGGTCGGGGAACATCAAGACCAATCATCATTATCAACATCATGTCGTGCTGCTAGCACAGACATCCCTGACCCTCTCTCGCCACTTCTCCCTATCGTTCATCACCTCCGGTAGGTCTTCAGGGCTACATCCCGTATCCTCACATAGCTGCTGAATATATGTTCGAGCTGGTCGTCCTGCTTTTGCCCGGCCATATGCGGGGGTTCATAGGAGTACATCACTTATGAGCTTGTCCCTGCTTCTCCAGCAGTATGGCACCTGTTCATAGAAGTGTATTTTCTCACATTAAAAATAGTTTACATCACATTCATGGATGAGAGGAGGCAAATAATTTTCCTGGGAAGCAAAGTAAAGTTCTCTTTTTCATTCTTCACTTTAGCAATTAGCCTACATAATGGACTGCATGCCCTTGGTCCCAAAACACCCTTCACCACTGATATATATAAGTATATATATATATATATATATTTAATTAATAATCAATTATAATCAATGTTCTTCATTTAATACACTGTGGCAGCTGTCTCATGTTTCATGTTCAATACAATTATTGAAATAATTCATTTGAATAATTATTGTACTGAACATAAATAATCTGTTATGATTACAATTAATTGATTATTAGACTCTGTGCAAGTTTTTCACACCATTAGTAACTGATGGCTTTTACCAAAGTCTGAGTGACAGCAAAACTTTTCATCTCTCCAAGACTTTACTTGGTATTCTAGCCATTCCCAGTAGTGCTGAGGTCACTTTTCCAGATATTTTTTAAAATTATTCCAACAGCTCCAACTACAGAGTATGACAGAAATACCTCCCACATTTCAAACTGTCACCTGAGAAGTACAAGTGAACTTAGGCAAGTGGTAATAGTTGCTCCATCTAGCTAATGTCTTATCATTTCTTTTTCAGATACAATCAGTTACAATCATAGCTTGGACCGGTGCGCACTGTACATTTGCTGTTAAAATGTTTTTTAAGACTGGTGAATCTATCATTGATACACAGAGAGTTTTTTATTCTCATTTTATGTTATATCATAATGATGCTATTTTGGATAGAAAATTGTTACTGCTATGGGTAGAAAATTCTATCCAAAAAGAGCATTATTCTGATGGGCATGAAAAGATCTCTATGTGGAAATCACAGATTCACCAGTCTTAAAAAACATTTCAACAGCAAGCACGTGATTTTCATTGGTTCAACCCAAGATAGTAACTGATTGTATCTGAAAAAAAAATGACAAGATATGAATTAAATAGAGCTACTATTGCCAACTTCCCTTGTACCACGCAGGTGACAGTTTAAAATGTGAGAAATATTTTTGTTGCAGGCTGTATGATTGGTATAACTGTCACTTTCATCATTCATATCTTTTTCAGCTTCTCGCAAGGTCCATATATTAAGTCAGTTTTTCACTTGCCTATATTTTTGCTCTGTGACCTGTTGGAACAACAAAGTCTACAAGTTGAAAAGTTCTTATCTTTTTATTAACTAAATCTAGATCTAATCTTCTGGCTAGGAATAAATGATCCATTTTTATCTAAAAAATAAGTTTATTTCAGTGGCACAGTCGACAGTGGCTACAGAATTCACTGACTGCATCTCTGCAGAGGGGTAAGATTCCCCCAATGAGCGTCCCAGGAATGACACTAAACAATTTGATAATGAGGCTCTAGTAATGCTGGAGCTTTGGAGAATGCGGAATACCCCTTCATTGTCATCACTCCCAGGTCTACTCTGGTCTGGAGTGATAGGGTCCTCTCTATGGGTCAAATAGAACTGTTTGACATTTAGACAGTATGCAAACAAATGACTTATGTTAAAGTTAATTGTTAGAAATAGAACTGTTTGATCATTTAACTGTGTGTAAACAAATGATTGATGTTTAATTGAATTGTTTGTGATACACAGTAATACTTGGAACCATTTAACTTTGTTGACTTATGCTAAATTGAAGTATAAGAAATAGAACTGTTTGACCATTTAACTGGGTGTATCTAAAAAATGTGTTTACAAATCACATATATAATATATATGTAAAAACAGAATTTGGTATTAAATAACCAAATATGGTTGATATGCCATAAAACCAAACCAAACCAAAATAACAATTAATTTTGGTTGTTTTTTAATAAAAAAAAAATCAGCTAGAAATCTTAGAAGAGTCCTGGAGACCAGAAGAGATTTGTTGTCACTCAGACTCCAATAAAAACCCACCAGTGAAAACTGCTGTGAAAACAAAAGAAATTTTGAGTTAAAATTATTATTTTTATCATTACATAGATTGATGGTCTGAATGGTTGTGCTGAAAAGCAAATAAAATTAAGATGAAAGAAATGCTAATCAAAATTAATAATGATTGATGATGTTTAATCAAATAACAAAAAAAAATTGAAGAAATATGAATTACTTACTTTTTCCACTTGCTCAAATAAGAGAGGCCTTTTCTCTAAACGTTCACGCATATCTCGAAGTTGTCGTGAATAATTTTTTTGCTGTTCCCTGTATAAATTAAAGCAACAGACCTCTTTTAATCGGGGAATTATAGTTTTTTTTATAATAGTAAATGCTCCCAAGAGTAAAATCTTATTCCAATAAAACAATCATCATATTCGATAGCATATAAGACCCTCCCTCTTCAACTACTTGGGTAAGTCAAAAGTTTTACTAATATTTGGTACATGCTAGCTTGAAGCAATATATCACAAGACCAAAGCAGTTCAAGCTGTGGAAGGTACCTGCTGTGGAATGTACCTGCTGTGGTTGGTAGTATTGTTATAGCTGGTGCACTGACACATAATACATTGCTTCACTCTGTGTGTGTCTTGAAAGCCACACAGATGAACATGCAACATTGTCTAATTCGAACCATATGCCTTACAAGTTTGAAGTGGGCTGCAATGCCATGGAAACAACCAAAAACATTTGTATGGTGCAGTTGATTACAGTACAGTAATCAGATGGTTAAAAAAATTTTGCCAGGTTGTAATTTACTAAACTTTTTGTTTAGATGTAGCACAAGGCCGCATGAATGGGGCACCCAATGAGAATCAAACTCACTCGTGTAGGTTTGCTAGTCTAACATGCTAACCATTACACCATCCGAGGTGTTAGAACCTCAACAATTGGGCAAGGTCAAGCAGGCCTAAAAGCATGAATTCTGAGGTCATGCTCCAAGCCATACAGGCAAATCCAGTGATTTGCACTCAAAGAGTATCGGGCGAGCTTACAGTCCAGCATGGTTTGTCGCCTTCATGACCTCAACAAAAGTCTCTGGAGCTACCAGATCTTACCTCACATAACTAAAATATTGCAAAACTCACTCAAGTATCCACTCTGTTGGCTGGGACTGTAGAATATTCTGACTGCATCTCTTCAGAGAGGTAAGACCACTTCAATGACGCTACCTGTTGGCTATGTGTGACAATGCAATCCTTAAGGCTTGATAATGGGATCCCAGTGGTTAAGCAGTTTGTGACCTGGCAACCAAAGTGGTCACATGACCTGCAACACCTCACTTTGACCCTACTGGACTAAACTGTTGGAGAGGTCCAATCCAATCAATCAGCTGGTCATGTCAAACCCTAGCACTTATTTACACTGCCTCAGCCATATTCTTTAAATTGCTATTGTGGCACACAAGTACCCAACCCTATTTCATCTTAAAGGTGCTAAAAGATAGTAGCTGCAATAGCAATGATTAAAACCATTCAAACTGAGTACAAACAAATAATTAATATCTAATAGAATTATTAGTGTAAGCAATACTTGAAACCATTTAACTGTATACAAAAAAATGATTAATATTAAAAAGACTTATAAGTGTTTGGGTTTTATAGCAGAGAAAGAAAACAATGCTGATGTATAAAAATATAATCTGCTTCTTTTCTATTTCTTTTAATACCCAAAATGTATGTATGGGTAGAGTAAGAGAGGGTTGAGGATGGTTGAACTGCACACACACACACAAGGGTGATAGTATGGATCTTCAGTGAACCGCTTTCTTCCTCATTCTCCTTTTTGGATGAAAATCTCCCTGGCTATGGAGTATTCTAGATGCCCACACAAATTCTTGTGGTCACATCTCCAACCTGCTGATTACACATTGCATGTGTACATGCCTCCTTCTAGCATGCCACCCATGCAAATTCTCATGGTCACACCTTCAGCCTGCCACCTATGCAATACATGTGATGATGCTTCCTTCTAGTATGCCACCCATGCAATTTATGCGGCATTTTCCAGCGAAACACCTGCATCCTGTTTACTTTAGGTAACAGGTGTATTTCCAGTTATTTTTATTCTCAATGTCCAACTTCGTTCTAGCATGCCACCCACTCAATTTATACAGCATCTCAAAGGGGGTCTTCAAGTCAATATCCAACATTAGATAGCAATACTTAAAACCATTTAACTGTGTACAAACAAATGATTAATATTAGATAGAATTATTTGCGTTAGATTGCAATAATTGAAACCATTCAACTGTGTGCAAACAAATAATTAATATTAAATAGAATTATTGGTGTTAGATACCAATACATGAACCCATTTAACTGTGTAAAAACAAATGATTAATGTTGAATAGAATTATTAGTGTATTATTTTGGTTGTGGTTTTTCAAACTGTTGTCTTCATCTTTATTGTGGTAAGTTGAAACACAATGTTTTGGCTGCTGTATATAATGATTTCCCAGGTTGAATCATTTCTATCCCCAGATAAATAAGGGACACCCGAGGAAGGTTGGAGGACAGAGCAGCTGAAGCATCGTGTTTTAATTTACCAAAATAAAGATGAAGACAACAGTCCCAAAAAATCACAACCAAAATAATATGCATCAAGCCTCATCTCAAAAATTCAGACAGAATTATTAGTGTTAGATAACAATAATTGAAACCAAGTGTTAGAGTGTTCGCCAATGGCTCAGAAGGCCAGGGTTCAATTTCAGTTCAAGTCATACCAAAGACTCAAAAAATGGTACTTGATGCCTCCTTGCTTAACACACAGCATTATAAGGTATGGATCAAGGGTAAAGTAGAGCAATCCAGGGAAAGGAGTAGTGCCCTTCCCTACACCTCGGTGTAGTAGCTATTGAAAAGGGAGCCTTCATGTCATCTTCGACTACGGTCACCAACTTACTTATATATGTATAAACAGGATTCATTATTAAATACCCTACAAGGGTTGATATACCATAAAACACAACCAAAAAAAATAAATCTCGGAATGGAGTCAAAATATGATTACGGTTGGTTAGTTTTACAGCATGTTAACCCTTTTTTGTAAGCAATTATATGTTTCAAGTTACGTATAATAATCATTTGTAAACAATTATAGTTGTTGGCTAGTCAAGGGTGACCCGAAGGCTCCTTTTTCAATAGCTACAACACCGAAGGGAAGGGGAGGGTACTACTCCTTTCCCTGGATTGCTCCACTTTACCCTCAATATGTAATGCTAAGTGTTAAGCAAGATGGTATTAAGTACCATTTTTTGGAGTCTTTAGTATGACTCGACCTGGGATTGAACCCCAGTCTCCTGGGCCATTGGCAAACATTACATCAATTATAACTTTAAGTAATTATTCATAAAACAAATAATTTGCAATTATACAATTTCAGGTAATCTATCTAATACAAATAATTTTAAACAGATTTATTTAACCAATAGCATGTACTAGTGGACCTGACAGTAATGGCAATGAAAGGATTACTCTTGAAACCATGTAACTATGTGCTAACAAGCGCTTATCGTTATTAAATAGGAATAATTACTTTAAACCTTGTAATCATGTATAAATTATTAATATTAAATAAGAACACTTGAAACCATACAACAGTGCAAAATATTTGTATTAGATAGGAATACTTGATACCATATATCTGTGTGCAAACAAATGATTATAGACAAATAAAAAAATATGATTTTTTAAAAATTTCCAATGGATCATTGAAAATATAGTTATGACTACAATCAAATATTTACAAGTGAATCAGATTTCGGCATTAAATAACCCATAAGAAGTTCATATGCCATTAAATGAACCAAACTAAAAAATAATGTACCGGGAAATGGACATATAATGTTCATATATATATATATAACAGAGAACATAGGAATCTCGAAACACGAAAAACACTTACGACTTCTTAGTTCAGGTATGAAACTTTTTATTACCTTTGAGTTTAAAGGTTCTTCGACATAAGAAGAGAGATACACATTCTTTCTATTCTGGCTTTTTCATCTGCCCCCCATCTCATGCGGCACCTGCCACCAAGGCCACTGGCCTGGCTTCGGCGAGCAAGCGAAAGCCAACCGTCTTACCCTGAGGCAGGTCTCAACTCTACTAACTTTCTTCAAAAATCCCCAAATTTTCCGCACGCTTCTGGTGCGTGATGTCATCCGCACTCTGTAGCCCCTGTTTCCCAACTGGGCTATTGTGACATCTCTGAGTGACACGTCTGCTCCGTGTGCGCCCGCGTGAACACCTGTGTTAATGTTGCACCTAAGTAACCCATGCACTGAGCAGAAAGGTTCTCAGCCTAACTAAACCCAAAGGCATAAAACGAAATCCCTCAACCATTATATTACAATAATTATGATTATAATAAAACATTTACAAATGAATCAAATATCAGTATTAAATAACCCATAAGAAGTTGATATGCCATTAAATAAACCAAACTAAAATATAATTATGCTTATGATAAAACATTTACAAATAAATCTAATATCAGTATTAAATAACCCATAAGAAGTTGATATACCGTTAAACAAACCAAACTAAAATATAATTATGATTATAGTCAAACATTTACAAATAAATCTAATATCAGTATTAAATAACCCATAAGAAGTTGATATACCGTTAAACAAACCAAACTAAAATATAATTATGATTATAGTCAAACATTTACAAATAAATCTAATATCAGTATTAAATAACCCATAAGAGGTAGATATGCTGTTAAACAAACAAACCAAACCAAATTATTTTAGTGAGATTGATTCTCCCTGGGTGCCTCATACTTCTGACCTTTTACTGAACTTAGTAAATGACAACCCATACATACAGTATTTCTCATAAACAAGTACAATTCAAATAATTATTCATAAAAAGTTAATTTTTTTCAAAACCAAGATTTCAAGAAAAACATTAGAGAATCAAAATGGATATTATTAGGTAATATTTATCATCAAACTCTACAACATTGTAACTGTGTAACCAAAAATATGAATATATCATCATCATCATCATCAACAAGATTAATTTTAATTTAAAAAATAAACAACAAAATAAGAAGATACACACAAAACAGTAAATCTATTCAATATGGCTGTCATTTTTTTAAAAATAATTATATCAACATGCCTTCAAAACAATTTGTATGCCTTCAAAATAAATTCTTCAGACATTTTATTCGATTCCTCCTCAATAACAGCCTTAAGTGAATCAATATTTGGATGGGAAGTTGTATTTGTTTTATTTTCTAAAATGCCTCATATAGTATAATCAAAAGGGTTATGGTTAGGGCTTAAATCTTGTTTAATAACTATCCTCAGTTTTCTCACAGACTTACAATTCATTAGTGTGCCTTTTTATTGACATTGTGGGGTCCTTCTTAATTGTCATTGCGAGAACAGTTAAAAAGCCTCCTTTTCATTTTTTGTTCAATCCTCCACTACCCCTTTTCCTTAAAAAGCTCTTTTTTTGTAAAAAACTTTTCTTAGCTTTGTATACAGTAGACAAAGAAACTTTGGTTTGGTTTCAGCATTAAGCAAATCATAAATCCTTTGTTGTTTCTTTTCTTGCTCACTCACATTGGGCTGAATTCTAATTTAAAAAATGTGCTTGAATAATAGAGTTAATCGTGAAAATTTAGATTTATTGGGTTTTTTCAAAAATTTAACTAATCAGACAAAAAAAAACGTTTTAAAAGTGATTCCATATTTTGCTTCCACACCCTGTATACCCACAAATATGGGTTAAATCATATCATTACTGTTCTTCTCCAAGGATAGCTTGGTTTTTAAATAGCCCACAAAGGTTGATATGCCATTAAACAAAGCAACCTAACCAAACCAAAAATTCTTAATGAGCAATTTAAAATGGAGTTGCTATTTTTTCCCATCTGGTTCAAACCTTCTGCTGCCCCAATGAGAGGCATTAAAACCTTATAAACAACATAATTTTTTCTTGGTGTATGGCTGTGTAGACATGAAACTTAGATGGAATACTGCTAATGATTTCTTAATCCTTTTAGGGATTTTGCAAGAGATTGAAAAATGTCTTACCAATATTTTGGAGTTGATTTTGTGTTCTTGCTTTTCTTGTCATTGGCTGAAATTTTCAACTGAATTTCTTTTTTCAAGAAATTATCTTTCGGCTTTGGAATTTTATCAGTGCTTGCTGCGTTTGATTTCAACTTGGTAATCTTCTCCCTGTTTGTTAAAGATTGAGAAAATATATTATCACTTATAAAAAAGAAACATTACACAATTAAAATGAATATTAGGTATAATCTATTACCAAAATCCACAGATATTGAAACTGTAACTAAATATAAACCGCCCTGTCAGATGGGGGCTGTAGAATACACTGACAGCACTTCTGCAGAGGAGTAAGACCCACAAATGGGTGTTCTAGGTATGGCACTAAACTGTGTCTGATGGTAAAACTTCAATCCTGGAGCTTCGGGGAATGTAGAGTACCCCACTTCATTGATATTACACCCAGGTTTACTCTGAACCTAATTAGTAGTACCTGATAGGGTTCCATCTCTGGGTTAGATAGAACTGTTCAATCATTTACGAAGGATTATTATTAGTTGTAAGCATACAGCTATGTGCAAATTATCTATATTTCATAGGAATGCTTGATAAATATAATTATTAGTGTTAGATAGGAATACTTGAATTACCCAATCGGTTGGGGCTAAAGAATACATGGACTGCTTTTCTGCAGAGGGGTGAGACTCCTCCAATGGGTGTTCTAGATATGACACTTAACAATCTGATGCTGAGGTTCTAGTAATGCTGGAGTTTTGAGGAATGCAGCCTACTCCTTCATTGCCATCACTCCACTCTGGTCCAGAGTGGTAACACCTGATAGGGTCCTATCTATGAGTCAAATAGAACTAAACTGTGTACTTATGCTAAATAGAACTGTTTTTTGACATTGAAACTGTGAACTTATGCTAAACTGAACTGTTTGAAATAGATCTGTTTTTTACATTTAAACTGTGTATTTATACTAAACTGAATTGCTTGAAATAGAACTGTTTTGGTATTTAACTGTGTGTAAGCAAAAAACTGTACTTATACTAAACTGAATTGTTTAAAATAGAACTGTTTTTTACATTTAAACTGTGTACTTATGCTAAACTGAATTGTTTGAAATAAAATTGTTTATATGTATAAAAATGGATTTAGCATTAATGACCTACAATGATTGATGTTCCATAAAACCAAACCAAACCAAACCAAATACTTGAAACCATTTAACTGTGTGCAAACACATGATTAATATTAAATGGAATTATTTATGTTAGATAGGAATACTTGAAACCATTTAACTATGTGCAAGCAAATGAGTTCTAACAACTTGTATAAAAGCAAAGTTATTAACAAAGTATTTGCTTATAAATCATTTAAAAACAGGATTTGATATACCTTAAAATAACATCCAACCACCCATCCAACCAACTAAATAAAAGATTACAACATCCTTGTAACCAAAAGTAAAATTGCATAAACATATATAAATTGATAATAGCACTTTATCGTACTATTATCAACTTATAGTTTTTAAGCAGAGCAAAGCTGATTTAGATTCAGAGTTTTTCTTTTCTTAGACTCAGGACTTGTTTTAAGCCAATTAAATAGATTTGTTCAAATTACGTCCAATGCACACATGAAAGAAAATTTTGAAAACTAAAACTGATTAAAACATACCTGCAGTCAACAATTTTACAAGAGAGACTAAATAATTTGGTGATGCTATCAATAGAAAAAGACATAAAAAAACACTGACTTTGAAATGATTTTGTAAAGCTAGAAGGCTCCACTAACAAATTTTCTTATTGGGCTCTGCATTTCTGTTTTTAGAATAGAGGGCCTCACTAACAATTTTCTAATTGGGCCCTGCACTTCTTTTTTGGAGGGTAGAGGGCCTTACTAACAATTTTCTAATTGGGCCCTGCACTTCTTTTTTGTAGGGTAGAAGGCCTTACTAACAATTTTCTAATTGGGCCCTGCACTTCCTAGTGCCAGCCCTGCCTACACTGGTTGCTAAAACAAAGTTAAAGAACCAAGTCTGCCCTACTTTTTACTTTTAGCTGGGTAGAGAACAGATGAATTCATGCCTTCATGCAAAGTGAAACACAAACAGCCTTGTCCAGGATCTGAACTGGGATTGCCAGTTTTATTTTCTAAAATGATAACTGTTACACTATAACCCAGTACATAAGAGTGAGATTTGATTGTGTAGAGTTTGGTAATAAATAATACCTAATAATATACATTTTGATTGTACAATGTTCCACTAAAGATAATAAAATCTTTGGTTTAGAAGAAAGTTAAGTTTTGATAAAGATATAGTAAGAGAAGTTATGGGTTTCTCTTGCAGAATTTTTTCCCATAAGACTGCTCATCTTGGGAGGCTGCAAATGCACATGTTGTGTAGTGGGTTGGCAAGGCACCAAAGAGACTCCATTGTTTTTGGCGCCGAAAGTTAAACTGTCAGCCAAATTGGAATCGTGGGATATTTTATTTCAATCTTATTTTCATATTTTTATATTTGCTTTATTTGCATGTTTTATTATTGGTTTTATATTTTATTTTTGAACTTTATTAATTTATTATCCCACACAAGTTAAGGGTTTATCTAACTTCCCACCAAATTAGATTTGACAGGAAGTCCTTTATATTATGTGAGATGAGGAGCCCACACACGAATCAAGACTCATGCATGGCCATCACAAAAAGTTCTTGATTCCCCTCAGTATTTGCAGGTGTCAAGAGATAAATTTAACTGTGTTAAGCAAGTACTGCCTGAAGGGAAAGGCACCCTGGGACCAAACAATCAACTTAATATCACGCATTCTGCACAAATACTATGTAGGCCCCACTGAGGGCTGGTATGGTATACTTTTTTATATTTGATTACTTATTTATATAAGGCTTATATGGTATACTTATTTATATTTGATACTGTAAATGCTGAGCAGGTTTGGAATTGCATAACTTCAGTAATGATATTTGATAAAAAAATAAATAAATAAAAACTGTTATGAGCAATAATGCAAGTAGATTCTACACTTGACAATTTCATTTGATACAATTTTCTTATCTTTTTCAGTGTATTTTCTTTCTCTAACTTATAAATATCAGTTGATTAAGTTAAGCTGTCAGTATTTGATAAATTAGATACTTTAGAAGTTGACATGTAAATGGAAGCACCAAGCTCCAACACTTAAACTGTCAGTCATTCAGCTTAGACACTTGGAAAAGTGAGAAAAACAAAATAAACAAATTGTTATTGTAATGTTTTTTGTTTGAACTAATTCCCTTTCTTTTTGTTACAATGTTTTTGGCTGCTGTACACTCGAGGGAGGAATGCTCAAGTGTACAGCAGCCTAAAACATTGCATTCCTCCCTCGGATTTCTGTGTATTTATTTTCCAGACTGAATTTATTTATTTTACCAATTTAAAAGGTAACTCAAGCTAGATTCAATTTGTCAGCAACCTACACACATAAGTTAACTACTCTCCCACTTATATTCTGGTAAGATTATGCTTGAATATTAATGATTAAACAAATTTACCAAATAGAGAAAGACAATAAAAGAAAGATAACAGAAATTACTGAAGAAAACAGGCATATTCAATAGCATATATCCCCCCTAGGCAATTGCAGAAGCTGCACATAAGAGCTGCAGACCCTGCAACAGTAGGAGAGGGTGGTGCCAGATTATGGAGTGAGGGGATAATATATCCAAAATAACCCAGAAAAACTCAGCCCAGTTGGCTGAGGCTGAAGAACACACCAACTACGTCTCTGCAAATGGGTAAGACCTTCCCAACAAATGTACTGGATATGACACTAAACTGCATCTGATGGAGAGGCTCCAGTCCTAGAGCACTGGCAAATGTGCAGTACCTTTTCATTGCCTTTACTCCCAAGACCTCTCTGACCCAGAGTGGTAGTACCTGTTAGGGTCCCATTCATGGGTCAAATAGAACTATTTAACCATTTAACTATGTGCAAACAAATGAATGATGCTAAATTGAATTGTTAGTGTTACATGACAATACTTTATACCATTTAACTGTGTTCAAATAAAACTACTGGTGTTAGATAGCAATACTTGAAGCCATTTAAGTGTGTGAATTATTTGTGTTAGATATAAATACTTGAAACCATTTAAACTCTGCAAAAATTGAATTATTGGTATTATATAACAATGCTTAGAACTATTCAACTGTGTGCAAAGAAATGAGCTCTGACTCATGTAAAAATGTTACTGACAAACTATTTGTTACAAATCATATATATTTAATTTATATATAAACAGGATTTGGCATTAAATAACCTACAAAGGTTGATATGCCATACTTGATAGCAATACTTGAAACCCATTTAATTGTGTGCAAGTAAAACTATTAGTGTTAGATAGCAATACTTGAAACCATTTAACTGTGTGCAAATAAAACTATTAGTGTAAGATAGCAATACTTGGAGGTGCCCGTGGTGTAATGTTTATTGTTGTAGGAAATGGACACAGCGACACGAGTTCAAATCCTGAATGAGGCTGATTGCATTTCACATAACACAAATACCCTTGAATCCAATTATTTTCCCTCCAGCTATGGGTAAATAGTAGGACAGACTGGGTTCTTGAGCCTTGGTGAGGCAACTAGTCTAGAAGGAAAACTCTGAATTCAAACCTGTTAAACTCTACTTAAAAATTGACCTTGTGTCATATCCTGCCCGAGCAAAGGGGTTGGTAAATTTGGATAGCTATACTTGAAACCATTTAACTGTATGCAAATAAACGACCTCCAATTTGTTTAAAAATTGTTGCTTACAAACTATTTGTTTACAAATCATATATATTTAATATATATGTATAACAGTATTTGGCATTAAATAACCTACAAAGATTGATGAGCCATAAAACACAACCATCCAACAAAGCACATATATCTAAATATATATATATATATGTATGAAGAGGATTTGGCATTAAATAACCTACAATGGTTGATATGCCATAAAACCCAACCAAACCAAATCATATATATTTAATATATATGTATAATGAGGATTTGGCATTAAATAACCTACAATGGTTGATATGCCATAAAACCCAACCAAACCAAATCATATATATTTAATATATATGTATAAAGAGGATTTGGCATTAAATAACCTACAAGGGTTGATATGCTGTAAAACACAAACATCCAACAAAAATAAGGAAAAATTGGAATTATTCTTCATTTCAGATTCAGAAAGATTAAAATATCCACCTCTTCAAATTCCTTTGGATTATTATTTTTTTTGAAGTTTTAAAAAGATAACAAGTGCTTAACTCGCAGTTAAAATACGATGTCATTTTATGAAATGACATAATTAGAGACAGAAATCAATTCCCTTATTATCATTTGAGAAAACGATCTAATATCTTTTACCTCTATGGTATATAGTTTCTCTTTTTGATTTCAGCCCAGTCAGTTGGGACTGTAGAATACACTGACTGCATCTCAGCAGATGAGTAAGACTCCCTCCCCAATGAGTGTATTGGATATGACACTAAACAGTTTGATGGTGAGGCTCTAGTAATGCTGGAGCTTTGAGGAATGTGGAGTACTCTTTCATAGCCATTGCTCCCAGTTCCACTCTGACCTGGAATGGATGCACCTGATAGGGTCAAATGTTTGACCATATTACAGTGTGTAAGCAAATGACTGATGTATAATTGAACTGTTAATGAAACATAGCAATACTAGGAACCATTTAACTGTGTGTAAAAGAATGAGCCTAGGCTCATTTACATACCTTATTAAGAAAATGTGTTTACAAATCATATATGCTAAATTCAGGTTTGGTTTGATTGGTTTCTTCATTTAATGGCATATCAACCTTTATAGTGTATTTAATGCCAAAGCCACCCTTCTAGAAAAACAGTAGTGGTACAGTTTAACCCATAGCTGGGAGGATAAGAGGGTTCATACCTTTCCCAAGGGTATTTGTCTGAATGTGAACATAATACCACAACTGGAGTTTGAACTCACTTACTACAATTCTGCAGTCCATCACTGTAACCATTACACCACAAGGACACCACCTGGTTATGATGAGTTTCTTTGTTAAATGGCATATCAACTTTTGTGGGTCATTTAATGCCAAAGCCCTTCTTGTCGAAGAACAGTAGTAGTACTATTTAACTCATAGCTTGGAGGATAAGAGGTTTCATACTTTTCTGTGTTTAATGGCATATCAACTTTTGTGGGTTATTTAATGCCAAAGCCCTCCTTGTAGAAGAACAGTAGTAGTACCATTTAACCCATAGCTCGGAGGATAAGGGGATTCATACCTTTACCAATGGTATTAGACTGAAAGTAAAAGCAAAAGTTTTACTGGAGATTGAATTCACTTACTACAATATCACAGTTCAGCGCATTAGCTGCTGTGCCATGGAGACTCCCTCCCAAAATTTCTTTTGAATTTAGCTGCAACAAATTTTAAAAACTTACAGCATATTATACATGAATTGTTGTAATATATTAACGTGACCTGCGGGTGTGAATACGGCAGATGTTGTTGACAGATTGATAAGACCGGTGTGATCACCAAAATGTCATCATGTCCACTGGTGCTGTGTATCAGTGGATGTTGACACAACTACATCCGCTCAAGGATAATATCAGCAAGGTTGATTACCGAAATGTCACCATGCCCACAGTTGTTGTGAATACGGTGGATGTTGAAAACAGGTGCATCCAGTTAAAGATATCGGAAAATCACCTGAACAGTGGGCGTGGTTGAATTCGGTGATAGTGGCAGATGCATACGCCCACAAAACCAGGCTTGGCCAAGTAGCCAATGGGAAGCAGACAACATAACCAATGGAAAGCAAAGAAGTGAGATGTGGGCGTAACCATGGTTAACAAAAAAGAGGAATTGCTGCAGGTCATATGAGAGTTGTAGACTATGTAAGTTCCCGAATTTTGGCTAAAGTCAGTTGTTCACTGGCTCTTCCGTCTCCTGACAACTCCTCTATGTGCGCGAACTCTCTGCGATTGCTTTTCTGCTCCACACAAGTATCATCACCGAAAATAAAAATATAATCTTATATTTTTATATACATATGTGTTCTTCATTGTTAATAATGATACAGTATACTATACCGGACATTGGCCTAGCGGTTAGAGTGTTCGCCAATCGCCCGGGAGACCTGGGTTCAATCCCAGGTCGAGTCATACCAAAGACTCAAAAAATGGTACTTGATGCCTCCTTGCTTAACACTCAGCATTATAAGGTACGGATCAAGGGTAAAGTGGAGCAATCCAGGGAAAGGAGTAGCGCCCTCCCCTACACCTTGGCGTAGTAAGCTATCGAAAAGGGAGCCTTCGGGTCACCCTCGACTATGGTCGCCTACTTTACTTTTTATACTATACAACATTGTTAAAGCTCATTTGTTTCTGTTGTATCATAGTAAGGAAGAGATATACAGTGAAATAGAGTTAACTATTTATTAACTAAAGTGGTACAGTCCAACAAGTATTATAAGTCTCGCGCTATTGGTGTTACATCCGAAGTTCGTCTTACTACTGACAGAGATCTTTCAGTACTGACCATGCTTAAGAGATAACAGAAGTCATGTGGTACAAGCTACTATACAACAGTTTGCACACAGTTAAATGGTTACAAGTATTTTCATCTAACACTAATAATTCTATTTTATATTAACCACTTGTTTGCACATAGGTAAATAGTTTCAAGCATTGCGATTTAACATTAGTAATTCTATTTTGCAAGTATTCCTATGTCACATAAATAATTTGCACACAGCTTTATGGTTTCAAATAACTAAGAATAATAATCTTTTGTAAATGATTGAGCACTTCTATTTGACCTATAGGTGGCATTATAACAGGTACTACTAATCCAGGTCAAAGTTGACTTGGGAATAATAACAATGAATGAGTACTTGACACTCCCCATCGCTTCTTGGCCTTTTGGCTGGGCCGTCTGGCATTCGTGCCAGATGGGTGATCGAAACCAAGAGCAGACTCAGGGCCGAATAGGCCCCCAGCTTCGGCTGGGCAACCTTCGGGTGGGTGAGCTGCTTTTTCAGATCCGTTTGCATGCCTTGTATAGCACTAGACCTCATGGTCTAGTTCAAGCTATATTCTGGCATACGTGCCCAGACCTAGATTTAGGTCCGTGATACGGCTTGACTCATTAGATCCACATTGCACTTAGTGGGTCAATGACTAGCAGGGTTCGAGTCTCGGCTCGTTCCCGACCTTCCCCTCCCCTTTATCCCCACTTTAATCGGCCTTCGGGCTTTTGACCTTGTGTCAAGTCGTGTCTGGTGGGAGGCAACAACAAATATCGAGTACTTGACACTCCCTATAGTTCTAGGACTGGAGCTTTACCATTAGATGCAGTTTAGTGTTGGACCTAGGACATTCATTTGGGTGTCTTGCCCATCTGCAGAATTGCAGTGGGCATATTCTACAGCCACAGCTGACAGAACAAAACAAGAAATAAATCAAAAAGAGGGTTAGCTTGGCTTGGCTTGGCTTGGCTTGGTGTTGGGTTTTATGGCATATCAACCATTGTAGGTTATTTAATGCCAAATCCCATTTGGACATATATATTAAATATATAGGATTTGGTTTGGTTTGGTTTGGTTTGGTTTGGTTTTATGGCATATCAACCATTGTAGGTTATTTAATGCCAAATCCTTTTTATACATATATATTAGATATATAAGCATTTGGTTTGGTTGAGTTTTATGGCATATCAACCATTGTAGGTTATTTAATTCCAAATCCTCTTTATACATATATATTAGATATATAGCATTTGGTTTGGTGGGGTTGGGTTTTATGGCATATCAACCATTGTAAGTTATTTAATGCCAAATCCTGCTTGAACATATATATTAGATATATAGGATTTGGTTTGGTTTGGTTTGGTTTGGTTTGGTTTTATCGCATATCAACCATTGTAGGTTATTTAATGCCAAATCTTCTTTATACATATCTAAACAAAGTTAGTTTTTCTTTCATAGGATTGCTTAATTTATATAATCCGCTTTAAAAAATCAAACTGTGACAAATATGAGGATAAGTCAAAAGATTTTTAATATTTTGGTTATATGAGGCTGCTCCAGGATGATTTTGCCGAGATTATGAAAGTGACAAACCACATGGGACTGTAAAATGCTAAGCTCACCTAATACTTTGAGTTTTACATGCAGGATTTGCATCAGTAGTTTAGAGTACAGCCTCAGGATCTATGGTTTTAGGCATACCTGGCTTTGCCTAATACAAAAAATATACACACATTTATGGTTTAAAGTATTCTTATCTAATGGTAATAATTAGCACACATTTATGGTTTAAAGTGTTCCTATCTAATAGTAATAATTTAATCACATTTATGGTTTCTAATATTCCAATCTAATAGTAATAATTTTCAAAGATCTGTTTGTCTCATAGGGTCTCATCTTAACAGATGCTACCACTCCAGATAAGGGTGGTTCTGGGAGTAATGACAATGAAGGATTAACTCCATATTTTCCAAATCTGGAGCCTGACCACCTAGGACACTTTATTTACAACAGGTTGCTGCTTTGTTTGCATCAATCATTGCATACAGAAGTTGCCATAAAATATTTCTTGACAACTCCTAAAAGTTAATTGATATTTTAAATAAATAATTGTTTTTATTATTTTCCAAACTTGAAAGAATAGTATTAACCTAAATTTAAAAAAAAAATAAAGGTTTCTAAGGATTTTTTTAAGGCTGGTTCATCAATGAGATTAAATGGATTCCTTCTTAGCTTGACACTCGGCTATGACAGAGAGGCTCTAAGTCAAGGATTGGTAACTCCTGCCCTGGGCCACATCCAGCCCTCAAGTGATTTTTGTCAGGCCTGCCATCTTACAGTGCTACTAATCTTTGAAATCAAAATTTCAATTTGAATTCACTGCTGACTTCTACAAGAAATATATATTGCCAAGTGGAAAATATAAAAACATCTTGACTAATGCAAAACTGATGATATCATTATTTGGAAGTACATATGCTTATGAACAACTTTTTTCCAAAATGAAATATACTATTAACCAATTGTTTTACCAATTTTTTGCTGTTTTGTTTTCTGGCATCTGAGGTGCCCCCTCTGGGGGAATGCCAACGGGGCCAAAGGTATTTTTGGATTTTATCAGATGCATGTGGGCTGTGGCCCTTTATACTGACCCACTTTAAAAAAGCCCTTGTGCCATACTTGTCTGGTGGTGGGACGGAGAATAAATAAAATTTAAAAACAAGGTTGCATGACAGACACCTGGATAATGTTTTGCTCCTGTCATTGACAATTATTTCACCTGGTGTGGAGAAGTTATTGCACAATAAGCTGAAACAAGTATCCCATTAAATCATGTATTATTTGTAGCAAGGAATTTGCTTTTTTTTAATTTTTTTTCTGTTATTCTAGCAGTAAAATAAGGAATTTGCTTTTATTTTTGTTGAATGTGTTTGAATTTTTTTTCATTTTTTTATTCCTGCAGTAAAATAAGGGGCCTTGATAAAAGAATTATATCAAATTCCTTGTTTTGCTTAGAACCACTAGAAAATTTATTTAAATATTCAATAACATGGTCCTCCTCCATGACACTGGATTGCTGTTTGGCCCTCTCTTCAAAAGGTTGCCGGCCCCTGCTCTAAGTGTATATACAGAGGGAGAGATGTGGTTGGTTGGTTGGTTGTTTTGTTTTATGGCATATCAACCCTTTATGGGTTGTTAAACCCTGAATTAAAATTCAAACAATTCTGTTTAGTATAAGTATAGTTTGTTTTACAAACAGTTAAATGTTGAAACAGTTCTATTTCAAACAATTCAGTTTAGTATAACTACACAGTTTAGTTCTATTTGACCCATAGATAGGACCCTATCAGGCGCTACCACCCTGGGTCTGAGTGGACCTAGGAACAATGGCAATGAAAGAGTATTCCAGATTCCCCAAAGCTCCAGAATTACTGGAACCTCACCATCAGACTGTTTAGTGTCATCACATCCAGGACACTCGTTGGGGAGGGTGTCTTACTCCTCTGCAGAGATGTAGTTGGTGTATTCTACAGCTCTAGATGACTGGACAAAAGAGGTAGAGAGCCATATGCCACTCATAACTATTGCTAAGAGAGTGAGTTACCAATACTGGGGGTGATATGAACACCCTTTTACAATGAGAGGGACAATAACAAATAATGAATGAAAGACAACTTTCACTTAAAAACTAATCTGAGCCAAATTTTCAAGTACAGTTTAAAATCTTTCCAAGCAAGATAACAAAACTTCCTGAAGATTTGGTTGAACTGCAGCCAAGAATGGAGGTGCTTCAGTTGTATAGATGGACAGACATTTGAATAATACCACTTTCTGCCATCAAACTTGTAAAGACCTTGGCTTTTTTAATCAAAGCTTAGGTCATTAAAAAGGAATCAGCAACAGTTAAATTTAACAAATCTAAAATTTTATTTCTAAAGTGTTTATTTTTTAAATAATGTCCATTAAAATAATAATCCAAGTTATTCAATTTGTTTTGTTTAATAATGGATATATAGTGCAACTTTTGTATGCAATATACATGTCATGAAGCTACCTTGGAATACAATCGACACTTTATACTGTGATTTGCAAGAAAAGTTATACTTTCTTTTTATGATCATAAGTCAAAATAAACACTTGTCTTGGTTTCAAGAGAATGTCTAATTTGAGACTCTAAAGCAAGAATGAATATTTTTTTGATTGTGAGAAGCTTCTGTTAAGATTCAAGCAGGTACATATAACAAACGAAGTTGTGGAAAATTTGGTTATTCATTCTGATGAATGGCCAGCATAAAGTAAAGTTGGCGACCGTAGTTGGTGACCCAAAGGCTCCCTTTTCAATAGCTACTACACCAAGGTGTAGGGGAGGTCCCTGGATTGCTCCACTTTACTCTTGATCCATACCTTATAATGCTGAGGTGGTGAACGTGACAAACCACATTTGACTGTGAGATGCCAAGCTTACCTGATACTCCCCAAGAACTACATGCAAGATTTGCTTCTATGACTTGGAGCACAGCCTCAAAATCCATGCTTTTAGGTCTACCTGATCTTGCCTGATTGTTAAGGTATTATATGTAAATTTTATTTACATACACATATTTTTAAACCAATCAGCAAAGGAAGCAACTCGGACCATTCTAGAAAAAAAGGATCAAGGTCTCATGCACAAAATTCATGCTTACATATTTGTAAACTAATCAAGTATTTTCCCCCAAAAAAAACATTCATACCTATTTTGATCCACTTACAGGTTATAAAAGAAAGCGATGAATCAGTTCTGGACACATCACCGCTGCTGACAGATAGAAGCCACCTAACTGTTTCCTCATTTCACCAAACCCTGAGAGGCGCCATGCTGCCAAGCAAAGTCATATTACCCTTTCTTCTACCACCAAAAGAAAAAGGAGTTTACTATTACAGAAATTAAACACACAACAAGCAAACAAACACAACAACAACAACAACATTAATTACACTGACTGTACTTTCATCAACATTGTGAGTTTCTTTGTATATTATTCAATCTGAATAATAAATCTTTATCTTAAAGTTATTCAGGTTTTGTTTTTTTTTTGTTAGGGAAATTATTTGCGAGGAACATGCACGACCCCAAAATTTTGTTCTATACATCCGACACATCTCGCAACATCCCCGACAAGGTTTTTGCAACCTGAGAGAAATTTCTTGAGCTATCTGTGTAATCAACTGTGCCTTCACCTTTCACACAACAAATGTTTTTGGTTGATTCTGTGGTGTGATGCCTCAGTTCAGACTTATAAAGCATAAGTTCCTGAATTAGATTATATTGTATGTTCATCTGTGCAGTTTTTAAATCATCAGTGGAATCAAGCAATGCACAATATGTCAGCTCATTAACTACCACAATAGTAACGACTATGATGGTTACCTTCCATGGCGCGAACAACTTCAGTCACATGATATATATAGTACAAACTTATATGTACCAAAATACTGCAAAACTTTTGATTGACTCAAGTTGTTTTAAAAAATTCCAAAACATATTCAGCTTTTGGGAAAGAGTTCAATTTACAATGTAAGCTGGACTCTCACTATCATCATCATCATCATCATGTTGTGCTATCAACACGGATATCTCTGACCCTCTCTCGCCACCCCTCTCTATCGCCCATTGCTTCAGGCAGGTCTTCAGAGCTACATCCTGTATCGGCACAGAGCTGCTGTATGTAGGTTCAAGCTGGTCATCCTGCCTTTGTTCGTTCATGTGAAGGGGTCCACAGGAGTACATCACTGATGAGTGGCCTGCATGTCTAGTTTGTCAAATTTGGATAGTTTTCATGATGGGTGGTAGGTGGCCGTACAGCAACTGCTTTGTAGGGTGCTTGTTCAATATTGCTCGGACTTGTTCAATATTGCTCCAGGACTTGTTCAATATTACTCGCAACATTCTTGTGTAGTTGCTGTCAAGCTTTTTCTCCATACGTTTGGTTAGCGTCCATGTAGTGCATCCATATAGCTGTATTGACACGACCACTGCTTGGAAGAAACTGCGCTTCATTTTATTGGTCAGGTCTGACCGATAGCCTATCGATAGCGGTCCATGCCTTTGGTAGTCGCGTGTTGATGTCTGTCTTGGTTGATGAGACACTGCTTCCAAGGTAGGTGAACTTATCTTTTTGTTTAAACATATAAAGTAGACATCTAGATGAAAATTTCTTAGCTAGAAACCAAATTTATGGCCTTTCAACAGGACTTTTTCCTACGACTGTTTTCATGTTATTAGAAAATCAAGTCTAAAAAAATGAGGTTTGAGCAATGGTCACCAGTGGGAGCTATGAATGTTAAACTCTCAGAAACATCTATTAACTTAAGTCTTCCCAAAAACATGTTTTGTTGTTATACCTGTGTTTATTGTTGTGATATAAAGTGAGATGTATAAAATTATGGTTTGGTTGTTTGGGTTTATGGCATATCAACCTTTGTAGGTTATTTAATGCCAAATTCTGTTTATAGTAAAATTATGATCAGTTTAACTCCTATTTGTAGGATGGGTCTTCAATTAGACTTTATAAATAACATCAAAGAGATCTCTCTTTATGTATTTCTTAAGACAGAAATAAGATTAAATATGAATTGATGGTTGACAATATGTCTTTTGCAGTCCAAATGCACACAAAGGCAGCAGCTCTGCAACCCATTACAACAGCAATAAACAAAAAAATATCCAACTTCAGAGAAACAAGCACTAAGCATGCCATTGCCCAATTTATGCTATTTTTCAATGATATTAAATGGCTGGATAATTTTCCAACCTTGTATATAGGCTTTCATAAACCAGGATGTCTACTTACTTGTTTGCTCGCATCCGAAGTTCTGTAGAAGTAGTTGTTTTGGCAGGGATGGAATGAAGATGATCTGGTAAACCTGGAAGAAAAGTCAGGAATGTAAAAAAAATTGGAATCAAGTTTATGCAAATAAAAACAGTGTAAAAGGTATTCCCCCGACATAGTAGAAGCAATATAATACTCACCATCGCAGTGGGATTCCAGCTAGTGTCCAGTTGGCATACAAAGGAGCATGCTGTAACTTAATATGGTACCTGCATTACTGGCAGCATAATGCAGAATGATGGGTATTCATCTATTACCCTATCCACACTGAGACTAGCAGCCAATCAGAACTCAAGGAATGAGATCACCCAAATGCAAAATTAGAATATTCTAGAGTGTTATAAATACCAATTGCTTTATATACAAATTCAGTTGTACTTTGCTAAGTCAGTTGTTATTGCTCAATACAACAGTACACTAACTCACTCAATTCCTCAAACAAACCTGAAATTCATTTATATATATTAATTAGATTTAAAGGTGTTATAATTCTTATAATTCTTATACAGTATAGTCTATTCCTTATATATAATCTATTATAATTTTTATACAGTATAATCTATTCTTCACATATATAATTTGTCCTTTATGGAGGTGCCCGTGGTGTAATGGTTATCATCGTAGGAAATGAACACGGTGACACAAGTTCAAATCCTGGATGAGACTGATTGCATTTCACATAGCACTAATACCCTTGGGAAAGGTATGAATCCAATTATTCTCCCTCCAGCTATGGGTAAAATAGTAGGGCAGACTAGGTTCTTCAGCCTTGGTGAGGCAACTAGTCTAGGAGAAGGAAAACTCTGAACTCAAACCTGTTAAACTCCACTTAGAAATTGACCTTGTGTCATATCCTGCCCAAGCGGAGGGGTCGGTATATATATATATATAATTTGTCTTGGGTATGGCATTAAACTGTGATTGTGAGGCATCAGTCCTAGAGCTTGAGGGAATGTGAAGTACCCCTCCATTGCCATTACTCCCACATCCACTCTGACCCAGAGTGGTAGTACCTCTTTGAAACCTATCTATGGGTCAAAAAGAGAAGCAGTCAGTATATTCTACAGCCCCAGTCAATCAGGCAAACTTGTGCCTGGAGTGTGCATATATTTGCTAGTACTTATAACAAACTTTCTGTAACAGAACCAAGTGCTTCACATAGTGTAAATGATTTACAATCTAGGCTAGCAGACCATTGTTAGTAAGTTTTATTGTCACTGGGTGGCCAATATATCAGGCTTTAGGACAAAATAAGCAAAGCTTAGTAAATAACAACCTTTGCTACTGAACAGTTTGTTTCAAAGAAAATCCCTTCTATACCATCTACTTATCTGCTGCTAAGAAATATTCTATTCAACCAACAGTCATTCTGTGGGTGTCTACATGTAAGAAGCAGAAGCAAGCAATGAGATCTTGTGCAAAAAATAGTTGACAAAATCACAATTAAAGTGGCAACTCAGTACCAATTATCCTCGTATTAGTTGTACAGGATGTTTCAGAAAAATCGATGTAATTTCATAATCTAATATCATGACTGATTCTCATTCAAATGATCTCAATTTTTTACAGTAAATATAGAAAAAAATCAAAATTTGATGTTTAATATTTTATATCTTTTTCTTCTCCTGAATGGAAATACCATTTCACATTAAACAAAAAATTTTAAGTTGTTTCTACACATACCGTTAAAATTTGAGGTCATTTGAAGGAGGATTGGTCAAGTTATGAGATTATAAAGTGATATCAATTTTTCGGAAACACCCTTTACATCTCAAATGATATCAAATTTTTTGAAATGCCAAGTATTTTAGATACTATAGTAGAAAGAATTGTTTAGTTCAATTTGGTTTGGTTTGGTTTATTTAACAGCATATCAACACCTTATAGACTATTTAATACTGAAATTTGATACAAATAATTTACACAAATATATAGTTTTAAGTATTCCTATCTAATACTAATAATTTATACACAATCATATGATCTCAAGTAACTATTCCTCATGCTTTGTTGGTGGGGCTTAGAATATGCTGACTATATCCTCTGCAGAGGGGCGAGACCTCACCAAAAAAGGATGTCCTGGGTATGACACTAAACTGCATCTGATGTTGAGATTCCTGGTTTGGAGATCTGGGGAGTGTGGAATTCCATTATTCCTAGGTCCACTCTGACATGGAGTGATAGTACCTGTCAAGGCCCCATCTATGGGTCAAATTGATCTATTTTAAAAATTATTCATATTTGATAGGAATGTGAACAAAAAACCCTCTTCAGAAACAACTACTCAAAAATGTAAATAGGAACATACAATGAATGTAATTCTTGAACCTTTAGGCATAAAATAATCCTAGACAGCATGTCATGCCATTAAAATTAATCAATCAATCATTTATAAGTGTTCCTATTTAATAATTGTTAAAGCATGCAAGTTATCTCCCCTGATACTCTCTAGAAAAGAATTTGTTTTGCTAGGACAGGAAGTAAACAAACAGACATATTGGTTTATGTAAGAGTGTAAGAAGAAGGGTGTAATAAAGGCGTCTCCTTATGCAGAGGGTTATAGTCTGAGTTCTTTGTTTTTAACAATGGTAGCAGAGCAAAAAGACACTATGGCTTCAAAATATTTTCCTCCACCCGCATTGCTCAAAGATAAATACAGTACATGGCGGAAAGAAATTAAAATATGGGAGCTCTTGACTTCACTGGATAAAGCAAAAAGAGCCCTCATGGTGTTTTCGTCATTGGAAGGGAAGACCAGAAAAGCTGTTTTGGAATTAGATACTGCGGTTCTTAATTCTGAGGATGGAATGAAAAAGTTATATGAAAAACTGGATACACTTTTTCTGGAAGATGTAAACCAGTCTGCCTTTCGAGCATACGAAACATTTGAAAATTATCAGAGACCGCCAGGGACGTCATTAGAAGATTTTCTGATTGAATTTGGCTGACTTGTTGCCAAATTAAAAGACTTTAACATTCTTTTACCAGAACCTGTACTCACATTCAGAGCACTAAAGAGTGCCAATATCACCAAGGATAATGAAAAATTGGTCAAAGCTACTGTCAGCAAGTTAACGCTATCTTCCATGTCAGAACAGTTACGGAAGATTATGCATGGACATTCTTCTAGCGATTCATCACCTAATACTTCACCTGTTGTGGTAAAAAACGAAATGGATATTGTTAACGATGCAGAAAATAACCAAATGGACCCTACTGGAGTATATTATGGCCACTCCTCATATCGACGTGATTTGCATTTTAATAATTTGCAAGAAAAGATAAACTGCGCTGGAAGATGACAGGGATATAAGAATAAAACACGCTCCACTAACAAAAAGAAATTAAACCTGCAAGACCAAACAGGTAACATTACAGTATGTTTTAATTGTAGCTGCAGGTTTCACTGGTCTTATGATTGCCCTTACGGTCATAGTAGCAGGAATAAACATGGCGTCGAAATAGAGGAAGATTTTTCTGTGCACCATGTGGTACTTATGAGTCAACAAAAACGTAAGAACGGCGGGGACATTTTTTCGGGTGAGATGCTTGGCTCTGCAGTTCTAGATAGTGGTGCATCCAGCACCATTGTGGAACAAAATGGTATAAATATTTTCTTGAAACATTAACGGATGCACAAAAGAAAAAAATAGTAAAAATAAAAGGAGTGAGAACCATAAATTCAGCGATGGAAATAAACTGAACTCACTCTACAAGGTGATTCTACCATGTGTTATTGCTGATATTGAAGTCAGTATTATCACTGATGTTGTGGACTCTGACATTCCACTTCTTTTGAGTAAAGATGCCATGAAAAGGGCTGAAACTTACCTCAATTTTGAAGATGACACTGTTACAATGTTAAAAAAGAAAATTCCATTGAACTGCACATCGTCTGGACATTACTACATTCCTATTACCAAACCTCTACCAGACAAACGTAAGTTCAAACACATACCTTTTATTAAAGAAATCTCTTCTAAAAATATGTCAGAAAAAATTAAAATTGCAACACAAAGTTACATAGACAATTTTGTCATCCTAGTAGTAAGAAATTATGTAACTTAGTTAAAAATGCAGAAGTGACAGATCCTGAATTTATAAAACTTTTGCAGACACTCCCAAATTCTTGTGAACTATGCATTCATTACAAGAAGATTGAACTTAAGCCTGTTGTTGGAAATTTTAATATGGCGTCAGTGACCAGTGGTTCAAATTCTGGGATTTCTAAAAAGTCTTTGTATAAGCCGGCACCCAAGGAAAGAATCAAGGCCAAGCGTACAAACAGAAAACCCTTAGCGCAGAGTTAGCTTGTTGATCTCAATAATCCTAGATCAGCAAAAATCTGCAAGAATGGGATGAAATCATTACTTACTCTAGAATGTAACTTTTTATCTCCTGATGTTCAAAGAAGAGAAACAATTTGTACTCCAGGAAAAGCATCTATTTCTTGTAGACAATATGATGCTGAAGTTGATGACAAACTGAGTGAAACTATGAATGAGAAAGAGAATCGGAATAAAGAGGATTCAGTTGCAAAAGTTATTTGCCATGCACAATGTTTTGCAAAGAAGAAATTGCTTGAAAAAAAAAGTCCAGGTTCAACTTGCAAGAAAAACCCTCATGTAATTGTTTCAGCTACAGAAATAAAATCCAATTCTTCTTTCTTCAACAAAGATGCAAATACAATCTTGCTAAACGATATGAATGCCACACAGTTTCATTTTGATTCCAGTGACAGTGAAGAAGATTTAAATAGTAGAAGAAAAAAAAAGGATAGACCCTAATAAAAGTTACAATGTTACAATGAACAGAGGCTTCGCATAGAGATGGCTATTTTGAGAGAGATGTATGAAGGAAAGGAAATTGCAGAGATCTCTTGGGTACCACCTAACACACAAATTGCCCACTCCTTGACAAAGAAAGGAGTGCCTTCATTTAAGATCCTAGGGTTCATGTCTGAGCCGAAAGAGTCCTCTGTTTAATGTTGTTACACTTTCCAATTTTCTTTTGCAGAACTTATGCCCTACGGAAATGAAAAGAAAATGGGGGAAGAACTGCTAAAGCATGCAAGTTATCTCCCCTGATACTCTCTAGAAAAGAATTTGTTTTGCTAGGACCGGAAGTAAACAAACAGCCATATTGGTTTATGTGAGAGTGTAAGAAGGGTGTAATAAAGGCATCTCCGTATGCAGAGAGTTATAGTCTGAGTTCTTTGTTTTTAACAATAATAATAATAATAATTTGTTTGTACAGAGTTATAAGGTATCAAGTATTCCTATCTAATACAAGTAATTTGCACACAGTTATATGGTATCAAGGATTCCTAACACATTGAATTTTTTAAACAGATCTATTTGACCCATAGATGAAACCCTAACAGGTGCTACCACTCCAGGTCAGAGAGGACCTGGGAGCAATGACAATGAAGGGGTACTCCACATTCCCCAAATCTCCAAGGCTGGTGCCTCACCATCAAATAGTTTAATGTCATATCCAGGACACTCATTTGGGGGAGTCTTACCCCCTCTGCAGAGATGCAGTCGATGTATTCTACAGCCCCGGCCAACTCTGTAGGTAGACCTTGGAGTAATGGCAATGAAAAGATACTCCATATTCACGAGAGAGTTCCAGAAGTGAAGTCTCACCACCGAAAGCAGTTCAGTGTCATAATCAGTATGAACCAATAAAAAGCTGAAAAATTATTTTTCCAGAATTTTGAGTCCAAAGTTGGGATACAGAATACACCAACTGCATCTCTACAGGTGCCCGTGGTGTAATGGTTATCGTCGTAGGGAATGGACATGGTGACACATGTTCAAATCCTGGACGAGACTGATTGCATTTCACATAGCAGTAATACCCTTGGGAAAGGTATGAATCCAATTATTCTCCCTCCAGCTATGGGTAAATAGTAGGGCAGACTAGGTTCTTCAGCCTTGGTAAGGCAACTAGTCTAGGAGAAGGAAAACTCTGAATTCAGACCTGTTAAACGCCGCTTAAAAATTTGACCTTGTGTCATATCCTGCCCAAGCGGAGGGGTTGGTAAATAGGATCTCTACAGAGGGGTAAGACTCCCCCTTAACTAGTTTCCTAGATATGACACTCAACAATCTGATGGTGAGGCACTAGTTATGCTGAAGCTTTGGGTAATATGGAGTACCTCTTCATTGCCGTCACTCCCAGGTCCACTCTGGCCTGGAGTGGTAGCACCTGATAGGGTCATACCAATGGGTCAAACAGAACTAAACTGTGTGATTATGCTAAACTGAATTGTTTGAAATTAATTTTTTTACATTTAAGAATTTCTAAACAAAAAAAAATGTACTTATGCTAAACTGAATTGATAGTACTATATAGCAATACTTAGAACCATTTAACTTTGTTAACATGCTAAAATTAATTGCTTGAAATAGGACTGTGTGTAAACAAAAACCTATTTAAACCAATGACTAACTGTGTATAAACAAAAGACTTTACTTATGTTAAACTGAATTGTTTGAAATTAAGTGAAACCATTTAACTGTGTGCAAAAAAATTAACTCAGGTTTGTTTTAAAATGTGTTTAGAAATCATATATTTAATATATGTATAAAAACGATTTGTCATTAAATAACCAACCAAGGTTGATATGCTATAAATCCCACCAAACCAAAGTTGGGGTGTGTGCGTTATGTTTAAATAATGATGGTAAATTGCCAAGAGGAATCCAGGATAAAAACGAATTCTTGTTTTTACTGGAGATGATCCTGAGTACCTAATATTCTTTAACAATAAATGGGGATTAATGAAAATGATTTGCTTATGACAAAGTTTTGTTATCTTCTGCCCAGAACTTGAGATTAAAATATTTGTTGATAAAATTGAGCCTCCTCATCAGGGACACCCCATGGGATAGTCATTTTTTTAAAAAATAAAATCAATATAACTGACCATTAAAAGATGAAAATTTTCACTGACTTTTATATCATTTTGGAGTCATTTTTTTAATTTGTCCAAATCTGTAAAAAATGTTTTTTACAATAGGTTAAAGAATAAAGTTCACATTAGGTTATTTTTTTGGGTATTTTTATTTGGGTTTTAACTTTAAAAAATTTTTATTTTGGTTTGAACTCTTATTAAGCTTTGACATTATTATGAAACGATTATAATCAGGTTTCATTTCTTATATTCTGAACTATTTGTATCATCGATTAAAAATATTGTTTTGGACTTTCTTCAATAACTTGAAAATTGGCCTAAAACTTATTTTTTATTTTCTTCTTTTAAAAATTAAAAAAAAATCCTTGTTTAATTGATGTTTCATTGTTTCTTAAACAAAAAACAAAACAAAACACAGACAATTTCAAGACTAAATAGACCAAAATAAATAAATATTAATTTTCTAAATGTCTTGATGGTATTTTTATTATGCTACAAAGAACTATAAATGATGATAAACTAAAAAAAAAACATTTTAATTTCAGGATTGTTTAAAATTGTTTCAGGACAATTAAAATTGTTTTTCTAGATAGTAAAAATTGTTTTTCAGAACAATTAAAATTGCTTTCCTGGGCAGTTAATATTGTTTTTCAGAACCATTGAAATTGTTTTTCAGAACAATTCAAATTATTTTTCAGGACAATTAAAATCGTTTTTCAGGACAATTAAAATTATTTTTCATGACAATTAGAATTGTTTTTCAGGACAATTGAATTATTTTTTCTGTAAAGTTAAAATTGTTTTTCAGAACAATTAAAATTATCTTTCAGAACAACCAAATTTTTTTCAAGACAGTCAAAATTGTTTTTCAAGACAGTTAAAACTATTTTGGGGCACAATTAAAATTGTTTTTCAGGACAGATCCAGGATAGATATGAAAAAAGTTAACCATAAGGCCTGTTACTGCCCCAATCATTTCTTTTTGTCACACACAATCAATTAATCTGTCATTGCTATTTTTCCTACCCAACATGAATAAAAAGAAAATAGATACTCCATTATGTTCTTAGCATAAAATAAATGTATTTTTCATATTATTATTATTATTATTAATTAATTTTCTGTTTTATTTTTGGTTTCTTACTATCCTTCACCAGTTCTTTATCCAAGAGCTAGGCCGAGGGAATATAGTGATTATATGTCTTCTTTGAATTTATGTTTTTTTGCTGTCTCTTTTGGGTGATATTTTTCTGTCACATTGAGAGTACTCTCCTAAGGAGATAAGCAGTTCTGAAAAGTGCTATTTTTTGTATTTCATATAGGCTGGGACTGACAGGTATGTTGTTAATGTGTTTATCAGTCCCCTTCTTGATCATACCAAGGGCTCCCACTATTACTGCCATGGTGATAGTTTTAAGGTTCAACATTTTCTCAATTTGTATTTCCAAGTCTTTATGTTTATTTGTTTTATCATATTCTTTGACTGATATATTATTATCTCTTGACACTGTCATATCAATTAAAAGGCATGTTTTTCTTTGATAGCCCTTAACCACTATATCTGGTTTATTGCTCTTTAGTTTTCTATCAGTTCAGAGAGCAAAGTCCCTGAGAGAAGTTGCTGATTTGTCTTCTCTAATTGGTTCTGGTTGGTGTTTGTAGAGAAGAGGAAAATCTCGTATTTTGGTTTGGCGCGCAATTTAATTCAACACTGAATTTCACCCAATCAGGATGACTTATCCTATTCAGCCCGGACCTTCATTTCCGGCTAGCAAAACGAGTGAGCGGCCAAATCTAGTCTCTTCGGCTTGAGACGGCGACCAGAACAGACGTGCCTCTGGTCATCCCTGCTTAGCGATGCTTTTTAGCTAAACAAGCCACCCAGTGTGGACATCTCACTGTGGCTTTAACACAAGCAGCAGCAACATGGACACCCAACGAGGGAACCATCTAATTTATGGATTCTTTACGAGGAATCCCAGTTGAACATAAATTAGAAACATTCAGCATGCCTTCCACAGGCACCACTTCATGTCACCCCAAAAATTGGCTCTGTCGATCCGAGTGTAACTCCGCTCTCGACAACATGGAGATATCGCAGACTCTCCTCCAAAAACCAGATACAAAACTACACAGTGACTTTTAACACATCCCTCACATGTCCAACAACACGCTGCCATCTCAACATCCCGCTAAGCCGTTTCGTCTCCAAAACGAACAAGCCTAAACACTACAAGTCTTGCAGCTTCCAAAAGCAAACCATATTCCATGCTGCAAATAAAGAACTTTCGATGTTGTGTAGTTAAAGCAAAGTTTCGTAATTCATTTGTGTTATCCTCAAACCGCTATATGTTTATACTATTTTTTACAATCCAATATTCCATAGTATTTACATACTTTCCAATGAATCTAATGTAATATTTTACCCTGCCTTTCTTTATATCCTGTTGGTGATAGAATTGAGCCACTGAACACTAAGTGGTCAATTAATTCAGATTTTTGTTCGCACAATCTACAAATTGAATTTGATCCATTTTTTATAATGTTTGCCTGATAGTTTCTTCTAAGTAGGTTCTGATCCTATGCCGCTATTATTAACTCCTCTCTTTCCACATCATCAAAATTATCATCATCATCATCATCATTATTAATAATAATAATAATAATAATGATAATAATGATAATGATTAGATACAACAAAATAGCAAATGTAGGCTATGCGGTGACAGAGATGAAACCAGAAAATGGTATAAAATAAGTAAGACAAACATGTATTAAGAGAGAAGAATAAAGGTTATATATTACAGTAAAACAAGTAATACAATGTCACCAGTGTAGCTCTTGCTACCTACTTCCAAAGTGATTTACATTCAAATGTTATATCCTTAATGGAAGAGTCCATTGTATATCAAAAATAGGGATGATACCACAACAGATACAGAATTTGATCTTGTGTTTCATTTTTGTGACCATCTTAACCAAACACATTTGCAATGATTCAAGATTACTCAGCTGAATAAGAATTCTGAAAAGCAAACATGAACTGAATTAGCAGATCTTCATTCAGAGTTGCCAACCAGAAAATAAAAAAAGTCAGTCTCATTATATCCTAAACCAACCACATTTATCATTTGCAAATTTTGGAATTATGTACACAATGAAAATAAGACTATTTTGAATATTTGATTACTGCTAATAAACATAGCAATTCAAATCTAACTTTCACTGTATTCAAAACTAACTTAAATAAAATCTTATACATTTCCCACTGAGTGTAGAACAATGAGACTTGTAGAGTTTGTACATCAAATTCAGAGCTGACTACTCACCAAGTTTCATTTAGATAGCTTCTTTAATAGTCCAAGTGTAGAACAATGAGACTATCATGTTTTGTAAATCTAATAAAGAGCTGTCTACTCACCAAGTTTCATTTAGATAGTTTCTTTAATAGTCCAAGTGTAGAACAATGAGACTATCATGTTTTGTAAATCTAATAAAGAGCTGTCTACTCACCAAGTTTCATTTAGATAGTTTCTTTAATAGTCCAAGTGTATAACAATGAGACTATCATGTTTTGTAAATCTAATAAAGAGCTGTCTACTCACCAAGTTTCATTTAGATAGTTTCTTTAATAGTCCAAGTGTAGAACAATGAGACTATCATGTTTTGTAAATCTAATAAAGAGCTGTCTACTCACCAAGTTTCATTTAGATAGTTTCTTTAATAGTCCAAGTGTAGAACAATGAGACTATCATGTTTTGTAAATCTAATAAAGAGCTGTTCACTCACCAAGTTTCATTTAGATAGTTTCTTTAATAGTCCAAGTGTAGAACAATGAGACTATCATGTTTTGTAAATCTAATAAAGAGCTGTCTACTCACCAAGTTTCATTTAGATAGCTTCTTTAATAGTCCAAGTGTAGAACAATGAGACATGCATAGTTTGTAGATCTAATAAGGAGCTGTCTACTCACCAAATTTCCTTTTAGTTAGGATATTTAATAGCCTAAATCAAATTAAAATAAAATAAAAATAGAATAAAAATTGTAGCTGCCAGCAAAAATATTGGCCAAAAAATATCTTTACTATTATTTCCCAGGTTTTCATATCTCCATCACTTATCCTAATAGTCTATAAACAGGTTGTTAACAGAGGAAATATTCAAAAGACTAAAGTCTTAAAAATTTTCACTACTTTAATCTTCAAAAATGAAGAGGTTTTTCATTCCAATCCTTGTATATGATAAGACATTTATAGTGAACACATCAGAGGATGGATTCATATTTAATATTATCATATTTACCAACCCCTCCGCTCGGGCAGGATATGACACAAGGTCAAATTTTTTAGCGGAGTTTAACAGGTTTCATTTCAGAGTTTTCCTTCTCCTAGACTAGTTGCCTTACCAAGGCTGAAGAACCTAGTCTGCCCTACTATTTACCCATAGCTGGAGGGAGAATAATTGGATTCATACTTTTTCCAAGGGTATTAGTGCTATGTGAAATGCAATCAGTCTCGTCCAAGATTTGAACTCGTGTCGCCGTGTCCATTTCCTATGACGATAACCATTACACCATGGGCACCTTCATATTTAATATTATTGTTCCCCTGTCAAGGTTGACTCTGGGATTAACAGACTTTTGCCACTACTGTCTGAGCAGATCAAGTAATTATGAAGGAGTGGTTTGCCAAAGTGTTCACTCATTCATTCTCTTTTCAAATAACTATTGTGAATAAGAAAGACTATCAATTATGATTCTTAAGGATAGTGAGGTCCTTCCATATATACATGTATATATATAGAGAGAGTATGTTTTTAAAAACGTTAACATTTCTGTCAAAGTTCTTTTATGACATAATGATTTTAAAGTTTCCACCTGTTTACAATCTCTGTCAACACATTATTGGAATCTTCCTAAGGTACTATTTACCAACCCCTCCGCTCGGGCAGGATATGACACAAGGTCAATTTTTAAGCGGAGTTTAACAGGTTTGAATTCAGAGTTTTCCTTCTCCTAGACTAGTTGCCTCAAAAAGGCTGAAGAACCTAGTCCGTCCTACTATTTACCCATAGCTGGAAGGAGAATAAGGGGGTTCATACCTTTCCCAAGGGTATTTGCCCGAAAGTGAACATAATAGCGCGACTGGTGTACGAACTCGCGTACTACGATTCCGCAGTTCATCGCTTTAACCATTACACCACGAGGACACCCTTCCTAAGGTGGTCTCCATAATATTAGTTCTGCTTTAAAGATACTACCAAAAAAATACTAAAATTTTTTTAATCCCATATGGGAGATTCCATGAATGTGTTGACAAGGATGATGAAAATTTTTGTGAAAACTGTTTGACATTATACCATGAGAGTACTCCCACAAGGGTGTTAACATTTTTTTAATCACCTTATATATATATATATATATATATATATATATATATAAGTTTGAATAGCATAAACACACAGTCAGTAGCACTTGGTGACAGCCAGTTTCTTGCCAATCTTGAATTAATGATCACATAGGCAAGAAACTGACAGTTACAATGCACTGTTGACTCTGTATCTACATAATTCAAATTTAGATATACATATGCTCTATCATTGATACTGAGTACTTTCTGAGTACTTTCTAAATATAGCAAACCATTTAACTACATTATTAATATATATATATATATATATATATATATATATATATATATATATATATAAACATTATATTTGATTATATATAATGGAATTTCTACTGTTAAAATCTTTTTTTTTTAATTAATAAATTGAAGGGATTAAAAAAAGAAAGGGGAAAGGGAAGAAATCCTTTTTAAATTCTCTTCCTGCAGGAAGAAATGTAAACCTGCCAAAATTATATTCAAATACATAATGGTGCTCCTTTCTCCATCTGAAGAGGGTCATCATAGACCTGAAATAAACTGAATTTTTTTTACAATTTTATAAAAAATGTTTTCACTCTGCACTTGAGTTTCAATGTATTTTTAATTGATTTATTAATTATACAGTCAATAGCCGTTGGCACTGAGCACTCAACTGAATATTCCTACCCCTTGGATAATTACTTAATAGTCAAAAGATTAGACTATTTTCCTTGGATTATATATATATATATATATATATATATGAACATAAAAGTAAATATACGTAATGTGGGATCAAAAAAGTTTCAAGACTGAAACTTTAATTTTCCCTTATTTTAAATTAGTATCTAAATTTAGTACTTAAATTCAAAGACCTGGAAAAGAGACTGCATGAACTTGATATTAAACAATGAATAGTGACCAATCCAGATGGTTAAAGAATACTTTGAAGAGTTGTAGAAGCTAGAGAAGACTTGCTGTCACGTAATCTCCAATAAAAAACTAACAGTTAAAGCTTATGTGAAAAACTTGCAAGGAGTAAAATAATAATGTTCTTGTTGTCATTATCATTAATCTTATTATTAGTGGTAGTATTAATAGTAGTAGTTTGTAGTCATAATAATACATAACAATACATAATAATAATACATATATACATGCATATGTGCACAAACAACTTCATATTCATATGAGAGCATAAGCTTCTAGTTTTGTTCTATCTTTTATGATGATTATTATTAGTAATGGTGGTGGTAGTTGTGGTAATTTATAATAATGATAATAATTTGATATTTATAATAATCTATTATTATTATCATTACTTAATTTTCGGTTTTATTTTCAGTCTCTTACAATCCTTCACTGGGTCTTTATCCAAGACCTCATCTGAGGGAAGGTAGAGATTATATGTATTCTATGTATTTATGCTTTATGTAGTGAAGGAACCAATCATATCAAAGCAAGAATTGGTAGATAAGATGCAACAAAATAGCAAATGTAGACTATGTGGTGACAGAGATGAAACCATCAATCACATAAAAAGCGAATGCAGCAAATTAGCGCAGAAGGAATATAAGACTAGACATGATTGGGTGGGCAAGGTGATCCACTGGGAGATGTGCAAGAAATTTAAATTTGGCCATACAAACAAATAGTATATGCACAACCCAGCACCTGTCCTAGAAAATAACATGCATAAACTCCTATGGGATTTTGACATACACACAGATCACCTAAGACCAGACCTAATAATAATCAACAAAAAGAAGAGAACTTGCAAAATTGTCAACTTTGCTATCCCGGATGACCACAGAATAAAACTGAAAGAAGGTGAAAAGAAGGATAATTACTTCAACCTTGCGAGGGAATTGAAAAAACTTTTGAATATGCAGGTGACAATTATACCAATTGTAATTGGTGCGTTTGGAACAGTTACTAAAGGATTACTAAAGGGACTGGAAGACTTGGAAGTTGGTGGACGAGTGGAGACCATCCAAACTACAGTATTATTGAGAACAGCCAGAATACTGAGAAGAGTACTGGAGACTTGGAGACTTGCTGTCACTCAGACTCCAGTAAAAAACCATCAGCTAACGCTGATGTGAAAAATTCTTATGAGTAAATAATAATAATAATAATAATAATAATCTCGGCCAGAAGATCAGACCTTTTAATAATCAACAAAAAAAAGAGAATTTGAAAAATTGTGGACTTTGCTGCCCTGGCTGACCATAGAATAAAACTGAAGGAAGGTGAAAAGAAGGATAAGTACTTCAACCTTGCTAGGGAATTGAAAAAAATATGGAACACGAAGGTGACAATTATGCCAATTGTGATTGGTGCTTTTGGTACTGTAACTAAAGGATTATTAAAGGGACTGGAGGACTTAGAGGTTGGAGGATGAGTGGAGACCATCCAAACTACAGCATTATTAAGAACGGCCAGAATACTGAGAAGAGTTCTGGAGACTTGAGGAGACTTGCTGTCACTCAAACTCCAGTGAAAATCCATCACCTAAAACTGATGTGAAAAACTCTCAAAGAGTAAATAATTATAAAAATCATAATTGTGGAAAATCAAATACTATGGAATACCAAATTCTGAAGACTGGTATAAACACCAACCAGAACCAAAAGCCAAAGGAGCAACTTCTCTCAGGGACTTTGCTATCAAAACTGATAGAAAAATAAAGAGCTATAAACCAGATATAGTGGTTAAGGATTAAAAAAGAAAAACCTGCCTTTTAATTGATAATGTCAATGCTAACAGATAATAACATATCAGTCAAAGAATATGATAAAACAAATAAACATAAAGACTTGGAAATAGAAATTGAGAAAATGTTGCACTGTCGGGTATAGGGGCTGAAGGTCATGGGCAAAGGGCAAGGCTGTGTTGCCGTTTGATATCTGATTCCATATTTTGGTTATTTTATTTTACCCCCACCTTGGCTAGTCGGTGTAACACCTTGCCCAAGAAAGTCCCAAAAGAATTATACAAAAGAAAAGGCAGTGACAGATAAGAGATGAAGACGTTTCTTTTATACTTTCCTTTATTTACTGGGTTCAACAACCATTCCATGGATGAGGGAGTTTTTCCTGAATACATCGAAATGGTTGAATCCCCCAGTTAAGGTGTCAAAAATACATTAATCGTTTCATGTATGTATTTGTCCTCATTTGGTATTTCGGGCTTCCATAAGGATTAGTTTTCTTTTGGAAGTTTATCAAAGTCCGGTAAGGGTTTGCTTGTAGTTTATTTGTGGGTCTTTTATATTTCAGCATAATGCTGACCAAGAGAGAGCTGCTACTGGATAAAAGGGGCTAACGAACACTACGTCCAAAGACGTATGTGTGGTGCACAGACACCCGTCGGCAACGATGTTGTCAAAACGCTGGTCACTGCCTGAAAGAGAAAGATAGCCTGTTCCTCTTTGTCAAGAGGTTGCCTTTTTTCTTTACGCATGCGTCGTCCCTTTTTTTCCATCAGGGACCTCTGGGAGTTTCTGCAAATTTAAGGTTTTTTTTGGGGTGGGGTTAATTCAATTTAAATTTTTTTTTCAAATTTATTTATTCATTCCCTACAGCACCTTAAAACTATCACCATGGCAGTAATAGTGGGAGCCCTCGGTATGATCAAGAAAGGGACAGATAAACACATTAACAACATACCTGTCAGTCCCTGCCATATGAAATACAAAAAAATGCACTTTTCAGAACTGCTTATCTCCTTAGGAGAGTACTCTCAATGAGACCGAAAAAATATCACCCAAAAGAGGCAGCAAAATACATAAATACAAAGAAGACATATAATCACAATATTCTCTCAGCCTAGGTCTTGGTTAAAGACCTGGTGAAAGAGTGTAACGAACTGCAAATAAAACTGAAGATTAAGAAAAAATAATTATAATAATAGTGTCAAGAAAAGAAAAAGGAAGAGAACTCGCCAGCATTAAAGATAGTGTGGATGCATCAAGGATTCAAGAACTATATTAAAAAAAGCAAAAAATGACAAATTACAGCAATCGGTAACTGCACAAACAGCGTAAGGACAAACAGAACAACACCAAAAACCAGGAAACAGAAATGGAAACAAAAACAAATGTATGGATATTTCATGTGACAAACTGACAAAATTTCACACAAGAAAACCTGGACATGGCTACAAAGGAGAAAACCTAAAGAGAAAAACTGATTCTCTTTTACCAACAACAAAAAAAACCCAATGCTATGGGATACACATTTTTTTCTAGTCTTAAAATAAGCAATAAAAACATACTTAAGAACATTCTAGAAATTTAGGATCAAAACCGCATTAGCATTTGAGTTACATTTTTACATTTTTCAACCAATCAGATAAAAACATAGAATAGAACATTCTAGAAAAATAGGATCTGAAGTCAACAAACAGAAAATATTTAGGCTCGAAAATAAAATAGTAAAATACAAATCTGATTGGTCAATAAATGTCTACGCGCCAAAACTTTAGGAAGATTCTTTGATCCACTATTACGGTATAAATAACACACACACACAAAGACTAAACCACAAGACACTAAGCCAGTAAAGCAGTAGCCGATACTCTGTCCGGCAAATTTCTTTCCTTCATCAACTAAAGTTCATGATCTAGCTTCAGATGGCCGCGAATCACATTCAAAAGAAAAACCCGACAAACTTTCTTTCATCAATGCGACATGCTGTCGCCACAATCACAAAACCTGCTATGAACTTAATGTAAGTAAGAACGACTTATTTACGGACTCCGTTAACATACACACACCTTTAAACAAATTTATTTTCTTCTTGCCAAACTTTATTTTCCAAAAGGCCATTTACACATCATGTATTTTGTTTGTTTTCATATTTTGTTTTATGCATATTAAATTGTTTGTTGTTTAATGTTCGCTGTGTTCTATTCCATTTCTTTTACGCAGTTGTAAAGTTTTGTGTTGCATTTGTGGAGGAAATAATATTGAGAGCAATACCCGTAAAGTACGGACGCACATCTACTGTAATAACCAAAATACATACAACCCCCACAATGCCATAAGGACCAATTATATTAAAGCAAAAATCAATAATATGAAACAGAATGGCAAGTATTGGTTTTGTGGTGATAAAGACAAAATGATAAATCACATAGTAAGTGGATGTGGCAAACTAATGCAAAAGGAGTATAAGACTGAATGGGGAAGGTGATCCACTAGGAATTATGCAAGAAATTAAAATTTGGCCATACTACCAAATGGTATATGCACAAACCAGAACTTGTCCAAGAGATTGAGATGCATAAGATTCTCTTGGATTTTGTGATAAAAACAGATTCCCTAATCCTAGCCAGAAAACCAGACCTAGTTTTAATTATCAAGAAAAAAAGAACTTGCCGTCTAATGAATTTTGCCAACCCAGCAGACGACATAGTGGAAATAAAAGAAAGGGAAAAGAGAAACAAATACTTAGACCTTGCTAGAGAACTAAGAAAGCTGTAGAATATGAGAGTGACAGTGATATTAATTGTAATTAGCACACTTAGAACAGCCCGCAAAGGTTTGGAAAGGGGACTGGAAGAGTTGAAAATGGGAGGACAAATTGAAACCATCCTGGCAACAGCATTGTTCACATCAGCCTGAATACTAAGAAGAGTCTTGGAAAAGAGACCTGCTGTTCTCCAAACTGCGGGGAAATACCACTAGGTAACGCTGATGTGAAAGACTTGTCAGTATAATAATAATAATAATAACAATAACTTGACTGGGTAGGCAAGGTGATCCACTTGGAATTGTGCAAAAAATTAAAATTTGACCATACGAATAAATGGTATATGCACAACCCAGAATCTGTTCAGGAGAATGAGATGCACAAACTACTCTGGGATTTTGAGATACAAACGAATCACCTAATCTCGGCCAGACGACCAGACCTTGTAATAATCAACAACAACAAAAACAAAAAAAAAGAGAAAGAAAGCAAAAAGAAAGATAAGTACCGGGATCTTGCTAGGGAATTGAAAAAACTGTGAAGCATGAAACTGATGGTGATATCAGTTGTAATTGGTGCTCTTTGTACAGTCATCAAAGGACTAGTAAAGGGACTGGAGGACTTAAAAATAAGAGGAGGAGTGAAGACTATCCAGGCTAAAGCATTACTGGGGTCGGCTAAAATACTGAGAAGAGTCCTGGAGACTTGAAAAGATTTGCTGTGACTCAAATCCCAATGAGAAACCATTGGCAAACACTGGTGTGAAAAACTCGAAAAGGAGTAAATAATAATAATAATAATAATAATAATAATAATAATAATAATAATAATAATTGTGAAAAATAAAATAGTTGATTAAAAATGACAAGAAAAAGTAATAAAAAACAAACAATGAAACTATTTCACTCACTGTTTGATCTTCTCAATCTTCCAGTGCCAATATTATTGCTATCTTGTAAATCTTCAGATTCATTTTTTTTCCTTTCTCTCTGCTTAATTAATTCACTTGTACGAAATGTAAATGGCTGTACATTTGTGTTTTCTTTCACTTTTCTTTTTTTCATTAAATCCTTCTGGAATTGTTTGTACAAAGCATTGTAATCTGGCACTGTATAATGGATTTTCGGATTGTGCTTTTTCTCTGTTTCTCTGGCTTTAGACTTTAATTTCTGTTCCATCAATTTCTGTCGGAACTCCATTCCCTGTGGAATGGAAGAATTTTTCAAAAGCTCATAGGACCGTATCTTTTTTTTCACTTCTCGCATATTAGCATCATCTTTAAGTTTCTCATCAATCGAAGAATCTAGAATGTGTTTTGGAACCGGGTTAGCTTTAAAAGGTCTATTTTCGTCTTGTTCCCATTGAATTTTATGACATTGTTCCTCTTCACATTCATCTTTCTCATTATCTTTCAAAGTAAAACTGAAAGGCCTCTCCTGTGATTGAAGGAATTCTTTTGACTGTTCCTTCACCATTGACCGTCGCAATTCATCCTTCCTTCGAATTTCTTCATAAAGTGGCAGAAAGACATGACCAGGGACTGGTGAGGCTTTGAACATCTTACTGCATTCTTCTTCGACGAATTTCCTTTTTTCTTCACACTCTTTTTCGTATTCTAAAAGAGTTCTGCTTTTCTTTTTCGTTTGGCCATTTTCTTCCCGTTTTGTCATATTAAAGGGTTCAGGAATGGTTAGCCGGTGATGCCAGCTGTTGTCATCATCGGCACCATTGTTATTATACCCATATTTTTCAAATAACTCTCTATTTACATCAGAAAAAGGATCAGAAAGAGACCTGTCTGAAAGATGCGTTTTCATATTGTTTGTTGGAGTTAAAGAACCAGATATCCTTGTTTCTTCGTGAAGAGACCTGGTTGGGGTCATCACATCTTTCCAACTATCTTCCTCCATATTTTGGTAACAATAACGAGGGTGCTGACTGCAGTTATTGTCTTTCTCGGACGCAGAATTCTTTTCATCATCTTTCTTTACTGTCGTATTATTTACACAAGTTTTAGGTCTTCGGGGAGCTGGATTTTTCCAGGAAAAACTACTACGAGTATCCACCGTAACATCCGATCCACAATGTAAATCCTCAACTGGATCTTGTTCATTGTACTTTATATCCACTTTATGGACTGGGTACTGACCACAACTGGACGAAGATAACATTTGTTTAGATACAGTTTTTTTACCCTTTTTTGGCAAACACTCTTCCATGCTTTCTTCGTACAGCTTTTGCCACGAATCCAGAGTTTTTTTGTGGGCCATTCTAAGCTGCCTGAGTTTTTCCAGGAAACCCTCTTGGTAAGAATCCTGAGGGTCATCCAGATAGGCTTCAAAATCAGCGATCCTAACGTTCTCGTCAGAGTTTAAAAATCGGACGTGCTGTCTTTTAGAAACAATCTCCTCATCAGCAACATAGTCTTTTTTTTCGGATAATAATCCGTTTTCATTGCCATCGCTTCGGTAATCAGACCAGGGTGATGAGACCCTGCCCTGTTGTTCCCAAGCAGGGTAAATAACAGAATTATAGGCTCTCTGTTGACCCTGAGAAACCGTTGCTAATGACGCCATAATTTTTTTTTTCTCGTTACTACTTGTCACAGTTGTTTCCCCGAGATACAAAATAAAAAAAAAAACACAACAAATACCTTCGTTAAGCTTTTTCTTCTTAATCTTAACAAATAGCTTATTGAAGCGAAAAAAAAAAAAGATAAAAACGTATTAAAATAACCTGGGGTTAAGCGAAATAAGAAATAAAAACTTGGAGGAAACTTTTTTATTTTTATTTTTTCATTTTGGCACGTGAACAAATAAAAATAGTTTGTTTTTTTTTTGCTTGTAAATTCAAAATTGCATTTTTTTTTCAAACTTATTTTGAAAACATTTAAAAAAAAACGTTTTAGTAACGTGATCAAAAATCCCATTCAACCGTTACAAAATGAATTAAACTACTATAGTTTTTGTTTTTCTTACAGTAATATTAGATACGATATAACAATACATTCATTTATAAACTATTTTGTGTTTTATGAAGTGTAAAAAAACTGTATAGGGAGAAAATGTGAATTATGAAATTGTCAAATAATATAATTATTACTCAAATTAATAAATACTTTAAAATAATTGGTTTAAATAAAAACATGGCAAATAATTTAAGTTCAAAGTTCATAACCTGACACATTTAAATCAAAATAGTTGTATAAATAATTATAATGTTTCTTTATCTTTATTCTTATTTGTTATTACATCACGGACTAAAAAAAAAAAATACAACCACGTTATGTTGTCATCTGAAGGAATGAAGTGATAAACAAAAGAAATCAAGTCGATACACGAATTGGACATTATTTATTGCTATCATTATGTCTAATATATATATATATATATATATATATATATATATATATATATATATATATATATATATATATATATATATGTGTGTGTGTGTGTGTGTGTGTGTGTGTGTGTGTGTGTTCAATCTACGAGTGAATCAAATATTGAAAAGAAAAATAATTTTTTAAAGAATTAGTCACTAATTAATTCAACTTTAATTTTTTTTAAATTCGAACGTTTATTTATTCATTTTTTAAATTAAAAGAAATTAAAAGAACTACTCTCTGTTGTTCATTCATTTTTATTTAAAATTTTAAAATGAATAAATAAGCCCCTGCTTTCACTTAAAAAATGATTGGGTTTTACGTGCAAAGACGTATTGTATTTCAAGAAAATAAAATAAAAAATATTTTTATTTAATATATATATATATATATATATATATATATATATATATATATATATATATATATATATATATATAGTTACTATTTTCAAATTTATTTATTTATTTATTTTTAAAATAAAACGAACAATGGATGAATGAAGTAAAAAATTCTAACTTCAAGAAAATATCCTTGTAAATCTAACGAATATAGAGTTGATTCTTTTTATCTTATTTATATTACATATATTTTTTAATGAATCATTTTTTTTTCTTTCTTTAAATGTTATTAAAATCCCGATGGTAGAGATTCTCTGAAGAAATACAAGAATGTTTTCTACGATTTGGGGAAAATTGTAAAGGTTGCGCAGCAAAATAAGTTTAGGGCTCACTTATCTAGGTATTTCATTTGCTGGTTACTACGAGAATAAATGTGACTGACACAAACATCTTTCTTTTTTATAAGTGGGGGGGGCTATTGTTGCAGTCAACAGGACATACCCATACTCTAACCTCCCGCCTGCATTACAATGGCTTTACAAATTCAAAAGATAGAAAAGATACAAATAGTTAATATTTTCCTTGTTTATTTTCTCGTTTTCTTAGTTTGTTTTTGTCTATTTAAACTTCACCTCCACTTTTATTTTTCCTTCTCTCTAAGTGATCTCCCTTTATTGGAGAGACGCATTCAAAAACAAAAATGTCCGGGCAAACAGCATTTCTTATGTAAACCCCTGGGAAGCTGATAAGAATGGCTGTGTATATGTTGTTTTCGACTTTATTCGTCCGGTCCAGTAAACGGCTTCATTCTAAATCATGGCAATTTTTAAGTCGCTCTTATTGTTCAACTGTGGAGCCCCAACATGTTGTTATTACTGGAGGAGGTATGGTTGGGGCAGCAATGGCATGTGCCCTTGGTAAATAAGATTTAATTTTACTTCCCATTATTCTTTCTTTCCTTGTTGAAAAAAGTTGGTATTATTTTTGTACATTAACAATGAATTTTTCCTTTACTTTAATTTCTAAATACATGGCGCATCGTTGAAACTTTTTTTTTGTTGTATTTCAATACTCGGAATTTTTTTTTTTTTTTAAATCGGGGAGAGAAATTATTACAATACATTTTCTTGACAATCATTTAAGATGAAAATTGGTTGAAAAATAAGGTTAGAAAAAGTAAGTTAATAGAATAGTTAATTCAAGAAATAATGCCTTTTTTTCTAATTGTTATTTTTATTCGTCTTTACTTTCTTAGGGTGCACATATTGGTACTTGTCCAGAATATATCACTGAGGAAATGTCTGCGATAATATAGAATTTTTTTTTAATGAAAATGTTATACTTAGGTTTACCATCAACACAAGAATAAGTTTCAATCATGTGTATAATTTTCTAAAAAAAAATTATTACTTAACACTGAAGCGTTAGATTTTAATCTCAAAAAAATATATATCAACAATCTGCCGTAAGTCTCCATCTTTTTAATAGTTGGAAAAAAAAAAACTAAAGAAAAGGGGTAAGTGAATTATAATCTGTTAAAGATACAGTTTTAAAATGTAAATATTCTGTAAAAAAAATAAAATTAAAATAATGACTGAAATTTACTCTATCTGCATTGCTCATACCCTCTACCATAAACAGGCTGCAACACAAGGTCATTTTTTAAGCAAAGTACAAATGGTTTGAATTCAGTTTTCATTCTCCTAGACTAGTTGTCATACCAATGTTAAAGAGCTTTATTATCTTCCTATTGTTGGAGAGAGAATACTTGGGTTCATGCTTTTCCTTAGGGTGTTAGTATGATGTAAAATGCAAACAATCTTTTCCAGGAATTGAACTCTAGCCGCAGAATTCATTTCCTCCAACGATAAGGTTACACCATAATTTTTTGTACATTACTACAAATATTTCCCCATTGGGATATTCTGGACAAGAACAAAAAAAAATCATTTTGAAAACTTAAAAAATCAATCGTATGAAAACCTACTACATATATGTTGGGTATAAACTTTACTCAACTTTCCACCTGTGTAGGCTTACAGTTTAAAAAATAACTATGTATGTGCAGTGTTCATCCATCTTTCCAGAAAAATAGATTCTTATAGAAGGTCCATATGTGTGGGTTGACAAATATTGTCCAGTCTTATTGACATCACCTTTTGGGATGCCACAAATATCAGAGAAGAGTTAGCCCCTTGGTAAAGTAGCTAATGTGCTAGACTGCATGTAAGCAACTTCAAACCCCAGTTGTACTAATACATTCCCTTTTGGACAAATATCCTTGAGAATGGCATGAACTCCATTATCCCTTCAGCTATGGGTTAAAAAGTACTACTACTGTTCTTCTACAAGGATAGCTTTGGCATTAAATGATCCATGAAGGTTGATATGCCATTAAACAAAGAAACTATATCAAACCAGTTATCAGAGGATAACCATACTCTTTTAAGTGCAATGCAGTCTGAGTGGGGACATGTATTTACATGCCTATGTACTTTATATACTGATGATAAAAGAGTTTCCGATACATTACAAAATGTTTTAATACCCAATTTCAAAGTTTAAATCCACTCTGTAGCCAGGGCTTAGAGTATATCAACTGTATCCCCAGCAAAGAGGGTCATAACTCCACTCCAAAATAAAAGTTGTCTTGGGTACGACACTTAACTGTATCCGTTGGAAAGGCTCCAGTTTGGGGGCTCTGAGGCATGTGGAGTACCCCTTCGTTTGCCATTACTTCCTGGTCCACTCTAACCTGGACTTGTTGTACCTGTTAGGGTCTAATCTATGGGTCAAATAGCTCTGTTTGAAAATTATTAGTGTTAGATAGGAATACTTGAAACTATACATTTGTGTGCAAATTATTTGTATTAAATAAGAATACTTGAAGCTATATAACTGTGCATATATATTTGTATTAAAAATAGTTACTTGAAGCTATAATTGTTTGCAAAAGATTTTCATAATTACTTACTTGAAATCATATAATTGCTTGAAGTATTTAAAATCATACAACTGTATAAATTATTAGTATTAGATAGGAATAATTGAAATCATTTAACTGTAAGCAAATTATTTGTATTAGATAGGAATACTTGAAATCATATAACTGTGCAAACAAAGGAGTATTGACAAATAAAAACAAGTACAATTTTTTAAAAAGTCCAATAGAAAATATGATTTTAATCAAACATTTACAAATGAATCAAATTTTGGCATTAAATAACCCATTAGTTGATATGCCATTAAACAAGTAAACTTAAGTCAATGAAAGTTTAATATTAATAGAGCAAATATAGTCTTTATTTTATTTTATTTTTTTTAAATATTGAGACATGATTGAACATTGAAAAGTTATGTGTAAAAAAATTTCACATCACAAAAACATGGTAAATATTTTTAAATCTCTCTTTGATTGGCAGTTTTTTGAATTTTGGGAAGTTTCACCATTCTTTTTTGTGTGTGTGTATATATATATATATATATATATAGTCATCCACAGACAGATCTGTTTTGTTCTATCAGAACTCATCAGTGTGGCTAGACTTATTAGCTTCCCGTAGCCGGGATCGAAACCTGGTTGACTCAAACACCAAGCCAAAGTAGCAAACCGAAAAGAAACAATGCATCACACTGAGATTATTATTAGAGCATTAACTTAAAATGCAACTAGCTTTGGGAATAAAGCAATTTCCAGTTCAATTTTCAACTGAATAATAATTTTATGGGCTCTGCATTTGTGTTAAAAGTAATTTTTCACACTGCTCTGTCAGATAGGGCTGTGGAATTTGTTGACTAAACCTCTGCAGAGGGGTTAGACCCCCCCCACTCAATGTCTGTCCTGGGTACAACCCTAAACTGATGGTGAGGCTCTGGCCCTGGAGCTTTGGGGAATGTGTAATACCACTTCATTGCCATTACTCCAGGTTCATTCTGGTCATCATTAGTGGTACCTGTTAAGGTTCCTTCTATGGCTCAAATAGAACTGTTAAATCATTTATTAATACTTATTATTAGTTATTCTAGACCATACAGTTGTGTGCAAATTATTTATATTACATAAAAATACTTGATGAATAGAATTAATAATGTTCAATAGCAATACTTGAAACCATTTAACTGTGTGCAAACAAAAGAACTTGTTTAAAAATAAAGTTAGCTATAAACTATTCACTTCCAAATCATTATATATATATATATATATATATATATATATATAAAAGCAGGATTTGGCAATAAATAAACCACAAGGGTTGATATGCCATAAAACACCAACCAACCAACCAATCATTTTTTTTAATAATTCAAATCCTCAATATTACTGAGATAACTATGAAGTTCTTATTAGCATCTTTCACTCATTTCTAAATAGAAGCATGCATATCATCATGGGCCACTGTTACGATGAGAAACTAATGAGGTATCAAGTTATGATTTAGATATTTCTTTTGTATAATTTATGCATTTTTTTTTTTTTTTTTTTTTTTTTTTTTTTGGTGATTATTTGCAGGTCATGATCCAAACTTTGCCAATAAAAAGATCACACTGTTAGAATCCAGTCCTGAGAAAGAATTTGAATTGCCTACGACATACAAAAACCGTGTCAGTACAGTCAACCCAGCTTCAGTCTCACTTTTAGATAGTAAGTTGTTTTGATTTATACAATATTACCCATAAATAAGTACACTCCTTCCAATTTTATTTATTATCAATTTCAACCAAAAATATTTTTGAAATACATCTGTAGCTAGAAATAAAATTGCATTAATATCTATAAGGGGTGTACTTATTTTTGGACTGCTACATATTCATATTTTCAACTAAAGAGTTTCAATGTTGTAGAATTTGGTAATAAATAATACCTAATAATATCTGTTTTTATTCAGTGTAATCAGTTGGGACTGTAGAATACACCAGCTACATCTCTGCAGAGGGGTAAGAGCTCCACTCACCAACAAGTGTCTTGAATATGACACTAAATAATCTGATGGTGAGGCTCCAGTCCTGGCGTTTTGGAGAATGTGGAGTAACCCTTCATTGCCATTAATCCCAGATCCACTCTGACCCAGAGCTGTAATACTGTTAGGGTCCCATTTATGGGTCAAATAGGACTGTTTAATCATATACTAGAGTTGTAACCATTTATGTTGAATAGAATTACTAGTGTTAAATAGCAATAAGTGAAACCATTTAACTATGTGCAAATAAAATCATTTGAATTAGATATCAATAGTGGAAACTACTTTACTGTGTGTAAACAAATGAGCTTTGGCACATTTAGAAATAATGTTACCTCCAAACTATTCATTTGCAAATCATATATATTTGATATGCATGTATAAACAAAATTTGCCATTAAATAACCTACAAGGGTTGATGTGCCATAAAACACAACTAACCAATCAATTAGACTTTCAATGCTGAAGAGTAATAAATAATACCTAATAATATAATTTTTGATTATATAATGTTCTGTAAAATAATTAGGGTGGTAAATGATTATATTAATTATTTTATTGATAATTGATTATATTAATTATTTTATTTAGTTTGGTGAGGTTGTGGACTGGTTACAAATCATTGAGTGTAAGTGTAGTTCCTCACAATGGTCAAATGCAGCCACAGGTGGTGACCAGGTTTAACACCTCACATCAAAATAAGGTTGGGAAAGACAGGATAAGGATAATAAACAAATCAAAGCTTGTCGACCAGCATGGGGAAATAAAAGTTAATTACATGTTAATATGAGTTTCTGATTCAATAATTAAAAAGATATTATATTATATTAGAAAAGTTAATTTTAGATTCAATGATGAGTTGAGTTTTGAAACCCAAAGAGAGAAGTTGGGTTAGCTGTTGGTATGAATCAGTCAGGTCAGTGGGTGGATGTCTTTTTGTCGCTGGAAGTGAGATTTGCTCATAAATCTTTACAAAGTATCCAAAATATATGAGTTGCCTGTTATTTTTGAATTCTAATATTCAACATGGTCCATCATATTACAGTTCAACTGTGTAAATATGTGGATAAAACAACTGACAAAATGGAAACAAACTAACTCATGAAAATAGACAAAAACCCAGATTTTATAATGTATCTACTTTTCTGGCAAGATTTATATTAAAACACAAAGATATTCCACTTAAGAGGAGTCCTCAGGATGTAATGGCTAAAGTAGTGGACTGCAGCCTCTATGTAAGTAAGTTCAAACTCCACTTGTGCTCTTGCATTCACTTTTGGGCTAATACCCTTAAGAAAGCTATGAACCTCTTTACCCCTCAGCTATGCGTTAAATAGTACCACTACTGTTCTTCTGTTGGGATGGCTTTGGCATTAAATAACCCTTGAAGGTTTATCTACCATTAAACAAAGTAACCAAACCTATTCCACTTAATTTGACATTTGATTTAAATGGTTAGAATAACAAAATTTTGTCCTGGAAATTAACTAATTTTAATGTACTATTTAATTATAATTCATTACTAACAATATTTCTCTTCACACACAACAGTAATCATCATCATCATCATGTCGTGCTGCCAGCACGGATATCCTTGACCATCTCTCGCCACTTCTCCCTATCATTTATCGCCTCCGGCAGGTCTTCTGGGTTACATCCTGTGTCCTCACATAGCTGCTGTATGTAAGTTCGGGCTGGTCGTCCTGCTTTTGCTTGGCCATATGTGGGGGTCCATGGGTCGAAAATTGTGCAATATTTTGGTACATGCTAGTTTGCAGCATGCATATCCTGTGACTGAAATAGTTCAAGCCGTGGAAAGTACCTGCTATGGTTGGTAGTATCATGGTAGTTGGTGTGCTAACAGGTTATGCATTGCTTCACTCTGTATGTGGTTTGAAAGCCACACAGATAAACATTTAACATAGTCTAATTCGGGAACTTATTCTTTATGAGTTTGAGCAGAGTAGAGTCATGTTGGCCTAAAACTGTAGATTCCAAGGCCGTACTCCAAACCATAGGAGCAAATTTGGCAAGTAGCACTCAAAGGCAAGCTCAGCATCTCACAGTCCACTGTTGGTTCATTACCTTCATGACCTCAGCAAAAGCAGCCAGAACTGCCAAATTGTGTCTCATGATACCAAAATATGGCAAAACTTTTTGACTTGATCTAGTATTTTCAAATCCTTTAATCTACAACTCTGAGTTAAGTTAACTCGTACACTTTTCACTAGCACTACATCAGCTTTTCATAGAACAAATCAGTAAAAAATGGTTTTTCTAGCCTCTCAGCAAATTTTTAACTATGACAGTAAACAAAAGCAAGGGAGATCACTCTGATTTTTTTTTTTTGTTTCCTCGGGGCTTTTTTTTTTTCAAATCCCCCATCATGCTCTGTTCAATTGTATATATATCATTTTATCTCATCGGGTTTTTTTAGTAGGTCTTTTTCATTGAGCAAATGAGGTATTGTGGTGACTGTTGTGCTCAAGGAGATGCAAGAATGAATTTATTGTAAAGAGTGGCTGATGATGATTGTGGCTTGCTAGGGCTCCCTAGAACAGCTATGAATTTTTTGTAAATAGCACAGTTTTCTTCTCTTCCCCTCCCCTCAAAACATTTCAGGCCTTGTGTCCACTTTTTAAAAAATATACATATTTTTAAAAGGAAATAAAATCCCTCTGATATTTGTGATGTATAAATGGTCTTGAGCTATGAACTTTATACAGCAGTGGAACAAAACGGAATATGATATTAAGAGTTTAATAAGTCAAATTTTCTTCTTTTTTTTTTCAACATATAACGTGTGAAAGCACGTGCAATACCCTAACCTCATCAGCCGCCAACCAGGGTGATAACAGTTTTGGTAGCTCAAAGCAGTACTGCCACTTCTGGTGCTACAGTAGTCATAAGCATAATTTCAAACATTTTTCCCCCATTTTTTAAAAGTTTTATAATGATCTTTGTTTCTAATTATGTTGCCATGATATCGTTTTAACATTCCTCAGCATCTTTACTAAAATTAAAACCTGTTTTCAAAATGTTCCTAAAATTAAATATTTTTTTCAAATCTTTTATCTGATGAAATTTGTACTGAGTAAAATGTCATGATGGATATATAAACATGTCACCATATTGGCTTTTACATTTTCTTTCTTTTCTATAATGTTCTGCTTGAAATGATAAAATCTTAGTATCTTTGTTTTAGAAGAAAGTTAACTTTTTCTATTAAAAAAAAAGTGTTATAGGTGTACTTATTTATGGATGATTTGTTATATAATTAAGATAATGATTTTTACATAAAATTATATAAATCTATAATATATAAAATAATAATTTATCATATTTAGCAATCCCTCCGCTCGGGCAGGATATGACACAAGGTCAATTTTTTAGCGGAGTTTAACAGGTTTGAATTCAGAGTTTTCCTTCTCGTAGACTAGTTGCCTCACCAAGGCTGAAGAACCTAGTCTGCCCTACTATTTACCCATAGCTGGAGGGAGAATGATTGGATTCATATCTTTCCCCAGGGTATTAGTGCTACGTGAAATGCACTCAGTCTCGTCCAGGATTTGAACTCGTGTCACCGTGTCGATTTCTTGCGACGATAACCATTACACCATGGGCACCTCCAAAAATAAAATAATAATTTATAACATATAAAATTATATTAAAAAAAGATATAGGTGTACTTATTTATGGATTATGTGTTATATAATTAAGATAATGATTTTTTTATATTAATCATTTTTTGTTAATTATATTTTATTATTTAGTTTGGTAAGGCTTTGAACTGCTCAAGGTCTCTTAGTCCAGGTGCATTGTCAGATGGTGCAGTCTTACACCCATGCAGAAAGGATATGACAATCATTATCTGTCATAATAAACCCCCAGACAGGAAATGGGGCTGGAGTGTGGATGATGTCATGCTCAGAAGAGATAGTTCTGAGAATTTGAGAATTTTGAAAAAGTAGTTGAGTTTTCTGCCGTTAAGGCATGTGGTTGTGTTTTTCGGATCTCTACCAGCATAGATCTTAAACACCACAAGATGCGCCGCGTGTGGGGTCAGGTCAATATAGTATGGTTAGCATAGGCTTTTAAGAATTGTGTCTCTCTCCTCATGTCACCAAGGACTGAAGCCAGAAATTGATAAACCCATTCTTATCTGAAACGACAGAGTCCGCCTGTATTTGTATTACTGTTATTATTGAGATCTTTATGGCTATACAACAATTTAATGTAATTCAATTTTACAAACTATTTGCCAATGTTGAATATCTTTAAATAGAAATCATTAGTTTTATAAAAAAAAAAAAAAGGAATTATTATTACACTATAATGAACATCTTTAAAAACTTGTGGTTTCTGTAGTGTTAGTAGTCATAAAGTGAAGTAAGATGGTTCGAGTTGAAAAAGTTTGATTAATTGTTTTTTTGTTTCATTTTTTTGCATAATATCTTTTGTCTACTTACTAAATGATTAACTGAAAAACTACAAATCTAAATTTTCACCTGTGCAAAAGTGGGTAAGTCAGCGAGTTTCATATATATTTGGACAGTTGAGTTAAAATCTAAAATTGATTATTGCTTTAATACATATTTATGAATAAAAGACTAATAGATGACAGATAAAAAAATATTGAGGTTTTAATGCTTGGTTTAAAAAATATATATTAAGATCCTTGATAAAACATTATTTTAAGCTTTTTGTATTAAGTCTGTTTTTTTGGGGTTTTTTTCTCCAAAATAATTTTTATTAATATCATGGATAAAAGAGACAAAAATGTTAACAAGTTGAATTGTGTGTGTGTGCGCATTTAAAAATTATCATTTTGTGGTTATTTTCTCATAATTTCTGTTGATATTGTTTTTAAGGTTTTGGTGCTTGGGACAAAGTTTTGCAAATGAGATGTCAGCCTGTAAAAAGAATGCAGGTAATCATATTTTATAATGTTTTTCTTTAAAATTCATATGTGTGTGTGTGTTTATGTGTTTATATGTATGTATTTTTGAAAAGTTCATAAGCTGATATCATATCTGCTGTTGATGACTTTGGTTCCAAGTATTACAACACAAATCAAAGAAGTGTGGAGACTGCAAGGGGACTATGTTGAAAAATAAATCTCATTTGGTCATTTTCCATATATATATATATATATATATATATATATATATATTTGTGTTGTTTTTTTTTATATGTATGTATGCATGTTTCTTCTTTTGTTTAATGGCATATCAACCTTCATGGATTATTGTAGTAGGAGCAAAAGGCAGAGTAAACCACCAGTTGCTGTTTGTGAGAATGGCTGTCCTTATTGGTCAAAGAGACCACATTTGGTATGTTGTCTATGTAGAAGAGGACAACCAGTGAAAACACCTGATCATATAGTGGGGGCTGAGCAATGCCAAAATTCTGCTCATGCAAATGACGTATTCTCCATAAACAAGTTTATGGCTCTACACAAGATGACAAATTTCTGCCTCGGCATAACATTCCTAAAGAACAACTGGATTTGAAGGAAATGAAAGAGGTATCTGCGAGGATTAGACCGAGATGAAGAAGGAGAAACGACGACTACAACAACAAACGACAATGACAACAAAATTGATTTCATACGTTAATTTACAGAGAGTTTTTTTTAATTTTTTTTTTATTTTTTTTTATAATTCAACTCGGTTATCTAATACCAAAACCATCCTTACAGAAGAACAGTAGTGATACAGTATAACCCGGATATAAGAGAGATTTTCTCTGGTCCCCAATTAGAGCCTGTGTTAATATATATAAAATAGACCAAACCCAGATATAAGATACTTCTTCTCCGGTCCCGACAACTCTCTTATATCCGGGTTAAGCTATACTATTATAAACTCAACCCTCTTCACTCCAAACTTGTCATATTTCTGATCAATGCACAGCTCAGTTTGAACCCCATGTGAAACCTCACTCTCTACACAGCTCTCAGAAAGGTGGGACATTTACAATTCGAACTGTCTCAAGACAGTTTGATTCATTAATTGTTTAGTTTGATATTCAAAAAGTGTTGTGATTTTTATAGGTATAGGAAATGGGTATTTCCCAAACCAATAAGTTGTGGTAATCTCCTCTGGGGGGGTAATGTTCTGAACAGGATAAGTTGGTCCCTTCCTCGGAAGATTAATGATGCCAGTGATAAGATATAACAGTTTAATGACAGTATATACAGTGAAATACAGTCAACCATCATATGACCTCTATATTTATACAAAACATGGTACAGTATCTGGATTGACTATATGTATGCCAGTCCAAAGTTAACTTTAGCAACTTAGTGAAATATAGGAGTTATTCACTGATGAATACTTAGGTATGTGAGTTGGTGTTTTTCTCTTTTGGCTGATTGCTACAACTGCATGTGTGCTTTGTGTTACATTGCGGGGTGGTGGGGGTGACTCAACTCGATCTGGAATTCTGACAATAAGAAATCCAGTATCCCAGCCACGTGCCATACATGAGTAATAAAAAATAAAGTGTCTGAGTCTGGTTAGTTTTTTTTGGGGTTTTTTTTTTTCCTATTTCAAATGGTTCACCTAGGTGGTATAAGGTTTAGTGAGAGAACATTTAATACCCCTGAAAAAGTGTTAGAACCAGTAAAAAGAATTGGACAAACATGTTTCAAAATGTAACAAGGTTTTTATTTCCCAACAATATGGAAAGAAAAAACTGCTTATGGTGAGTGCGTGTATGCAACATATAATACAAAAGTTCTCAGTTCTCAGAGATATATTTATAGGATAGAATGAATGAGATGTGTATGGTATTACTTATCTTTTTTCACCAGGATGAATACAGATTATGCTGGTCATTTCAAACAGGGTTATTCTTATCACAGAGCGGGAGATGTGTTAGCTTGAAGGTGCATAAAAGAAATTGATATTACTTCTTCCTGGAGTGAATGGGTTGAAATTCGCTTTACAGGGGTTTGAAGACTAATGGTGAAAATAGAAATGATTTTCATCCTGAATTGGCCGCGTAATCACCATGACTAGTTATCTTTGTGTCACTTGTATGTGATATGGACTGATGGCTCAGTTGTAGAGTTTCGGTTCTACAATCTATGATCACTGGTTCAATCTTCAGTGGTGGCGATCACAGCATACACTGCTGATGAGACCTAATACAGTTGAAACAGCTGTCCAGTGTTTCCATATATCATGTGTAAGTGTTCGCCAGATTTTCTGGTCATGGTAATTCAATTCACAATATAATTCATCTACTTAAAAAAGAAAATGTAGATTTTCATCCTTTTCAAATATTCCTGTCCTGTCTCTTCAGCAACCGTGTCTTAACTCTGTCTTTTTCAAAGACCCTCTTCTAGCAGCCTCGTGACTATCTGTTAGCAAGAAATGACGTTGCCCTTCCCTTTCTCTCCCATGCTAAGAGAGATGGAAGTATAACTGGGAACATGGGAGAATGACCAGACTTAGTGGTCTTTGGCATGTATCTATAGTAGTAACCGTTTATATAGATTGACTACTTTTACTCATGATATCTCCCCCGCCACCCGGCAAAAGCATAACACTTTGCCTCTCTCAATATTTATCAATTTATTCTCTCTGCAGTGCAAACATCAACTGAACTTGTGAAAACAAACCCTGTACATTTCTTCATAAAGCAAATCTATTCCTATGCTGAAAATACATCCTGAATCAGCTATTGTTCAAATCAAGTTCAAGATTCATTTCTTATACACTTACTAACTCTAAAAACTATTCCAATATTGTCAGCCTATCTGCTGTTACCTATAGCTAGCTTCAAAATCCATAACACAGTTTTGACCTTTTCCTATACAACATCACACCTGGTCTTCTCAACAATCAGTCTGTTCTCTGAGAAAATTACAAAAATCTCATTTTGCGCATTAACCCTATCCAGACAGCTGTAAAAAAGTATTAAAACTAGAATATTCTCAAAAGCAAGTTAACTCTGTTACACTATTAATCTGGAGTGGGATAAGAAGGTTCATAATTTTCCCAATGGTATTATTAGTCTGAATTTGAACACAACTGCACAACTGGAGTTTAAATTTGCTTCCTACGATGTCACAGTCCAGCATATTAGCCACCATGTCTCAGAGATTCCTCACATATATGTATGTGTTTTTGTGTCTTTGTATATAAATATGTGTCTGCTTGTTGGTTTCTTTGTTTCATGGCATATCAACCTTTATGCATTATTTAATGCCAAAGCCATCCTTGTAGAAAAACAGCAATGATATTATTTCACCCATAGCTGGAGGGATACTTTTCCCTAGGGTACTAATCCAAAAGTGAATATAATAGCATAAATAGAATTTGAACTTGCTTACTTTGTGACCACAGTCCAGCACTTTAGCCATTACACCAATGGGACTCCCCTATGTGTGTTTATGTTTGTATGAATATGTGTATATATAAGTATATATGTGTGTATATATATATTTGTATCTGTTTGTGTGTTTGAAATTTAACCATCAAATTCTCATATATATAATATGTGTGTGTGTGTGTGTGTGTGTGTGTATATGAATTTATGCAGCAAATTCTCTTTTAGATATGTTTAATCAAATATAACTGACAAGGATTGTTTATTTGGATTTTTATTTAGTTTTTCAACTAGCAAGTATTATACCATAAATGCGAATCCAGGTTGTATAAAGTGTTTAAGGTATTTTTTCTTTAGTTATAATTTGATTAGTACTTTCAACCATCATTCAGAATAAAAGAGAGATAGCTTAAGAAACTTTTGTTTGTGCCTAATATATACATACAAGCATATACCTGTATATTTCTAGTTTATGTTCTCACTGATGTCTTAGAATGTTAAAATATAAAACAATAGAAAATGAAAGAGAGATAGTCCTAGAAATTTTTGTTTGTGTCTAATATATATATATATATATATATATATATATATATAATTGTATATTTCTGGTTTTATATTCCAACTGATGTCTTTGAATGTTAAAATATAAAACAATGGAAAATGAAAGAGAGATAGTCCTAGAAATTTTTGTTTGTGTCTAATATATATAATTGTATATTTCTGGTTTTATATTCCAACTGATGTCTTTGAATGTTAAAATATAAAACAATAGAAAATGAAAGAGAGATAGTCCTAGAAATTTTTGTTTGTGTCTATATATATATATATATATATATATATATAATTGTATATTTCTGGTTTTATATTCCAACTGATGTCTTTGAATGTTAAAATATAAAACAATAGAAAAGATTATGGTATCAACTAATGCTTGTAATTGTCAATATTTGATGCTTCTCATATCTTCATAATGTATTTTTCTTATTTCCACAGGTCTGGGAGTCTTGTTCCGATTCTTTATTGACTTTCAACCATCCCGATTTATCTTTAGAACTTGCTCATGTAGTTGAGAATGATGTCTTGCTTTCTGCTATTACCGATTCTTTGAAAGAATGCCCTAAAGTTGAAGTACTGTATGATACCAAAGTTAAGAACATTGATATTCCAAAGCTGAATGATTCTTCTGCCAAGGATTCCTTGTTGTCTATTTCTCTAGATAATGGCAGAATTCTTCGTACACATCTTCTGGTAAGATTTTGACTTTTGTTTTGCAGGAACTTTATCAGCATATCTTAAAATATATATTGGATTTGTTGTTACCAGTTATTGGTAATGCTTAGTGCGAGGGAGTATAATTAGTTGTGTCCTCACTCAAAATGGGGGGTGTCCTTGTGGTGTAATAGTTAAAACGATGGACTGCGAAATCGTAGTGTGCGAGTTCGAACTCCAGTCGCGCTATTACGTTCACTTTCGGGCAAATACCCTTGGGAAAGGTATGAACCCCCTAATCCTCGCAGCTATGGGTTAAATAGTACCAGTACTGTTCTTCTAGGAGAATGGCTTTGGCATTAAATAACCTAAAAAGAGTTGATATGCCATTAAACAAAGAAACCAAACCAAACCAAATCACTTAAAATGGTTTAATATTAGCATTAGAATATCTATTGATACTGTACTGTGTCTGAACATGCATCCATTTTGGGGAAACATATGCATTGTCTCTGATGGTGAGTTAAACACCTTTTGGCAATTAAAACTCTGAAACAAAATTCATAAAGTTCATAAACAGTTAAGTTTCTTCAACCACCAGAAAAGAGTAAAACTGAAAGGGAATAAACTAAAGTTTGGCAAATGCATATATGGAACAATGGACAGAAGCATTAGCAAGGGCCAGAAGCCCTAAATAACTTAGGCAGCCATGGGCTTAATGAACTACAGAGTAGAAGATAGTTCTTCAATAAAAAAAGGAGTTTATTCAAAGGTATAAATAACTCTAGGAAATGAAGAGTAGAAATTAAGTAAGAGCCAAGTTAATTAGTGAAGCAAAAGTAGGGTTCCCTTATGTTAAAAAGAGTAACTAGTAAACAAAGTGAGCTAAAGAGAAATACTATAAAATGTCAAATAATTATGGTAATTCTATGCTGGAGAAAAAAAGGAATGTTTCTCACCAACAATGTTCAAAATAACAAGCTTATTTGGAAGGATTAAGATAATGGCTGCATGCTGGAGAAGCTATAGACCTTTTGTTGGAGAAGAGAATGGAACCAGAACTCAACTCCTGGACATGAGTCAAAGAGTGTACCTTAAAACGCAAGGGGCTGCTAAGGGAAATAATAAGGAATCTAATGTGTAACAGAACGGATACACTAACACTGAATAAACAGAAAGACAAGCTCATATACACATATTGGGCATTTAATATACACTCACACATACACACATACATACATACATACATACATACATATATATATATATATATATATATATATATATATATAAGACATATTGTAAGAATACACATATATCAACATATGAAATGTTTATATTGTTCCATGAGCAGGCAGTATATAAAAAGGGGTACCGAAAATCGTCAAAAGCTTTCTCTTTTTTTGGCAGGCAAATCCATGTTGGCCTTATATTTCAATGTTAAGGCAAGATAAAATCTGTTGCCAGAGTTAGAGACAAAGTCTTTCTACTGTTCAATGAACAGAGATTAAAAAAAAAAAACAAAACAGGCATGTTTTTCTCTGTTGAAAAACCAGGTGTAAAGAGAGGGCATCTTTACCATTTGAAGAATGAAGATGAAAAGGAATGAGAAAGGATTCTCACATGACCAATGGACATGTCCACAATGCAAGGGTTGACAATCATTTATTGTCTCCTTATATATGCATCATGCTAAAGAGAATTTAATTTAGGGATTTTTTTTAGTCTGCCTTATTTTTTGCATTCCAACATTTGTGCTAAAACAGAGATAAGCAGAGCCAGCTTTATACTAGTTGGGACTCCACTCAACCTAAGGTAGTCTCAAATACACACAACATAAATCCTCTCACAATCACTAAAATGAGTGTTTTTGTAACTATTTACTTTTCAATGGTAATTAATACATTGTGTCTGTTTGTAGGTTTATTATATATGTATCTCATTAAAATGAGATGACCTCTGAACCTGATTTGTTCCTGGTATAACAGCTGTCCATGATGATATTGATGCTTCTATTTAGGAAGGAGTGAATGATTCTAATTAGTATTTCATAGTTAACGACTGTCCATGATGATTGTAATACTTCAATTTTGGAAGGAGTGAAGGATTCTAATTAGTATTTCATAGTTAACAACTGTCCATGACGATAGTAATTAGTAATGCTTCTATTTTGGAAGGAGTGAAGGATTCTGATTAGCATTTCAGAGTTAACAATGGTCCATGATGATATTGATGCTTCTATTTAGGAAGGAGTGAAGGATTCTAATTAGCATTTCAGAGTTCTGTTCCTTATGTGAAAAATTTGGATAATTAAAAAAAAATCTCACTCAGCATAAATTATCTTTCGGTTACAAATTGTACTGTGAATTCTCTAAAAGTATTTCAAGTCTCTTGTTCAAATAAAATTTCATCATACCATTTTTGCCTGATGATTCTCACACACACACACATAATGTAGTTTTCTATATTTATAAATAAAGAATGCTCAATACAATCTTGGTCACATAAGCGGGAAACTGACAGTCATCAACCACCATTGACATATGCCTATGCAATTCTAACTTATATATTTTACAACTGAAAATAGTGGACAAGCACTCATACCTTGGAAGTAGCATTTCATCTACTGAAAATGATGTCAATATGTAACTAGTGTAGGCATAGACTGCTATCAATAGGTTATCAATCATATGGAAGTCAAACTTATCCGATAAAATAAAACCCAATTTTTTCCAAGCAGCAGTTGTGTCAATTCTACTATATGAATGCACCATATGAATGCTGACTAAGCATATAGAGAAAAAGCTAGACAGGAAATGCACAAGAATGCTATGAGTCATATTGAACAAATCCTGGAAGCAACATCCCACAAAACAGTAGCTGTACAGCCACCTACCTTCTAACTCTAAAACCATCCAAATAAAAGAGACAAAACATGTGGAGTAGTAAGGACAAATTCATAAGGAACATTCTCCTATGGACCCCCCCTTTACACGGATGTGCAAGAATTGGACAACCAACAACAGCAGCTCTGTACAGACACAGGATATCCATGTGTTTTAATACAAAAGGAGACATCTCCACACTAAAATGTCTTCTTTTGTATTAAAACACATGTACTCTGTTTTGTTTTCATTCACATGGAGGCCAATGCCGATATTTGCCAACGTCTCCCACCAGAAGAGGCTTGACACACGGTCAAAAGCCTGAAGGCCGATTAAAGTGGGGATAAAGGGGAGGTCGGGAATGAGCCGAGATTCGAACCCTGCTGGTCTATGCTGCTCATTGGTTCACTTGGTGCAATGTGAGCCTGATGAGGCAAGCAGTTTCATGAACCCAAATGTGGGTCCGGGCACATATGCCAGTTTACAGCTTAAACTAGATGCGAGGTCTAGTGCCATACGTAGGTTACACAGGAGACAAAACTGCAGCTCGCCCACCCGGAGGTAGCCTAGTCGAAACTAGGAGCCTAAAGGCCTCAAGTCTGCCATTGTTCCTTTTGCAGAGCCACGCTCCGGACTGAAGTCCAGAACAGGCTCCGGGGTGTTCTTCACAAAGAACGTGCCATGGAGGCCAAAGCCACCTGCTGCCTACTCCAAACTATGCAGCAGGGATTTGGTTTGGGTCAGTGTATTTGCCAGAAGCGCTATGTCATCTGCTTAGTCTGCATCCGTTATAGTTTCTGCGGGTTGGTTGGTTGGGTTTTATGGCATATCAACCTTTGTAGGTTATTTAACGCCAAATTCTGTGTTTCTGCGGGATATTGTCTGCTTCTTTCTTTTTTTTTTTAGTGTAAAACCATTTTCTTTCATTAGATCTATCGATGTTCAAAATACATAGTCTAGGCAGATTATGATCAGATATGGGGCTAGTGTATCCCGTTGCAGAACACCAGCAACAATGTCGAAGAAGTCCGTGTCTGTGTCTCTATCTGATAAGCAAACTTTTACTTTCATATTTTTATAGAGCATCATTCTGGCTGTGACTTTTTCTTTGGGGAGACCATAGGGTAGAAGTATTTGCTCCCTACGCTCTGTGTATGAAGTCAAATGCCTTGGAGAAGATTTTTCCCAATTTCTGGTTCAATGCAGTTGAGTAAGAAAGCATTATAAATCTTAGCTGCTATGAAAGTAAGGGTTATACCTCGGTAGTTCTTGGCAATTTCAAGGTCACCTTTCTTGGAGAAAGGGAGGATGCAGCTTTTTGTTTATTTCTCTGTCATGTTCTGGTTGTATATGGCATTGCAGTATTAGGTCATCTAATTTTCTTGTCTTTCATACTTCTGGTGGTATTTCATCAAGACTGGCAGTTTTCCTGTTTTTTAATTTTTGTTAGTACTATGTCAAGTTCTTCTTGAGTAAACTGTCCTAGTTTGATGTCTAACTGATTATTAATAATTTTCATCATAGGTTTATCTGTAATTATATATATATATATATATATATATATATATATATATATAAGCAACACATGAAAGCCAGATTTTTATCAGAGAAAAACTCTTAAAATACTCTAAGAATAAACCAATTTTCCATCCAGTTTTCAACTCAATGATAATTTTGTGGGGTCTAGATTTATGCTAAACATTTTTTCTTGATAGAACAGTGATAGTTATTTAATATTTGTAAGAATCATTCACTCCTTAAATAACTAAATAGGAGCACCAGTATCATCATGGATTATTTTCACAGCAGAAATCAAACAGTTTCACTGTTTAGTATACTACTAAAATTCTCATTTTATTTATATAATGTATATATATAAGGAAACATAACCTAGAAAAAATGGCATACTATATTGAAACTTTTGTTAGAGCAATACATTTAAATGCTCTCATGATAATTTGTGGTATCTGTGTTCATATTGGACATAACTATTACTCGATCAAATTCTATATATAATGCAGATAACTAGAAATGTTAATTAGAACCCTTCACCTCTGTAACATCAATTCTTATCTCTGCATGAATTACACCAAATTTGCTATGAAGATTTCAAAACCAAAACTCTTGCAAGTTTATACAAGCAAGTCCTTGGTGCTGATTCGCCAGTTCTTTATCCAATCAGCTGCAGCCTATCATGAGAAAAGCCAGACCAAGAACAACTATTTCGTTTCCATTTAACGTGCTGTTACCATTGTTTCCAGTCTGAGGTATGTTTATTTGATCTTTCGCAGCCAAAAATACATGCTACCCTGTCTCTTTTTGACTTATGTGGCAACTCTTCTCTACAGTTGCCATAGCTCTAGCTGTCTTTGAGTTATACAGTAAAAGAAAGATAGAATACAAATTCATTATTTGAATCATGGTGAGATAGAATTTTAAAATTTAATTCAGAAAATTTCTAGTAGATGTTTTTTTTTTTTTTTATTATTAATTGTCTTGGTTTTATTTTAAAGATTGGAGCTGATGGTTTCAACTCTTTGGTTCGTAAAACATGCAATTTTCCTTCTGTACGATGGGAATATGACCAAGCTGGTGTTGTAGCCACACTCCAACTGTCTGGGGTAAGTGATTTACTTCAACCTTTTTCTTTCCTTCTTACTAGCATTTAAGTTGTGAACTTCCTAAGATACAAACAAGTCAGTAACAATCTCTGCTGGAATTTATAATTAGAAATTTATATTTAACTTCTCTTGATAAATTGGTATTGTTATATTTGTTATTTGTTATATTTATTTATTTTTATTTTTAATTACGTCTCAATGATGGGAATGGATGCATCGTCAGTGATGTCTTTAGTACTTTGGGGGTTTTTGTTTTTTATCAGCACTTCCTGCATCACCTCCAGACCCCTTTTTGTACACTTACACACATTGTGTGTGTGTGTGTGTATATATATATATATATATATATATATATATATTAAAAATAGGCCCCAACACTCTACATTCACCTTACCTACCCAATTCACTCTAAACTTTTCTACAATAGTGTATTTACTACACAACATCAACAAAAAACATATGACTATTAAATAACAACCACAACTGCCACCCAAACCCGCCATCTATTTCCTTAATCAATTTCCTTCATTTTTCAATGACAACACCCTACCCCTCAGTTATAATCATCTTCGTACACAAACACACTAACTATTATTTAACCCCTTTATTATTTTATTGCGTGCATACCACCAATGAGATCTATAGTATATAATATTTACGCAATATTTCATTTATTTATTATTATTATTATAATACAATTCCTCCCCTAAATATTACACCAATATATTACAATACAATATAACCTTACTTATACCCACTGTGATTCTAGCCTACCGTAACACACCCGTTCAAATACGCTTACAAATCAAATTCTTATTCATTCTCCTCAACACGCTGTGATGATGTTTTGTTCCATAGCTATAGTCACCTAAAGAAATAATGTAACGAATTATTAATATACACTTGAATTCATTTCTGCTAAACCCAATGTGTTACGATTTTAGCCTGACTTAACCTCATAAAAACACGCATCCATCCGTAACTATAACACATACATGCATACTCACACACCCACACACTTACAACCACACATAAACGAAATCCCAACGGTTTTTTGTCTGTATTTTTTCGTATTTTCGATTTTCAATTCATTCCATCTTCTTAACTGCCTGATAATTGTTGTTTTGCAAAAAACTCAATGAAACCCAGGGTCGCAGACTATTTTCCATGGGTTATATATATGTGTGTATATATATATATATATATATATTAATCTGGGACTGAAATAGTATTGAAGATAGACAATCAAAAAGTAAAGCATCCAACATTGGTTTTTATCAGCACTTCCTGCATCACCTTCAGACACCTCTTTTACACACTTATACACACAATGTATGTATGTGTGTGTACGTATATATATATATATATATATATATATATATATATCTGGAAGTGAAAGAGCATTGAAAATAAATAATCAAAAAGTAAAGAATCCTAACAAATTGAAATGAAATGCAAGATTTAAAACTAAATAAATAAAACTGAACCAGGTTAAATAAATAAGTAACTAAAATGTTTATTGCTTCTTAACACAAATAAAAGTAAAGTTGGCGACCATAGTCAAGGGTGACCCAGAGGTTCCCTTTTTAATAGCTACTGCACCAAGGTGTAGGGAAGGGCGCTACTGCTTTCCTTGGATTACTCCACTTTACCCTTGAAACGTACCTTATAATGCTAAGTGCTAAGCAAAGAGATATCGAGTACCATTTTTTGAGTCTTTGGTATGACTCGACCTGGGATTGAACTCAAGTGTCCCAGGAGGCCAATGGGCCATTGGTCTAATGAGTAAAGTATTCGTCAATGGTCTGGAAGACCGGTGTTTAATCCCATAGTACTTGACACCACCTTGCTTATAAGGTAAGGATCAAGGGTAAAGTGGACCAATCCAGGGAATGGAGTAGCACCCTCTCCTACACCTCAGTGTAGTAGCTATTGAAAAGGGAGCCTTCAGATCACCCTCGACTAAGGTTGTTAACTTTGCTTAACACAAATTTACAAAGAATACTGTTTTGTTTCATCAGGATATTCACAGGATTCTTTTTTTTTTCAAGAAGTGGAAGCTTTTTCAATAAGTTTATTCTGAAAGAAAATGTTTAAGAAATGTTGAGAAAAATCAGATAAAGTAATGAAGTAGGTAGTTACATATATACACATGCACATTCATCTACACACATATATCTATGTGTACTTGGTAAATACAGTTTCAGAGGGGTGTCCCCATGGAGTAGTGGCTAATGTGCAGTACAGTGACATTGTAATAGGCGAGTTCAAACTCCAATCATTCTATTATGTTCACTTTTGGATTAATACTCTTGGGCAAAATACAAATGCCCTTATCCCCCTTCAAGTATGGGTTAAATAGTACCATTACTGTTCTTCTACAAGGATGGCTTGGGCATTAAATAACCCCAAAAGTTTGATATGTCATTAAACAAAAATGTCAAAGTATAAGTCTTGATACTTTTTGAGTACACCTCATATCCCCTGACAAGGAGCAACAGATACTACACTGATCCTTGGCAGGAGTGCCTGGAAATAACACTTTGGTCCTTGGCAGAGTGCACAGATACAACTCTCAGATCGTAGGCAGAAGTGCCAGGAAATGATACTTTGATCCTCGGCCAAGTGTGCAGATACTACACTCTGATCCCAGGCAGAAGTGCCAATCTATACATAAATCTCAGTATTTACCTTATCCTTTCACTATGGGCGGGATGTGACACAAAGTCTGATTTTTTAGGCAGGGGTTCTCCCCACACATGAATGCACAAACAAGAGCAGAGCTAAAAATCATTTGATCTCCATCAGCATTCCTCCATTTAGGGAGTACCTCAGGCATCAAGCAATGAACCTGATCCTTGTGAGGGGGCAAGTGCTGTCTGAAGAGATGGCCCCCAAAGCCAAGCTCTTCAATATATTGGCATTAATCAAAGCTTTCATTTTTTTCCATCATCTATTTATAAATAATCTCATCATTTTAACTGGAAGTATACTATAGTCATGGTAAAATGATTACAAACGTAGGAAATGGACATAGTGACCCAAATTCACATCCTGGATAAGGCTGTTTGTATTTCACATACCACTTATACTCTTGGGAAAGGTATGAATCCAACTATTCTCTGTCCAGCTAGGGGTAAATAGTTGGGTAGACTGGGCTCTTTAACTTTAGTATGTCAACCAGTCTTGGAGAAGGAAAACCCTGAATTCAAACCTGTTAAATTCTACCTAAAAATTTACCTTGGGTTGCATCCTGCTTGTATTGAGGGTTTGGGGAAATACATGTAGTTAGTAACATGATGTAAACAGTTTCTGTTAATTTGTAAGATTTTAAATACTAAAAACTGCATTTTGTCTTTTTGCTTAGGAAATTGAAAACACAGTTGCATGGCAAAGATTCTTGCCATCTGGACCCATTGCTATGTTACCAGTAAGTATCTCTTGAATAAGTATTATATTATGAATAGGGTGAGTCAAAAGTTTTGCAATATTTTTGTAAAGTGAGGCATAATTCGGCAGCTCTAAATACTTTTACCAAGGTCATGAAGGTGACAAACTACTGAAGAATGTGAGATGTCTAGCTCGGCTGATTCTCTCTGAGTGCTGTGGTTACTAATTGAACTCCAGAGCTTATTCTTAATATGAGGGTTGAGTCAAAAGTTTTGCAATATTTTTATAAAGTGAGGCACAATTTGGCAGTTCTGGATGCTTTTGTTTAGGTTGTGAAGATGACAAAAGCACACAAGACTGTGAAATGTTGAACTCACCTGATACTCTCTGAGTGTTACTTGCTGGATTTGCCTCTATGCCTTAGAGTATGACCTCAGAATCCAGTTTTAAGCATATCTGACTTTGCCTGATTATCAAGGTTCTTCCAATCCAAGCAAAATTTCTTAACTATGTAGTTACTATACAACCAGGCCTTCACCTTTTGCACACTAAATGATTTTGGTTGCTTCTGCAGTTCAAATTTGTATAACATGTTACTATACAACCAGGCCTTCACCTTTTGCACACTAAATGATTTTGGTTGCTTCCGCAGTTCAAATTTGTATAACATGTTACTATACAACCAGGCCTTCACCTTTTGCACACTAAATGATTTTGGTTGCTTCCGCAGTTCAAATTTGTATAACATGTTACTATACAACCAGGCCTTCACCTTTTGCACACTAAATGATTTTGGTTGCTTCTGCAGTTCAAATTTGTATAACATGTTACTATACAACCAGGCCTTCACCTTTTGCACACTAAATGATTTTGGTTGCTTCTGCAGTTCAAATTTGTATAACATGTTACTATACAACCAGGCCTTCACCTTTTGCACACTAAATGATTTTGGTTGCTTCTGCAGTTCAAATTTGTATAACATGTTACTATACAACCAGGCCTTCACCTTTTGCACACTAAATGATTTTGGTTGCTTCTGCAGTTCAAATTTGTATAACATGTTACTATACAACCAGGCCTTCACCTTTTGCACACTAAATGATTTTGGTTGCTTCTGCAGTTCAAATTTGTATAACATGTTACTATACAACCAGGCCTTCACCTTTTGCACACTAAATGATTTTGGTTGCTTCTGCAGTTCAAATTTGTATAACATGTTACTATACAACCAGGCCTTCACCTTTTGCACACTAAATGATTTTGGTTGCTTCTGCAGTTCTAATTTGTATAGCATAAATTTCTGAATTAGATTATGTTGCATGTTCATTTGTGTAGTTTTCAAATCACACATGGAGTGAAACAATGCATAACATGTTGGTGCACTAAGTACCACATTACTACTAATCACAATTGGTACTTTCACAGCTTGAGCTGCTTTGGCCATGTGATATACACTCCACAAACTAGCACTAATCAAAACATTTCAAAACTTTTGACTCACCCTAATATTATAAGAGAAATGTCCTTAATCTTTTTGATTTGTACAATTCCAATTTACCTTGTTAAAATCAAAAAATGTTTCTCACCTGATTCTATTTTTTTCTTCCTACCCTTTACTGCTCAACCTAAACAACAAATTCATTCATTACACAGGTTAACATGATTTTTGGTGCCAAGAAACACGTTTTTTTAATCTAATTTGATGGTGCTGATTCCGAAAATGGCTTCAGTTTTTCATGGTTATCTACCATTTTTGCTGTACTGTAAATGCTCATTTTTAGAAAAAAGATCAATTTACAATTTTGACTGATTGCAAAATATAATTGATAAAGGTCGCAAAAACCCATTAATTTTCAGGTAGGCTGAGCAATTTATGTCAGCCATCGGAAATAAACTATGTTTATAAGAAAAAAAGGGTTTTTAACTAAAAAAATTTAAAATAGAGGTACCAAATTTTCCAATTTATTGCCAAAGTTAAAACTTTTGACTCACCCTAATATTATAAAAGAAATGTGGGACAAATGAATGATGGCTGATTACTGCTGGAGTATCAAAAGGGACTTAACATGACGGACAATCAAGAAAGAGAAAATTTTGAAAATAGTTCTTATCTGACATAGAACCTAGCCGCTGACCGGTATGTCTCATCTAGTCTGGCAATTTTCGCCAAAATCAAATCACACGGCTCCCTTTGTTGAGCTGAAGGAACCACCACTATTCGCCACGTTGTGAATTTTTTGATCCGAACAGCAGTATTCTAGCTCCCTCAAATCGGTTCAATTGTGGGAGTTGATTTGGCTGGGATCTACGCTGAAGCTGAAAGGAAATCGCTGTTTATAAAGAAAATAGTTCTTGTCACAACCACAAGAACACAAAAAGAGACAAGCAACACTTTTGATTCTCGAATAATAAAACTTTTTTAAGGCTATTGTCTTTATCTTGCCATAGAAGAAATTACACCAATGTGTAGACTACAAAAAATGGTTACACGAGATTCACTCATTCGGTCGGAGAGCGACAAAGAGGAAAGGAGGAAGGAATCTGATCTGTCTAGACGGTGTAAGGGGGACAACTATGGATCTTTTCTCAGCTTTGTTGACCAAATTATCTGGATTCACAGAGATTCTATTTCCATCTCTTGGTTCTGATCGGACCAACAAGATTCACAAAAGTCGTTTTCGCAGTGTTTGGCATTTCAGTCTGACCACTCAAAATGTCTGTCTTCTCTCCAGACTTTGTGGTTCTTTTTTCTCGAAAAATGTCTATCTCAGACCGCTGCATTGGACTCCCCCCACCACCACCACCAAAAAAATGTCTGTCTTTCTCTAATCGCAGTTTCGAACTGACTCTCAATCTCTCTGCTGACTGCTTATATGAAGTAGGGTGGAGTATCAACAATTTTTGGCTCCACCCATGAATAATGATATGTAAATCGCTTGGGCCACCACGTATTTCGTATAATCTTTAAAACTCTGCAGATGACTGCTTTTCAAGTGGTACTAAAAATGAATCTGGATTCCCTGTTGAGTTTCCCCCAGACAGAGACCACTTGAGTCGGGGAAAAATCTACTTATCTTGTCTCGGACCTTGGATCTGGATTCCATCCTCAGACCACCCAAAATCCCATTCACCATTTATCGTAGAATTTAATCAACGAACCCATCCATCCACTATCCCGAACCATCACCTTACTAACAGACTCAACTCCAGAAATGTTATTCCAAAAGGAAGAAAAAAAATAAAATAGGAAATTCCTTTTCCTATTCTCTGTATTAAAAAAACAAACGTAATTCTAGAATTACCCTTCTATCCATTTAATTATTAAATTCATTCCAATCCCTTAGAACCGTTAATTAATAAATCCACCTGAGGGGGATCTCTCTCTCTCTCTCTCTCTGTCACATTATGTTCATAAAGGTTTTATTTTTGTTGTTTTATATGATTTGATGAAAATACTTCTTAGTCTTAGTATATTCAATCACGTTATTTTTAAAGACTTAGGGTTTGATTGTTATTGCAAAAACAGTATTTCTCAGTTAGTAGAGACCTATATATGTTGGTTTAAATATAAATTGAGAATTTTCTACAATTTTACTTTGAGAAATATTGCCATTTATCAATATAATATATGCAGAAAACAAATGAAAAACATGCATTTTTCCAAAAATGAAGCATTTCTGTACAGCAAAAAGTAAAATCATTTTCAGATTCAGGACCCTCAAATTAGCTAAAAAAAGATGTTTGGTGCCTTGACACTTTTTTTAAAAATTTTGTTGTTTTTTAGTGTTAATGATAATTAATCCTTTGTGATAAGATAACCTAGAACCATTTTTTTTTCTGAGGCAGAAGGGGGATATGATTTCATATCTCACTAGAACCTTATTCTTTATTCTTCTTTCTAATGTGTGTTGTTTCTCACTGTCATTAAAGAGCTAACCTGAGTAAGTTGTTATAAAAAACAACTACTGTCATTATTTGTGGTTATATAACAGGCACTCCTATATCACCTTGAGCTGTGAAAATTTGAGAAAAAAAATTCTCTTTTCTATAATACACACATTATCTGGTTCCAAGTGATTCAAAATAAAAACTCAAAATTTGCACCAAAACACATGGACATTTTCACACAAAAATGTAATAAAATAGGAGAAACAAAATTATAAACAAACACACATTCCAGTGGCTACTGGGTATTTCTCTAGAGTGGTGGAAAACAGAAGTGTTTGTTATACATTAGTTAATTTGGACCTTACTTTCATGCCATTTCAAATATGGCCCCAAAAAAGTTGATTCTCATGTAGAATACAAAATCTTAACTTTTAGGCTTACAAATCTGGGGGGAAAAAAAGTGTGTTGTACATGAATAATAGAATTAGTAAGATAAAGGATAATGGCACATATTCACCATCTAATCTAAATACCTGCTGAGGCATGAATATAGAAATCTTGCTGAGAATAAGATCAGGGTGGAAGTCATTTACCATGATAAAAGATGTGCTCTAGGCAAAGCTGGACAAGACCCTACATCCCTATCTCTTGAATAACTAACACTGTTTTGTCTGCCATTGGTTCAGTGGGTAGAGTGTTCACCAATGGCCCTGGAGACTGGGGATCAATCCCAGGTCAAGTTATACCAAAGACTCAAAAATGGTACTTGATGCTGCTTTGCTTAATGCTCAGCATTATAAGGTAAGGATCAAGGGTAAAGTAGAGCAATCCAAACAAAAGAGTAGCACTCTCCCTTATACCTCAGTGTAGTAGCTAATAAAAAGGGGGTCTTCGGGTTGCCCTTGACTATGGTCACCAACTTCTCTTACTTTTATTATATACAAGCCAAACATGGGTTACCATGAAAAAGGAACAACAAAGACTGGTTACAACTCAGAGGGCTGTGGAAAGATCCATACTCTGAACATCGTTGTGTGAGCACATTCAAAGCAAAGTAATTTGTGAAAGATGTGATTATGAAGTACCAAAAGTAGAAGTTCTGGGCCAGATACATTGCAAGGTTCATAGACAACATGTGAACCCATCCAGTTGTTGATTGATATTCAAGAAACTAAAAACAACTACTCAGAAGACTTCTATAAGGATTGGAAGATGAAATTCTCGAGAGTTTCGGGCCAACATGAAAAAGTCTATTATAGCCAGAAAACCTGGTTAATAAGGGGAATAAAGGGAAGGATAATGAATCAAAATTATTGATAATAATAATTGAAAGAGCTTCACCAAAAATAAGTAAATATATCAGTTGATTTTCTTAAAAATAAAACCACTTTAAACATGCAAGTAAAACTTTATATTTTCATCAATCTTTTATGAGAAAAATCAGACATAGATATTAACATTAACAAAAATATATTTGGCTGTGAACAAGTAAATACAAAGGAGATAATTTGATTAAGTTATCTCCCTTAATATATCCAGGTGTGTATATGAAAACAAATTCAATCTGACAATAAAGAATGTTTTAATTCAAACACCTGTGTATGGAATCAACTTGGATTTGAGTGGAAAGACAAATAAGATGATTGAGTTTGTATATATATATATATATATATATTTATTTATTTACAGAAAAATGGACATTTAATGAATCATCATAAAATTTTTAAGTCTCATGTTGTAGGTAATGTTCTACTAAACAAAGGTGCAGAGTATGGTTTTCAGCCTTGCATAACTGATTGTAGGAGTGGTTTGGTTTAGTTTGGTTTTCTTTGTTTAATGGCATATCAACCTTCGTAAATGTAATCTATATATCAGTGTATGATAAATAATTTGAATAATGATATCTGAAAATGTGGTTAAGAAATATAATTGATAAATAAAAACTGAATTATTGAAATCAACAATTTATTCATATAACATGTTTCATCTATATAGCATCATCAGATTCTATGAAATTATTTTTAAAATAACAATTTGTTGGTGTAAATCTTCATGGAAACAGATGCGGAATGCTGGTTTCTTGGGAGCTTTTAAATTTGAAAATCTGTTTTGTAAGTACTGTTACTACTATAAGATATAACTAAAGACTATTAGGTTTGTTTGTTTGTTTTTAACAGCATGTCAACCTTTGTGGGGTTTTTAAAGCCAAAGCCATTTTTTGAAGGATAGTAGTGATACTATTTAACCCATAGCTAAGGGGGATACTTTTCCTATGGGTATTAATCCAAAAGTGAATGTAATAGCATGACTGGAGTTTGAACTTGCTTACTATGATGTCACTGTCTAGTGTTACATTTCGCTCTGGCCAAACAAACGACAACACTAATAATATATATAAAAATATGTTTATTTTCTTGATGGATGATTGTGTGAAGTAGGAGCAATCAGGAGAGGTATTAGAATCATTCGTCTATGAGGCCTGGACTCTGCGGTGTAAGTAGACAATGGCCGAGAAAACATACACGGGGCAATGACAGGACAAGCTTGCAAGAACAGCGGAATTTTCACTGTCTTCCATTCAATTCGTCGGCCTTATATTACCATCAAACTCCCACCCAGATATGAACACGCCTCCACGCCCACTCAATCTGTTCCCATAACTGGTCAACGGAATATGCAACTTCCGCCATCTTTGGAATGGCATGTTTGATCATCATCGAGCGGAAATAACTGTCATGCAGTTCACAGGTCACCCTCTTTCAGTGCATTAGTTTGTGACTGCACTGTGGGATTTGAACCTTGTTCCATATTGTCAGCCAAGCTGTATTTTACATCTAGCACATTAGCTATTATGCCAGGGGAACACCTCAAAAGACTATTCTTGTGATGTAATAAATATGCATACACCTGGGGTTTCCCCCCCCAGTTTTATGATTGGCTGGTGTCGGCCATTAATACAGACCAATGTAGAGGTACATTGACTATGACTACAACTACGAATATGAACGTTCAGTACCAGTACGATTACCTACCTGCTCGATTGTACTACACCTGTTACAGTAGCCAAACCACTCAACTACTTCGATTAAATATATGCCTTTCTAGGATATATTATATTGAAAAATAATATAATTTGGGATTCATTAATAACATTATAAAATATAACTCAAAATTATTATTTAAGAAGTATATATCGATACAAGGGATGTCTGAAAAATAAGGTTTAGATATTTACTTATCCAATGTGTTTATTAATATGCAAACAAAACATTTTGCATATGTTACCAGCACTACTATGCCATTTTTTCACATAGTTACCATCAAGATTGATGCCCTTGTCCCATTTGTACATGAGGGCATTAATAACCTCCTTGAAAAACATGACATCAAACAACTGGAGCTGCCTTTGCAACTGTGCAACAACAGTCTTATTAGTGAAAAACAGCTTTCCATGTAGATGTCATTTGAGAGGCACAAACAGTGATAATCTAAAGGACTATGCAGTGGATAATTAGAACATTCTAGCCATGTTGCTGGAACCTGCAGATCTGCACCCTCCTCTGTAAATGCACTATATCAGATTGATAGCTGCTTTCATTTTCATTGACATGTTTGCCATATACAGACACAATTTTACAGTGTATGGTAATAAAATATTCTCAACAGCTTCTTTGCTCCTTTTTAATGGACAAAGATTTCATTTAAAAGGTCAAAATTTTTATCAATTTCTAATTGATGTTAACTCAAGATTTTAACTATAAAAGCTATATATATATATATATATCATAGGGTGTGTATGTTTGTGTGTATATATATATAAAATACCAACTCTGGAGGTTGGGTTTTTTGGCTTCAGCTTGAACAGCTATTCTCTCAATTTTATCTATTTCAAAGAACTAAAAATTCTCACTGAACAAGTCATTTGTCCTTGACTTTGGTTGAACTCAACTTCCTTCAGCCCAGTTGCCTGGGGCTGTGAAATACACCAAATGCATCTCTTCAGAGGGGTAAGACCCCTTTCCAACGAGTGTCCTGAATATGATATTAAACCATCTGATGGTGAGGTTCCAGCCTTGGAGATTTGGGGAATGTGGAGTAATCCTGTTTTGCTATTACTCCCAGATCCCCTCTGACCCAAAGTGGTAGCACCCGATAGGATCCTATGTATGGGTCAAATAGAACAAACTATGTGTGCAAACAAATGACTGTTGTTAAATTGTGACTGTTATATAGCAATACTTGAAATCATTTTAACTGTGAGGTGTCCTTGTGGTGTAATGGTTAAAGTGATGGACTGCAGAACCGTAGTAAGCAAGTTCAAACTACAGTTGCGCTATTATGCTCACTTTTGGACAAATACCCTTGAGAAAGGTATTAAACCCTCTTATCCTCCCATCTATGGGTCAAATAGTACCACTACTGTCTTTCTAGAAGGATGGCTTTGGCATTAATTAACCTCCAAAGGTTGATATGCCATTAAACAAAGAAAACAAACCAAACCATTTAACTGTGTGCTTGTTTAAGAATGTTATCTACAAAATATGTTTACAAATCATATATATAATTTGTATGTATCAAGAGGATTTTGCATTAAATAACCTACAATGGTTTATATGCCATAAAACCCAACCAAACAAATTAACATCCCAACCTGGACCATTATGAATAATTATTTTAACTCGCTAACTTTTATAGCTTTATTTTATTTTCATGCCTTAAAATGCGGATTTAGATCAATTTTACTGACAGTGTTTATAAAAATGTTACATGAAGAAAAGAAATAATTTGGCTTGTTATTTTGAGTCCCTGAAAATCATTTCTAAAAACAAGTGAAATCCTAATATCATGACTCAGCCAAATAGAAATAATAAAAAAATAATCTTTAAAAATCTGGCTGAAATAATAAAATAATAATCTTTTAAAATCTCAAATATATTTTACTCTCTATTTTTCAAAGAATATATTTTTGTTTCAACTTAATAGCTAAATTTTAAATGTAAATCATTTTTTGTTTATTATTTTATGACAGAAATTTAATAATATAACATGGGACCCAAAAGATTCGAGACTCATCTACGTTCTGTGCATACTTGTGTTTGTGTGTGTGTATGTGGGTCTATAATCTATTCTGTTGACCCAGACATTTAGCAGTTAACACCAAAGAGTCTAGTGACAACTGAGACAAGCATTTCATCTTAATCAAAGACATTAGTTTTGAAAATTATAACAGATAAAGAGAAAATAATGTTTTGGTTTTTGTAGAATGGTAGGTTGTTAAGTATCTGCTGTGCAAACCTGCATAGGCACAAAGATTTGATGAATTATATTTAGAAAAAAAATTAATCTTATATTCTAAATTATGCATATAATAAATCATGTTAAAAATATGAGTCTGAGTAACTGTTGTAGAGAAGAGATGATACCTCTCTGTATTGGAATGGACTGTTCTATTTGAATATAAGTTGTTATGGTGGTGGTCGTTGTAGCCAGCTTTCCCTAGTGAAACTAGCAAGCAATATGTCTCTGTTAACACATCTTTTAAAATAAACACTTTTTTCACTGTATGTTACAATTCAAGTTATTATTCTGATACCCCATTCAGTAACATTACAATAGTAACACTGATGGTCTAGAGTTGCCACTGATATATAAATATAATCTGGCTTTCTCACAATTATAGTATTTGGTTTTCCTTTTGATCTTAAAACAATCTTACATCAAAGGTTTCATTTGTCTAAAAACAAAAAATACATTAAATCATTGTTTTTATTCATGCTAACTCAATCAATCACTTGTATTTGTGTTTCCTTATCAATATTTTTACAGCTTTCAAATTCTCTAAGTTCCATGGTGTGGTCAACCAGTCCGAGTCATGCCAAAAAATTGGTAAATATGTCTGAAGAAGAATTCATTGATGCTGTCAATAATGCTTTTGTAAGTATTTGCTATTGTTCATTTGAATTTATATCCTTTATTCTGGGATATTTTCTTTGAATTGTTATAATTACACAAAAGTGGCAACCTCGACGTGAACACAACAAATTTAATAACTAACTGACAATTATGATCAAGTGATATTAGGGATAATGTCCAATATTCTGACAAACACAAACAACAATTGCAATTACAACCTAGTTTTTTGGAGGGTAACAGTTATCGTCCTAGAAAATGGAACCTGTGACCCAAGTACACAGCTTAAAAACTGAACTTGTCTTAAATCCTACCCATAATGGAGGGTTGGGGTAAATATGTTCAACCGAGTAGTAATACCAGCAAAAAGAATAGAATTTTGGAAGTTTATTTTCAAGAAAAATTATCAAAATTATATGTTAAGATTAACATGTAAATTTTATTAAAGTTAAATTCATCAAATTATCTAAAATTAATATATTTATTAATCAAACTATTGATATAATTGAGTTAAAAAATCTAGGCACCTCATAGTGTAATGATTAGCAAGATGGATTAGCAAACCATTGTGAGTTTGATTCTCACTGAGAGCTCTATACTTCTGATCTTGTTCCACAACTATGCTAAGTTTAGTAAATATTCCATTAAAAAATTCAAATGATATGATATAAAAATGTCATACAAAAGAAATCAGTTAATGTAAATTAAATTATTATTTAAGATAATATTAAATATTATTACAAATCATTATCCAAGATGATACTGAATATTATTACAAATTATTATCCAAGATAATATTAGATATGAGAATTCTCAGAATTATTTTCAAAACTTTTAATTATTATCAACAGTAGAATTTCTGTTTAACCTCTTACTTACTAGATGTACAGATATCAAACACACTCCCACAAGGGGGTGTCCTCATGGTGCAATGGTTAAAGCCCTGGACTGCAGAATTGTAGTAAGTGAGTTCAAACTCCAGTAACACTTACATTCACTTTTGGACAAATTCCCTTGGGAAAGGTATGAAACCCCTTATCCTCCCAGTTATGGGTTAAATAGTACCACTACTGTTCTTCTAGAAGGATGGCTTTGGCATCAAATAACCTTCGAAGATTGATATGCCATTAAAGAAAGAAAACCAAACTAAACCAAACTGCTCCCACCATCGGGTATGCAGGCTGAAAACTATACTCTGCACTTTTGTTTACTAGAACATTACAAACAACATGAAACTTAAGAATCTTACGATGATTCATTAAATGTTCATTTTTCTGTACAGCTAATGATCGGCCATTTTTGATTTGATTTCACCCAACCTATCAGAAATTTTGATATTCCTGGAAAGGTTTTAAATGATACTAGCAGATCTGCCTTTGACTGTTTTTTTTTTAAGTGGGATCTATCTCTCACCCTCTTTGTCTCACCATTTCCCATACTGTAAAAGGGCAACTCACAGTCCTTATCCACTTCCTTATGGGGAGTCCCCATAGTCTAGTGACTAATGTGAATCATAGTTAGTGAGTTCAAACTCTAGTCACATTATTATGTTCACTTTTACACTAACAACCTTTAGAAAAGGTATAAACCTTGTCATCCTTCCCAGTTACAGGTTAAATAGTCCAACTACTGTTCTTCTACAAGGATGGCTTTTGCATTAAATAAACCCACAAAGGTTGGTATCTATTACAAAGTTTCTTCCAAGCAGCGGTTGTGTTGATACTGCTATATGGATGCACTATATGGATGCGAACTAAACGTATGGAGAAAAAGCTTGGCGGCAACTACACAAGAATGCTACGAGCAATATTGAATAAGTCCTGGAGGCAACAACCCACAAAGCAGCAGCTGTATGGCTATCTACCACCCATCGGCTTAGAATACACTGACTTTATTCTCTGTAGATAAGACCTCTTCCCTTGAGAAAAAAGGGTGTCCTGAGAATGACAATTAACTGTATCTAGTGAGGAGGCTACAATTATGGAGAGTGTGGAGTACATCTTTATTACTATTACTCCCAAGTCCACTCTGACCCAGAGTGGTAGTAACTGTTTGAGTTCCCTCTGTAAGTCAAATATACATATTTGAAAATTATTTATATTTGATAGGAATACTTTATATCTGTGTGCAAAAAACTTAACAAACTGCACTGGGTGGTGTCCTTGTGGTGTAATGGTTAAAGCAATGGACTGCGGAATCGTAGTAGGCGAGTTCGTGCTCTAGTCGCGCTATTACATTCACTTTCAGGCAAATACCCTTGGGAAAGGTATGAACCTCCTTATCCTCCCAGCTATGGGTTAAATAGTACCACTACTGTTCTTCTAGGAGAATGGCTTTGGCATCAAATAACCTATCTTTAATGCTATCCTTACAACCCATATATATAATATGGGTAAATACTGTTAGTTATAGATAATACGCATTATGATTAATATAATGGTTTAACTGCAATTGAACAGATATACAGCAGACCACTTTGCAAGAACATTAAAAACCCATTATTTCAAATTGATATTTTTATTAAAAACAGCTACAGTAGGCATTTTTACTATAACTATTTCACCAATTCAATGAAATAAATATACTCTGGATTAGAGGTTGAATTAACAGAAATATGAGAATACATTTTAAAAAACATTTTCTGTAAGAATTTTTGCCAAAAAGTCACTGTAGAAATTCAAAACATTCCACCAGAAAAATAAATAGAAAACTAAAGAATGTGAATTTGATTATCAATGGAAATTTTCTAATCTAGGATTGTATATATTTGGACATAACTATGGAGTTGTTTATCAATTTTTACTAAGTAAAAATTACACATGTATGGTGCCCAGTGATGATTAAATCCACCATAGCAGTATCTATCTACAATTATAATTTGCTAACAGTTTCTCCAACCTAAAGTAACTTTGTTATTATTCTTGTAAGGGAGAAATCAGTGGATTTTCAAATGGGAAGTATTTGGCTCCCAAAGGAGATTTTTTTTTATATCAAAAAAGAGGAATTTTAGCCTGGAGAGGAATTTCGATTAGGGGAGGAATTCCAAACTGGAAAAGAATGTACACTTATTGGCACAAATTAACAGATGTTCAAATCAACAAGTGACTCAATTTAAGTGAACCTACTGTGCATGTGTAGTGTATATATATACATATGTGTGTGTGTGTGTGTGTGTATTTAGATAATACCATAATAAGTAAAAACTAAAAAAGTACACAATACTTTATAGGTAGAAAAATATACAATAAATATTGAATATAAGAATTTGCAAAAGTTTTTCTACTATTTGAGTTTAATGAATGTCAATCCTAATGTAGGTAGCAACATAAAATAAATAAGGAAATGATAATTTTCCTATTTAAATTTTTCAATGTATTTCATGTGATGTAAACAGTCATTCTATGTGTGTGTGTGTGTGTGTGTATATATATATATATACACACGTGTGTATGTGTATATATATATACACACACCTGTGTATGTGTATATATATACACACACGTGTGTATGTGTATGTGAAAGAAGCTTATATATTTATATATAAATATGTGTGGATATATATATGCATGTTTGTGTAGGGGGATGTATGTTTGTGTGGGTGGGTGGGCATATATGTATGTATGTTTGTGTGTGGGGAGTGTATATATGTATGTTTGTATCTGTGTGTGTGATTATATATGTATTTGTAGGGGGGGTATGTTTGTGCGTAGGGGGGTGTGATATATATATATATATATAGTTTGTGTGTGGGTATATATATATATATATATATATATATATATATATATATATAGTTTGTGTGTGGGTATATATGTGTGTGTGTGTATATTAAAGTATGTGATAATGCTGTTATTATATATAATTTGAAAATAAATCCAAATCAAGAAATGTAATATTATTCGAGACCATACATATAATAACAGCTGTATCCTATATTGAGCGATGCAAAAATACATTAGAAAATTAAAAAAAGAGAAAGAAAAATATACTTGTGATAATAATATTATATATATATAACATTTCAGTTCAGTTGGAACTATTTCCAAACAACTGCAAATTCCCAAACCATCTGTGCAATCTACAAATAAGAAATTCAAATGTATTGGGACTGTAAATATTCTGTCATTGACTGGAAGAGAGTCAAATATATCTTGAACATTTGAATAAAATTTGGTCAGAATAATGAATACTCTACCTATTTTGTTGTTGACCATTTTTAGACTCTTTAAAAGCTTTATAACTAAGATACTCTGTATTTAAAACACCATTTTTCCATGGATTAGACTCCATGAATTTGTTTCATATTCTAAGATGAGTCAAAGTTTTGCAATATTTTGGTAGTACATGAGGCATAATTCAACAGCTTTAGATTCTTTTGTTGAGATTGTGAAAGTGATGAACCAAAGTGGACTGTGAAATGTTACACTCACCTGATACTCTCTAAGTGGTACTTGCCAGATTTGCCTCTATGGCTTGGAATATGGCTTTAGAATCTAGAGTTTTAGGCCTACCTCATCTTGCCTGACTCTTGAGATACTTGCAATCTTAACAAAATTTCTTGAATCATTTATTTACTTTACTGCAATCAACTGTGCCTTCACCTTTCGCACAGCAAATTTTTATGTTCTGCATTTGTTATGGCCAGTTCAAAATTTTCAAATTAGATTATGTTGCGTGTTAATCTGAGTGGCTTTCAAATTACATACTGAATAAAGTGTCCTGGATGGTATACTAAACCATTTAATGGTGAGGCTCCAGTCCTGGAGCTCTGGAGAGTAAGGAGTACCCCTTCATTACCATAACTCCCAGGTCCACTCTGACCCAGAATGGTAGTACTTGTTAGGGTCTCATCTATGGGTCAAATAGAACTGTTTAATCATTTATTAGACTTTAAACCATTCAACTGTGTGCAAACAAATGAGCTCTGGCTCGTTTGAAAATAATTTTACCTACAAACTATTCATTTACAAATCCTATATATTTGATATACATGTATAAACAGCATTTGGCATTAAATAACCTACAAGGTTTGATATGCCATAAAACACAACTAACTGATAAACTATATCCAGCAATACCTGATGATAGTGTTGCATAATCACCAACAAATTCTGTGTTGGTGATGGCCAATTGTCTGACGGGAAGGAGAAATACAAAAACACAACTCTCATCAAGTATTCGACCCTCTGTTGTTTTATTCCCTCTGTTTTGTTTCTTAGGCCATGGGAGACTATGGAAATGGATCGTGGACACAATGTGAGAGATAGCTTCTTTTTTCTCCAAAGAACCAGCTCTTGTATCTTTGAATCATTCAATTACTCACTTCATGTCTCAAGTCACTTAAAAAAAAAGAAAATGGAAGAAAAATTGCTTCTTTTATTGGGTTTCACAGAATACTAAACACCCACTTCTGCTTTACCTGGGCGCCATCATCTTGCCAGCCCCAACCACCACTTAGATATCTCTGCAGTGGGGTAAGACTCCCCAAACAAGTGTCCTGGATATGACACTAAACAATCTGATGTTGAGGCTCCAGTAATGCTGGAGTTTTGGGGAATGTGGAGTACCCCTTCATTGCCATTGCTCCCATGTCCACTCTTGTCCAGAGTAGTAGCACTTGATAGGGTCCTATTTATGGGTCAAATAGAACTGTTTGACATTCAAACTGAGTGCAAACAAATGATTTATGCTAAACTAAATTGTTTGAAATAAAACTGTCTGATCATTTAACTGTGTAAACAAATGACTGGTGTTTAATTGAATTGTTAGTGTTAAATTGCAATATTTAAAAACATTTACCTGTGTGCAAACAAATGATTAATAGTAATTAGAATTATTCATATTAGATAGAAATAAGTGAAACCATTTCACTGTGTGCAAAAAAAAATTATCTAAAGCTCATTTTAAAATGTTATCTACAAAATATGTTTAGAAATCATATATTTAATATATATATATATAAACAGATTTGGCATTGAATAACCTTCAATGGTTAATATGCTATAAAACCCAACCCAACCAAACCAAATCCTATATATTTTATATATATGTATAAAGAGGATTTGGCATTAAATAACCTACAATGGTTGATATGCCATAAAACCCAACCAAACCAAATCATATATATTTTATATATATATGTATAAAGAGGATTTGGCATTAAATAACCTACAATGGTTGATATGCCATAAAATCCAACCAAACCAAACCACTTAGATGGCTGATCAAGTCTGGTGACCTCGACCAAACTCGGTTATCTGCTATTTTCAACCTAGGGTGCTAGATCAAGCATATCTTGTTACGCCTAGCTTACCAGATGAGATTTTGAATTTTATTCACTCATCTCTCTTCTGGCTGCTGGCCTTTTTTTTTTCTTTCTTTCTTTCTTTTTTTTATAACTTTTCTATTCCCACTCTGTAGCTTACAATGTTACAATAGCAGCAAGTGCTGTTGGTTTTAAATCATAATGAAGAAGTGCACAATTCATGCAGATCTTAGAGCCTGTTGATATATTTTCTCTTTTCTGTTGGGGACAGAGTTTAGTTTAATTATGGAAAGATTGAATTGGTAATAAAACCATGACATCAGACTGTAGGAAATCTATATACATGTTTATATATATTGATTGTCCAGCCATTTCTCAAACATTGTTCTCAAAGATCTTCAGATTTTTCCAGGTTGTAGTGATGTGTTCAGTCAGTTTTTTTTTTTAAAGAAACTGTTAATTTAATGACATAAACATTTTTTTTCAACCAACTGACTAAATCACTCACTCAGGATGCTGTGTGGAAAAGTCAGGTGACATTCCAAATCTACCACACTGCCCTGGTCTGTGAAACAAATAGATATTAATGATTTATATTTATTTGTGTACCGGCTCATTAGCCTAGTGGGTTGAGGGTTCACCAATGGTCCAGGAGACCGGGGTTCAATTCCAGGTCGAGTCATACCAAAGACTTTAAAAATGGTACTTGATACCTCCTTAACACTCAGCATTATAAGATGCATATCAAGGGTAAAGTGGAGCAATCCAGGGAAAGGAGTAGTGCCCTCCCCTACACCTTGGTGTAGTAGCTATTGAAAAAAGGGAGCCTTTGAATCAACTTCGACTACGGTCGCCAACACTATATTTGTAAAAGTAATGCCTGGACTGTTTCTTTCTTGTACAGAATTTATTTTGATTTCTATCTTAGGAAACTGCCAATAAATTCAATCTAATATACATATATATGTTGACATAGACAAAGTTTATATATCTATATGTGTGTACATATATATAATCTTTATCTTTTTTATTGAATATGTAGTGGCATGATGACAAAAAGAATCCAACTGCTTTAAATATGGAGAAATCTTTGGAAAAGTTCCTTGATAAAGTTGTACCAGGTGAGTTCTACCAATTCTCTTTTCCCTCCATCTTAACCGTGTTAATCTATCCATATATATATATATATATATATAATATATATATATATTACTAAAACTCTCTTTATGTTTATATATATATATGTGTGTGTGTATGTGAGCATTCTGTGATGTATTTTTTATATATATATATATATATATATATCTCAGTGGCAACTCTTGGTGATCAGTTACTCATGCTCATAATTTTAATATAATTCACTATAGGTATCAAACCGGACATTGGCCTAGCGGTTAGAGTGTTCGCCAATGGCCTGGGAGACCTGGGTTCAATCTCAGGTCAAGTCATACCAAAGACTCAAAAAATGGTACTTGATGCCTCCTTGCTTAACACTCAGCATTGTAAGGTACGGATCAAGGGTAAAGTGGAGCAATCCAGGGAAAGGAGTAGCGCCCTCCCCTACACCTTGGTGTAGTATCTATTGAAAAGGGAGCCTTTGGGTCACCCTCGACTATGGTCGCCAGCTTTACTTTTTACTTACTATAGGTATAATTTACAATATAAGAAAAAAAATTTTCTTTATACAATTCATCAGATCTCCATACCTGTGCAGGTTTGCACAGTTGATACTTGACGACTAACCATTCTAAGAAAACCAAAGCAATATTTTCTCTTTATCAAAAGAAATGTCTTTGACCCAAGTTAAGTGCCTGTCTCAGTCACCACTAGAATCTTTCATATTAAATGCTCAATGTATGGGCCAGCAGAGCTGATCACATAGACACACTCACACAAGCACAAACAAAACTTAGATAGCTATTGAAAAAAAATTTCTTTAAAAAACAGAGTAAAACACATTTGAAATTCCAAAAGATTATTATTCCAGTCATGTTATAAGAATAATTTCATTTGTTTTCTTGGGTTTTTTAGAGCTGATTTTTATGAACCTGAAATAGCTAGCCACATTATTTTTTTTTCTTTGTGTCACATTATTTTGAGCATTATCTTCAAAATTTATCTAAATCACCATTTTATGGCATGAAAATAAAACAAAGCTATAAAAAGTTTCTGAGTTGTTGGATTCAATAATCCAACCAAAATCAAGTACAAATGACTTGTTCTGAGAAAATCTTTCTTGTTTCGAAATGGATAAATTTGAGAGAATAACCTTTGAACTGAGCCCAAAAAATCCCATCTCCAACATCACCATTGGTTTGTATATATTATACCATGTTCACCAAAAAGGAGTAGCACCCTCCCCTACACCTCGGTGTAGTAGCTATCAAAAAGGGAGCCTTCAAGTCACCCTTAACTAAGGTCGCCAACTTAACTTTATTTATATATAATAAACACCTTTTTTCCAGATTTTTAAGTCTAAAAGTTAGGAGTGTGTATTAAACACAAGAACTAGATATTAACTTTTTTCTACTCATGTGTATCACCATATTCAGGACACCATGACTGAAAGTAATTTATATTTATGTACCAAACTAGTAAAGTTGGCGACCATAGTCGAGGGCGACTTGAAGGCTCTTTTTTCGATTGCTACTACACTGAGGTGTAGGGGAGGGCACTACTCCTTTCCTTGGATTGCTCCACTTTACCCTCGATATGTACCTTATATTGCTGAGGCAGTATCAAGATAAGAGATTTTTTTTAAAGTTTTGTAGCCCAAGATTAGGAGTGAGTAATACACAAGATTAATCATAGTAATATATGTAATATAATGGCCGAGGGATTTCATTTTATATATCTTGCCTTTCGGTTTAGTTAGGCTGAGAACCTTTCGCTTAGTGCGTGGGTTAGTTAGGTGCAACATGAGTGCAGGTGATCACGCGCACGTAGGGAGGATGTGTCATTTAGAGATGTCAAATTAAAACTCCCAGATAGATATTGTGACCGGGGGGATATGAATGACGTCATGCACCGGAAGTTTGCGCAGAGGATTTTGGGGATTTGAGAAAAGTCAGTGAGTTGAATTTTAGCGTCCAAGGAAGACGGTTGACTTTTGGGGCTCGCCGAGGCCTTGCGGCAGGTGTCGCACATGGTTGGGGGCAGATGGAAAAGTCAGCATATAAAGATTGTGCCTCTCTCTCCTGATGTCGAAAAACCTTTTAACTCAAAGGTAATAAAAAGTTTTGTACCTGAACTAAGAAGTCGTAAGTGTTTTTTGTGTTTCGGGATTCCTATGTTATCTAAATATGTGCCTTACGGACATTATGAATGTTTTGCGTACCGGTATGAATATGTCTATTTCACATATTCATATCTGGCTATGTAACAATATAGACATTTCATTCATTCAGTCCAGTCGTCTGGGACTGTAGAATACATCAACTACTTCTCTACAGAGGTGTAAGACAAACAAGTGTCCTGGATATGACACTAAACAATCCCTTCATTGCCATTGCTCCCAGGTCCACTCTGACCTGGAGCTGTGACACCTGATAGGGTCAAATAGAATTTTCATATTTAAACTGAGTGCAAACAAATGATTTATGCTAAATTGAATTGTTTGAAATAGAAATGTTTGATCATTTAACTGTATGTAAACAAAAGTCTGATGTTGAATTGTTAGTGATACATAGTAATACTTGGAGCCATTTAACTTTATTGACTTATGTTTACAAATCATATATATCTAATATATATGTATAAACTGGATTTGGCATTAAATTAACTACAATGGTTGATATGCTATAAAATCAAACCAAACTATTCATTAGTTGTCTAAATTTCTGAGACGAAGCTTGATGATTTTTATCATTAAGGGTTTTTGGACTATTTTCTTCATCTTTATTGTTATTTCCACAACGATATGTCCTCCGGCCTTCTTTGGGTGTTAGTCTAACTCGGGAATCTTCATGGCACTTCAAACTACATCTTTTATTGAATCCACAGGGGTTACCTGTTCTGATTCCATTAGCCATACTTAACACTTGTACCCGGTTATGACTAACGGAATCAGAACAGGTGACCCCCATGGATTCAATAAAGGACATAGTTCGAAGTTCCGTGAAGATTCCCGAGTTTGACAAACACCTGAAAAAGGCCAGAGGACATATCGGCCAAAACGTTGTGAAAATAAAGATAATAGTCCGAAAACAGTTAATGATAAAAAACTATTCATTGTTTTTATAATGCATCAGTATTTCCTTTCCTTTAATGTTTTACAATCTTTTTCTTACAGACTTGTTGTTCAATATTGTTCTGGTAAAGGGATCATAAATTATAATTTTGGTTTAAAGAAACTTCTATTTCTCCAATAACTATTTGTATATGCAGGTAAAGATGGCAACATATCTAATGCTTGAAGAAAATAAGGAAAAAGCAACAGAAATTAAAATGAATGCCAGGGTTATATCTCATCAACTATGAATTTCAATTGACTGAATATTGAACTTCTAATTTGTGGTGTTGCAGAATAACTACTCTTCTTCAATTCAAGTTTTCCCTTCTGGTTTAAGTGTTCCCATTTGACTGAATCAAGACAATATATCTTGCTTTGTTTCCCAGGTGGAACATCAATGAGGCAACTACCTCCAACAATTACTGGAGTTGATGAGGGATCTCGAGCCATGTTTCCACTTGGTTTAAACCTCGCTTCACATTATGTTCGCCAAAGAGTTGCTTTAATCGGGTAAGTAATGTGCTTTTTGTAGAAATATTAATAAATATGCTAGCATAGTACCAATCAAAAATCACCATTACATCCGTATCTGTTATATATCTTATTTTTCTGCTGTCTATTCTCTAATAAACTTTATTTTATAAAATTTGAATTATTTAATATTAAAAAATATATAACTTATTTTGAAAAGCAAAGTTTTTTACAAATTTTTAAACCTAAAATCTTTTTTTTTTTTAAATTTGCTGTCTTTTCTGTGAGAAATTTTATTTTATACCAGCATTTCATTATTTCTAGTGGAACATTATTACAAGATGGATATTGTTAGGTATTATTTAATACTAATTTCGACAACATTTAAACTCTGTAACCAAAAGTATGAATATATAGTTGTTAAGTAAGTTGGCTGACTATAGTCGAGGGTGACTTGAAGGCTCCCTTTTCAATAGTGTAGGGGAAGGCACTATTCTTTTCCCTGGATTTCTCCACTTGATCCATACCTTATAATGCTTAGTGTTAAGCTGGGAAGATATCAAGTACCTTTTTTTTTTTAGTATGATTCGACCTGGGATTGAACTGTGGTCTCCTGGACCATTGACAAACATTATAACCATTATGTCAATGAGTCAGTATATATATGATTTTATTTTTGGTTACAGTTTCAGTGCTGTAGAGTTTTGTAATAAATAACATCTAATAATATCCATTTTGAGTATATTTACTTACCCTTTCACCACAGACAGAATGTGACACAGTCAATTTTTAAAGGTAGTAAAACTTGTTTGAATTCAGTTATTCTTCTCCCAGTCTGGTTGGCAAACCAAGGCTAAAACACCCACTTCTGCATTACTATTACTCATAGTTGAGGGAAGAACAGATGGATTCATGCCTTTCCCAAGGGCATTAGCATGAAGTGAAACATCAACAGCTTCATCCAAGATTTGAACTTGTATCACCAATTCCATTTCCTATGATGATATCAGTTATGCTAGATGCACTTGGGTAGTGTAATGGTTAACAAGCTAGACTAGCAAACCTTCATGAGTGAGTCTGAGTCTCATTGGGTGCTCCATTCATATGGTCTTGTGCCACATCTAAACAAAAAGCTTAGAAAGTTACTACTTCTGACTTTGCATTCGTCTCAGATGATGTAATGATTAACAAGATAGAGTAGCAAACTTTTACGAGTGAGTTTGGGTCTAAGTGAGTGCTCCATTCTTATGACCTTGTGCCTCAACTAAGCAAAAAGCTTAGTAAATCACTAAGCTAAGAAAAGGAAGGCACTTTGGGTGGTGTAATGGTTAGCAAGCTGGACTAGCAAACCTTCACACGTGAGTTTTAGTCTCATTGGGTGCCCCATTCATATGGCCTTGTGCCTGATCTTGGTGAAATCTTAGTATATTACTGATGCACTTCCATTTTGATTGCATAATATTTCACTAGAAATAAAACCCTGGTATCTTTTGTTTCAAAGAAAATTAACTTTTTATGAAAAAGATTTAGGAGTGTTGTATTTATTTATGGGCAAATCTATATGTTACTTTTATTTTGTTATTTAATATTTTATATTGTATTTTCTAAAGAGATGCGGCCCACAGAGTGCACCCATTGGCTGGACAAGGAGTGAACTTAGGCTTTGCAGATGTGACATGTCTACAAAATATATTGAGCAAAGCTGCAACTGAAGGTGCTGATTTAGGTGAGAGAATTCTCTGAAAGTAAATATGTCCTAAATATGACACTAAACTACATCTGATGGTGAGGCTCTAGTTCTGAAACTTTAGAGAGTGTGGGGGTCACTCCTTCATTGCCCTTATTCCCAGTAGTAGTATGGAGGTGTCCTCATTGTGTAATGGTTAAACTCGGGAATTGTTGTGAGTTCAAACTCCAGTCATGCTATTATGTTTACTTTCAGACAAATACCCTTGGAAAAGGTATGAACCCCCTTATCCTCTCAGCTATAGGTTGAATAGTACCACTACTATTCTTCTAGAAGGACGGCTTTGGCATTAAATAACCTATAAAGGTTAAAATGTCAATAAACAAAGAAAAGTATGAACTCTCTTATCCTCCCATTTATGGGTTAAACAGTACCACTATTGTTCTTCTAGAAGGATGACTTTGGCATTAGATAGCCTACAAAGGTTGATGTGCCATTAAATAAAGAAACCAAACCAGTTGTAGTACCTATTAGGGTCTTATCTATGGGTCAAATAAATCTGTTTGAGATAATGTTTAAAATGATTTTGAAATATATTTGCTTTTAAAATATTGATATTGCAGCAAAGTATGCAGTGTTTACCTGTTTAAAAGAATTATAAAGATAGGTAGCTGTTCCCATGATATTCCTAATTGACTCCATCAGAAAAAAAGAGTATCAATATAGATAGTGTTTGGAAATTGTTATTTAAAAATAATTTATTTGTGAAAACGATTCCATGTGAATGGGATTCAGATTTACTACTATCATTCAGTTGAATAATTTTTGATTAATAAAAAAACTAAGAATGAATGGGATTCAGATTTACTACTATCATTCAGTTGAATAATTTTTGATTAATAAAAAAACTAAGAATGAATGGGATTCAGGTTTACTACTATCATTCAGTTGAATAATTTTTGATTAATAAAAAAACTAAGAATGAATGGGATTCAGATTTACTACTATCATTCAGTTGAATAATTTTTGATCGATAAAAAAACTGTCTGTGTATTTGAATTCTAATGGACATTAGACACTAGCTCCTGCCAATTGATTGGTTTGGTTTCTTTGTTTCATGGCATATCAACCTTTGCAGGTTATTTAATGCCAAAGCCATTCTCCTAGAAGAACAGTAGGGGTACTATTTAACCCATAGCTGGGAGGATAAGGGGGTTCATAACTTTCCCAAGGGTATTTGCCCGAAAGTGAACGTAATAGCGCGATCTGGAGTACGAACTCGCGTACTACGATTCCGGAGTCCATCACTTTAACCTTTACACCACGAGGACACCCCCCCACTGCCAATTGAGCAAAACCAACACCCCTATAATAAAGGACATAGAGTAGACAGCTGAAATATGGTAAATAAAATGAATGCAGACAAGAGTAGTCCAATTACAAGAAGAAAAAAAAATATCAAAAAAGAAAAAAAACCATCCATGAACTGTTCTTTTTTTTTTTTCTTTTAACTGCTGAAAATAGTATGCAACCCCTGTCTTATATACTCATATGCACTATGCAGGGTGTCTCAAAATAGATGCAACCCATTAATATGATAATGATTTACTACTGAGACAAACACAATAGCGGTCATTTGGAACATGTCCTGTAAAAAATACATCCTTTGAGCTAGAGATGACAAATCAATGTTTTCTTTTCTTTTAATTGTTATTATATCAGCTTCTAGGACATGCAACCTTTTTGTGAGTTTCTTGTCTCAATAATTAATCATTATCATATTAATGAGTTGCATCTATTTTGAGACAGTTTTGAATGATTTTGTCTCCAAATAAGTAATGACACAAAATATTTTTCCTCTCATGTTCAAGGCATTGTGATCAAGGATTAATAGTTGTTATAGTATATTATTTTCAAATCTGTAAGAAAAACAAACACATTATTATTAGTTGAGTTATTAGCAATCACATGAGTCCCATGTATATTGAGACACCCTGTATAATAATTTCCAGCCACTGCTGTTTTGAACTGATGTAAGTCTTTGCTGGTTAGCCAACAACACTGGATGTAGCTGAGAAGACCTGTCAGGAGCAATAGATGAGAGGGACAAATTGCAAGAAAAAGTCAGGGTACTCTGAGCTATCTGCATGACTTGATGATGATGACTGCTTTGACAACAACAACAACAGTGCCTCCAACAAAACCTGCATGAGGTTTTAGATTCTGGATCAAGGGTGCTTTTAGGTTTGATTTAGTTTTATGGCATATCAACCATTGTAGGTTATTTTATGCCAAATCTTGTTAATACATATATATTAAATATATATAATTTGGTTTGGTTGGGTTTTATTGCATATCAATTCTTGTAGGTTATTTAATGCTAAATCCTCTTGATACATATATATTAAATATATAGGATTTGGTTTGGTTTTTTAAAACCTACCTCAGCAGGTGTTAATGATATAATATATAATATCATCATCATCAAGGATTGTCAACAGCATGGATTCCTTTGACTCTCTCTCACCATCCGTCTCTACTGGCCATCATACTTGGTAAGTCCTCTAGTTTTTACTGGTTGACCAACACTGGTGTGTCCATGTGTTGGAGTTCATAGAAGAACATTGCTCATGAGTTCATCCTTGCATCTTCAGTAGTGTCCAGCATGTCTTGTTTACTTTTCTTGGATGGTTTCTGAGATGGGTGGTAAACGGCCTTACAGCTGCTGTTTTATAAGGTGCTGCTACCTGGTTTATCTTTTTTCCATCTTTTTGCTACTCTGTGAAACAGAATGGCAAAAACAGATTATTCCTATTGTGTCTGCCATCACATTAGATATGATTTAATATATAAGAACTGCATAGAGAAAAATTAATGTTTTATTTTTCTTCTATTTTTCAGGCTCTTTGAACCTCTTGTTGCCATATGAAACAGAACGCCAACGGCAGATTATTCCTATTGTGGCTGCCATCGATGGTCTTCAGAAATTGTATGGTACTGACTGGACTCCTGCAGTCGTCCTTCGTGCCTTGGGATTGCAAGCAACCAATGCAGCTACATTTATAAAGGTCAGAAGTTATAAATTTTTGAAAGGATCTTAATCCCTTGAAAATTTTAACCTATTTTATTGTATAGTGGTGGTGCTAACCACTGGGGACCTCAAGCTTCCTAGGTTGCTTGGTGGGCACCAGAATATATGAATAGTATTTTATGAAAAATGACATGTCATAGAGTGGGTGTCTCATAGTATAGATGGGGGTCATGAGCCCCAAACACTGTTACAATAAATCATAAGCCTGATATTTCAGGCTCAGAAAAATTGCATCAGATATTAACAATAAAACAGTTAATATAGTGACCATTGACAATATTTCTTTTAATGGAATCATGGGATAGCTTTAAACAAAGATGCCTGTTTCCTAGTGTAAAGTTTAAATGTGTATTGTGCATGATTTCTTCTTTTTTTTTTTTTTTTTTTTTTTTTCTTGGTCAAGTACAGGGTATCTGAGTACAAAGAGCTAAGGGCTCTAAGGGTTGTTGTAATTTCTTAGCTTAGTTTAATACAAGTTTAGAAATATGGAAGCATCCAATGAAAATTGAACTCATTAACAATGGTCTGCAAGCTTCAATCACTAACCATGAAATCCATCAAGGTGACTTAGTCATTTACTAAGTTTATTTTAGTTTATTATATGGCGGGGAGTGCCCATGATGTAATCACTAATGTGCTTGATTTTAACATCATGGTAAGTGAGTTATTATGCTTACGTTCAGACTAATATCCTTGAGGGAAAGGTACGAAGCCCCTTATCCCTACAGATATGGGTTAAATAGTACTACCACTGTTCTTCTTCAAAGATGACTTTGCCATTAGAGAATCCACAATGGCTGATATGCCATTAAACACGGAAACCAAACATGTAGGGATTAATAAATTAATAAAATACAAAAAAAAACAAGTGTGTGTGTGTGTGTGTGTGTGTGTGTGTGTGTGTGTGTGTGTGTGTGAGTACAAAAAAAAAGAGGGAACTCTTGAGTTTTTTTTTAAGATCCATGTTTAAATATCACACAAATTCTGTAGGTGAAATTTGAATTTAATGTTTTTTTCAAAAATTATTGGGTTTATTGGGGTGGGAGCGGTAATTTTTTGGAGAACCAAACAAAAATCATGAAAATGTTTCAAGTCAAAGAGTGCATTTTTTTTTAAAATACTATTTTAAATGTGAACCAAAAAAAGAAATTGCAATATGAAAAATTTACATTTTTAATTTTTACCTTCTTTTTGTTGTAAGGTCACATTCTTAATTCTTAACATCTTTTTATTTTACCTACGTACATATATATATATATATATATATATATATATATATAGTAAATATATCATGCAGTTTAAGTATATAGAATAGGATATGTAAATGAATGAATAATCTGTAAATAAATTCATGACAGAAATTTTAAATGAATAATATATATTAATAGTTATTTAGCATTAATTTTATTTTTTTTTTTTATTTATTTATTTTTTTTTTTTAGATTTTCTGGGTATCTCACACCTCACATTTAGTTTTAGTAGTTGTGGTGGCTGTCTGTAAAAAAAAGGATATTGGGTAACAGAAAAGTAGGAAAGTAGTATGATTAAAAGACAGGGAAATAAAAATGATACTTAACACTTCCTGTGACAATCAAAAGAGAAGGTAGGTGAAAAAAGATACCAATATAGAAAGTTGAAATTTAAAAAATATGCACATTGTAAAAAAGCAGCGGACATACAAAGAAATCTCTCAAAGTATATTCACAAAACGCCAAGGTAGCTATTATGGATATATAACATTGATTTTCATGCTTCAAGAATCCACATTTCCTTTTTTTTTTTTTCTATACTATGATATCATATATATATATATAAACATTCTAAGTCCCTAATTAACCAAGTTGTCTAATGATTTCTACATTGCTAGCCTCAATGCACTTTCATTTGATTCTTGTTCTTTGCCTTGTTCTCTATGTTGGCCCAAATCACTTGACAATTTCATATTGGAGATCTTCAGAATGGTATCAATTCCAGACTTTTGGAACAATGCAAAACAAATAATCAAAATAAAATACAAAAATGAAGTAAAAATAAACCATAGTTCCACTTCTGTCAAAAGTTGAACTTTCAGCACCAATAATTAGAACTTGGCTTCTTTCAGTGTCTTGCCAGCCATTGGACATACATCTGTTTGCAGACTTCTAGAAATGAGTACTTCATCCTATTTAACTTTTCTTATATTATTTCATGGGTTAAATAAAAACATTCCAAGAGAGGCCTGTAAGTAGAAGGCCAGAAATGTTGGTCACCTTGGAGAATTGAACTATCAATGTAGTTTTCAAAGTTTCAAGTTGGATGTTTCTCATCAAACAAATCTTCATAAAGGTTGATAGCAATCAAATCAGATCATTATTTGCGCATAATCAATGTTATATAATATGACAACATACTAAAAATATCCAACCCAGCTGGCTGGCGCTAGAGAATACACTGACTACATCTCTGCAGTGAGATAAGACCTCCACCCTCATTAATGTCCTGGATATGATACTAAACAATCTGATGGTGAGGCTCTAGTAATGCTGTAACTTTGGGGAATATGGAGTACTCCTTCATTGCCATCACTCCCAGGTCCACTCTGGCTAGGAGTGGTAGCACCTGATAGTGTCCTATCTATGGGTCAAATAGAACATCCTGGACATCAGTTGAAGGACATGCTATTCCTTTTTGCTTTTAATGTACCTCTGGCAGAGTTTAGTAGTATGCTTTAGATCATTATCTTGCATGAGTACAAATCTTTGACCCACAAGCCGCATTCCAGATGGGATCACGTGATGCTAGAGTACGTTGTGATAGCTGGTCTGATTCAATTTGCCCTTCACCTGGTGCAAATGCCTGACTCTGCAATTGGCAAAAGTACCCCCAAACTATAATGGAGCCTCCTGCATACTTTACAATTGGTGTGATACAGAAGGTTGCAGCTCTTTCACCAACTCTTTGCCACATATACACCCTCTTATTTCACCGAAAGATTTTGAACTTTGATTCATCAGTCCAAAGAACTTCATTCCACTTAGTGCACCTTGACCACTGGAGCCTTTTAACATTGCTTTGCTTTCTCAACAGTGGTTTCTTGACAGCAATTCTACCATATAGGCCAGCTTCACAGAGTCTTCTCACAGCTGATGTTGACACACTTTTTTCAAAATATATCAGGTTATACTAAGGTCAGAGTTTCTGAGGAAGACTTGTAATTAGTATAATAAAAACATTTTGGTGCTTAACTTATTTTATTAAAAATAGCACTTTTAGGATTAAAAAATGAAAATTTTTGAGGGTGGCCAAATACTTTTGACTGTGTGTGTGCATGTGCATTTATGTGTATATGTATACATATATATGTGTGTGTGCATAACTATTTATCTTATTTATTATTCTATCTTTGTATGATTTCTCTTAAAATTTTATTCTAACATTTTTTTTTCTTTCAGGATAAACTTATCAAAAAAGCTTCCAGTTCTTGAAAAGGAATCATGTGAATACCTTGATGAAACAAGAAAATATTGTGTGTAGATTTGTGTTAAGAAATAATAAACATTTTTGTTATTTATTTTACTTAACCTGGTTCCTTTTTATTCATTTATTCATTGATTTATTTTTTAAGTCTTTCATTTCATTTCAAAATGTTTTCAGATGCTTTACTTTTTGACTATTTATACCCAATGCTCTTTTGCAACACACACACACACACACATTTATTTACCCAACCCCCTCCACATGAACAGAATGTGACACAAGGTCAATTTTTCAAACAGAGTTTAACAGGTTTGAATTCAGAGTTTTCCATCTCCTAGACCGGTTACCAAACCAAGGTTAAAGAGCCCAACCTGCCCTACTATTTACCCATAGCTGGAGGGAGAATAATTGGATTAATACCTTTTCCGATGGTATTAGCACTATGTGAAATGTAAACAGCCTAACTGAGGATTTGAACTTGGATCACTGTATCCATTTCCCACAACAGTAACCATTATACTACAAATGCCTGAATGTGTGTCTGTGTGAATGAGTAAGTAAGAGGTGTACTCAAAAAAGTAACAAGACTGAAGCTGTATTTACAAAGATAGAAATGAACAATAAATAAATTTTGATTTTCTTCAAAATAGCCCCTTTGGCATTCAACACGTTTATTCCAGTGAGTTTTCAATTGGTCAAAGCACCTCTAACACTTCTCTTTTGATATGCTATGACACTGCCTTATATTTCTTTTCGTCAAATCTTAGCCTTGAAATGAATTTACAGTTTAGGAAACAAGAAAAGGTTACATAGAGCTAGGTCTGGTGAATATCGAGGGTTCTGCACTTGTACAATATTGCGTTTTGCTAAAAGCATTTTATTCAAAAAGTATCAAGACTGCTAAAAATAAAAAATGAACAATTGGTACTGACTCATCTAAATGGCAGTTTAGATGTTGGAATTTCATCAGCTGTGAATGTGTTCATTTAAATTTTAAGATTAAAGCCATTTAAAGTTTTATTCTCGATATATAATCACTGCCACATCTTGACAGATAATACCCATTTTTACTACCAAAATTACAACTCAAACGTCCTGATTAATAACTAACTTGTGAAAAATTCGATATTGCTATATGGATGCACCACATGGACGCTATCTAAAAAGATGGAAAAAAAGCTTGACGGCAATTATGCAATAATTCTGTGAGCAATATTGAACAAGTCCTGGAGACAGCACCTGACTAAGCAACAGCTATACAGCCACCTACCACCCATAACGAAAACTATCAAAATTTAGACGAACCAGACACACGGGACACTGCTAGAGAAGTAGGGATGAGCTCATAAGTGATGTTCTCCTGTGGACTCCTTCCCATAGACGAGCAAAGGCAGGATGTCCAGCTCAAACCTACATACAGCAGCTCTGTGCCAATATGGGATGTAGCCCAGAGGATCTGCTGAAAGCAATGGACGATAGGGAGGTGTGACGAGAGAGGGTCAGGAATATCTATGCTGATAGCATGACCTGATGATGATGATGTAAGATTAGTAAGTAAGACATCTTGTTGTTGGATTTTAGTGACATATTCTTGTACAATTCTTATGCCACTCTCCGGGTCTCCCCAGTGACAAACATAGCAAGATAACTGATGAGTATGTAAACTGGAGCTTTTATTTCAGACTACCTTTTCTTATACTTTTGCCATCAAAGGATACCTACATGTTGGCAGAGGTTTGATACTGGAGCTTCCTTCTCCAGTTTTGATTTTGGAGTTGAGTTCTCCAAGAAGGGTTGATTTGGCTTTGACATTGGATAGGAGCCTCTTCTACCCTACATTCTCAGTATATTATAGTGTGTGGGGGTGTGTATATATATATATATATATATATATATATATATATATATAGTAAGTAAAGTTGGCGACCGTAGTCGAGGACAACCAGAATGCTTCCTTTTCAATAGCTACTACACCGTGGTGTAGGGGAGGGCATTACTCCTTTCCCTGGATAGTTCCACTTTACCCTTGTACCTTATATTGCAAGGAGGTATCAAGTACCATTTTTTATGACACGACCTGGAATTGAACCCAGGTCTCCTGGGCTATTGCCGAACACTCTACCCACTAGGCCAATGAGTATATATATATACCATGGAAGTTTGTGGCCTTAGGTTTCATGAAGTTTTACCAAGAACAATCATCAGGCAGATAACGAAAGAAAATGAAGAAATCAAAAAATACAGTAAAAAAAACTGTTAGAATTGAGTACAATTTTTTGTGTGGATGTTATAAGTGGTGTTTAGTGTGTGTGTGTGAAGATATATACGCAGTGCGATAAACTTGAGGTGCTCTTCCAGATAGATGAACGTTGTTATGTAGCAGAGTTTGCTACTGGATAGCTCAGGAAAAAATTCTTTATTTGTTTCTTTATATACTTGTGTGCATTTTTATGGAAGTGATTTTAACTAAGGAACAAAACATCATCATTGCATTTCGAAGAAAATAAAATTAGGATTTATAAGTGTAAATGGGCGAGTGTAGTATGATAGGCCAGAATCACAATAGATATCATGGTGGAAGGATACATATTGCATATTCCCGCTCTCTCTCTCTCTCTCTATATATATATATATATATATATATATAAAGGTATTCATGGAGAAAGATAGATTTAGTAAATCCAACAAGATATGAAAAAATAAGTGGATAAGTAAATAAACCAAAACACTGACAATGGATTAAAAAATGGTATTTCATCTTTATTTAATATCATTTTTTTAATTCATTTTCAACTTATTTTTCACATATATATATATATATATATATATATAGGACAAAAAAGCAGCTGACTTAAAAAAAAATTTAAGACAATTGATGTAGCTTATGAGAAGTTAGGGTAATTTCTTACCACTTAATATTTGGTTTGGCTCAGTTGGGTTTTATGGCATATCAACCCTTGTTGGTTATTTAATGCCAAATCCTCTTTGTACATATATATATATTAAATATATAGGATTTGGTTTGGTTGGGTTTTATAGCATATCAACCATTGTAGGTTATTCTATGCCAAATCTGGTTTATATATATATATATATATATATATATATATATATATATATATATATGATTTTGGATTGGTTGGCTTTTATGGCATATCAACCATTGTAGGTTATTTAATGCCAAATCTTCTTTATACATATTATATAGGATTTGTAAATAATTAGGTCATAGATAATATTTTTAAACAAGCTAGAGCTCATTTGTTTGCATACATTTAAATCATACTTATGGTTTGTAAGTCAATAGTTTGCTGGTAATCTTATTTTTAAATGAGTCAGAACTAATTTGTTTCCACACAAGTATTACAATTGTTTGCACACAGTTAAATGGTTCCAAGTATTCTAACACGAATAGTTCTATTTAGTATTAATCATTTGTTTGCAATCACTTAAAGTGTTTCAAATATTGCAAGCTAACATAGTTTTATTTGCACACAGTTAAATGGTTTCAAGCATTGCTATGTAATACTAACAATTTAATTGAGGCACACATTTAAAGAGTTACAAGTATTGCTAATGAAGACTAATAATTCTATTCAACATTATTCATTCATTAGCATACTGTTAAATTGTCCCAAGTATTGCTATGCATCACTAATAATTCAATTAAACATCAGTCATTTGTTTACACACAGTTAAATGGTCTAACAATTCAATTTAATATAAGTCATCTGTTTGCGCACAGTTTAAATGTCAAACAGTTCTGTTCGACCCAAGATAGGACACTATCAGATGCTACCACTCTGGGTTAGGGTAAACATGGGAACAATGGCAATGAAGGGGTACTCCATATTTCTCAAGGCTCCAAGGCTGGAGCCTCACTATCAGATTGTTTAACGTCATATCCCAGACACTTGTGTATGGGGGGAGAGATGCAGAAATGACTTAAATATTTGGTAGGGTATCTATTTGCATCAATTACTGCCTTGACAGTGTCTGGTTATTCTTTCAGCAGGTGAATGACAAAGATTATGATGAATGATAGTCGTTCAATTTCTTTGCTATTTTGCAAAGTGACAGTCCACAATTGTATATCATAATTTGACCTTTTTCAACCTCAGACAACTGCTTTTTCCATTAGTAAATGACTAGGACCCCCACATATGGCCAAGCAAAAGCAGGACAACCAGCTCGAACATACATACAGCAGCTATGTGAGGATACAGGATGTAGCCCTGCAGACCTGCCAGAGGCAATGAATGATAGGGAGAAGTGGAGAGAGAGGGTCAGGGATATCTGTGCTAGAGGCACGACATGATGATGATGATGAAGACATTAAATCAAAGAAAAGAAAATTCTTAGAAATTTTCTATTTTTTGGTATTTCAGAGAATTTTCTCAAAAGAAAATTCTCAGAAATAGCAAAAAATTTTCTTTTTAAAAAATTATGACTTTTTACTACAACTAAGGAAACTTTAATAGCAACAAAGAAAATAATCACTTCCCTTGTCAAAGCCATTGAAATTTGATTAAAATTTGTGGCAATGATAAAAAATGGTTCAGTTTTTCACTGTCTTTGTTTTTGTCCAATACTCTATCTATCTAATATATATATATATATATATATATATATATATATATATATACACTCCACACTGTGGGTTGAGCACTCTTTAAGGGAACTTTGCTGGCTACCACGTAAGCTGAAATGCAATACTTCTTCTCATGAATTGAGAACTCCAGGGAGCCAATAATGTATATGTAAAAAGGTATACATAAAAAATCCTTCCCCTAATGCAGAGAAGGACAATGGCTTTGGGCTAAGATATTTGACTGATGTAAATTCAGCCAGGTTTTGATCTCTGCTTGAAGCATCTCACATGTCTAGCCACATTGAAGAGTTGTGATACAACGAAACAGTCTGTCTGTGGATGACAATATAAATATATATATATATATGTTGCTAGAAATCCAAGTTTTTACTGTTAAATTTAGAACCTGATTAGACTTTCAGTATATTATTAGCTATCCTCCTCTCATTTTGCAGTTGTTGCATGTATTGATTTATATTTATTTTAAGTATTGGTACCATGCTGACCAAATTAGTAATAATCCTCCATGTTTTTTTCCCTTTCAGCATTGAAATCTTTCACACAGTTTCATTTAGCACTATTTTCCTTCAGCATTGTAAGAAAATTTGTCTTCTTACCGAATTTTTTGAGAAAATTCCATCAATGCTTTCAATCCCAGGTTGCGTCATACTAAAGACTTTAAAAATGATACTTGATTCCTCCTTGCTTAACACTCAGCAATATAAGGTACGTATCAAGGGTAAAGTAGAGCAATCTAGGGAAAGGAGTAGTGCCTTCCCCTACACCTCAGTGTAGTAGCTATTGAAAAGGGAGCCTTCTGGTCGCCCTCGACTACAGTCGCCAACTTTACTTACTTTACACCATTTCCTGGGACCAATGTATTACTAATTTTGATATTATACTTTGTAATAGCGTAAACGTGATTTTTTTTTTTTTTTTTTTTCGGGGTGGGTGAAAGATCTTCTCCCCACTTCTGACTTCTGCTCCTGCACCATGCAGTCATTCATTGCATAGTGCAGGAAATATTCAATATTTTAATAATTCTTTTCTTCATCTATTTTTTTTTTTGAGTTTCATCCATTGATTGCATTTTTAACACATGAAACTTTTAGTCATGAAACTAATGTAAAAGGGGTGAAATATTTATTCATTTTAGGTTTTAGCCTGCTCTGCTGAGGAGCATTTGAGCACTTAATTTAAAAATGTTTTTCTAAAATCAACAATCTGTTCACCTATATATATATATACAAGCAGAAGTACCCCATCCATAACCAGATGAAAACGATTTTAGGAACACCAGCGAGTGAGATAGAGGGAAGAGACGAGTAAGCTAAAAATTAGAAATATGTCCTTATTTGTAATTGAATGATTTTGCCTTAAAGAAAATTTTAAGAGGATAAAATTTGCAATATAAAAGAATTTGGAGGATAAAATTTGATATGAACTGAGTGACTCTAGAGCCAAGTTTAATATTTAACTTGGTAATGTTTTTTTGGAGGGGTGTGGGGCTTTAGTGTGCAATATTAAACGGTAAGTTTAAACAGTAAGTTCCGCAGCTTTTTAGCTTGGATACTGATTTGAAAAGATAACACAGACAATAAAGTTTTTAAAAAGGAATTTTATACAAAGGAAACAAAAAAGAAAGGAATAGAAAAAATAAAGTGTTGCAAATTTTTGTGCAATTTGCTGGAATTTATCTGAGCAAGTGTCCAGGAAACAAAGTTATTTGAATTTTAGTATTTTTCTTTTCTTTTTAGTTTTGTTGAAATGTTTCAGAGTTCATTTAATTCCGAGTCTTCTTTAAAGTTCTTTACAGCAGAATTTTTGGTTGAATTTTCTTTCAGTTGTTTAACTTAGAAGAATTTTAGTAGTTGACTTTTGTATAATTTTACTTTCATTTCTTCCGGGCTGAATCTGACAAGTCATCCTGATTGGGTGAAAATGTTCGGCGACTCTAACGGTCAATTTAAATTACGCACCAAACAAAAATTCAAGTTTCTTTCTGCTACAAGTTTTCCTTTTCCGTTCTATAAACATTTTAAAGTGTATGCATGATTTTAATAATCAATGACATCTCTTTTCTGACTTATTAAAAGATATTTACTTACCAAAACAGACACAACTCCTTTATATATATAGATAAATATTTGTGTCTGTGTGTATGGTGTATATGCTTGTGGGTGTGTGTTTGTGAATGATGGTGAATCAAAAAGTATGTCGCCTGATACAAAGTAGCTGAATTTTGAATTTTATATAATATTCAATTAATAGGATTGATAATCACCACTACCATCAGGGAATTGACAAAAAGGATTTGACTAGTTGATTGGTTGGTTGGTTGGTTAGTTTTATACAACATGTCAGCTCTAAGTAGTTGGCAACTGTAGTCGAGGCCAACCCAAAAGCTCCCTTTTCAATAGCTACTACACCGAGGTGTAAGGGAGGGCACTACTTCTTTCCCTGGATTGCTCCACTTTACCCTTGATATGTACCTCATAATGCTGAGTGTTAAGCAAGGAGGTATCAAGTACCATTTTTTGAGTCTTTGGTATGACGTGATCTGGGATTGAACTGGTCTCCTCGGCCATTGGCGTATACTCTACCCACAAGGCTAATGAGTAAATATTCTTAATACAAATAACTTGCACACATTTATCTGGTTTCAAGTATTTCTAACACCAATAATTTGCAAGCAGTTATATCATCATCATCATCATGTCATGCTGCTAGCACGGATATCCCTGATCCTCTCTCGCCACTTCTCCCTATCATTCATCTCCTCTGGCAAGTCTTCAGGACTACATCCCGTATCCTCACATAGCTGCTGTATGTATGCTCTAGCTGGTCGTCCTGCTGTTGCTCAGCCATATGTGGGGGTCCATAGGAGTACATCACTTATGAGCTCATCTCTGCTTCTCCAGCAGTGTCCTGCATGTCTGGTTCGTCTAACTTGGATAGTTTTCGTGATAGGAGGCAGGTGGCCATATAGTTGGTGCTTTGTGGGGTGTTGCCGCCAGGACTTATTCAATATTGCTCGCAACATTCTTGTGTAATTGCCGTCTAGCTTCTTCTCCAGCTGTTTTGTTAGCGTCCAAGTGGTGTATCCATACAGCAGTATCGACACGACTGCTGCCGAGAAGAAACTGCATTTCATTTTATCAGTCAGGTCTGATTTCCATATGATTGATAGCTTATCGATAGCTGTCCATGCCTTCGTTAGCCGCATGTCTATGTCTTTTTCAGTTGATGAGACGCTGCTTCCTAGGTAGGTGAATTTGTCTACCAGTTTCAGAGAGGTTCCCTCTAGTGTGGAAATGTTATATGGTTTCCAGTAACTAATAACAATAATTCTTTGTAAACAGCTTCAAGTAACTATTCTTAATGCAAATAACTTGAACAGTTATATAATTTCAAGTATTCTTATCTAATACTAATAATTTTCAAATGAGACCCCAGCAGGTATTACTACTGCTGGTCAGAGTGGACCTGGGAGTAATGGCGTTGAAGGGGTACTGTTTATTCTCCATATCTGGAACTTCACAAATGGATCCACTTTAATGTTATACCCAGGACAGGTGTGTGTGTGTGTGTGTATGATATATATATATTCATATAAGAAAAACATACTATTTGGATTGATAGTATCCATAGTTTCAGGTCTCCATTAGGGGTCTTGGAACATATCTCCCACAGGTATGTATTTACCAAACCCTCTGCACAAGCATGATATGACACAAGGTCATTTTTTAAGCAGAGTTTAACAGGTCTAAATTTAAAGTTTTCCTTCTCTTAGACCATTTGCCATACCAAGATTAAAGAGCCCAGTCTGCCCTACAGAGTTGAATTCATACCTTGCCCAAAGGTATAAGCATTATGCGAAATGCAAACAGCCTTGTCCAGGTTTTGAACTCGCTTTCCTATGACAATAACCATTATGCCACAGGTAAGGGAGAGACTTACTTAGACTTATTCCATAACCCGATTTGGTCATGGGGAGACTATTGTGGAGCATATCTTTGATAGGAATAGCTGGGTGGAACCAATTCTTGTTTAGGTCTGGTTTGAATTCAGTTTTTCTTTCTCCAAGACTGGTTGCCAAACAGAGGTTAAAGAGCCAAGTCTGCCCTGCTATTTACCCATAGCTGGAAGGAGAATAGTTGGATTCATATCTTTCCTTATGGTATTAGCACTATATGAAATGCAAACTGCCTTATTTAGGATTTGAACTTGGGTGGCCGAGTTTACTTTTTACAACAATAACCACTATGCCATGAGTTCTGTGGGGTTTGTTGTGGCTGAAGGTCACGAGCAAAGAGCAAGGCTGTGTTGCTGTTAGATATCTGACTCCATATTTGGGGGGGGGGGTCCTCGTGGTGTAATGGTTAAAGCGATGGACTGCGGAATCGTAGTACCCGAGTTCGTACTCCAGTCGCGCTATTACGTTCACTTTCAGGCAAATACCCTTGGGAAAGGTATGAACCCCCTTATCCTTCCAGCTATGGGTTAAATAGTACCACTAGTGTTCTTCTAGGAGAATGGCTTTGGCATTAAATAATCTAAAAAGAGTTGATATGCCATTAAATAAAGAAACCTAACCAAACCACCCATATTTTGGCTATTTTATTTTATGTTACCCCCACGTTAGTCGGTCTAATGCCTTGCCCAAGTATGTCCCAAAAAGAATTATACAAAAGAAAAGACAGAAACAGATAAGAGATGAAGACGTTTCTTTTATACTTTCCTTTATTTACTAGGTTCAACAACCATTCCATGGATGAGGGAGTTTTTCCTAAATGCATTAAAGTGTTTGAATCCCCCAGTTAAGGTGTCAAAAATGCGTTAAATCGTTTCATGTATGTATTTGTCCTCATTTGGTATTTCGGGCTTCCATAAGGATTAGTTTTCTTTTGGAAGTCCAGTAAGAGTTAGTTTATAGTTCATTTGTGGGTTTTGTATATTTCAGCATAATGCTGACTGAGAGAGAGCTGCTACTGGGTGAAAGGGGCTTACCAACGCTCCATCCAAAGACATATGCATGGTACCCAGACACGCCAGCAACAATGTTATCAATCCGCTGGTCACTGCCTGAAAGAGAAAGAATGCTTGGTCCTCTTTGTCAAGAGGAATGCCTTTTTTCTTTTATGCATGCGTCATCTCCTTTTCCTGTTAGGGACCTCTGGGAGTTTCGGTAAATTTAATTTTTTTCTTTTTTTTTAAAATTTAATTAGAAATTTTTTTAATTTATTCATTCGTTCCCTACAGTTCTTCCACCAAGGAGGGACTACTATAGATGGACCAATGCTTTAATTTACCAACACTAAAATGTTAAGAAACATACTTAAATAATTAAACAGTGCTGACTATATAGATTATTTGATTTTTCATCAAATTTGTTGTCCCCATGGTTTAGTGGCTAATGTACTGAACTGCAAAATTGTAGAAAGTGAGTTCAAATTTCAGTTGTGCTATTACATTCACTTTTGGATGATACCCTTTGGAAAAATTTAAACCCCTTATTTTACCAGCTATTGGTTAAGTAGTATCACTATTGTTTTTCTACAAGGATGGCTTTGGCATTGAATAACTCACAAAGTTTGACATGCCATTACAATAAAGAAACCTAATAAACCAATCAAAATTATTATTACTGATAAGTGCTTTAGAGTCTTTAATGGTGTATCAACCTTTGTGGGTTATTTAATGTTAAAGCTATCCATGTAGAGGAACAGCAGTGATACTATTTAAGGTTTCTTTGTTTAATGGCATATCAACTTTTTTGTTTTATTTAATACTAAATCCATTTTTTGTAGAAGAACAGCAGTGATACTATTTGACCCATGGCTAGGGGCAGGAATGAGGGGGTTCATAAAAAAAGGTCTTAGTCTAAAAGTGAGCATGATAACATAACTGGAGTTTGAACTCACTTACTACGATGTTGCAGTCCAGTACATTAGCCACTACAGCACAAGTGAAAGAGAAAAATAAATATTTGTTGTTTAAAATAAATTGTTTTTTTGTTTTACTTTAATTATTAGGCAATGAACTATATATGTCAGTACAGAGTGTTTTTAAAAAAATTGATATCATAATAACATAGAGGGGGAGAGAAACAGAGAGAGAGAGAGAGTGAGAGAGAGAGAGAGAAAGTTGTGCCTAAGCCTGCTTTATCCTAATCCAGTTTTACTTGCAAATACAAATCTCCAAAGAGGATTTGTGCTGTTCTAACAAACAAGCAACAATGAATAAAGTAAATATGTAACACTCAAACTGTGATAAATCAATAGAAAATCGAAACTGATTTATCAGACTTTTAATAATTTGACATAAATAATTTTGTCTTTTTGTAACTCATCTGATATATTTTTTTTAACTATTAACCAGTTAGGACTTGGGATATTTCTTTATTCTTTTTCTCCCTACTCCCAAGCAAATTTTTTTTATTCATAAATGTCACTTTTGTTGTATTGTTGATAGAGTTTTAGGGGTTGATCATTGGGCAGTGATAGGTGATCACCTCATGGTTTGAAATGAAAAATTTATTTATTACTTAAATAAATGTTACTTTTGTTGTAATGTTGATACAAGATGATACTGGTCTGGGAGTTGATTGTTGCCTAATGATGGGTGATCACCTCATGATTTGAAATTAAAAAAAATTTAAAAAAGATTGGCAAATTTTCTTCACAGTTGTTTGTAATTATTCTTCTAACTTTTGGATGTGACTCTGGAAAGGTTGGCTGAAAAGTTCATAGGCAGACCAAAATATTCTCATGGAATGTGGTCAAATGAGGTTCATTATTCAGCATAATCCACCTTGAAGTCCACGCACTTCTTCCATTGGTGTGACAGTGCTTGGATCCCAATCATTAACAGTTGATGTGATGTCTTCATATGAACTTTTCAGCCCGCTCTTGTAGGTTCACTGGATGTTGGGCCAGTTGTCTGGAAGGAGGAAATCTTTGTTAATCACTAATTCTATCCGGAGTAAAATCTATGCTCCCCATCCCTCGACTCCTCAAGTTCGTTCGTTCTCTCTCTCCCTCCTTCTCTCTGATCTCTCTCTCTCTCTCTACTTTCTTTCTGAGTGATGTGGCCCACTCTGCTTTTGTATTGTGACTGTTTTGTGTATTCCCTGTAATCCCTAACATGTGAAACTGAATTTATGTTTCTTAGTCACTGAATAAACGACATAAAGCTATAATAACAATTTAGCAATGATGTACTGCTTTTTGCTGGTTTAAGGTTATATATATATATATAGAGAGAGAGAGAGAGAGGGAAAGAAGAACCCATAGTGTAATGGTTATCATTGTAGGAGATGGACATGGTGACACAAGTTCAAATCTTGGACGAGGCTGATTGCATTTCACATAGCACTAATACCCTTGGGAAATGTATTGTAGAGAAGAGGAAAATCTCGTATTTTGGTTTGGCGCGCAATTTAATTCAACACTGAATTTCACCCAACCAGGATGACTTATCCTATTCAGCCTGGACCTTCATTTCCGGCTAGCAAAACAGGTGAGTGGCCAAACTCACTCTCTTCGGCTTGAGACGGCGACCAGAACAGACGTGCCTCTGGTCGTCCCTGCTTAGCGATGCTTTTTAGCTAAACAAGCCACCCAGTGTGGACATCTCACTGTGGCTTTAACACTAGCAGCAGCAACATGGGCACTCAACGAGGGAACCATCTAATTTATGGATTCTTTACAAGGAATCCCAGTTGAACATAAATTAGAAACATTCACCAATGCCTTCCACAGGCACCACTTCATGTCACCCCAAAAATTGACTATGTCGATTCGAGCGTAACTCCGCTCTTGACAACATGGAGATATCGCAGACTCTCCTCCAAAAACCAGATACAAAACTACACGGTGACTTTAAACACATCCCTCACAAGTCCAACAACACGCTGCCATCTCAACATCCCGCTAAGCCATTTCGTCTCAAACATCCAACAAGCCTAAACACCACGAGTCTTGCAGCACCAAAAACAAACCATATTCAAAGCTGCAAATAAAGAACTTTCATTGTTGTGTGTTGTTAAAGAAAGGTTTCGTAATTCATTTGTGTTGCCTAAAAAATATAGTGTTAAACAAATAACCATTTCACTCAGCTATAGTATGAATCCAATTATTCTCCCTCCAACTATGGGTAAAGAGCAGGGCAGACTATGTTCTTTAGCCTTGATTATAAGCAACCTATCTAGAAGAAGGAAAACTCTAAATTCAAAACTGTTGAACTCTGCTTAAAAATTGACCTTGTGTCACATCCCACCCATGCAGGATGTGACACAATGTCAATTTACCCTAGTACTTTCTGCCCAATCTTGAGTCAGCATCAGGAGTGTGTATATTGTGTGTACTAGGGTACCAATTAGTTATAGGAGCTTCATTAACCAATTCCCACCAGAAACCATAAAATCAATGTGACAACTCAAAAGGACATATACAAAAATGTATAGACAAAATATGTCTATGTTGTTTAATGAAATATACATTAATATATATATATATATATATATATATTTGAGATTTAAGGTGAAATGAATAAAAATAAAATAAAAATAAAAAAGCTGAGAAATAACCCTGGGATGTGTATGTACTCTTCAATGGAAGGGTAACTGAATTAATAGGCACAAAAATAAAATTTGAAATTAAAAATTTAAATTTTAAATTTTGAATTTAATTTCATATAAGTATTACTGTATCCTTACGTAAGGTTATTAAAGAAAGTTGTACTTCCCTAAATTAGTATTAAATCTGGAGATTTAAGTTGAAATGTATTTAGATTTTAAAAAATAAAAAATTAATTTACTATAATTCCAACCAGCAATAAAAACAAATGGAAGTGGGCTAAATGAGGAGAAAACTCTTCACCCTTCTTCTACCCCCTCCCACCCTTCTTTCCTGTGTCTATTCTGAATTATTTTATCCATAAGATCTGAAGAAGTCCTGTTATTTTTGGTGTTTTTGATTTATATCAAAACCCATAACAGGATGGAAATAAATTTACAATCCTAATGAGACCAGTTTTTGTTTTTTCTTAAAGAAATATATATATATAGTAAAAGTTAGCGACCATAGTCGAGGGTGACCCGAAGGCTCCCTTTTCGATAGCTACTACACCAAGGTGTAGGGGAGGGCGCTACTCCATTCCCAGGATTGCTCCACTTTACCCTTGAACCGTACCTTATAATGCTGAGTGTTAAGCAAGGTGGTATCAAGTACCATTTTTTAAAGTCTTTGGTATGACTCGACCTGGGATTGAACCCAGGTCTCCCGGGCCATTGGCGAACACTCTAACCGCTGGGCCAATATACGTGGTGCATTCAATAAGTTTCCAGTTGTAGACTCTTGAAAATTCAGTATGTTATTACTATACATCTTATGAGATGACTGACCAATATATGATTTGTAAACTTCATTGCCATTGCTTATTCTAAACTAAATTGTTTGATCATTTAACTGTGTTTAAACAAATGACTGATATTTAATTGTATTGTTAGAGATAGATAGCAATATGTCGAACTATTTAACTTTGCTGACTTATGCTAAATTGAATTGTTTAAAATTGAATTGTTTAAAATAGAATTGTTTAATCCTTTAACTCTGTGTATGTACAAAATGTGTTTACAAATCATGTATTTAATATATAAGTAAAAACAGGATCTGGCATTAAATAACCAAAAAGGTTGATATGCCATAAAAACAAACCAAACCAAACCAAACCAACCTTCTGAATTAAGTTTTGTGACCCTTAGGCTGAAAAGGTTGGGATACCTGCATTATTGCAATTTAGGATTTGATAAAAATGATTTAATTTGATTATTACTAAACTAGGATTCAAAAAAATCCTTTTCTTAGATTTTAATTGATATAATGAAAAACTCATTTGTATACAGTGGATATTACTTGTCAATTCAATTGAAATGACAAGTAAATATTGAGTCAGCTTCTTTCAACCGGGTGCTCCAAGCGTGACACTAAACTTTAACCGATAAATATGAGATAATGTCTTGAATGATTTTGAACTACATGTTCGGTTAGTAAAGTTGTAATTCCTGTGTATGGAGTGAGTAAGGGAGAGGCTCTCTGTGACTGGATATACTAATCAAGTGATGAGCCTGTAGCAGAAAGAATTTCACATTTTTGTTTGGCGCAAAATTTAATTTGACCGTTAGGGTTGACACATAATTTCACCCCATCAGGATGACTTATTCTATTCATCCCGGACTATCTTTCCAGGCAGCACAAACTGGTGAAATCTGCCAAACACTTTTTTTCCGCAGAACAACTTCATTCAGTACAGACGTCTTACTGTCTGCTCTTCAATAGCAGCAGCATCATACCACCATGAGGGAAGCTATCTAATTTATGGATCCCTGGCATCTATTTCTCTTAGACCAAGGGTTCCCAGTTGAATATGAATTAGATAAATTCAATACACCACACACAGGAGTAACTTTACATCACCCCCAAAATTGGCTATGTCAACTGCGATGCAATATTAAACTCTGACACCAAGCTACTTCTTCACTGGGCAACATTTTCTGGAGACATTTACTCTTCTCCCTGAAACAACCAGAACCACAAACTCACGGTGACTTCAACGTTTCTCTCCTCAAACAGCAAACACGACTTTTGCTACACTATGGCAAACATATCTCCTTCACACATCCAACAATGCCTTAACCTAACAATGCACTTTTCGCTCAGGCATTTAGGCTTTCTCAACTCTATCATAACTTCATTTCGTTTCCTTACTTCTTTCCTTCCTACGAGACTTGCAGCATAAACGTAAACTCTTTATTCCATGCTGCCATTAAAAACCTTCATATAAAAGCTAATGGCATTTTCGTCTTCTTCATTCTCCTTTATTTTACAACAACACTTAGCGAAGGAATAACACACATATGCAAGAACACATTTCTTCGCTAAAAACAATAACAATATATCATATCGCTAAAAGCCCAGAAGTCTTGGCACAAAAATCCAAAATCCAGTCAGACAGATTCCACCAGATGTTCCATGAGGGGGGGACATTAAAAGCTCTCAAAAAGACAGCCCTAAGATACCAGATATCTTCTTCAGAGCACCAGTAAATTCCTCAAACTCAACTTTATACACAGGGAGGACTGTATAGTGTTATTAATTGTTTCACATGTTGATTAATAAATAGCTAGAATTAAATGAAGTATAAATTCATTTATTTGTTGCTGTTAGCTTTAGAATAAACGCTATACTAACACAATATACATTTTCTCAATGTCCTGGGTGTGATGTTAAACTTTAACCAGTGATAAGTCTCCAATTCTGGATCTCTATTTGACTCATAGATAGGATCCTATCAGGTGTTACCACTCCAGGCCAGAGTGAACCTGGGTGCAATGGGAATGAAGGGGTACTCCACATTCCCCAAACCTCCAAGTATTACTGGAGTCTCACCATCAAATTGTTAAATGTCATATCCAGAACAGTCATTGGGTGGGTGGGGGTCTTTCCCCTCTGCAGAGATGCCAATAGTGTATGTAGCAGTACCCATTAGGGTTCCATCTATGGGTCAAATAGATGGGTTTAAAAATCATTTGTATTGGTTAGGACCGCGTGCAAAAAAGAAACCCTTTTTAGAAACAACTACACAAAAAATCTAAGGCCTAAAATAACCCTAGACAGGTTGACATTCAGTTAAAATCAGTTTATCAATCAATTATTTCCTTACTCAGGTTTTATGAAAGCTTGCTTAAATTTACTAGGTTCTCATGGAACCGCTGAAGTATATATGACCATAAATTATGCAACCTGATATTACCCACAATGCCAAAAATATATCCCAACATTAAAACACCTTCAAAAAGCAGCTCTCTTATATATAATTAATAAGAACAATATTACTACAGATTGTACTATTCCTTTACTGATAAGCTGATGGTGAAAGGAATCAATACCGGGATTTAAAAGAATTAGCCTTCATTAAGTCATCTGTGTAAGCTGGACCTTCATGGATTACAAATCCTAATCCATTGAACTATAAAATAAAAATCCATTGATGGTAATCATTTCCTTTGTGTGTATGTGTGAGTTTTATGAATGCTAGACAGTTTATTAGTACAGGCTGTAAATGACTCTCTCTCTCTCTCTCTCTCCCACTTTATATATATATATATATATAGAATACTTAGTCCAGTTAAACCGGAGTTAGGAGTAATTCCATCAGGACAAGAAAATATTCGTGAATATTTAGATCTTCCTGGTAAAGAGCTCAATGTATCAATTATACAGAGCAATATTTTCATTAAGAAAAAACAACGAAACCAATCACAAAGGATTATAAATTTATTTCAATCCTGTTACGCATTTTTGAAATTTTCAAAAACACGAAAAAAATTAACAGGACTTCATCAGATCAATTAGATAAAAAAACTGGAGTAGACACATGAGAGTGGGAGGGGATAGAAAAGTGAGAGGGGATAGAAGAGGGGTGAAGAGTTATCTCTTCATTGAGCCCACTTCCGTTTTAAATTTAAATTTACGGTTGGCAATGTAGTACATTTATTTTAAAACAATTTTTTTAAAAAAATTTTTTCTATAGACTCAAATTACAGATATTTCTAATTAGATTTAAATTTTAATTAATAATCTCACGTAAAGATGCAGTAATAGATATATTAAAACAAAAACAAATATTTAATTTACTTAAATATTTTAAAATTTCAAAAATTTCAAAATATCAGTCACATTTTTTATGCTTAGTACATATATATTATATGCTATTTCATAATTTTCTATCTAATAATTTATTATAATTATTCTCAAAATTAAACCTCATTCTCAAATAAATTTATGCTTTATAAAAAAATTTTTTTACTTAATTATTTATAGTTTAAATTTGGCCCTATGTCTACACCTGGCTATTAGTTCATTTCTCTTATTTAGTAAAATTTTTGGCTCAGGAAAAGCAAAATGTGGATCTTTTCTTCAAGACATAGATTGCACCTACTATCGAAAGATTTTGGGGTACTAGATCTTTTCAATATGGACCATTGAATGTCAGGGGTTAACCCTTTATTTTTTAATCCCCAATAATGTTTTGATAGAGCAGTTTGATTTTTTTGATGCTCATGGGAAAAGGAATATTTATGATTTCCATATCTAATCTTGAAATTAGTAGAAGAAACGCCAATATAATATTTCTTATCACTTATGTCCTCTTTTGGATAAATAATAGCTTGGTATACTACATTATCTAAACTACACAAACCATTCATTGGACAATCACTTTGAGATTTACAATTACATTCTATTTTTTTACTATTAATGTTATTATTATTTACTTGGTTATGAAATTTATTAATTAATTTATTATTATGGCTATTTATTATTTGAGAAATATTATTAGTGCAAGAATAACTTATTTTCAAGGTTTTCCTATTAAATATTTTATGCAATATATTATCTTGTTTAAAATGTTTATCTATCAGTCTCAAAAAATATTTACCTACATCTATATTGGCTAGTTTACAAAAAGGGGGGTTAAACCATATAATTTTCCTTTTTCTATTTTTTTGAACATAATTATTATTTTCTTTAGTAAATTCAGTTGTTATATTTTGTTTTAAATACCTAAAATCCTCATTAAAACCACTATTTTTAAGGGCTTCTATATATCTTTTACTACTCTCTTTGAAAATCTTTTCATTTGCAGATAGCTTACCTATTCTTAAATTTACTGCTTTTGGGATTTGCTTGATTATATTTTTAGGGTGATTTGAATTAACATTAATGTACGATGGGTTCTGATTGGGTTTTATAAAAGGTTTATAGGAATTATTAGATAGATCTAAAGTGACATCCAAGAAATTGGCTATTTTAATATTAGATGAGATTTCAATTTTAAATCCCAAAAACTTAAAGGCCCTTATAATCCTTTTTTGTATGCTAGAGCTAAGAGGGCCATTACTATTTGGGATATATAATAACCCATCATCCCTATAAATACCTACTTGTTGAGGACTAATGATTCTAGTGAGTATATCTAATATATATAATCCTACAAGGTCTGCTATTTGGGAGGAATCATACCCCCCCATTGGAACGTCAAAATTATCTAATCCATTTTTTACCCAAGTTGAATCGTTATTTTTTAAAACAGTTTTCCTACACGCTAATATTATTTCGTATTGTTCAACAGTTATATCTATATATTTACGGGCATAGTTAATGCTATCTATTAAAATATTTTTTGTTATGGAAGGATAGAAATCGATGATGTCAAATTGTATAAAAGTAGCTTTACTCTTGTTTTTTATCCTTCTAAACCATTCAATGGTCTCATAAGAATTCTCCCAAAGATTGCAATGGTTAGCCTTTTTTACACTATTGACAATATTTTGGATAATAAACTTAGATATCCTACCTAACTCTGTTTTAGAGGGGTTAATCAGTCTGGTTGGCAATTTATTTTCAAAATTTGGTTTATGATCCTTAATTAGAATATAAGCATCTTTCTTTTTAAATTTTCCTAACCTATCCTCAATTTGCAATCTACTAGCAAAATTAGAAGTATCCTTATTTATTTGTTCAATAGTATTAATATAGTCTATTTTATAATTATTAGTAATTTTGCTCTTTAAAATTTCTTGATAATTAGAGGGTTTAATTTTATATATATTTTTTGATTTATCTGACTTCACCCATATATAATTTGATGTTTTTACTTCATTTATATCTTGGCTTAATTTCATTTGAAAATTATTACATACCTTCTTAAATTTAACCAATTTAATTAATTTAAATAAGTCCGTTTCAAACGAGTCTAGTAGTCTGTTATTTGGAGGAGTATTTGGAGATTTGAGGTTATAAACGTTTTTCTTGACATCGTCAGTATTTTTACATGAATCCAAGTAGAAAAAGGCCTTCCACCGCAATCTTTTGACGAAATCCACAATTTTCTCTGTCAAAGCCAATTGAAAAACATGGTAAGATGGAAAAGGGATATTTTTCAGTGAATATTCCGGAGTGTATTTATCCATTTCTGAATTGGCAGGGTTTCGGATGATTTTTAAATTGAAATTTTCCGATGAAGTCCTGTTAATTTTTTTTCGTGTTTTTGAAAATTTCAAAAATGCGTAACAGGATTGAAATAAATTTATAATCCTTTGTGATTGGTTTCGTTGTTTTTTCTTAATGAGTATATATATATATATATATACAAGGACCATTAAATAAGTTTTCAGACTTTTATCGTATGGGCACTTTTATTGATAGTACACATATGAAACTCTAGTCCCCTTTGAAATAATCTCCTCCAGTTACAATGCACTTATTTTAGCATTCCAACAACTTCTGGAAGTTCCCATGGAAGTCCTCTTGTGTGAGTGTGTCAATGGCCTTCGTCACAGCCTCTTTCATCTCCTCAATTGCCTGATAATGACAGCCTCTGAGCTTAGAGAATAACCAAAAGTCACAGAGGGCAAAGTCTGGACTATAGGGAGGCTGAGGAACTGTCTTGATGCCAATCTTGGTCAAATAGTCTGTGACAAGAATGGAGTTGTGGACTGGTGTATTGTCCTGCTGGAAATGCCACTGACCCGATTTGAATAGTGCTGGCCTCTTCCCTAGGAATCTCTTCCTGAACTCCCTTAAAACCTCAACATAGTAACCCTAACCCTAACCCTTTGGCCCATCAACTCTGGTGTATTGACTTACTTACTCCTCCCACACCTCTCATAATCCCTCACAGACTCCCTGCCTTCATTGAATCTCTTATGCCACTCAAAAACTGATGCTCGATTCATGCAAGATGGTCAAAAAGCAGTCTGAAGCATTCCATATGTTTCTGTGGCATTTTTTCCAAGTTTAAAATAGAATTTTATTGCATATCATTCTTCTAAAGTGTCCTCACATCCAGATTGCATTTTTGAAATTCACCATCTGTGACAATCAGGCTTTAGTAGGGTGTATTCAAATTGCTGCTGTAGCTGTTCATTTGAAGCTGAAATCATAAAAATTGGTCAGTCATCTCATAAGATATATACCCATAAGATACTGAATTTTCAAGAGTCTACGACAATTTTAAATGCCCATAGAAAAAAAGTCTGGAAACTTATTGAATGCACCTCGTATATATATATATAAGTAAAGTCGGCAACCTTAGTCAAGGGTGACCTGAAGGCTGCCTTTTCAATAGCTACTACACTGAGAGCACTACTCCATTCCCTGGATTGCTCCACTTTACCCTTGATCTGTACCTTATAATGCTGAGTGTTAAGCAAGGCAGCATCAAGTACTATTTTTTGAGTCTTTAGTATGACTTGCCCTGTGATTGAACCCTGATCTCCTGGACCATTGTCGAACACTCTACTCTTTATAAGTCCTTTGTGGTGTGATGTTGTAATTTACTTAGCTTTTGTTTAGATGAGGCTTGAGGCTGCATAAATGGGGCAGCAATGAGATTCGAACTCACTTGTGAATGTTTGTTCGTCTAGCTTGCTAACCATCACACCACCAGAGGCACCTGTTCATGGTGCAATGGATGGCTACCATCATAGGAAATGGACAAGGTGGCCTGAGTTCAATTTCTTGACGAGGTTGTCTGCATTGCACCAACATAATACATATATATTAGTTGTTGGTGGTGTAATGTTGTAATTTACTTAGCTTTTGTTTTGATGATGCTCAAGGCCGCATTAATGGGGCAGCAATGAGATTCGAACTCACTTGTGATGGTAATGATTCACTCTGTATATCCTGATGTGTGCATGTCTGTTTTATGTGTGCTAGTCAGTATGTCAGTGCAGGTTGTAAATTCTAGAAACAGGAAACTTAATATGTAACATACTCATATGCAGATGCATGCAGAAACATATTCAACACAATAAGGACAAACGGACACAGTTCTTTAGAAAAATATACCTCTCACTTTATACAAAATGGTTCGAAAGGGTTACGAAAGGTATTATCTGTGATAGGTGAGTTGGAGACTGAACAGAACTGCAACATATTGACCCCCAAACTCTTCTGGCTACAGCAGCATTTCTTTCCCGTTCTCCTGGGCTGCTCAACCAGGGACCTGGAGGCCCAGCCTCTGCTGGGACATGGTTCTCATTCCAGCATCTTCTCTCCAACTGATCTGACTTCCTGTCGCACCCAGGTTATATAATTATTTGACGCTCACCTGCCTCTTGTGAGCATCACATTTGCACTCAATTCAACCCATCGACAGTCAAGGTTATCCCCTGATATCTTCAACTGGATGCACCTGTTATTTACACAGGTGCATTTCTTATTTTGACAGCTCGGCCGGGGGCCGATATGTAACAAATAGAGTAGAATCTTCTCATAATTTCTGTGAAAAGTTGGCTTACTTCAAGAGCATGTCTATGATTATTTTTTTTTTTTACTTATATATCGTGAATCCATCACTTTCTATCTTTACTTTTCTGCTCTAGTCCTTTCATATCTACCTCAGTCTATCCAAATTTATTTCAGTCTGTTCATATCTATATAACCCTTGCCCAGTTGGCTGGGGATGTTGAATACACTGACTGCACCTCTGCAGAGGGGTAAGACCTACCCACCAATGAGTGTCCTGGATTTGACACTAAACAATATGATTGTGAGGTTCCAGTAATGCTGGAGCTTTAGGGAATGTGGAGTACCCCTTCATTACTATTGCTCCCAGGTTCACTCTGGTCCAGAGTGGTAGCACCTAATAGGGTCCTATCTATGGGTCAAATAGAACTAAACTGTGTACTTATGCTAAACTGAATTGTTTGAAATAGAACTGTTTTGAAATTTATCTGTGTGTGGACAAAAAACTATATTTATACTAAACTGAATTGTTTGAATTAGAACTGTTTGACTAAATTGAATAGCTTGAAACAGAAATGTTTTTGACAATTAAACTGTGTACTCATGCTAACTGAATTGTTTGAAATAGAACTGTTTTAAATACTACTCATAATTTATATATATATATATATATATATATACTTCAAACACTTGTGAGTTCAAGTCTCATTGAGTACCTCATTCACAAGGCCTTGTGCCATATATGTTCTCTAATGAAAGCAATAAGCTGGAAACATACCTGTCAGTAAGAATGAAATAAATTAATAAATCTTAAAAAATACAAATCTCTTTGTAGACCTATTCATTTTAAAATATTTCTTTCTTTCTTTGGATCTATAAGGAAATTTTTTTTACATATATACATATATATATATAAGCAAGGACAAACTCATAAGTGACATTCTTCTTTGGATCCCTACAAATGAATGTGCCATTGTTAGCTGACCAGCACTTACTTACATCAGCTCTGTACAGACACATGATGTAATTTTGAAGACCTGTCAATGGATGATAGGGAAAGATGGAGAGAGAGAGAGAGTCAGGGAAATCTGTACTGTCAGCTTGACTTGGTGATGATGATAATGATCATCATCATCATGTCGTGCTGCAGGCACGGATGACCCTGACCCTCTCTCGCCACTTCTCCCTATCGTTCATCACCTCTGGCAGGTCTTCGGGGCCGCATCCCGTATCCTCACGTAGCTGCTAGATGTATGTTCGAGCTGGTCGTCCTGTTTTTGCCCGGCCATATGTGGGGGTCCATAAGAGTACATCACTTATGAGCTCGTCCTTGCTTCTCCAGCAGTGACCTGCATGTCTGGTTCGTCTAACTTGGATAGTTTTCGTGAAGGGAGGCAGGTGGCCATATAGTTGGTGTCTTGTGGGGTATTGCTGCCAGGACTTATTCAATATTGATCGCAACATTCTTGTGTAATTGCCGTCTAACTTCTTCTCCAGGTGTTTAGTTAGCATCCAAGTGGTGCATCCATACAGCAGTATCGATACGACTGCTGATACTCACTAGCAAATCTCTCAAAAAAATGATGGAATTATTTACATAAAAATCAGTGCTTCTACCGAGGATTAGAGTGTTGTATGAATTTGGATTCATCAGACTTCCATCAAGTTGAATTTGACACAAAGTGAACTTATAGTCGGGAAGCCATGCACAAATCAATATTTATGGATGGCTATCACAAAAAATACTTGTTTTCCTCGGAATTCCCCTTTAGGGGTGTCTAAGATTAGAGTGTTCTTTCTGTGAGTTCAGCCTTGAATCAAAGTGTCTCTACCTTGCACCTCTATCTAGGATCAGACTGTAGTATCTGTACCTGTAAAGATCCAATAATTATTTCAAAAGTAGAAAGAGTAATAAGACAAGACTTGAATATGTAGAAAAACAAATTGTTTGGAAAGATAAGAATTGGTCAAAATTTCTTTGCATCAATAGAAGTAAATTTACTCATACTGGATCTGAAATTGTACAATCAGGATCAGGTAGAGCTGGCAGTTGGCCCGGACCAGATGGGAAAAGTAGCCTCTCCCATATGTTAAACTGCTCATTGTTTTTGTAATCAGTGCTAAATACATATGATTTATGTATAGGTTGGGTATATATATATATATATATAGAGAGAGAGAGAGGGAGGGAGAGAGAGACAGACAGACAGACAGAGAAAGAGTAGATTTTAGTGAATCTGACAAGATGATAAAAACCCTCTCACCCTACCCTCATATTTCCCTCTTTCTCACTGAAACCAATCCACCTCTATCTGGTCAAATCTCTGATGAAACCGAATACATTTGGTGCCACCACACAGACAGTCACAATCAAAACCAAATTAACCCCTATTACGATCACTCAAATCTCTATCTATTCTCCCTCATTGTTCTTCCCTTATCTATCTCTTGTCTTTAGACCCTTTCCCTCCACTTTATACCTTTTTACATTCTTCAGTAGTTTATCTATTTCCTCAATTGCTAAAATGTAGAAAAATGCAAAAATGTTTATTCTGATGAAGTTCTACTGTTGATAAAGAACAAAATATTACCACTAAACCCATTGTAATTGTTTGATTTATCTACTTTTCCACTTATTTTTATCACACACACACACACACACACACACACACACACACACACATATATATATATATATATATATATATATATATATATATATATAACTTCTTGAAAGGGAAAAAACACAAGAAACCTGTGTTGAAGAAAAATTAATAACTTAAAAAATATATCTCTTTGTGGAGATTCATTTTAAAGTACTTTTTTCCTATCATTGGATCAACAAAAAAATTATACATATATATATATATATATAGTGTAATTAGAAGGAAACTCAAACCTGGTTAAGTTGTCATTATAAGATTATTTCACCGGAGAATATTGTTATATTCTCCATCTTGTCAGATGACTTTTTACACGTTAGACTAGAGGTTGTGGAAGAGCAAATGTGGAATTACAGTTCATATGTGTAAGAGAAATTAAGAAAAAAAACCAAAAAAAAAACCAAATAAATAAATGAAAATAAAAATTAAAATTAAAATAAATAAAATTAAAATTCTCAGGCAAGGGCAAAGGGGGTAAAAAAAATAGGTGTTAGAAACATTAAGAAACAGGAGCAGGGTATTCCTGTAAATCAACCCATCCCAATTTGAGCACATGCCAGGATTCCCATAACAGATGGGATTTTCTAAATAATCTAAGCTCTTAAATTATATGACTATCCCCATATATATTCTTCATTTACTCTTATTACATATGTTAATCATCTCACCTGGAGTGATTTTAGACATTCTCCTTAAAATAGATAAGAATCAAGAGCTAAGCATCCATGCTATTAAATATACAAGGTGCATATGATAAGTTTCCTGACTTTTTTCATATGGGCATTTAAAATTGTCGTACACTCTTGAAAATTCATTATCTTATTGCTATTCATCTTATGAGATGACTGACCAATTTTTATGATTTCAGCTTTAAATGAACAGCTACAGCAGCAATTCAAATACACCCTACTAAAGCCTGATTGTCACAGATGGTGAATTTCAAAAATGCAATCTGACACTTTAGAAGAATGATATGCCATAAAATTCTGTTTTAAAATTGGAAAAAATGCCACAGAAATGTATGGAATACTTCAGGCTGCTTTTCAACCATCTTGCATGAATTGAGCATCAGTTTATGCGTGGCATAAGAGATTCAATGAAGGTAGGAAGTCTGTGAGGGATTATGAGAGGTGTAGGAGAAGTAAGGATGTCAATATACCAGAGTTGATGGGCTAAAGGGTTAGGGTTAGGGTTACTATGTTGAGGTTTTAAGGGAGTTCAGGAAGAAATTCCGTTGGAAGAGGCCAGCACTCTTCAAATCGGGTCAGTGGCATTTCCAGCAGGACAATACACCAGTCCATAACTCCATCCTTGTCACAGACTATTTGACCAAGATGGGCATCAAGACAGTTCCTCAGCCTCCCTATAGTCCAGACCTTGCTCTCTGTGACTTTTGGTTATTCCCTAAGCTCAGAGGCTGTCGTTATAAGGCAATTGAGGAGATGAAAGAGACTGTGACGAAGGTCATTGACATGCTCACACAGGAGGACTTCCATGGTGACTTCCAGAAGTTTTTGGAGCGGTATAACAAGTGCATTGCAGCCAGAGGAGATTACTTCAAAGGGGACTAGAGTTTCATGTGTGTACTATCAATAAAAGTGCCCATACGATAAAAGTCTGGAAACTTATTTAATGATCCTCATATATATATACTTATGTATACTAATAAAAATACTTATATATACTAATATATATACTAATACATATACTTATGTATACTTATATATATACTTATATCTATACTTACATATATACTTATATATACTAATATATATACTTATATATACTAATATATATATACTTATATATATACTTATTTATATACTTATATATATATGTAGCATAGGCGTATGCATAAGTCATTAGCAAGGACAGGTATGCCATATGGTCGATCAGGCTTGTGTTGGAGGGTGTGAAGGTTGATATAGAAAAACCACATGAACACTTTAGTATTTTTCTTTAGGGTTAATAGCTGATTCGCTACTGGGAGTTGTCTGATAAGAGAGAGAAAGACTGGTTTATATATTTTATTCAAAAGGGTGTGGCATCTCTTTGGACAAAACTTAGACTCAATTTCCCTCAATGCCGGCTGCTGAAATTCAGTTCAAACCTGAGTCACACCCTTATTTCCCCTGTTATGTCAGGGGCAAGGAACATATCCATTTCCAGTAGTTTCCCACCTGACCAGAAGATTTGGAACCTGTTTTTTTTTCTAGTCATTTTTGATTACCATAGTCATTCACCTGTGACTGGCCTAACTCATTCAGGGGTCAACAGGCCATTCGTAGATTGTCAGCTTTTTCTTATTTTTTTTTCCAATTTCAATTTTCTAAGAGTTAATTAATAACATTACATATATACTTATTTATCGGTAGTAATATATATATTCTGTTTCTCTTGTAGCTCTGCTAGAGAGGCTTTGAATATACTAATTGTATACCTTACAAAGGGGTAAGACCCCCCCCCAATAGGGGTCTCCTGAGCATGACAGTAAACTGCATTTGATAGTGAGGTTTCAGTTCTGTAAATTTGGAGAGTGTGGAGTACTCCATTGCCATTACTCCCTAATCCATTCTGCCTCAAAATGGTAGTATCTGTTATGATCCCATCTATGGATGAAATAGATCTGTTTAAAAATTATGTGTATTCAATTGAACTTCAAGCAAAAAAAAAATTTCTATTATACAACTACACAAAAAATGTAAATCTGAACATATCATATTTACCAACCCCTCCGCTCGGGCAGGATATGACCCAAGGTCAATTTTTAAGCGGAGTTTAACAGGTTTGAATTCAGAGTTTTCCTTCTTGTAGACTAGTTGCCTCACCAAGGCTGAAGAACCGAGTCTGCCCTACTATTTACTCATTGCTGGAAGAAGAATAATTGAATTCATACCTTTCCCAAGGGTATTAGTGCTATGTGAAATGCAATCAGTCTCGTCCAGGATTTGAACTTGTGTCGCCGTGTCCATTTCCTACAACAATAACCATTACACCACAGGCACCTCCACATACACCACGGGCACCTCCACAAAATCTAAACATGTAATCAAAATGATTCTCTAACCTCCAAGCATAAAATAACCCCAGACAAGTTTACTTGCAAATAAAATCAATCAATAAATCAATCAATCTCTATTTTGTCTTGCTTGGCACAGAAAAATTCATTTTCAACAACATTGTCTCTAGAAATGAATGTAATGGTTAGAAAGTTTATTTTACAGATCAAATATTACTGAGTTGTGAGTTTGACTCTCATTGGATGTCTTGTACTCGTGACCTTCTGATAAATAAAACAAATCCTTGTTATCTTTCAATGGTTATTTTTCTCATCAATAGATCCTACCCTAATCAATGAGTGGCAATAATTTCCTGACTGAAGTATTTGATCCTAACCTTTGACCTATGAGGTTCTACCACCTTGCATCAGTTGGGGAATGCTGTTGACTTGCTTTTAGATTCACCTGCCTTGCTTCACATCTGCCATGCTGTATCCCATGGTTCCCAGTGCTACTTGCTTGACTTGTATGACTTGTATAATGCCCTTTTCCCAGCTAGAATCTGATATCCAGAGACAAGCTGAGGCAAGATGACTGAATGATTATGGATGCCACATGTTCTATTGGCATAGAGTTTGACCTCTCTGATAGGAAGGGGTGGCTGTTATTTAATTGTTGCAGAGTCATTCATCTCCAGTACTATTCTTGATCATGTGAATTTTCCCTTCTATTTTAAAAAAAAATTACCAAATAATATCCATTTTAATTGTATAATGTTCTGCTAAGAATAATAAAATCTGGTGTCTTTGGTTTTGAAGAAAATCAAATTTTTATAAAAAATTGTCAGAAGTGTACTGGTAATATAGATAATATTGTATGTGGGAAGTAAAGACTTTTATTTATTTGCATTGGAAACTACAACAGATCAAGGAAGTACAATAACACTATTGGCGGGAAAGGCATTTTGGTTAACATGCTAGATTGCATCTTCGTTATAAGTGAGTTCAAACTCCAGTCATGTTTTCAGATTGCTACCCTTGGGAAAGCCATGAACCACACAGTTATGGGTTAAATAGTACCACTACTGTTCTACAACAAGGATGGCTTTGGCATTAGATAATCCACAAAGGTTGATATGCCATTAAATAAAGAAACTGGTACCAATAACTCTGTGGGATAGAGCAAGTTTTCAGCCACAAAACATCACATTTCCATCTACTATCACAACCCTTGGTAATGCCTTTTTATAACTGATGAACAAGAATCTGTATGTGTCTCTTGTCAGATAGGTTCTCTGAAAGTAATTTTTTTTTCTTCTATTATGTTATCCCTCAACATCAGAGATGGGTGTTAGAGGTATGGCAATAGAGGTTGAACTTTACTGCCAATATTTCATATTTGTTTTGATACTGATAGCTGCTGATTGGCAGTCTGGAAAAATGGTGTCTGACATAATGTCAATGAATTCTTTGAATTGCACCCATTGACAATCATGAATGCTTGCTGGATGCTTACAGAAACCAAATAGGTGATTTGAACAGTTAGACACTGGGTAATGTATTTTAGCAGTAATGATGTAAGTGACAAGCCATGTTCACTCATAGCTGTCAACTTATGAAATGAAAAGTGTCTTGATCATTGACTGATTGATTTTAATGGCATATTAACCCATCTGGGATTATTTTATGCCTAAAGGTTTTGGGGATTGCATACATTTATATTTATATTCATATTTTTTGTGTATCTGTTTCTTAATATAATCACTGATACATTTTCAATGTCCCACAGTATTTTTTTACCTATAATCATTTGTTTGCAGACAGTTGCAGGATAACAAGTATTCATAAGAGAAATAATTTGCACACTGTTGTATGGTTTCAAGTATTCCTATATAATACTAATAATTTATACATAATTATGTGGTTTTAAGTAATTATTTCTATTTAATCATAATCATTTGTTTGTAAACAGTTATATGGTTTCAAGTTTCTAATAATAATCTTGAGGAAACAATAATAGCTTCAAGTAACTATTCTTTATACAAATAATTTACACTTAGTTATATAGCATTAAGTATTCCAATCTAATATAAATAATTTGCTCACAATTGTATGGTTTCAAGTATTCCAATCTAATACAATTAATCAGAACACAGTTGTATGGTATCAAGTATTCCAATCTAATACAATTAATCTGTACACAGTTATATTGTTTCAAGTATTCCTATATAATACAAATAATCTGAACACAGTTGTATGATTTCAAGTATTTCAATCTAATACTAGTAATTATAGGATTTCAAGTAATTATTTCTATTTGATAATAATAATTTGTTTGCAGTTATATGGTTTCAAGTAATTAATATGTTTGAATTCTGTAAAGGAAAGATGAGCAAAGGGCCAAATTGGCCAATCATAGCTCTTCTGGAGGTCACATGAGACAAGCGGTCACAAGGAATCATCCTCTTTTTGCCACTACTCGGGCTGGCAGTTCTAGCTAAGACTGCATCATATAAACCCCAGACAGCGATGATTCTGTAAAGGAAAGATGAGCAAAGGGCCAAATTGGCCAATCATAGCCCTTCTGGAGGTCACATGAGACAAGCGGTCACAAGGAATCATCCTCTTTTTGCCACTACTCGGGCTGGCAGTTCTAGCTAAGACTGCATCATATAAACCCCAGACAGCGATGATTCGGGCAGCATGTCCACCACCTAGCAGCTGAGAGCACACAAATACAACCACTAACATGAACCTTGCAACAGAGCCCTAACAAGTCACCAGAAACAATTAAACAGCTAAGTTTCTGCAGGCATATTTATCTAAAACTTTACCCAACCAAACTCTTAAACTCTTTTGCTTGTTTTGCCTCTTGTATCTACCTGTTGTATATTGTGTATATGTTCAGTAAGCCTTTTGTAGTAGCAAAAACTCATTTGCGTCCTTTCTTCAAAAGCAGCGCCCATTTCCTCACTGCGTTCTAAGTATGGTTCATTCTCCTAGAAAAGTTTGGGTTTAAACAGTGCTTTTCCCAGAGACAAAAATCCCCAGAAATAATAATCCTGAGTAAACAATTTTAGCTTCAAGTAACTATTCTTTGTACAAATAATTTTCACAAAATTGTATGGTAGCAAGTATTCTTATGAAATACAAATAATTTATACACAGTTGTATGGTTTCAAGAATTCTTATCTAATACTAATAATTTCCAAACAGATATCTTTGACTCTCTGATTGTACTCTAACAGTACTACCACTTTGGGTCAGAGTGGGCCAGGGAGTAATGGCCATGAAGGAGTATTCTACACTCTCAAGTGTTTCAGAACCAGAACCTCACCAATAGATGTAGTTTAGTGTCATAACCAGGGCACCATCTAAGTACAGAGCAAACTCGTCATTGCTTCACCTCAGTGACTTAGTTGGTGTTTTCAATCGGACTTTGCTGTAAGCTGTCCAACACTGTTGTTGTAATTTACAAAGCTTTTTTTTTCTTAGATGTAGCACAAGGCTGCATGAATGGGGCACCCAATGAGAATCGAACTCACTCGTGCAGGTTGGCTAGTCCACCTTGCTAACCTTTACACCACCCGAGGTGCCCTGTCCAACACTGTTGTTGTGTTTACTGCATTTGTGGCTTCTTTGGTTTGGCTTTTTTGTTTAATGGCATATCAACTCTTTATATGTTATTTAACGCCAAAATTTGATTCATTTGTAAATGTTTGATAATTATCATTACTTTGTTTTCAACATTCTAATGCACTAATTCGTGTATATTCATTTGTTTGCACATAGTTATATGGTTTCAAATATTACCATTAAATACTAATAACTTCTAAAACAGATCAATTTGACCCAAAGATGGGACACTAACGGGTTCTACCACAATGGGTCAGAGTAGACCTGGGAGTAATAGCAATGAAAGGGTTTTCCCCAGATCTTCAGAACAAGAACTTCATTATCAGATACAGTTTTGTCATACTCAAGTCACTGTCATACTTTCTGTAGTGAATAGGCGGCATTACTTTTGGAGCGCCCCTTGTTTTTAAGTGTCCTCAGTTTTAACCACTGTGCTGAATCTCTCTCTCTCTCTCTCATCATGGAAGCGGAAGTGATGGCGGCCCGTATTGCATACAAGGTCAAGGCCGTTGTCATTTCCATGATGTCTGCTAGATTTGGTTAGTGACGTCCAAAAATTTAAGAGCTGCGGCTTCGTTAAATCTTCTTAGTCTTCTTTTTTTTTTCTTTTTTTTTTTTTTGATCCTGGAGGGTTCCTCGTACCGGACAAAGGAAGCTAAAAACATCAGTGGGGGAAAGAAAATCCCCTTTTAAAAAGGATGTTAACTCGTGTTTCTACTGTTTTTTTTTAATGAATCCGAATAGCCGTCGTAGAAGCTGTGTAATCTCGGCTCGAGCCGGCCATGTGGTCGCCTGTTTTGGCAACTTCATGGTTGTATGGGGAGGATATCAAGTCAGCGAGGTAAAATTGAAAACTTTGATATATCTATATATTTGTATGTTAAAGTAAATATTCTCTTAAAAATAAACAAAAAAGAAGAAAGAAATCGCCACCAAGTATATATGCCCTTCTTTGTTTATTTCATCCTTCTTGCTTTTCGGGACTTACCTTGATGTTTTTAAAGATCTTTTTTTAAAAAACTCCTTTTCTTCATCTGGACATGAAATTCAATCATTTATTTATTTATCTAGAAAGTTTGAATTCATTATAACGTTTCCAATTAATTAAAAATCAAAGAATGATTAGATCTAAGTTTTCCCTTTTATTTCTCTCGTCATCATCGCCATTTTAAAATATATATACAAATATATATATATATATATTTTTTTTTTTTCTCAAGTCTGGACTCAACACTTTTTGTTCTTATATTTATATTGTTTTTAATATTTATTTACTTAATTATTCATTAAATTAATACCGAATTATCTTTGGTCTAATTTCAAAAGATATGTTTCTATTGTTGATTATTAGTAATAATTATCGATTAAATGTCCCATTTTCTCTCACTTTGTCAACATTATTAATTTTTGACTCCTTAAGTTTTTATAGGATAAAAGCATTTCTCCTTTGTGTATTTAGTATAATAAATTTTTACTTTAAATATTATACGGTAGTTTGACAAGAAAAAAAAGACAAAAAAAAAAAAAAACAGATCCAAAACGAACACTTAAAGAATAAAAAATATCACGAGAAATACACTTTTTTTTTTCTTTTCATTATTTCTATTATTCTCCATTGTTAAAACTTTTTAATTACACAGCAAAAAAATGAGTATCTTTCTTTCTTTCTTTCTTTCTTTTTTTTTAATTATGAAGCAGTTTTTAGATAAAATTAGAAGTTGAAATTCCTGTTCTTTTCTTTCTTTCTCTTGTTAATCAAAATTCAAAATAAAAAATCTTTTTATTTTTTAATTTTACTATTTTAATGTGTTATTTGAATTCATCATAAATGATGAATCTTCCAAACAACTTCCACTTTTTATCAGGAATAAAATAGTGACGATTTGTCAACTTTTATGATTTTATTAACCTTATTAATTTTTATCTATTCATCTTATTCCTTAATATTAATCTATTAAATTCATGTTAGGGTCTCTAGCTAGATATAGTTTCTTGTTTAAAAAGTATCTATCACTTTTCTAAAGATTAACTTTTTCTCCCCAGAGAAATTATCAATTATAATATATCATCAAAATCTAAACTTTTTTTTTTTTTTTTTTTTTTTTTTTTGTGAAACATCATCAACTGATATTAATTGCATTCCTAATTTACTGTTTTTTTTTGTTTTGTTTGGGGGACTTAAGTGTTACTATTAGCACGATTTTGAGTTATTTTACTAAATTCAAGTACATCAAATTAGTTTTTAAAAACAGTTAAATGTATTTTTTATCATTCTATTTTTTATTTTTTTTTTTTTGTCATTCTGTTGTGTATTTTAATTTTTTTGTGTGCGTGTGGATTAATAAGTAGACTACACAACCTAATCTTTCTTGCTTTCTATTTTCTTTCCTCACACACTCGGCTTACACAATAATCACCAGTTTATTTTGTATTTGAAATATTATTTTATCTCCCCAACTCTTTTTTTTCCTCCATTTTATTAAATAAATAGATTCTTTGATAAATTGAAATCACATGTTAGCATACTGGATGTGGAGGTGGGTAAAAACATTATGAAAACATCGAATTATTTATTAAATTGCATTTATATTTTTTATTAGCTTATGTTACATTTTTAAAATATTTTGTTAATTTTTAAAAATAATTTCAATAACTTTTTTTTAACCAAAAAATGTTTTCTTCAGGATTGTTACATTTCTTTACAAGAAAAAAATATCAGTTATTTATTTTTCATAAATAGTAAATAATTCAGTCACGTGGTTATCATGTATTTTTTGGGGAAAAAGTGTTTGTCAAAAAGAAAGAAAGAAAAAAAATCCTAGCTTATTAACACGGCATTGATAACTGACTTTAAAATTATTGAATTTTATTATTTAAATGTTATTCAAATATTTCTTTTGGGGTGTAAAATATAATTATTTCTATATTTCAAAACGTTTGTTTAGTTAAAAAAAGAAAATGTAATCAAATCTCCGTCTCGTGTCTGCATTGCCAAAACTATTTAAAGAATGATACTTAAATATTTTATTTTTTATTATGTTTATATTATATAAAAAAAGTAATTAATATTTTTTATTCTAAAAGTAAACTCTTTGCTACGTGGGTAAGCTAGTGTTTGTTTTAACTTTTTTTATTTTTTTATATTTTAGAATCACGCGAACCATTTAGATGAATGAAATAAACTATGCATTTTATCTTTTTTTTTAACTGCTAAAATATCTTCATTAAATTATATAAATAAATGGATAAAAATGTAACAAATAAATAAAAATTTAAAAAGCGACATTAGGGAATGAAAATAAAAATACGAAAAGGTTAGGTTTAAACACGATACTTGTGTTACTGTTAACATTTATAGAAATAGAAAGAAACGTGTTTTGGGCTTTTTCCAAAAATAAATAATGAAAAAAAAGAGGACTTTTTTAGTATATTTTAAAACCCCGGGGATGGGAGAAGCACTACTAAAAGTTTGATACCAGGGTAGAGTATAATTTATTTAATGAAAAATTAAAGTCAATAATTTTAACAATTTTGTTATCCTAGTCACAATTGTCATTGACGTCCTTTATTTTAATTTTTTTTTTTTTTTTGGTCTGGCTGCCTTGTGCTTATTTAAAAATTTGACTACCAAGTAATTATCCAAGTAGGTTATTGATACTAACTTTCATTTTCACAAAACTAGTAATTAACGTTACACGCTTAAAAATTCACAAATTACCTTGTATGTAACTTCTTTTTTCTAATTTCTGATAAACTCACGCTGGTTATATGGCTTATCTGTATTGTCGATAAGATTTGTTTAGTCTGAAGTATCGAGCACTTATTGATTATCAAAATCACGAAAAGTGGTCTGCTAGACTAGCTCCTTACACTATGAGGTGTAAAAACTTAGCACAAGGCTGTAAGTATAGGACACTTCGTGGGGATCAAACTCACCTCCCTGTAATTGATATTCACGATAAACTTGATGGTGTGGGGGGAGTATGTAATTTGGTTATTTCAGTAGATTGCTCTCTAAATTATTCCCACCACAAACACAAGACACAAGCTTACACACAAACGAAGACACAGACGAACACAAGCCACTAAGCCAGTAGCCGATACTATGTCCAACCAATTCCTTTCCTTCCTCAACTAAAGTTCATGACCGCTTTTCAAATGGCCGAGAATTATATTCAAAAGGAAAACCCGATAAACTTTCTTTCATCAACCAGACACGCTGTCACCACAATCATAAAACCCGCTATAAACTTAATGTAAGTAAGAACGACTTATTTACGGACTCTGATAACATGAACATACACACATCTTTCAACAAATTCATTCTTTTCTTCAAACTTTATTTTCCAAAAGGCCATTTACACATCTTGTATTTTATTTGTTTTCATATTCTGTTATATGCATATTAAATTGTTTGTTGTTTAATGTTCGTTGTGTTCTATTCCATTTCTTTTGCGCGATTGTAAAGTTTTGTGTTGTGTTTGTGGTGGGAATAATTTAGAGAGCAATCTACTGAAATAACCAAATTACATACTCCCCCCCCCCACAATGGCCATTACCTCAAAACTAGGTGTATTATTGGTATACGTTAGTATACAGACTTCACGCGAGAAAAAAAAAATTCAAACTTCAAGTATATATTTACTCAGCTCGTCCGCCATCAGAGGAATGTGACACAAGATCAATTTGTTAAGCAGAGTACAACTGAAGTTGAAGAACCCTGTCTATCCTACTATTTATCTATAATGGGGGGGGATGGATTCATATCTTTCTCAAGGCCATTAGCACAAATTGAAACGCTTAACCTTGTCCAGAATTTGAACTTGGATCACTGATTTCATTATCTTCAACAATAACCTAACGTGCCTCCTATTCAATTTCATACGGCCCAGTTGACTGGGGCTGTAAAATACGCCAACTGCATCTCTGCTGGGTGTTAAGACCTCCCCTTGAGTGTCCTGGATATGACGTTAAACACTGATAGTGAGGTGCCAGTCATGCTAGAGTTTTGGGGAATGCGGAGTACCCCTTCATTGCCATTGCTCCCAGATCCACTCTTGACTGAAGTGGTAGCACCTGAAAGGGTCCTATCTATGGGTCAAATAGAACTGTTTGACATTTAAACTGTGTGCAAACAAATGATTTGGGGGCTAAATTGAATTGTTTGAAATAGAACTGTTTGATCATTTAACTGTGTAAACAAATGACATATTTAATTGAACTGTTTGTGATATGTAGCAATACTTCGAACCATTTAAATTTCTTGACTTATGCTAAATTGAATTGTTTGAAATAGAACTGTTTGATCATTTAACTGTGTGTAAACAAATGACTGATATTCAATTGAACTGTTAGTGATATGTAGCAATACTTGGGATCTGTTAATTGCATTCAAAAGAATGAGCTTAGGCTCATTTTAAAAATGTTATCAACAAAATGTGTTTACAAATCATATATATTTAATATATATGTATAAAGAGGATTTGGCATTAAATAACCTATAATGGTTGATATCCCATGAAACCAATTTCCAAGTATGATGAAATCATTTATGTTTTTTGACTGGTACTTTTACTTATCTATAGATTCATCCATCAGCTCTGTGTAGACACTGGATTCTGACTAGAGGACCTGCTAGGAGTGATGGTTGATTGGGATGGATGGCAATAGTCAGGAAACTCCATGTTATCAGCTTGATGATGTTCTACAAGGATGGATAACCCACAAAGGTTGATATTATCAGGTTTTGTCCCAGTCCCTACTTAGTCAATGAATTTCTACTGTTACTATAGGCAACATGTGTCCATCTCTTGTCTCTTCATTTCGTCTTAACAAACTCAGTCTATAAAACACTACAGATATGCCATTAAATAAAAAACCAAACCAAACCAAACAATTTATGCACAAAAATACTTGTTCTTCCCTACAAGGACACAACCAATATCTATTTATAGATTCAAAAATTTTTATGACTACTACTTCAAGGGTTTCCTGAAAAGTTCTTGGTCTGACCTAGAAAGTAAATTTTTATATATGTATCTATGTATTGCACCACACCATGGTAAAATGAGTTGTAAACTGGGAAATATGGGTTTAATATTTAACAATTAAAATGAATATAAAATTTGGTCGCTTTTTGACTGACACTTCTTTGTAAATCAATCATTGATGTTTACTAATGAAGGGAATGAGGTTTTAAAAAGGACCTTAAAATTCAGAGTAAACAGGAGGGGAAAAATTCATTGTCAATGATTCTTCAAAGGATTCTAATTTGTGGTGAGTTGTCTCTTGTCTACTCAGACATCATCTATTAATCCCAACAGTTTCTAAGATGTTAAGGTGATACTTTGTCCAAGCCCTCTGTGGCGCAGAGAACACTTTGGGATAACTTTTTGGCATGTATTTGTATTTAACAAGTGTTCTCAAATGGCAGATTAATTTGTCTTTGAATACCCAGATGATATTATTGATGCATGCCTTTAGGTAGAATTTACTTATATGTGTGACTATAAGGAATTAACGGCTGCCACCCACGTAATGCAAAGCTCTTCGAACGAATTGAGCACTCTGGTATCTGATAGTGCAAAATGTAAACAAATGAAAGCTAATACAAATGCATTATAATTCCTGAGCATGCATATGTCATTGAAATGGCTGAGTGGTTAGATACCAAGTCTAGCATAAAGTTAGGTGGCTTGAAGCGGCCAGTGTGTCTGGCCACACTGAAGAGTTGTAATACAACAAAACAGTCTGTCTGTGGATGACATATATATATATATATATATATATATATATATATATATATATATATATATTATGTGATCATTTAATGAAAGTTACAAATTCATTATTATAATTTCATCTGTTTGTATCCATTTATATTACTGACAAATAATCATCTTTACATGTTACAGACACTAGACAACAACAAAAGAATAGTTGCATCATGTTACATGACATGATAACTTTGTAATCAAATTCAATGTAACAGTTAAGGAATGATGACAATATGACATACTGTACTATCCAACTATTCCAGATACATGAAATGTGTCTACTAGCACTTGGCTCCCTAGGCAACTGCCCGTTTTGCCACCACTTTGGATTGGTCTTGTTATTATTTTTAATAAATAAAATTAAAAGCAAATTCTTGGAATACTGCTTATTCGTTATATTCTAAAGTTAAGCTTAAACTAAAATCAGATATTTGCCAAATTAATTTTTACCCCTTACTCATCAAATATTCACAGTTAATACTTTTGAAAAACTTTACTGTATCTTTGAAGGCAGGTTTTTTAAATAGATGTTAAGTACATTATTTGGGGCTTGTTTAGAATATTCTTAGGTGTGTGCATGTATGTATATTATTGCTTATACACCTATACTAATTTTTTATAAAAAGTTAATTCTCTTCTAAACCAAAAATACCAGGACTTTATTATTTCTAGTGTAACATAATACAATCAAAGCTGATAATATTGAATATTATTTATTACCAAACTCGACAACATTGAAACTCTGTAAGCAAAAATAAAATTTTATATATATCAAACCAAAGCAAGCTGCCTTGTCTTAGATTTGAACTTTATTCATAGTGTCCAGTTCCAATAACGATAACAGTTGCACGACCAGCTCCTATGACGATAACCATTATGCTACCAGTTTCTACGACAACATGCATCGCTGTCAATCTCTGTTGTACATAAATGGTCGTTGATACCCCAGGAGATGAGAATCCTTTTTAAGGAACCTCTATATCTCTTTGAGCCCCATTTCTCCAAGAGCTAAAGACTAATTCTAGTTCATGTGATTATAAACATTATGACACACTGCCTAATACGGATGATCAAAGACAAAAGTGCTGATTCATATATAATCCAATTATTTTTGACTGTTTGTGTGTTTTTGATAATTTATTACATTATCAAATTACTGATGTTAATTTTAAATTAGCTGTATATCATCATGTCGTGCTGCTAGCACGAATTTCCTTAACTCTCTCTCTCTCTCGCCATCCGTCTCTATCATCCATCACTTCTGGTAGGTCTTCCAGACTACATCCTGTGTCCATACAGAGCTGTTGCAGATAGGTTCTAGCTGGTCATCCTACACTTGCGCATCCGTGTGAAGGGTTCCATGGCAGAACATCATTTAAGCATTTGTCCTTGCTCCTCCAGCAGTGTCCCACATGCTTTGTTTGTCTAATTTGATGGTCTTCGAAATGGGTGGTAGGTTTTTATTTGATTATTCATTTATTCACTATTTATGTATAAGTATTATGTAGTACAGAAATGGACCACATAAAACGTGACTCATTATCAGGCAAGATACACGACTAAAAAAAGTTGAAAGTTATTTTTCAAGGTAACTCAACCATTTTTACTTCTGAAGACCATTTGCCTTAGAAATAGGAAATTTAAAAAAATTTTTTTCAATTTTTAAAAAGATCTTTTCTTTAAAAAAAAAAAAAAAAATGTAAGTTTTATTATGACTTTATCATTGATATCGATGGGATTAGCACACACTGCTGTTTTGATATATTACATAATAATTTAAAGAAAGAATATGAACACTTGAAAAATCAGCATATTCATAGCTCAGTCAGTTGGGGCTGTAGAATACACAAACTGCAATTCTGCAGGGGGTTCTTTGTTTGGCTTTTATGGCATGTCAACCTTCATAGGTTATTTAATGCCAAATTCTGTTGTATATGTTTAACCAAAGGTTTTTAAATGAATGCTTTGTCGATACCATTTAAGATTAGTGGGATCTCATTTGTTTGCCGAGGATTAAATTATTTCAATTCATCGTCTTTTTCAGTACAATCCTGCAGAGGGCTAAGAACCCTATAATGAGTGTCCTGGATATGATATTAAATCATCTGATGGCAAGGCTCCTGCCTTGGATCTTTGGAAAATTTGGAGTACCCTTCAATTGCCATCATTCTCAGGTCCACTCCAATTTGAGTGGTAGCACCTAATAGGGTCCTATCTATTGGTCAAATAGAACAAAAGATGTGTGCAAACAAATGACTAATGTTAAATTGTGACTGTTATATAGCAATCATTCAACTGTGTGCATAAAAGAGCTCAGGCTTGTTTAAGAATGTTATCTACAAAATGTGTTTACAATTCTACATATATATGTGTGTGTGTGTGTGTGTAAACCGGATTTGGCATTAAATAACCTACAGTGGTTTATAAGCCATGAAACCAAACCAAACCAATGTATTCAACATGAATTCAAGTATTAAAGTGAAATTAGAGAGGCCATTCAATACGCACTATGTGCTTATAATTTTTCTACCTGTGGCTCATGGGCAGTTTTTTACCCATGATTTATGTAAGTTTTCTGGGTATTTTTTTTTTTTTTAATCATGGATATGCAAACATTTTAAGGGTTGAAATGAAATTCAATTGGGACATTGATGTCTTAGTGAAAGGGTTAAATATAATCACTTCTATGTATTACTTTTTTTTTTTTTTTTTTTTTTTTTTTCCCCCCAACGTTTGCTTTTGGAACAGCAATGGTTTGTAATATAAGAAACATGAAAATATTTTTCTTAGACTTTCGTTGCTATAAACATACAGCTTCTAACAGAATGATTTACTAAAAATAATCCATGGGACAAACAAACATAATTTGGCAAATTTAATTTGTAAAAAGTTAGAATTCTGTTTCATGATTTATGTAAGCTTTCTGGTGATGATTTTTTTTTTTTTTTTTAATGACCAAGGCTATTGTGCTCCTACACATTGATATTATGAAAATGTAGATTTTGAAATAAAGGTCATATGTGTTTGATATATGAGAAAGGTTATTATATTATTTCTGTGTCATTACATGTCACTTTAGATAAAAATCAAAGATTATAATCTCAAATTTAAAAATCACTTTAGGTCTGGAAAATACCTCCACCCACAAAGTATCACATGTGAAAACAATAGAGCTTTTTAAATATGTCCATTAATTTTAATAAAACTCAAAAGAAAAACTGTCTAGATTTGGAAATTAAGGGATAAAACAAAGGAGAATTAGGATAATTTGGGATAATGACTTATTTTGCCATCAAATTACATGGGTGATTACAAATATCGACTTTTTTCACAGCCTTAGTTGATCATGTGACTTATTGCTTCAGTGACTTCTGGTATTACAGTTGCTAGGAAACAAGTGCTAGCTTTCCTCATCTTTGTCTATATTTGCTTAGCAAAGTATGTGGGTCTAAAGAAAGAAAAACAATCTTAACCTTTTCACTACCAAATTAGATTGAAATTGTTTAAAAATAATTTATTTAAAAAAAAGGGGTGGAAAAAAGAATCTTTGTGCTTTTAGCCTTTTTCAGATAAGTTCTATCTTTAACCACAAAGGTTAATATACCATCAAACAAAAGAATCAGACCAAACCCTCCTTAACTCTTTCACTACCAAGCATAGATTTACATGGCCTTGGTGGCCAGTATAAATTCACTTTGCACTCAGTGAATCAATGACGAGCAATGCTCACTTTTGACAACCATTGACTAGCATATATTTGCATTGCACTTAGCCTTTTTGGCCTGGTGAATCGATGATAAGCAATGACCCACTTGCACCTGATCTTTGGGCCTAGTGAGCACCTGATCCTGGAGGGAGGAAGACATCTCCCTCCCCCCAGGCAATACCCACTTTGTGAGGGTAAGTCTGTTTTTTAGCCACTTGGGACCAAGCATTTTTGAAACCAGCTGTATGTGTTTTAATTCATATGCGGTCCCCACATTATAATGACCTTGTGTCAAATCCTACTTGGAAGGAGGTATGGATAAATACCAACTCTTTCATTACCTTTTTTTTTTTTTTTTTTTTTTTTTTTTAATTATGGATATGCAAACACTTTAAGGGTTAAAATGAAATTCAATTGGGACGTTGATGTCTTAGTGGAAGTGAAAAGGTTAAATATAATTACTTCTATTAATAAATTTCTCCCCCCCCCCCGGTTTGCTTTTGGAACAGCAATAGTTTGTAATATAAGAAACCTGAAAATATTTTTCTTAGACTTTTGTAGCTATAAATATACAGCTTCTACCAGAATAATTCACTAAAAATAATCCATGGGACAACCAGACATTGGCTTAGTGGTTAGAGTGTTTGCCAATGGCCCGGGAGACCTGGGTTCAATCCCAGGTCGAGTCATACCAAAGACTCAAAAAATGGTACTTGATGCCTCCTTGCTTAACACTCAGCATCATAAGGTATGGATCAAGGGTAAAGTGGAGCAATTCAGGGAAAGGAGTAGCGCCCTCCCCTACACCTTGGAGCCTTCGGGTCACCTCGACTATGGTCACCAACTTTACTTTAATCTGTAAAAAGTTAGAATTCTGTTTCATGATACAAAAGCATGTATCATATTTATATGTGTGAAAACTTCATATTCAAATGAATTAAAAATATATATATATATATATATAAATGAACTTACGCAAAAATTCATGTCCACTGTGTGAGTGTTATAACTAAGTAGACTATCAAAGCTTGAAACAGACAGCTATGAAGAGCTGGGTGACTGCCAGGAAGCAGTAGTCCCCAAATTTGTTTGTAAACTAAGACTTATAAGTCTGTAAATAAGGTGTATTTCAATTCATTTAACAAATGGATATGTCACATTGAATTTGTTCATTACATTTTTGTGTAGTCTATCAATTAAGCAAAAAATTGAAACTATTACATTATCTTGATGATATGACCACATGATCAAAATTAGTTGAGAAAAAGTAGATGTTTCTGTTTGTTTTGATTTTGTTTTGTTGTATTCATTTAAAATCTTCATTAGCAAATGAATATTTTTTGTTTTTATTTATTATATTGGCCCAGCGGTTAGAGTGTTCGCCAATGGCCCGGGAGACCTGGGTTCAATCCCAGGTTGAGTCATACCAAAGACTTTAAAAATGGAACTTGATACCACCTTGCTTAACACTCAGCATTATAAGGTACAGTTCAAGGGTAAAGTGGAGCAATCCTGGGAATGGAGTAGCGCCCTCCCCTACACCTTGGTGTAGTAGCTATCGAAAAGGGAGCCTACAGGTCACCCTCGACTATGGTCGCTAACTTTACTTTATAACAGTGTTGGTTGTCACTAAATCACTTTGTGGGTATGTGTCAAACCAAGTGCAATATAATATGGAGAGTGCTCAATATCTAGGATAGAACTATTATATAATAATAATAAATAAATATATATTAGATATACAAGTATATATTTAATTCATGGAATTTAGACTGCGACCACTGAGTTTTATATTGTTTTTTTTTTTTTTTTTTTGTTTTGTTTTTTTTGCAAAACAACAATTATCAGGCAGTTAAGAAAATGAACTGCCTGATGATTGTTGTTTTGCAAAAAAACTCTATGAAACCCAGGGGTTGCAGACTATATTCCATGAATTATATATACACTAATTATTCAATAAATAAAGGGAATTTAAAAAGCTGAATAAATTTTTTTTTTCTAATAAATGTAAACTCTGCATTATTTTGGGATTTGTTTATAGCAAAAATTATTTTCATCTTGCAAAAATATTTTTTTTGAAGGCTGAGATGTGCAAACCATGTAAAATTTATAGAAGAATGTATGATGTGTATGGAAAAGCATGATGTTTTTAGTCAATAATGTTTACAAATGGTCTAAACCTGGGTTTGCTATGACAAGCTTGAATTGAAAAGACACTCCATAGGGTGGTAACACACTGACACTCTAGTTAAGAAAAAGTTCCTTGTGCTGTGGTTAGTAAAGAAGGGGACATGAAAAAAAAAAAAAAAACTATCAGTATTGATTTCTTTGAAAAAGATGCAACAGCAAACAGTACTCCTCATTGCCAACTTGTTAAGTATTATTCACCTTTTTTATTGAATTACCTATATATATATATGTGTGTGTGTGTGTGTATATATATATATATATATATATATATATATATATATATATATATATATACACACATACACACACAGGGTGACCCCCAAAAAACAGAAACCATATTACTTCTACAAAAATATGGGTTCTGTTGGTTTTTTTTTTTTTTTTTTTTTTTTTTTTTTTGGTCACTGTGTGTGTGTGTGTATGTATATATATATATATATATATATATATATGTCATCCACTGACAGACTGTTTCATTCTATCAGAACTCTTCAGTGTGGCTTGACATGCAGGACGCTCGAAGCTGGGATTGAAACCCATCCAACTTTACGTTAGACTAAGTCTCAGACCACTTGACCAACAAGCGGACTACGTTGGCTAAGGGAATTTTTAAGGTATTTATGTAGCAACAGCAGCAGCATCCGTTAGTTTACATTTTTATACCCTATCGGCTACCAGAGTGCTCAATTCTTTCGAAGAGTTTTGCATTATGTGAGCGGCAGCCGACATTTCCTTCGCCAGAGTGCTCAACCCCCATGGGGGAGCGTGTGTATATATATATATATATATATATATATATATATATATATATATATATATATATATATATATATAATACAGTTTTGATGTAGTAAAGTTTTGTCATCATAACTAATACAGGGTGTGGAAGCAAAATTAGGAATATTCTAGCATAATAATAAACGATTCTATCATAAAACTAGATTAATTTTTATAATTCAGGGTTTTCAGACTATTGTCTTCATTTTTGTTGTTATATTCTCATTGTTTTCACTGATATGTCCTCCGGCCTTCTTCAAGTGGTATGAAGTTCTGTGTAGGCTCCTGAGTTCGACAAGAAACACCTGAAGAAGGCTGGAGTACATATCAGCTGAAACATTGTGAATATAACGATAAAGATGAAGACAATAGTCTGAAAACCCTGAATGATAAAAATCATCAAGCTTTGTCTCAAAAATTCAGACATTTAAGATTAATTTTAAAGAATAAACAATAAAATAAGAAGGTAGACCCAAAACAGTAAATTTATGCCCACCGTTTCTTTTTTTTTTTTTTTTTTTTTTTTTTTTTTTTTTTTTCAATTATAAAAAAATATTTTGAAGGCATGCAAATAGTATTGAAGGCTACATGCCTTCAAAATAAATTCTTCAGACATTTTATTACATTCCTCATCAATAAGTCTTAAGTGAACCAATATTTGGATGGGAAGTTGCATTTGTTTTGTTTTCTAAAATGCCTCATATAGTGTAATCAAAGGTGTTATGGTCTGGACTTGTTTAATTGCTGTCTTCAGTTTTCTTGTGGACTTTTAATTCATTAGTGTGCTTTTTTATTGATGTTGTGAGGTTCTTCTTAATCACTGTAGTGAGAGCAATTAAAAAGCCTTTTCATTTTTCTGTTCAATCCTTCACTCATCTTCTTTCCTTAAAAAACTTTGTTAGAAGTTGGTAGAGAAAGAAATTTTGGCTTGGTTTTGGCATTAAGCAAATCAGATTCTTTGTCGTTTCTTTTCTTGCTCACTCATATTGGGCTGAATTTTAATAAAAAAAAAAAAAAAAAAGTGCTTGAATAACAGGGCTAATCATGAAAATTTAGATTTATTGCATTTTTCAAAAATTGGACTAATCTGACTAAAAAAAAAAAAAAAACCATTTAAAAAATTATTACATATTTTGCTTCCATACCCTGTAAAAGCCATTTTGATTGTATAATGTTTCATTAGAAATAATAAAATTCTGCTATCTTTTAGTTTATAAGAAAAGTAACTTAAAAAAAAAAAAAAAAGACTTAGGATTGTCCTTGTTTATGGGTAACACACTCACTCTCTCTCTCTCTCTCTCTCTCTCTCTGATGAAACAGTATTTTAAATTTTATCCATATTATGACTACTGAATTTAGCTATAGTTAATTGCGTCTTAAACCTCCACATTTAGTTTGGAAATAACTGAAATTAAAAATTGTGACCTTATTGTCACTGATCTTATGAAATTAGTGCTATCGGGTGTAAGAAGTTTGGGATAGACTCATTCTTGGTCCAAAATATTTGCAGAGAATAAGATTCCTCCAAAGTGGTGTCCTGGATATGATACTAAATTGCATTTGGGATTGTGGAGTATCTCTTTGTTATTATTACTCCCAGGTCCACTCTGACTAGGAGCGCTTGTAACTTTAAGGATCCCGTCTATAAATCATGTAGATCAGTTTAAAAATTATTAGTATTATATAGGAATACTAGAATCTGTATAACTGTACAAATTATTTGTGTGAGGAATACTTGAAACTATCTGTGTGCAATGATTAAAAAGAAAATGACATTTTAAAAAATCATTGCAATGCAACATTGATTACAAACATTTACAGATGAATCAAATACTGGTTATAAATACCCAACAAGAAGTTGATAGGTCATTAAATAAACCGATTGTAAAATATAACGGGATGCTCAAATATTTTTGATTCAAGCTCAAACCAAAAGTTATTTTTAAAAGGGTAATTTATAACATTCTATGAAGGATGAATATATATGACAAAAATAAAATGTCAGTCCTCTGGATGATTTATTATTTGTTTGTTATGCCTCCTTGGACATCTCCGCTTTTTACTATCTTTTCACATCACTCTTTGAAAATATATTTTGTACAGAACATATACACTATTAATACAATATCTATACAGATAAAATTTGTTGAGTAATTCATCTAATAGTTCCCAAAAAATGCCGGGGGTGGCTTCGTGGTGTAATGGTTAAAGCGATGGCAAGCGGAATCGTAATAAGCGAGTTCGAACTCCAGTCATGCTATTACGTTTATTTTTGGACAAATACCCTTGGGAAAGGTATGAACCTCCTTATCCTCCCAACTATGGGTTAAATAGTACCACTACTGTTCTTCTAGAAGGATGGCTTTGGCAGTAAATAACCTTCAAAGGTTGATATGCCATTAAACAAACAAAACCAAAAAATGCCCTCTTAAATTCTTCTTTCTATTTTTTTTTCTGAAACCATCCAATTTTAATTTTGCTGTTTTTGATCTGATTAGACAATTTGTTCTAAAAATATTTTACTCTATTAGCAAAAAATCCAAATGGTTAATTTGACATCGTTTGTGAAATGTCTTGCAATAAATTTCCAGTACAAGGAAAAATTTTGAAAAAAATGTCTACTATAATTAGAAGTGCTATTAATTATTTTAAAGTTTCAATTAGATCACTTCTTGTTCTTCTTTCTAGTAAAGTAAGTTGGCCAACCGTAGTTGAGGGCAACTAATTAGTTACTACACCAAGGTGTAAGGAAGGGCGCTACTCCTTTCCTTGGATTGCTCCTCTAACCCTTGATCCATACCTTATAATACTGAGTGTTAAGCAAAGAGGCATTAAGTAATTTTTTGGTATGACTTGACCTGGGATTAAACCCCAGTTTCCCGAACCATTGACAAACACTAATGATTAGTCTTCGGATGGCCCTTGATTACAGTTGGCCAACTCTAGTAAAGTAGTTAATTCTAATTTCTCTAATCTCTCTCTCAGTAACTGTAATCATTTACTTTTTTTTTTATTTTTGTCACTCTTCTTTGTATGCCTTCCAATTTTATTCTTTCTAATTTCATTTGTTCCATTATAAAATTTTTTAAAAATCATTTAAAAAAAACATTTTTTAAAGCATTTCTTAGTTGGCCATAAATACACTGACTTCACTTCTGTGGAGAACATCCTTCCCCAACAAATGTCTTAGATATGACACTAAACCATCTGATGATGAGGCTGCAGTCCTGGAGCTTAAGGAATGTGGAGTACCCCCTAATTGCCATTACTCTCAGGTCCACTCTGACCCAGAGTGGTAGTACCTGTTAGGGTCCCATCTATGGGTCAAATAGAATTATTTAATCCTTTAATATACTTCATCATCATCATGTCGTGCCGCTAGCACGGATATCCCTGACTCTCTCTCGCCACTTCTCCCTATCATTCATCGTCTCTGGCAGGTCTTCAGGGCTACATGCCGTATCCTCACATAGCTGCTGTATGTATGTTCAATCATTATTGGATTGCAATACTTGAAACCGTTTAACTGTGTGCAAATAGAATTTTGAGTGTTAGATAGTTAAATGGTTTTAAGTATTGCTGTGTGCAAACAATAAATAGTAATACTTAAAACCATTTAACCGAGTGCAAACAAATGAGTTCTGGCTTGTTTAAATTTGTTACCTACAAACTATTTGTTTACAAATCATATATAAAAAAGAATTTTCATTCAATAACCTACAAGGGTTGATATACTATAAAACCCAACCAACCATCATTCTACTAAACTGTGTGTTCGATAATTAAGAAACTTTTTTTTTGTTTCTTTCAGTCACGGTTGGAGAAATACTGCCTATCTCATGAACTTTGGATCTACAACTCTCTTGTACGACAATGGTATGAACTTTCTTTAAATAATTATATAGAAAATCTTTAAATATTTCTTTGTCTCCTGCAGCTGTCACGTAAAAATATCTGTTTGTTTTACTCTTAGCTGAAGAGATAGATTCTTGCCTTTTCTGATGAAATTTAGATGTGGCAATTGTTGAATTTCTTGTAATGTGCCATGTATGGATATAGTCTGATTCCTAGCACTATGCTACATGGGGATATAGTCAGATTTTTTTTTTTTTTTTTTTTATACACGAAGCCATGTATGGCCAGAGTCTAATCCCTGTCACTATGCTGCATGTAGCTATAGTTGAAAATCTTGCACCTTACCATGTGTGGCTAGAGTTGAATTCCTAACTCCTGATATAATTGAATTTCATACTATGCTTGTCTGTTTTCCATCTATTTTGCAAAGGTTATTTTTACTACAAATTTAACTGTTTTTAATTTATTTTTCATTCAGATTATTGCTATAGACCTAGATATGACACTAACAATCTGATGGTAAGGTTCCAGTAATGCTGGAACTTTGGGGAATGCGGAGTACCTCTTCATTGCTATTGCTCTCAGGTCCACTCTGGCCCGGAGTGGTAGCATCTGATAAGGGTCCTATCTATGGGTTAGATAGAACTAAACTGCATACTTATGCTAAACTGAATTGTTTGAATTAGAACTGACTAAACTGAATAGCTTGAAATGGAAATGTTTTTGACAATTAAACTGTGTACTTACATTAAACTGAATTATTTGAAATGAAACTGTTTTTGACATTGAAACTGTACTAACTCTAAACAGAATTGTTTGATATAGAACTGTTTTAACATTTAACTGTGTAAACAAAATCTATACTTAAACTAAACTGAATTAGCTCTGTTTGAATAAACTGAATAGCTTGAAATAGAAAACTTTTTGACAATTAAACTTTATACTTATGCTGGATTGAATTATTTGAAATAGAACCGATTATTTGTTTTAAAACGGATTTGGCATTAAATAACCTACAAAGGTTAATATGCCATAAAACCCAACCAACCATAAAATTTACAGTATTTGCTGGTGTATAAGATGTATATTTAAACTTGAAATAAAGCTATGCCATTTTGACAAAGTGTCAAATGTGCTGGTATTATGATAGGACTTCTTCTTAGTACCTTTTCCACCTTGTCAACAGAGCTTAGAATATACTGACAGTATCCCCTGCAGATGAGTAAGACCTCTTCTCTGCGAAAATGGGGGATGTACTGGGTGTGACACTATACTGCGTCTGACGGTGAAGCTCTAGTTCTGGAGATCTGTAGAGTACCCCTTCATTGCCATTACTCCCAGGTTCACTCAAACTTGTAGTACATGTTAATCAAATAGATCTGTTTGAAAATAATTTGTATTAGATAGGAATACTTAATGCTATATGATTGTAAATTATTTCTATTAAGAACAGTTACTTGAAGCTATAATTGTTTACTAAGGATTATCATTAGTTACTTGAAACCATACATATGCTTGAAAACATGATTATTATCAAATATAAATAGTTACTTGAAACCATATAAATGTGTACAAATTATCATCTGATCGAAAAAATCCGAAATTATACAACTTAGATTGGAATACCTGATATCATAAGTATGTGCAAAAAAACCTCTTGTACAACACAAAAAAATGTAAGCATAAATGTCGGATGTGTGTGCAATTCTTTAATCTTGAGATGTGAAATGGCCCCAAAGAGGTTGAGATGTTAAAATTATTTGATCAATCACTCACAAATCAAATATTGGAAAATGTGGCAGTGAAAGAGTTAAACTTATTTCTAAGTTTTGTTACTAGTCCCAAAGGTCAGATAGTGTGTTTCTTTTCTTAGAGTGTGGGTACAATGTCTATTTTGAAAATGATGTATTCCTTACTGACAAGCATCTGAAGACGGCAATTCAACAGTTGAAATTCTGTTTCTATAACAACCAACCTGTTTTAGAAAGTCCTTTTTTTTTTTTTTTTTTGTCATACAACGTGTGAAAGCACGTGCAATACCATGTCCTCATCAGCCGCCAACCAGGGGTGATAACACAGTTTTGGTAGCTCAAGGCAGTACTGCCACTCCTGGCACTACCAAGCAGCTTTTGCCACCGGACAGAGTATTAAGAGAATTATACACACACACACACACACACACACACACACACACCAGATCAATTACGAGCAGAGACTACATTGGACGTTAATCTTCATTTTCAGTGTGCAGTTTGTGCACTGTATATACTTGCATATCAAGTGACTTTTTAAAACCTAAATTTTTGCCTAATATGAGGGTGTTGCACCATATGTGAGATATAAACTTTGTGTATGTAATTAGTTAGCCATGGGTAGGCTAAGTTTGTATCTTGCATATGATGTGAACTTCTAGCTTAGGCTAAAATTTAGGTTTCTGAGTCATATGATATACGAGTATATATGGCAAGAAAACTTCTCTAATTTTAAAGGTGATAATCTGGGGTTTTTTGTTTTTTTTTTCCCCTCTCTTTTTTCAAGGAAATGTCATGTGACTGCTGGAGAAGTGCCAGAAGGCCGGTCTGGTTCCGTTGCACACATGATCGATCATTACCTCTATGTTCATGGTGGCCATACTGAACATGGCAATACAAACTCAATTTATCGACTTGATATGCAAACTCTCCAATGGCAGAAGTTGTTGACAAATCATCAAGGATTATTGCCAAGCCCAAGGGACAAACAAGCATCATGGCTCTATAAAAATAAGTAAGTTTTTTGCTTTATGTATCAATCTGTCTGTGGTGTTATCAAAAAGTATTGAGACTTAAATTTTGATTTAAAATTAATTTAAATGAAGATATATATAGCTGAGCAACTTATATAAAGTGATGATGTCTAGACATCTAGATTACTGTCTAGATGCGTACCTCGTTGAATAACTTATATAATAAAGTGATGATATCATTGAGTTTTTAAAAAAATATTATTTCAAAAGTATCAAAACTAATTTGCCTATTTGAAAAAAAAATTATGAAACTAGTTTTGATACTTTTGGAGTAATTTTTTTTTTTTTTTTTTGGTTTTTGTTTTTTTTTCTTTCTTTTTAGCAAAACATAGGATTGTGTAAGTGCAATACCCTCCATACTCACTTGACCTACAGACCAGTCAGCTGGAGCTGTTGAATACATTGACTACATCTCTGCAGAGGAGTAAGATCCCCTCAACAAGTGTCCTGGATATGACATTAAACAATCTTATGGTGAGGTTCCAGTAATGCTGGAGCTTTAGGGAATGTGGAGTACACCTTCATTGCCATCGCTCCCAGGTTCACTCTGGCCTGGAGTGGTAGCACCTGATAGGGTCCTATCTATGGGCCAATTAGAACAGTTTGGCATTTAAACTGTGTGCAAACAAATGACTGATGCTAAATTGAATTGTTAGAAATAGAACTGTTTGATCATTTAACTATGTGTATCTACAAAATGTGTTTACAAATCATATATTTAATGTATAAGATTTGGAATTAGATAACAGTGGTTGATATGCAATAAAACCAAAAAAAAACAATCACTTAACTGTTTTTGTTTAACTGAAAATTCATCTCAAGGGTGAGATCTGATGATCCAAATGACATTAGGTGCAGCTTTACGCCATATCAAAAAGTGTTTCAAATGAATGAAAACTTGTTGAAATGTGTTGAATATTAAGGAAACTCTTGGAAAATTTTTACTTTTTATTCATTGTTCATCTGTAATAAGATCATAGTGAAAGGGGGTTGCAGATACTTAGTTAAAAACTCAAGGATGTTAGTGTGTCAGATTTAAAGTCAAGAATCCGAGGGGGCGTAAATTCAAATGTCAAAACTGGCAGCAAATCCAATCCATAACAGCAAAACATTCTTTTGATACTAACTCCCCAATGAGCCGAGTTCCAAACTGACTTTTTAAAAAAGTCATGACTTTTTATAATTGATAAAGAAGAGTGAAAATGGGCATATCTGAATTGCCTATATTAAACTTGCTTGATTGTCAGTGGAGCTTTTCTTTGTCAACTTCACTGAAAATATGAATTCTTTTTTAGGTTAAGACATTTTCTTTGCTGCTTGAGTTTTGCTGCTTTTTGAACATTTCTCATGTTATTACAATTCTTGTTTGTTTGTGTGCACATAATTATTTTTTATTTTAAGATTACATTTATTATGGAATAAAGCAATTTCCTGTCCAATTTGCAGATAATAATTTTGTGGGATCTGTATTTGTTCATTTTTTATTTAAAGTTTTTTAAATTTCAAAATGATCGAGCTAATTATGAAATTCTATTTAGGATTCTTCACTCCTTCCTATTGAAAAATCATATTGTGTGTGTGTGCGTAAATAAATAGGATTTGGCATTCAGTAATCATGAATTATACCTATCAAACCAAATAACTTAACCTAACCTTGAAACCATTTAGAATTACTAATATTAAATAGCAATACTTGAAACCATTTAACTGTGCAAACAAATGAGCTCTCATTCATTTAAAAATAAAGTTACCTGTAAAATGTTCTCTTACAAATTGCATGTTCACACAAGATTTGGGATTAAATAATCCACAAAGGTTGATATGCCAATAAATCGAATAACCAAATCTTCTTTAAAAAAAATTCTTTTCAACAGGATGGAAAGCTTTTTTTTTTCTTTAATAAAAATCTGCAGACTTTTAGAGACTTGTGAGAATTGGTTTAATCTTAAGATTAAACAAAATTCAATTGAAATGAATTTTTAATTAAACCTATATATATATATATATATATATATATATATATATATATATATATATATATAATTTCTTAGTGTTTACATTTGGAGTTAAATTCTTCTCTTTACTGACAAGTTTATTTTATTTTTTAATATATAATTCATTTTATTTATTTTTACTGACTAGGCTGTTGCATACTAAAATATATATATATAATATATATATATATATATATATATATATATATATATATATATATATATATATATATATATATAAAATTTGTATTCTTTACTGACAAAGTTAAGATTATATATAGAGGCTGTTTTAGAAAAATTGATATTGTTTCATTTTGAAATGGCCATCACATGTGCTGTGTCACAGGTGGTTTGTCTATTAAAAACATAAGAAATCGTTCATGAGATCCACTTACCTTTGTATTTTTTTATTCCAATATTGATGAAAAAAACCTTATTTTGCTCAACATTAAGCCTGTCTAGTTTCATTTGCCTAGACTATGCTGTTACTCAGATGTTTCCATCTCAAATGATAGCAGCCATTTCAAAATGAAATAACATGAATTTTTCTGAGACACAGTGTGTGTGTGTGTGTGTGTGTGTGTGTGTGTGTGTGTGTGTGTGTGTGTGTGTGAGAGAGAGAGAAAGAGAGTAATAAATAAAATATATATCATCTCATCATGACATGCCGCTAGCATGGATTTCCCTGACCACCTCCCACCATTTGTCCCTATCATCCATTGGTTCCGGTAGGTCTTTCAGGCCACATCCTGTATCAGTGCAGAACTGTTGTAGATAGGTTCTAGCTGGTTGCCCAACACTTACTTGTCTGTGTTGAGGGGTCAGCAGGAGTACATCACTTATGATTTCATCCTTATTTTTTCAGCAGTGTCTCACATGTCTTGTTCGTCTAATTTGGATGGTTTTTGAGATAGGTGGTAGGTGTCCGTATAGCTGCTGTTTTGTGGGAAGTTGTTCACTACAGCTTGTAGCATTCTTGTGCAATTGCCACCAAGCTTTTTCTCCATGCTCTTCGTCAGCGTCCATGTGGTACCTCCATATAGTAGTAGTATTATATATATATATAATTTCATTCGACAAAAGTTAAGTTTTGTTACCAGTCTATTTTTTGTTACTTTTATCAACTTTTTTAAAAACTCTTTTAAAAACTTTCTAAAAACTTTTCTTTTTACAAAGACCTGTGATTAAAACTAATGGAGAACAATCAAAAAATTAACAAAAGAAATATTCCTATTTGTTTTATCACTTTTGTTCTCTCTCACATATATATGTGTGTGTGTGTATGTATGTGTATGTATATATAAGCCAAAGGGACTGCCCAAATCAATCATTAACTTTCTGAAGATGACTCTTAAGTCTGAAACATAAGTAGAATAAAAAAATAAACAACTTTAAACCTATGCCTATGTGTGTATATATGTGTGTGTGTGTATATATATATATATATATATATATAGTGAAGTGGCGTCCTACTGAGCCATGTCTCTTTATCACACTTCTTGCAAGTTGTAATACCTTTCCCCCCTTCACTCGCGTGTATATGCTTACTGCTTGCTTCTACTACTACCATATCAACATCGGAGCAGCAAGAAACACTGACATTCAAAGCTCTAGAGGAGTGGTGATTGGACAATGACAGCCGATCAGGTGTAGTTATTATGCCACTAAAAAGAAACAGTTGATCCAAGGCATGAAGCAGCCAAAGGAACACCAGTTGAAAGCTGCAGCATGATTCCACTTGGATGTGAACAATCTTTCATGCAGGAAACATCTTGTTGAAAGAAAAATCCAGAGCGAGCATGAAGTTTACTTAGAATCCTGGAATATCTTTGTTATTCCTTCTACGTGGCATTGTCTTCTTTCGACCTAGAAGATATCCACAGAAGTGCTTCTTTAATAGAGTAAAAAGATTTATGAATAATTTCACATAACTGAACAGAAGCAATGGGGTGAAAAAGGTGGAAAAGAAGTGAAAGAGTGAGAAGAATAAAATAAAAAAAAAATAAAAAAATTCTAAATAGATTTATGAATGACTAAGAAAAGAACCGTCGAACAAGATAAGTTTGTTATCCAACACATTTCTATTTGCATTCACTTATATATCAAGAAAGAATTCCGTACATACATCATTACCCAAAGAAATAGTGAAATCCCAAAATGTTTGTAATCATGTTTGCTCATTTGAAATTGTGACTTGGTGACTATTCTTTTACACCCTCAATCCCTATCTCATCCCTTTTTCTTTTCTGTTGTTATTAAAGGTTTGTTAAACTAATGTGCCTGTCTTGCCTTATTCATATCAATCATTCTGTTGCATTTATTTTATTTATCTTCCTATATATTGAACCTGGAGTAGAAGATATTCTTCATCACTCTGGTTTCTTCTTTTATTTGACTATGTTCTACTTTAATGGAGACACCCGAGTCAAAGGGAGATAACCCCGACCCGTTTTCCACTCGAAGGTTGTAACTAATATATATTTATTTATTTATTTTTGAAAAAAAATAATTTGCTCTGTGGATTTTATTTGCATTGAACTCTTCATTTGGATTACTTAAATTTAATATTCTATTTTTGAATATTTTAATTGTCCTGCTTGGAATTGTTCCTAACTCAGGATTTACTGGATTAAATACTGTCTTATATATACTTTAAATTCACTTGCGGATTTATTGATTTTAGTTTAAGGTTATTTATTTTTTGCTTTTATACTTTAAAGTCGTCTTCAGGAAGTTAATGATTGATTTGAGTGTTCCCTTTGGCTTTTATAGTGGTGACTGTTTTGATAGTGTTATGGTTCTGTTTAATTCCAGGATTTGTGTCTGTGAATGTCCTGTTCAGTTAGAGCCTTGTGCCACATCTAAGCAAAAAGCTTAGTAAATTACAACCTTTGATCTTTGCAGATGTTTTTTGTGTATGTTTACAAGAGTGTATTCTCTGTGTGTGCATGTATATGTATTTACTTTGGGGTAGGTGCTTCCTTTATTTACCTTCTCCAAAATAACTTATGAGAGTTGATATTCCCCACATACACACATTGTGTGTGTGTGTGTGTTTTTTTTTTTTTTTTTTTTTTTCTCCACCTTTTTAAATAAAAATTCCTATCTTTCTTTTCCAGAATTTATTGTTTTGGTGGTCATGGTCCTGCCATAGAAGATTATTTGTGCAACAGTGGTGAATATGTTAAAGATCACAGTAGTGGAACTGTAAGTTTGATTTTTATATATAATATATGAAAATCCATAAATTTTTGTGTGGGTGTATATTTTGTTATCGCTGTGCTATATGAATCTTTCCCTAGAGTTCTTCAATTTCAGTGTTTGGCTTGAACTAAGATTTTAATGATTTATAAAGTAAACTGTTCAACCAAATGTATTTAATAAAAAAAAAAAAAAAAAAAAAAAAATTGCTGTTTATCATGGGATGTTAACTTTATCCTAATATCAGGGGTTACTCCATATGCAAAATAAAGACTCGGCCTTGGCTAACATGCACAAAGTTTGTATCTTGTATATGGCGTAATCCATTAGTATTCGGTCAAAATTTAGGTCTTAGAAAGTCACATGATATGCAAGTATATATGGTACTGTAGTTTGAAATTTAATTGAAGAACTCTGAATTTAATAACTTTCTGTTTTATTGTTTATCAATAGCATATTTTATTTTTACCTGAAACATTAATCATAATTATTAATTTTGATTAATATTTTCATCCTCTTAATGTTTATTTTAACATAAAATTAGATATGTATTTGTAAATTCTTCCTGAATCTTATAGATTATTTTTGTATTACCAATTAAAAAACAAATCAACTTGATTTCAATTGAATTATTACAAAACTAACAGTTGATCGTATAGTCTAGGTTAAAAGTACAGTAAAAGTAATCCTTTGGCCTATTTACCAAAACTTTCCTTATTCCCCAATGATATCTGCATTGGAAAAATAAGCTCTCAAACCATTTGGCTTTGGGTTACTGTGTTTTTAACCTGGACTAATATGGTTACATAGCAGTTCCTTTTTTGTTTAGTGGCATTTACTTTTTTGTTTAGTGGCATTTACTTTTTTGTTTAGTGGCATTTACTTTCTTGTTTAGTGGCATTTACTTTTTTGTTTAGTGGCATTTACTTTCTTGTTTAGTGGCATTTACTTTTTTGTTTAGTGGCATTTACTTTTTTGTTTAGTGGCATTTACTTTTTTGTTTAGTAATAGCCAAGCGTTGCTAAATTAGAGAGAAACAACTCATTTAAACTTGCTGTTTATATAAAAGTATTTGTGCTTCAAATAATTCTTATTTCTTTCTTCAGAGTTATCCTCGTGGCTGGAACAATCAGTTGTTAATATTTGACACTGAGACAGAGCAGTGGTCAAACCCAAAATGTAGTGTAAGTCATCATTTTTAATCACCTTTTTTAGTTAAACACCTGATGACCATGAGGTTTTATTTTGCCAATTAAAACCCTGGCCGAGTCAGCTGAGACTTCAGAATACACTGACTGCATCTCTGCAGAGGGGTAAGACTCCCCTAATGAGTGTCCTGCTTTTGACCCCAAACAATCTGATAGTGAGGCTTTAGTAATGTCGGAGCTTTGGGGAATGCAGAGTACTCCTTCATTGCCATCACCCCCAGATCCATACTGGCTCAAAGTGGTAGCACCTGACAGTCCTATCTATAGGTCAAATAGAACTGTTTGACATTGAAACTGTAATTATGTTAAACTGAATTGTTTGAAGTCGAACTGTTTTTACATTTATCTGTGTGTAAACAAAAAAACTGTATTTAACCTAAATTGAATTGTTTGAAATAGAACAGTTTTTACATTTAACTGTATGTAAACAAAAAAACTATACTTATGCTAAACTGAATTGTTTGAAATTTAGTGAAACTGTGTGCCCCCAAAAATGAGCTCAGGCTTGTTTAAAGATGTTATCTACAAAATGTGTTTAGAAATCATATATTTAGTGTGTGTGTGTGTATATATATATATATATATATATATATATATATATATATATATATATATATTATATATATATATATATGCAAATTTCATTAAACATAATAGACATTTTATACCTACATGATCTCTTTTGGATCCGTTTGAATTCCCGTATTACTTTTATCGTATTCGGGGGGAATTGATTAAGGTATTGTCCATAGTTGTATGTATCCCTAGTACTTTCTGCCCGACTTTGGGCCATCATCAGGGTAGTAATTTGCTAAAACAAAAGTTACATCACTTTTGTAACAGATTCTCCCCTGATGATGGCCCAAAGTCGGGCAGAAAGTACTAGGGATACATACAACTATGGACAATACCATAATCAATTTCCCCCGAAAACGATAAAAGTAATACGGGAATTCGAACGGATCCAAAAGAGAATATGTAGGCATAAAATGTCTATTATGTTTAATGAAATTTGCATTAACGAAGAAATGCTGCCTATATATATATATATATATATAGGCAGCATTTCTTCGTTAATGCAAATTTCATTAAATGCTGCCTATATATATATATATATATATATATATATATATATTATATATATATATATATATATATATATATATATTAAATTTCATTAAATGCTGCCTATATATATATATATATATATATATATATATATATATATATATATATATAGGCAGCATTTCTTCGTTAATGCAAATTTCATTAAACATAATAGACATTTTATGCCTACATATTCTCTTTTGGATCCGTTCGAATTCCCGTATTACTTTTATCGTTTTCGGGGGAAATTGATTAAGGTATTGTCCATAGTTGTATGTATCCCTAGTACTTTCTGCCCGACTTTGGGCCATCATCAGGGGAGAATCTGTTACAAAAGTGATGTAACTTTTGTTTTAGCAAATTACTACCCTGATGATGGCCCAAAGTCGGGCAGAAAGTACTAGGGATACATACAACTATGGACAATACCTTAATCAATTCCCCCCGAATACGATAAAAGTAATACGGGAATTCAAACGGATCCAAAAGAGAATATGTAGGTATAAAATGTCTATTATGTTTAATGAAATTTGCATTAACGAAGAAATGCTGCCTATATATATATATATATATATATATATATATATATATATATAATATATATATATATATATATATATATATATAAACACTTTGGCATTAAATGATCTACAATGGTTGATATACCATGAAACCAAACCGAATTAGAACCCCTTGATAATAATAACAAAAAAAAACGAAATTGTATGATACTAAATTACATTCTTGTGCCAAGGCCTGTGTGTGTGTGTTTTAATGGAAAGACTGAAATTAGTTGTCCAGGTCAAATACTGTCATAAATCATATATTAACAGAGAAAAAAAACACATGAAGTAGTTTGATAAGTAAAATAGGTTTTACTGCACAGATACAGTAAATGAACAATCAGTATTTGAAGGGTGGCATTTCTCATATTTTGTTCACCTCTAGTCCCAGTCTTGTTCAAGGGTTGGCTATTCATAGAGAACAGATGATCCCATTCTCTTGCTTTTAGGTAGTATATGACAAATACCTTGCAGTTCTGTTGTCTGGCTACATCTTTACAAAGACCCCTCTCCAACGAGTGTTCTGGATATGACACTAAACCAATTTAGGAGCTTTGGGGGAATATGGAGCATCTCTTCATTGCCATTACTCCCAGGTCCACTCTGACCCGAAGTGGTAGTACCTGTTAGTGTCCAATCTATGGGTCAGATAAAACTATTTAATCATTTACTAGACTTTAAACTTTGCCCACTTGTTGGGGCTGTAGAATACACCAACTGCATGTCTGCAGAGGGGTAAGACCCTCTCCTCCTTTACGAGTGTCCTGGATATGACACTAAACAACCTGATGGTAAGGTTCCAGTAATGCTGGAGCTTTGGGGAATATGGAGTACTCCTTCATTGCCATACTCTGTCCTTGAGTGGTAGCACCTGATAGGGTCCTATCTATGAGTCAAATAGAACCAAATTGTGTACTTATGCTAAACTGAACTGTTTGAAATAGTACTGTTTTTGACATTGAAACTGTACTTACACTAAACTGAATTGTTTGAAATCGAACTGTTTTAACATTCAACTGTGTGTGGACAAAAACTCTACTTATACTAAAATAAATTGTTTAAATTAGAATTGTTTGACTAAACTGAATAGCTTGAAATAGAAATGTTTTTGACAATTAAACTGTGTACTCATGCTAAACTGAATTGTTTGAAATAGAACTGATTATTTATGTAAAAAATGTATTTGGCATTAAATAACCTACAAAGGTTGATATACCATAAAATCCAAACTACCAACCATACTTAAAACTATTTAACTGTGTACAAACAAATGGTTATTATTAGATTGAATTATTAGTATTAGATTGCAATCCTTGAAACCATTTAACTGTGTGCAAACAAATGATTAATATTAAATAGAATTATTAGTATTCGATAGTTATACTTGAAACCATTTAACTGTGTGCAAACAAATGAACTCTGTCTCTTAAAAATGTTACCTACAGACTATTCACTTATGTTATAAACAGGATTTGGTATTATAACCATCAATGGTTTATATACCAATAAACCAAATAACTAACTGATGCCTTGGTAGCAATATCTTATCAACTGAAAATGTCATCAATAGAGCAGCTGATATGTTGTTGATTACATGATTAAAATTTATATATTCGAATAAGACTCATTATATGTCTGTTAGGTTCAAGTCTTATCTAAAGTTTTTTTTTTTTTTTTTTTTTTTTTTTTTAATATTAAATTTCTGATCCACGCTGATTATTACTGATAGTCATAGACTATGAAATGTTTAATTTTTTTTTTTTTTTTTTTTTTTAACTCCTCCCTTCAGCAGATTCTATGTATAATTTTCTTTTTTAAATTTAGGGTCAAATTCCGTCCCCACGGGCTGCCCATGCTGCCACTCGAATTGGCAGCACTGTTTATGTATTTGGTGGACGACATCTTGAGATGCGAACAAATGACTTGCATTCTTTGGATCTAGAAACCAATACGTGGACCAAGTAAGTTGCTTTTTGAATTATATGCAAAAAATCTTTATTTACTAGGGTTAGTCAAGTTTTTCAATATTTTGGTAGATGTTAATTGGCAACATGTATATCACAAGACTGAAGCAGTTCAACACATGGAAGGTACTATTTACCAACCCCTCTGCTCGGGCAGGATATGACACAAGGTCAATTTTTAAGCGGAGTTTAACAGGTTTGAATTCAGAGTTTTCCTTCTCCTAGACCAGTTGCCTAACCAAGGCTGAAGAACCTAGTCTGTCCTACTATTTACCCATAGCTGGAGGGAGAATAATTGGATTATGGAAGGTACCCACTATTGTTAGTTGTATTGTGGTAGCTGGTGCACTGATTTGAAAGCCACACAGATGAAGTGCAGCAAAATTTAATTTAGGAGCTTATGCTTTACAAGTTCAAACTGGGCTATAATGCCATGGAAGCAACCAAAAATGTTTGTTGTGTAAAAAGTAATGACAAGACAGTAACCAGATGATTTGAGAAATTTTGCTTGGGTTGCAAGAACCTTGATGATCAAGTAAGCTTAAAATTGTAGATTCCAGGGTCGTCCTCCAAGCCATTGGAGCAAGTCTGCTGAGTAGTACTCTGAGAGTACCAGGCGAGCTCAGCATCTCCCTGTCCAGTGTGGTTTGTTACATTTAACACATCAGTAAAAGCATCTGGAACTGCCGAATTGTGCCTCATATTACCAAAATATTGCAGAAAGTTTGATTTACCAGAGTAAATAATTAAATGATTAAAGTTTATGATATAAGCATGCTAGCCTTTCACATTCTGTGTCAATTTTTATATGCACAAATTTACATTAGTCTTGTACTTCCATTAATAGTATGATATATTTACATGAATTTATGTGCTTGTTAGTAACTAGATACACACCTAGCTATTGTTCATGTGGGCCACACTTTCAGAAAGACGGCTTTGTCAGTGAGGTTTAGAATACAGTGACTATCCCCTAGTGACTAGGAAAAAGACCTACCCATCTCCAGGAAAAAGGGGTGTCCTGGTTATGACATTAAATTGCATGTGATGGTAAGGCTCCAGTTTTGTCGCTCTGGGGGAGTCGTGTATGTCTTCATTGCTGTTACTCACAGGTCCACTGACCCCTGCATGAAAATAACTGTTAGGGTCTAATATATGAGTTAAGTGGAATGCTGTAAAAATCAATCTCTCGTTTGAGAGGAAGACTTCATAAATATGTTGCTAAGGAAGGGAAGAGATAGTCAAAACTAAATAAAAACTTAGATACTATGCTTTTACATAGTTAAAGCGTAGGTGCATGAAAATATTTATATATTCAAATAAAACTCATTATATGTCTATTTTTTGACACCTTACCAGAGACCTCACTGTCTTTAAGACTTTACTCTTTCATACCCTACTGTCTAATTGTGAGAAAGGCTCAATAGCAATGGGGAGAACTCTTCATCGGATAGTGGCTAACATACTGATCTGCAACATTATAGTAAGCGAGTTCGAATTCCAGTTGCGCTATTACAATCATTTTTTTGTTTGGTTTGGTTTTATGGCACATCAACCATTGTAGTGCCAAATCCATTTTTATACATATAAACGATTCCATTTTAAACAATTTGGTAATTGGCCTAGAGGGTAGAGTTTTCACCAATGGTCCGGGTGACCTGAGTTCAATCCCAGGTCGAGTCATACCAAAAACTCAAAAATGGTACTTGATACCTCCTTGCTTAACACTCGGCAATATAAGGTATGTATCAAGGGTAAAGTGGAGCAATCCGGAGAAAGGAGTAGTGCCTTCCCCTATACCTCTGAGTTGTAGCTATTGAAAAGGGAACCTTCTGGTTGCCCTCGACTGCGGTCACCAACTTATAAGTATACAGTTTAGTTCTATTTGATCCATAGATGGGACCCTATCAGGTGCTACCTTTCCGAGCCAGAGTGGACCTGGGAGCAATGGTAATGAAGGGATACTCTGCATTCCCCAAAGCTCCAGCATTACTGAAGCCTCACCATCAGATTGTTTAATGTCATATCCAGGACACTCGTTTTGGGAGTGTCTTACCTCTCTGCAGAGAAGCAGTTTGTGTATTCTACAGCCCCAGCCCATGGAGCAATTCATTCTTGGACTGATTCTCTTGGGAAAGGTATGAACTCTCTTATCTCTCCCCCAGCTATTGGTTAAATAGTACTACTACTGTTTTTCTACAAGGATGGCTTTGGTATTAACTCAACAAAGGTTTATATGCCATTAAAGCTAAGAAACCGAACATGCCTGGATGGTTACCCAACGGGCAAGGGCAGATAATCCAACACATTATCATTTTTGCACCATAAATGTATGTATACATAAAAAGTGAAATTTTTATAAAAATTTTCAGTACTAATTTCAGTACTTATTCTCTTGGTCTATATTTTTGATTGTGCAATTTTACATTTATCAAACATTGCTACAGTACAATGTATTACTTTTTTGTTTGTCAAATAGGGTTAGGGGGAGTCCATGTAGTGTTGGTGCTGGATTGTGGCATTGTAGTGTGTGAGTATGGAAACCCTTATCCCCCCCTACTCCAGCTCTAGGTTAAAAGCATCTCTTCTTTTACTAGGATAGTTTTAGCATTAAATAACCCATGAAGGTCGATATAACATTAAACCAAGAAAAAGTATAAACTCTTTTATCACCTCCAGCTATGGGTTAAAAGCATCTCTACTGTGCTTTTATAAGGATAGCTTTAGCACTAAATAACCCATAAAGGTTGGTATGTTATTAAATAAACCAAATATGCTCAACAACTGTATTAAGTTATACTTTGTTGGACTTGAGATACTTGGAATTTGTCCACTTTCACTGGACGTCCTGTGCCCCAGAAAACCCGTAAATGTGGTTGGTTGATATTTTTCCGAACTTCTTTTTTTCTATTTAGATTGGAGACAAATGGCAAACCTCCGTGTGGAAGATCATGGAGCTCTTTTACAGCTGTATCACCCACACGGATTCTACTATGTGGAGGGTTCACTCAGGATAACCGACCCTTGAGTAAGTTCATAAAAAAGTTTTCTCTTTTTCTTTATCATGGTTATAACACTAAACTGCATCTAGTGGTGAGGCTCAGTTCTAGGGATCCCTTCATTGCCACTGTTAGGATCCCATCTCTGAGTCAAATAGATCTGTTAAGAAATTTTGTATTTGATAGGAATACCTGATACCATATAACTGTAAATCATTTGTTTTAAGAATAGTTACTGGAAGCTATAATTGTTTATTATTTTGCATTTTTTGCAAAATACATTTCTAAAATATGGTTGATGCATCATCAGTTATGTTCTTTAGTTCGTTAGGGGTTTGGGGTCTTTTCAACATCATATGTGCTCACAAAAGTGACCCAGCTGAGATTGATTATGTCTCAACCTGCATCCATCCAACATATTTGTTCATTAGCATTTCATGCATCACTCTTAACTAACAAATGGTTTCGGGTTTCATCCTTTATACATAATACGGTTGGGGATGTAATTTAACCAATGAGCAATTATTTCCTTAGAATTATCATTAGTTACCTGGAACCATATAACTGTGAAAACAAATGATTGTTATTACTTTAAATTGTGTAATTATTAGTATCAGACTGGAATATTTGAAACCATACCACTATGCAATCTTTTTGTATTAGATAGGAATACTTAATACAAATAATTTGCAGTTATACAATATTAAGAATAGTTACTTGAAAGTATAATTATTTACTAAGGATTATTATGAGTTAGTTGAAACCATATAACTGTTTTCCAACAAGTAATTATCATTGAATAGAAATAATTACCTGAAACCATATAATTGTGTCTAAATAATATTAGATTGGAATACTTGATACAACTCTGCAAAATGTACAATGAATGCAATTCCCTAACCTCTAGGCATAAAATAAACCTCCACAGGTTGATGTACTGTTAAAATCAATAATCCTTGGTGAGTTTGTGCTACAATGTGCAAGATCTCAAAACTGACAATTCTATTCTTTGACCACTGAACTAAATACGATTTTTTTATTCTTATACTGTAGATGATTTAAATCTGATATTGACTTTATTTTGTAGCTGACTTGTGGCTCTTAAATGTGCCTAACCTTCAATGGCGGAAGCTTCCCCAACAATTGAGCATGCCTCGCCTGTGGCATTCTTGTTGTATAACTCGAGACGAAGATGTACTAATATTTGGGGGTTGTTGTAGCAACATCTTGGACTATGAACAACAGGCTGTAAGTATCTCTGCAACTTTGAGTTGTTTTCTTTTCAATTTTGCAAAGAATTTTGCTATGTTACTTGTCCTTTACAGATTATTAGAAAAATACAATTATGAAAAACATACTTAGATACATCAAAGATGCAAAAAAAGCTCTCCTTGCAGACATATCCGATACAAAAATTCCATACACTGACCTAAGATCAATCATTAACCGGGGGGGGGGGGTCCTCATGGTTAAAGCAATAGACTGCGGAATCATAGTAAGTTCATACTTCAGTCACGCTATTATGTTCACTTTTGAGCAAATATCCTTGAGAAAGGTATGAACCCCTTATCCTCCCAGCTATGGGTTAAATAGTATCACAATTGTTCTTGGAGAATGGCTTTGGCATTAAATAACCTACAAAGGTTAATATGCCATTAAACAAAGAAACCAAACCAATCATAAACAAATTCATACTCAGGAAATGGCAAAAATCTTGGGATGATCAAACATGGAACAAACTCCAACATATACATGATATCATAGATGAGTGGCCGGCAGGCTACAGATGAAATAGAAATTTAGTGAAACCATTTTGTTGTGTGCAAAAAATAAAATGAGCTCAGGCTTGCTTAAAAATGTTATCTTAAAATGTGTTTAGAAATCATATATTTGATATATGTATAAAAAGGAATTGGCATTAAATAACCTACAATGGTTAATATACCATAAAACCAAACCAAACCTAAAAAGGGAAGACCCTCCATGACCACCAATATGCAAGATGGTTGAAAAGCAGTCTGAAGCATTCCATACGTTTCTGTGGCATTTTTTCTAAGTTTAAAACAGAATTTTATTGCATATCATTCTTCTAAAGTGTCCTCACATCCAGATTGCATTTTTGAAATTCACCATTTGTGACAATCAGGTTTTAGTAGGATGTATTCCAATTGCTACTGTAGCTGTTCATTTGAAGCTGAAATCATAAAAATTGGTCAGTCATCTCATAAGATGTATAGCAATAACATACTGAATTCTCCAGAGTCTACGACAATTTTAAATGCCTGTACAAAAAGTCTGGAAACTTATTGAAGACACCACATGTGTGGGTATGTGTTTGTAACTGTAAACAAATAGTCAGTTGATAACATTTTTAAATGAGAACTCTGTCTGCCTTATTATTTATTCATAATTGGGAGGCAAGAAAACTCATGAATTTTTCAAGAGTATTAATATGAAGTGAAATACTAACAACCCATTTCATTTCCTATGATATGTTAAACAGCATGTTAAGCATTTTATGCATATAAACACAGTACTTACTTCTTTAACATCATTCAGTTTGCAGCCAAGTTGGTGACCTTAGTCGAGGGTGACCCGAAAGCTCCTTTTTCAATAGCTATTACACCAAGTGAAACCCTGCTACATAGTCTGGAACAAGCAGCTTGCAAGCATAGGCCTCCATGTCAATGCACACAAGATGGAATATATGTGCTTTAATCAAAGAGGTGACATCTCCACACTAAACGGTAGCTCTCTGAAACTAGTACACAAGTTCACCTACCTAGGAAGCAGGGTCTCATCAACTGAGACAGACATCAACACATGACTAGCAAAGGCATGGACAGCTATCGATAGGCTATCGGTCATATGGAAGTCAGACCTCACCGATAAAATGAAACGCAGTTTTTTCCAAGCAGCAGTTGTGTTGATACTGCTGTATGGATGCACTACATGGACACTAAATGTATGGAGAAAAAGCTTGATGGCGACTACACAAGAATGCTGCGAGCAATATTGAACAAGTCCTGGGGGCAGCACCCCCCATAACGCAGCAGCTGTACGGCCACTTACCACCTATCACGAAAACTATCCAAATTAGACGAACCAGACATGCAGGACACTGCTGGAAAAGTAGGGATGAACTCGTAAGGGATGTACTCCTGTGGACCCCTTCATTTGGATGAGCAAAGGCAGGATGACCAGCTAGAGCCCACATACAACAGCTCTATGCCGATACAGGATATAGCCTTGAAGACCTACCAGAAGCAATGGATGATAGAGAAGGATGGCAGGAGAGGGTCAGGGATATCCGTGCTGATGGCGCGACATGATGATGATGATGATGATGACACCAAAGTGTTGGAGAGGGCACTAATCCATTCCCTGGATTTCTTCACTTTACTCTTGATCCTTACCTTGTAATGCTGAGTGTTAAGCAAGGCGGCATCAAGTACCTTTTTTTTTTTTTTTTTTTTTTTTTGAGTCTTTGGTATGACTTGACTTAGGATTGAACCTTGGTCTTCCGGACCATTGGCAAACACTGCAGTATAGTAAATCAAAAAAACAAATGAAAAGCACTTATTTTACCTAACAAATATTTTCACTAAAATCTCATTTTGTGTCAATTCATACAAGTGTAATACTTTATTAACATCATAGCTTGAACATAGTGCTGTAAAAATTTCTGACCAAAATTTAGCTGAAAGGTAGCATAATTACACAAAATGTGAAAAATACTTTGATAATATAAATGTATATAGAAATATCAATAAGTGTGTTGCCAAATGATTCAGGTAAGCAAAACATTTAATTTTATTTATCAAATAATTCATTTTATATGTATTTACCCAACCCCTCGGCTACAGACAGGATGTGACACAAGGTCAATTTTTAAGCAGAGTACAGCTGGTTGGAATTCAAAGTTTTCTTTTTCCTAGACTAGTTGCCTTACTAAGGCTGAAGAACCCAGTCTGCTCTACTATTAACCCATAGCCGAGGAAAACAGAGATGGATTCTTGCCTTTCTCAAAGACATTAGTGTGACAAGAAATGCAAACTGCCTCAGGATTTGCTCTTTACTCCACATGCATTTCCAATATTTAAAAAATAAAGTGTATATGTAGAATTTTGTAGTTTTGGGCTGTATTCTCTAATAACTGATAAGAAAATAAATTTCTGCAATTTAGTAAGTTTAGTTTGATACAAGGCCTGAAGAATGGAGTATCCAGTAAGAATCCAATAAGTAGTAATGTCTACTGGTCTAGTTCATTAACCATTATACAATATGAGTCAGCTTCTGTAACTTTAGTTGCAAATCCTAACTTAAATGAAATTAATAAATTTTAGAATTTATATCAATATGTACTGGAGGCACACACAGCATAACAGTTTTTGTCTTATGGAATAGACATGGCAATTTGGATTCAAATTCTGATTCTGGATGGGACTGTTTGCATTTCACTTTGCGCTAATAATCTTAGGAAAGACATGGATCCATCTCTTCTCCTCCCAACTACAGGCCTAGTAGAGCAGACTAGGCTCTTTAGAATACATAAACTGCATCTCTGCAGAGGGGTAAGAGATTCTCCCTTGGTGTCCTGGATATGACACTTAAACCATCTAATGGTGAGGATCCAGTAATCCTGGAGCTTTAGAGAATGCCGATACCCCTTCATTGCCATTGCTCCCTGGTCCACTCTGGCCCTGAGTGATAGCACCTGATAGCGTCCTATCTATGGGTCAAATTCATTTAAACTGAATGTAAACAAATGATCTATGCTAAATTGAATTCTTAGAAATAGAACTGTTTGATCATCTAACTGTGTGTAAACAAATGACTAATGTTTAATTAGATTGTTAGTGATTCATAGTAATACTTGGAACCTTTTAACTTTGTTGACTTATGATTACAAATCTAATCCATTATATGTTAAATCTAATATAAATCTAATCCATTATATGTTAAATCTAATATAAATCTAATCCATTATATATTAAATCTAATATAAATCTAATCTATTATATATTAAATCTAATATATGTATGAACCAGATTTAGCATTAAATAACCTACAATGGTTGATATGCCATAAAACCAAACCAAACCAAACCTGGGTTCTTTAGCTTTATGAAAAGCTAAAGAACCCAGGTTTGGTTTGAATTCAAAGCAGCACTATTCAGCTGAATAATTGACCTTGTGTCACATTCTGCCCGTTGTGTGTGGGGTGCGTGTGTGCGCACACACACACACACACATATATATATATATATACACAACTCTGTCAAGATCCTTTTAATAATTTGTATCATGAAGATCATCCTATCACTGTAAAGGTAATTCCTTGTCATAATGTTTTTAATTAGCAATAATGAAAGGAGAAAATATATTAACTCTGTTCAATTTTCTACACTTTCAGGTACATACAAATGAAGTGCTCTGTTTACGGGTGAATCCAAAGTCTCTTGTTAGGTAAATCTACAATCTGTTTTACTTTAAAAAATAAGTTTCATGAATTGTGTATGCAACTTTTCTTTTGCTGGAAATTGTAAAGATGGCCACCCTGTTGGCTGGGCTGTAGGATACACCAACTGCAAAAGATATCTCCCCCATTCCAAATGAATGTCCTGGGTTAGACACTAAACTGCATTTGATAGTGAGTCTCCAGTCCTGTGGGTTTTGGTGAACATGGAGTATCTCTTCATTGCCTTTACTCCCAGATCCACTCTGACCTGGAGTGGTTGTACCTGTCAGGGTCCATCTATGGGTCAAATAGAACAGTTCATTCGTTTTCTAAGGATTATTATCATTAGTTATTTGAAACCATACAGCTGTGAGCAAATTATTTGTATTACATAGGAATACTTGAAACTATTTAACTGTATAAAAAAATGAGCTATAATAACTTTTTTGAAAACAAAGTTGCTTACAAACTATTCTCTTACAAATCATCTATAAAAACAGGCTTTGGCATTCAATAACCCACATGGGTTATTATGCCATAAAATACCAACCAACCCAAGAAAGAAATAAGATGAAATAGTCAACATTAGGTCATTCTAGACCAATTAACATTCCACTTGTATGAGTTTTTCAATATTTTGATAATATAAAACACAATTTGGCTGTTCTGAACTAGTCTATATGATGCTAAGCTTGCCTGATACTCTTGGGGTTTGCCTCTTTGGCTCGGAGGATGGTTTTCTAATCCATGGTTTTAGCCCTATCTGAGTTTGTCTGATTGTCAAGGTTCTTGTAACCCAAATAAAATTCCTTCAAATCACGCAGATTGAAGCAATGCACCGACTATCACAATATTACCAACCACAACGGGTACCTACCACGGCTTGAACTGCTTCAGTCACATGATATACATGCCACAAACTAGCATGTACAAAAATATTGCAAAATCTTTGACTCCTCTTAGTAATTTGAAACAAATCTGTGTTGAGATTTTGCATAAGATTTTTTTTTTTCCTACACTGGTCTATATATGAAATTATAGTGTTAAAATAATTAAATGA
>OY757940.1:45584746-45592246 GCA_963585895.1 Sepioteuthis lessoniana | reverse complement strand
TCACGTGTCAAATATATAATAAATGAACAGTCCATGAACATAAATGTCTTTCTTCTTTTCTTGTCTTTCGTTTTCTTCAAATTGAGAGAGAGAGAGAGAGAGAGAGGGTATATAAAATTGGATATAAGGAGAAACAGTCCCAAGGGTACTTATCTTATTTTCTTTGATGGAATTCCTGTGGAGAATCTTTCCTCTTTTACAGGCTAATAGACTTTATGCTATTTTTAACACTGGCTTGGAGAAAATGGCTTCTTCAATCCGAAATATTTTTATGTCTTCTTCTACCCGAAGTACTGGCTTTGGCTCCGTCTGCCACGAGCCCTGTCCAACAACTAATTTTCTTGCTATCTATTTCCGCTGACGGGAGGGAGTCCCCACTTCCGTTTTAGGGTCCCAGCCAATCGTTTGGCTTCTACCTTCTTCCTTCCCGTGTCAGGAGACCCGAGTGAGGTCACAGAGTATAAACATCTGTGGGTCTCCCCTCTGTGACCTACATTCTTTCTTAACGGTCATTCTTTGACGGCTTGCTACTGTTAATTCAAACAAGAGGATAGTAGTAATCATATTTCTAGCTTCTCAATGGGACACCACGTGACACTATCTATAGGTCCAATAGAACTGTTTGACATTCAGTCTGTGTGCAAAGACTTATGCTTAGTTGAATTGTTAGAAATAGAACTATTTGATCAATTATCCGTATGGAAACAAATGACTGATGTTTAATTGAATTGTTAGCGATACATAGCAATTATTGGAACTATTTAACTGTGTGCAAACGTACGAGTAAGGTTGAATAGAATAATTAGTGTTAAACAGTAATACTATTTCACTGTGAGCATACGAGGGATAAATAGAATTATTTGTGTTCGATAATATCTGTTTTGGTTGTATAATCTTCCACGAAAAATAATGAAACCCTCCTCTTTACAGGTTGACTGAAAAATAACTTCCTATTAATGAGGAGTTATTTTTCAATCACCCTATATATATATATATATATATATATAGGGAGACTCAACTGATTTTCATATTAAAAAAAACTGTCAATTTTTGATGCAAAAAATAGGCGCGAGACGCCGTAATTTTTATATTTGTATTTTTGCATTTATTAACCAATCGACGCATTCATGCTAGTTTTTTTTTGCTTTTTTTTTTTTAATTTGGAGATATTTCGCAGACGACAATATTTGTCTTGCTGCGAAAAATTTGAAGGGTCAAAAAACCCAAAATCATTTTAGTAGTTTTTTTCCTCCAAAAATATCAAAAATATAATTTCTAAGCCGATTAGATTCATAGATAAATTATCCAACTTTTCAGCTAATTTCAAGATTCCCTAAATTGTGTAAATAAGCCAAGAAATAAATATTTCTTCAGTAAATTTGGAATTGTCTTTGCTTACTCAACCAATACTTGAAACCATTTGACCGTGAAAAAAATGAGCTCAGGCTCATTTAAAAATGTAATGAATAATATGTGTTTACAAATCATATAGGATTTGGCATTAAATAACCTACAAGGGTTTCTATGCCATAACGCTAAACCAAACTTAGACTTCACTTTGGTTTACATTTTTATTCATGGGGGCGATCGGTCAGTCGAGACAAAATTGAAAACGCCTCGAGAAAACTCATTCCCTGTCAAAGAAGTAAACACCCAAAAGGGGGTGTCCTGGGTATAGCACTAAACAGCATCTGATGGTAAAGCTTCAGTCATTGAGATCAAGCGAGAGTAAAGTACTTCTTCATTGCTATTACTCCCAGGTCCACTCAGACCTGTAGCGTCTAATTTATAGATCAAATAGATCTGCTTAAAAATTATTCGTATTAGATTGGACCATGTCTAACATCCAACAAAAGAAACAACCAAGAAAAAAATCATTCAAGAAACAACTATACAAAAAATATAAATACGAACGAACAATGAATGTGATTCCCTAACCTCTCGGCATAAAATAACTTTAAATGAATTGATATGACGTTAAGATCAATCAACCAATCAATTAATCGAGAAAACTGTCTCTATCCCATCACGTGACAACACAATAACTCCCGCCTGTTGCCTGGGGCTATAGAATATACTTTAGCAGAAGAGTAAGACCACCTCTTAAGAGGCCACCTGTTTATGATGAGCGGTAAACTATCCTGTTTGAGGATGGGATCCTAGAGGCTGAGCAGTCCTTGACCTGACTACTTAGTGACCAAGTGACTTGCAATACCACACTTAGGCCCTTACAGCGGTCGGTCGGAAAGGTCCGATCCAACCATTCCAGTCAAGTCTTTGCATAAAAAAAAATGTACATCTAATTTGAGTTGTCTTTTTTCTTAGATAATTAGACTTTCTGGGACTTTGAGAGAAAAAACGAATCGCCAACCAAGTGTCAATTTGTTGGCTAGTGACAGGAAGATTCCTTTGATATGTTTGCATAAATTGCGTGAGTGGCGTGTCGGGATGTGCCCCTGTTTTCTACGGTAAACAGGACGATGTCCCGGCGCAAATACCGCGTGGATTGCGTGGGTGGTATAACAGGATGCCCAGTTAATTTTCAAGGTTAACAGGACGCAGATGTTCCTTAGCGGAAGTGCCACGTGGGTTGCGTGGGTGGCATGCTGAACAAAAGGCGTATCCACGTGCAGCCTGTTGGCAGAAGGTGTGGCCACGGGGATTGCGTAAGTGTCTTGAAAATTATATAAACCTGGAAAGAATTTCGACCTAGAGCAGAACGAAGCAAAAAAAAAAAAAACAAAACAAAAAACAGAGAAGTTACACAGAAAACCGTACCGCTACCCATACGTATATTTTGGGTAATATCGAAAAACAAGAAAAGAAGCAGATCATATATTTATGCATAAGTATTGTTGTCTCTTCATTTCCGATATATAACATATTAGCAAGAGGAAAAGAACTTGTCATTAGTAAATTTGGCTGTTACAGCTGAACAAAGAGTGAAAGTAAAAGAAAGCGAAAAGATAATCAAATACTTAGATCTTGCCAGAGAACTTAAATATTTGTGGAACATGAAAGTGATGTTGAATACTAATTTGAGTTGATGATCTTGGAACGGACTCCAAAGGAATGGAAACGAGACTGTGGGAACTGGTCATAAGAAAGAAGAATCGAGATCATTCACACCGTATCACTATTAAAATCAGCTAGAATACTTAGAAGAGTCCTGGGGACCCGAGGACATCAGCCGCCGCTCAGATACCAGAGAAAAACCATCAATTCGTGCTAGGGTTAAAAACTCGTGGATAATAATAATAATAATACTGACAACACTAAAATAACCAGAAAACAAAAATGGGAAGAAAAACAACTCTGTGGACGTTTTAAACGACTAACACATGAACGTGGCTAAGAAAAGGAAACCTTAAGAGAGAAACTGAATCTGTTCTAATAGCAATACAAAATAAAGCCATAAGGACCAACCACATCAAAGTAAAAATAGATAAGACACAACAAAACAGCAGCTGTGGTGATAGAGACGAAACGATCAATCACATGATAAGCGAAAGTAGCAATTTTGCACAGAAAGAGTATAAGACTAGACACAACTGGGTGGGTAAGTTGACCCATTGGGAATTGTGCAAGAAATTAAAGTTTGATCATGTAAACAATGGTATATACACAACTCAAAATCTGTCCTGGAGAATGAGAAGCACACATTCCTCTGGTGTTTTGAGATACAAACGGAACACCTAATCTCGGCCAGACGAAAAGATCTTGTAATAATCAACAACAAAAAAAGAAAACTTTGCTGTCCCGGCTGACCACAGCGTAAAATTGAAAGAAAGCAAAAAGAAGGATAAGTATCTGGACATTGCAATGGAATTGAAAAACTGTGGAACACGAAAGTGACGATTATATTATTTGTAATTGGTGCTCTTGTTACAGTCACCAAAGGATTGTTACAGTGACTGGATGACTTGGAAATAAAGGGACGAATGGAGACCATCCAAAATACAGCATTGCTGAGATCGGCCAGAATACTGAGAAGAGTCCTGGAGACTTGAAGAGACTTGCTGTCATTCAAACTCCAGTGAGAAACCATCGGCTAACGCTGGTGAGAAAAACTCGAAAAGGAGTAAATAGTAATAATTTTAATGATCAAAGTAGATGAAATATATGAGAGAAACGTTGCATAATTACTATAGCAGAGCTTGTCTAAAACTAAACAGATAAAATTCTTCTTCTTTTTCGCTGGTCTCCTAACCTGGTTTGGTGGTGGAGGCGAAAACTCATGTAGTATGTCTTGGGTACGATTAACCAGGCAGAACTTATCCCTCCTCATGTTTACAACTTGTTTGAATTCAGTCTTCCTTCTCCTAGACTGGGTGGCATACCAAGATTAAAGAGTTCAATCTTCCCTACTATTTACTCATAAATGGAGTGAGGATATTCATTCTTTTCCAAAGGGTATTACAGCCTCATCCAGGTTTTGAACTCGGGTCACTGAGTTCATTCACGTCCTCGATAACCTTTACACTATGAACGCCTTCTAATAGATATATAAATCAACACCTTCCACTGATATTGCCTTCATTCTATCTAAGGATATAAATGGTATGATAAATTCTCTAACCATGATATTTTCAGGAAATGCATTATTGGATGAATTGACTTTTTCTTGATGCAGGTGGACTTGTCATGTCTTGTGAATGGCTGACATCAAAATACTTATGTTCTGACGAATATTCAATTTTATGATGGTGCACAAAGTATATAGAGACTGTTACGTCAATACAAGGACAAGTTAAGATATAATGTGGAGACTGTTGATATTCCTCTCAATTCCCTTTCTTTACGATTTCATCTGCGAACAAAAAAAAAATGAGATCTGCTTTCCATTGTGGCGATAGTGTGTATTTTTTTTATTTTAGAAAGAAAAGTATTTATGCAAAATTCATGTAATATAGCCATAATACAAATATGTGAAATATACAAATATACCGATGTATAAAACATGCGGATATGTAGAACGTTCATATGCATAGGAATCCGAAAAACACTCGAAACACTGACGACTTTCTCGGTTCAGGTACGAAACTTTTATTACCTTCTTGACTATTAGGTTTTTCAACACGAGGAGAGAGAGAGACACATAATTTCTACTATGCTGACTGTTCCATCTAACCCCACCACGCGCGGTGCATCTCGTAGACACAACTGGACTCGCCTAAGTTCGGATCTCAACTCGCTTCGTTCAGCTTCAAATCTCAACCAACTGCTTTTTTTCAAAAAATCACCCAAAATCCTCAGCCCATCGCATCCGGGCATGACGTCATTCACATCCCCAGTCCTATTTCATAGCCGTTTTTTTTTTTTATTATGACATCTGTGATTGTCACATCCTCCCCGCGCGTGCGTGAACACCTGCGCTCAATGTGTGCCCCTGCACGTGCACTGAGCCGAATAGTTCTAAGCCTAACTAAACCGAAAGATAAGATATAACCAACGAAAAATAAAAAAAATAATTCCGCAATTATATAACATTCAGAGCACTATCCGTTTTACGTCATAAGGTTAAATAGTTTTGTTTTGTTTTGTTTTTGGCATATCAACCATCGGTTATTTAATTCCTTTATCATCATCATAACGTCGCGCCATCCGCACGGATATCCCTGACCGTTTGTCGCCACCCTTCTCTATCATCCATTGTTTCTGGTAGGTCTTCAAGGCTATATCCTGTATCAGCCAAGCGCTGTTGTATGTAGATTCTAGCTAGTCGTCCTGTCTTTGCTCGTCCATGTGCAGGAATACGTCTCTTATGAGTTCGTCCCTACTTTTCCAGCATGTCTGGTTCGTCTAACTTGGATAGTTTTCGTGATGGGCAGTAAGTGACCGTACAGCTGCTGCTTTGTGGGGTGCTGCCTCCAGGACTTGTTCAATATTGCTCACAGCATTCTTGAGTAGTTGCCGTCAAGCTTTTTCTCCATATGTTTAGTTAGCGTCCATATATATATATAGCCTACAATAACTGTCCATGCCTTTGCTAGTCGCATGTTGATGTCTGTCTCGGTTGATGAGACATTGCTTCTTAGGTAGGTGAACTTGTCTACTAGTTTCAGAGAGCTACCGTTTAGTGTGGCGATATCACTTCTTTGATTAAAGCACATATATTTCGTCTTGTGTGCTTTGACATGGAGGCCTATGCCTGCAGCGGCTCGTTCCAGAAGCGCTATGTCATCGGTGTAATCCGCCTTCGTAATTGCTTGTGCGGGGTGGTTTAGTTGGTTTTATGGCATATCAGCCTTTGTTGGTTATTTAATGCCAAATATATATATATATATATATATATATATATATATATATATATATATTAAATATATATGATTTGATTTAGTTTGGTTATATGGCATATCAACCATTTAGGTTATTTAATGCCAAATTCTCTTTAAACATATGTATTAAATATAATTTGTAAACACATTTGTAGAAACACACAGTTAAATGACCAAACAGCTCTATTTCTAACAATTTAGTTTTGCATAAGTCAACAAAGTTAAATAGTTCAAGTATTGCTATGTATCACTATAATTCAATTAAATATCAGTCATTTGTTTACACAGTTAAATGATCAAACAGTTCTATCTCAAGCAATTCAATTTAGCATGAGTCATTTGTTGGCACTCAGTTTAAATGTCAAAAAGTTCTATTTGACTCATTGATAGGATCCTATCAGGGGTTATCAGACCGGGTCAGAGTGGACCTGGGAGCGATGGCAATAAAATGGTACTCCACATTCCCTAAAGCTCCAGCATTAACTGAGCTTCACAATCAAATTATTTAATGTCATATCTAGGACATTCGTTGGGGGCAGGGTCTTACTTCGCTGCAGAGACACAGTCGGTGTACTCCACAGCCTCAGCCGACTGGGCTAGATGGTTTAGTGTCCTATCCAGGACACTCGTTGGGCGAGGGATCTTACCCCTCTGCAGTGGTGCAGTCAGTGTATTCTACAGCAGGTTAAATGGATTCAGTTAACCTTTCGATACCAATCAAATACAAGATGAATGGCTCAGACACAAGCATAATTGTACAAAAATTGAAATGAACTAATAAGCCTTCATATATAAGAACGATTGGAGTCAGTTCATATATATATATATATATATATATATATATATATATATATATATATAAGGAGTTGCATTGGTATGTACGTGTCGACTTATTAAGAAAAGAGATGTCATTGTTTATATTGAGGAAAAGTACAGAATTTAGTTTGTGATTTATATTGATTAGATTATATTCAATAATTAAAATATTCTTTCATTCTTGGAATTTTTTCTGTTTTATTCTTTCTTATTTTTTTAATCTAAAATAATATATAAAAATATATAACCTTACACTGGTGAAAGGTTTAGAATTGTCTCCCTAGTAAAGACGACATGATTCCATTTCCGTTTAATGAAAACCGGTTTTCTTTTTTTTTTTTTTTTTTTGTTGCAGACCATCTACTAGTTGGCCAGTTGTGTACAAATCCCAAGAGCGATAGGAACC
>OY757940.1:45486473-45584546 GCA_963585895.1 Sepioteuthis lessoniana | reverse complement strand
CTTTGTTTAATGGCATATCAATCTTTGCAGGTTATTTAATGCCAAAGGTATTCTCCTAGAAGAACAGTAGTTGTACTATTTAACCCATAAGTGGGAGGATAAGGGGGTTCATACCTTTCCCAAGGGTAGTTGCCCGAAAGTGAACTTAGCAGCGCGACTGGAGTACGAACTCGCTTACTACGACTTCGCAGTCCATCGCTTTAACCATTACACCACGAGGACACCCCCTTTCTATTTGAGCATGCCGTCTTTCATCTTACATACCCCTTCCTTATAGCAGTTGACAAATCTATTTCTTTTTACGTTATAAAATAAAACAAATTTCTTCATGCTCAGTTGTGTGTCTTAGTCATATGTTATCTCAAGTACATCCTCCAAGCCAATATAAGTTGTCAAATCTACCCCTTCTCACGTTATGAAATAAATAAATAATTCCTGATGTCCTATTGTGTAAATTAATTTACCATAATCTCAGTTACCTCTTTGCCATGATATGTCTTCCAAACAAGCCGTTGTAGACTTCACGAACGTTCTTATTAATGTAACATATAAGGGGTCCACGAGATCGACCAAGATATGAATATGTGAAATATACATAGGGAATCCCGAAATACACGAAATTGGTTCAGGTACGAAACTTTTATTTACCTTTTTGAGTTTAAGGTTTTTCGACACGAGGAGAGAGAAACACAATTTCTTCAACAAACGCGCGGCACATTTCGTAGACCCCAACTGGTTTCGCCGAGGCAAGACCAAAAATCGACTACCTTCCTCTAGACTCGAATCTCAAACTTTCTTGTTCGGAGTTTAAATCTCAACTAACTGTTGTTTTTTTCAAATTCCCAAATCCTCAGCGCTTCCGGGCATGACGTCATTCACGTTCTATTTCCTATCTGGGGTTTTTATTGTGGCATCTCTGATTGTCACATCCGCCTCTCACGCGCGTGAACACCTGCACTCAATGTGCGCACCTAACTAACCCATGCACTAAGCGAAAGGTTCTCAGCCTAACTAAACCGAAAGGCAAGATATATAAAAGGAAATCCCTCCGCAATTATATTACATTAAGAATGTTTTTCTTTTTTGGTTTATTTTTTTAAGTATAAATTTAAGTATATGAAATTGGATTATTTCTACTTTTCAACTTTTGATCTTAAAATGAATGCAACGGAAATATTTAAACCTATTCTACCCTTCTCTATGGAGAAACATGACCGGAATGAGGTATACATTACCAGATTTAAGGAAAAGATTAATTATGAAAATTGTTCTACTGTAGGACATAGTAGTTTTACGGCCGTGTCCAGCCCGAGGGCCATGGGCCGTGTGTTTGAAACTCCTGATATACTATATTAGTATAAGGTCTTAGTTGATTCACCCTTTATTATGGAACATGCACACATTCGGATCGGTATTTGTGATTATTTACTGTAATCCAATTAGATCTGCATATTTAATCTATGATCCAGTTTAATCTGTATGTTTGATCTTGGTGAATTGAAACATACGTTCAAATTGTTTTTAGGGTGAATAGAGGTCCGCAGGGGTTTACAGGGGCTGGGAAACTTTACAAGTTTGTATTTGTAAATACTTTTATTAAAGAAGAACAAAAATCGCTGGATCATTTGGACTGGTTGTCAGATATCGTATACGTAGCAGAATACATGATTGAATGTGATGGCCACAAGTAATATGTTGTTCTTATACAACCCATTTAAAATGTTCGAGTCATTTAAATGAACGAACGATCTGGCTCTTACCAAAAAGATGAGGACTACAAAGAGACATCCTTAATGACACATATAAATATATTTTCACGAAAGAAAACATTTGAAAACAATAATATTTTAAACGAATTATACTATAAAAGTATTGAATTCAAATATATCCCTTTTTATGATATGTTGATAGATATCTTCAGAAAAACGAAGATAATGTGATGAAAAAAATAAAAATCTGGATTAAAAAAAAGAAGAGAAAGATAAATTACGAAAAAGCAAAATCAAAATGCAATGCCTGAAATTTTAATTCTTATCAACGGTAACAGATAAACAAAATTAGATTATAAACGAAAAAAATTAAGTTCTGATCGAAGAGATGCGGATCTTGACTTGCAAAATCAGTTTTAGTATTGTCAGGTATTTGATGGTGTGGGTAATATTATATGAATCAATATTCTACTCTTTTCGGTAAGAGATTTCATCTAAAAATCGAAACATTTAAAAAATCAATCCCTTTCATCATGACATCCAGTGAGACTAAGAAAAATGGCTATATTAAATTGATTTAATTAATTAGTTGAATTAATTTAATGAAATTTGGTTACAGGGGTGCATCAACATCAAGTAAAAAATTTGAGAAGACTATTGACAAAAACCAATACGTTTTAATTGAATTATATTTCCCCATTGTAAGTGTTAGTGCCGCTGTGATACTATAGGCTTTTGAGTTCCAATGTGCATATAAGTGCATTAATGCATATACATTTTTTTCATCATACAACGTATGAAAACACTTGCGATACTCCGTCCTCATCAGCTCGCCAACCAGATGTAATTACACAGTTTCAGTAGCTCAGGGCGGTACTGCCACTCCTGGCGCTACCAAGCAGCTTTTGCCACCGGACAGGGTATTTAAACACACACACACACACATATATATATATATATATATATATATATATATATATATATATATATATCCCAGAACAACTAAAAGGAGTAATTATATTGTACGTCCATCTTCATTTTTAGTGCAGTTTGTGATTTTTAAAAGGCGTTTACTTTCGGCTGTTGATGTCATTACCTGCTTGCAGTAACCTCTTTTTGATGTTACGTAACCACACGGAAATGGTGATTCCGTGTACATTTCATTCATGCAGAAGACAAACGTCATAATATAATTCTGAAAGGTGTCATTTGTTGATCAATGGGACCCTTAAGATGGGTTGTGAGCAAAAAAAAGAAAGCTCCTGATCTAATTTTGTCCATTTAGCTATCTGATTACCATTGGGCCACTGAATTCTTGGCTTGCAAGGAATGTCTCCAGGGCTTCTGAACACTGTGGAGGTGTTCCTGATTCATAAGACCATCATTCGATTAATGCATATCATATTTACTCCGCTCGGGCAGGATATGACACAAGGTCAATTTTTAAGCGTAGTTTAACAGGTTTGAATTCAGAGTTTTCCTTCTCCTATACTAGTTGCCTCACCAAGGCTGAAGAACTCAGTCTGTCCTACTATTTACCCATAGCTGGAGGGAGAATAATTGGATTCATACTTTTCCCAAGGGTATTAGTGCTATGTGAAATGCAATCAGTTTCGTCCAGGAATTGAACTCGTGTCGCCGTGTCCATTTCCTGTGACGATAACCTACGGACACCTCGATTAATGCATATTCATGTTAGTGCAACTGTGTTTATATGAGTGTGTATGCACACAATCATAAAATATATGTATGTATATAAGTGTGGGGCTGAGCGTATCAGTACGAGTGTATGTGGGCATTGGTAGCTTATATATATATATATATATATATTAGTAAAGTTAGCGACCTTCTTCGAGGGTGACCCGAAGGCTCCCTTTTCAATAACTACCACACCGAGGTGAAGGGGAGAGCGCTACTCCATTCCCTGGATTGCTCCACTATACCTTTGATTTTTATCTTATAATGCTGAGTGTTAAGCAAGGCGGCATCAAGTATCATTTTTTGGGTCTTTGGTATGGCTCAACCTGAGATTGAATCCTAGTCTCCCGGACGATATATGTTTTAATGCATATCAACTCTTGATGGTTATTTAATGTCAAATCCTGCTTATATATATATATATATATATATATATATATATATATATATATATATAAGCAGGATTTGACATTAAATAACTATATATATATATATATACGATTTTAATTAAATGATTTAATGCTAACTATTTTTAGATGAGTTTGAGCTTCCACACTGTTCAATGGTTTCAATATTGCTATTTGACACAAACAGTTCTTTTTATTATTTATCCTTTGTTTTCACACCGTTTAATTGTTTCAAGTATTGCTATATAACACAAATAGTTCTATTTGCACACAGTTAAATAGTTTTAAGTACTGCTATTTAATAGAAATGCTAATAATTTTATCTAATGATGATAATCTCCAGCAAAAGATTGAACATTTCTATTTGACCCATAGATAAAACCCTAACAGGGTCAGAGTGGACCTGAGAGTAATAGTAATGATGGGGTACTCCATATTCCCCAAAATCAAAGATTGGAGCCTCACCATCAGATCTAGTTTAATATCACACCTTCGACACCAAATGGGTTCAAGTATTGCCATCTGATACTAATAATTTTATTTAACATTATTCATTCTTTTACCTTCTAATACTAAGAATTCAATTTAACATTATTCTAACTTGAATAATTATATTCAATCTTATTCATTCGTTCGCCCACAGTTTAATGGTTTTCAAGTAATGTATGTATATGGATATGTGTTTATAATAATGTCAAAGAGATAGCTAAAGGAATTAGGGAGGTCAACAGGTTTGATTAGATGATAAAACAGAAAGTGAAGGATTTGCCGAAGAAAATGAAAGAGTTATTTGCGCGGGGGTATGGCATATCAACCTTTGTAGATTATTTAACGCCAAATCTATTTTTATACAACTAGTTCTATTTCAAACAATTTAGTTTAGCATAAGTACGCAGTTTAAGTGTAAGTACAGTTTAATTGTGAAAAACATTTCTATTTCAAGCTATTCAGTTTAGTCAAGCAGTTCTAATTCAACTAATTCAGCTTAGTATAAGTATAGATTTTATTTACAAGCAGTTAAAAGTCAAAACAGTTCTATATTGAACAATTCAGTTTAGTGTAAGTACAGTTTCAATGTCTAAAAACAGTTCAATTTTAAATAATTTAGTTTAGCATAAGCATGCAGTTTAAATGTATGTACAGTTTAATTGTCAAAAACATTTCTATTTCATGCTATTTAGTTTTAGTCAAACAATTCAGTTAAGCATAAGTATGCAGTTAGTTCTATTTAACCCATAGATAGGGCCCTATCAGGTGCTACCACGCCAGGCTAGAGTGGACCTGGGAGCAGTGGCAATGAAAGGGTGCTCCGCATTCCCCAAAGCTCCAGCATCACTGGAACCTCACCATCAGACTGTTTAGTGTCATATCCAGGACATTTATAGGGGGAGGGGGCTTACCCCTCTGCAGAGAAGCAGTCGGTGTATTCTACAGCCTCAGCCGATTGGGCAAAGTTACTTTTTTCTGATGTCCATTATGAACTGCCTTCGACACTAGTCCGATCAGAGATCAGAGAAATATCTTGTTTATTACTTTTTGGAAGGTTTACTCAAGAGTTGTTGGGCGTTGTTTTTCAGATGCAAGGGCTCCATATATTGTTTTAGAGCAGGGAAAGAGGACAACACTAATGTATAAAAATATAATCTGTTTCTTTTTTTATTACTCAAAATTTATAGATGGGTACCGATGCCGACTACGCCGATGACATAGCGATACTGGCAAATACACCTGACCAAGCCGAAACACTTCTGCATAGTTTGGAACGAGCAGCAGCAAGCATAGGCCTCTATGTTAATGCACACAAAACGGAATATATGTGCTATAACCAAACGGGGGACATCTCCACTCTAGAAGGAACCCCACTTAAACTAGTAGACAAATTCACGTACCTAGGAAGCAGCGTTGAATCAACCGAAAAGGACATCGAAACGAGGTTAAGGAAAGCATGGACAGCTATCAATAGGCTATCGATTATATGGAAATCAGACCTAACCGATAAAATGAAACGCAGTTTCTTCCAGGCAGCGGTCACATCGATACTGCTATATGGATGCACTACATGGACGCTAACAAAACGACTGGAGAAGAAGCTAGATGGCAATTACACAAGAATGCTGCGTGCAATCTTGAACAAGTCCTGGCAGCAACACCCCACAAGACACCAACTGTACGGCCACCTGCCCCCTATCACGAAAACTATTCAAGTTAGACGAACCAGACATGCAGGACACTGCTGGAAAAGCAGAGATGAACTCATAAGAGATGTACTCTTATGGATCCCCACACATGGCCGCGCAAAAGCAGGACGACCAGTTCGAACGTACATTCAGCAGCTATGTGAGGATACAGGATGTTGTCCTGAAGACCTACCTAGGGCGATGAACGATAGGGAGGAGTGGCGAGAGAGGGTCAGGGATATCCGTGCTACCAGCGCGATATGATGATGATGAGAATACAAGAGTCAAAGTTGGCTGAGCTGCACACCGAGGGGCCGAGGTACGAATCTTCAGTGAACCCCTTTTTCCTGCTTCTGTTCAGAACAAAATCTTCCAGGTTAAACAACATCCCGGACGGCCTCGCAAATTCTCGTTGTCACACCTACTCCAGCTTCCCGTCTACACAATGCTCATGATTACACTTCTTTCTTGTATGCCACTCACACAGTTTACGCAGCATTTCCGCCGAGAACACCTACGTCCTGTTTACTTTAAGTACAGGGTTATTTAGGGTTTTTTTTCTCGTTTATACAGGGTCTAACTTTTGCTGTGGCATCAAAAAGTTTTCAAGTCAATATGTAACAATATCCACGAAAGCAATCAGAAGATAGGCAGACGAGCTGAAGCCTGAGGGAGTTTTGGTTGTGCCCCTCCATACAGTCCATTATAGTTGGTCACAACGGGCATAGAGTTAGGACGTAAGCGTTGAATTGAATGGGTTAATCAACTTTGTCTGTAGTCCGTGTTGTAATATAGGGAGATTAATGCAAAAAGTCCATTTTACGTGATTCCAGGATGATCCAGAAAAATTGTCGCTAATAAAGACGGCCATGCGTGGGTCCTTTTGGAAATTATCTTTGCTTCGTTTTCTTTTCCTTGTGGAGCTAACTCAAGGCTTGTACGTTTCGAAGAAAACCAGTGACCGACTAATCTTGTCTTAAAAAAATCATTAGCAACGTGGAGTTGGGTCGTTTAGCTGAAGAAACTGTGCAGGCCGTGACAAAGAGCGCTATATTTGCCGGCAAGGAAAAATGAAAGTGAGGCTGTTCGTGTTTTCCTTTCTTCATTAATTTCTTTGAGAAAGGCATGGATCTATATTTTCTTCCCTTCCCAACAACATGAATTCAGGTGTTATGGTTCATAAATGTATTATGACCTATTTCTTCTCTTTTCTTGTTGACCAAAAAGGGGACATTGTGAGTAAACACAGGTTAAGTAACCGCTTGTATTAATTTCTAGTCTAGGGCTTCTTAAAATGGTTAATATTAATCCCTGGGTGGAAGGAAATTTTTGGCTGGCCGAATAAAAGCAAAAGGAGTCCACAGGGTGTGAATTTAATACTTTTCATTTATAAATCCATTTATATCCAGATTCTCGTGGTATAATGATTATCGTTGGAAAAGAACACGTTGATCTGATTTCAAAACCTGGAAGAAGCTGTTTGTATTTCGATAATACCCTTTGGAAAGGTATGACTTTGACTATACTTCCTCTAGCTATGGGTAAATAGTTGGGCAGACTGGAATCTTTAACCTTAGTATGGCGACCGGTCTTGGAAAACGACAACTCTAAATTCAAACCTGTTAAACTCTGCTTAAAATTGGCCTTGTGTAACATCCTGACCGTATGAAGAGGTTGGGTAAAAACAAATATATACAGGCTAAACTTAGTTTATACAAATCTATTTTGGTTCGATGTAACTTTCATTATTTTCCTTTTCCATAAAGCAATCAGTTTTTTAGCAAACAAGACCAGCTACCCTTCCAGAGTGAGTTCGTTTCTCATTGGGTGCCCCATTTATGCTGCCTTGTGACACCTCTGAGCAATAAGCTTAGTAAATTAGTACATTAAGAATTTACAAGAAGACTTTAAAGCTCGATTCAAAGTTTTTTCTAAACATGGAGATTCCTGAATGGATTATTTCTTCATTTGTGCCTAAAGTGGAAAGTGCGAATTTAAATAGATATCTTAAAAGAAAAATTTATTAAAACGACTTTTAATCTTGAACAACTTCTTCTTAGTGTTAAATTGTATCGGGTCTTGCTCTTTCTTTAGACAACCAGAAAGTAATTTTGCATTTATCTTTAGAATATGCTTTTCATCTCGATTTTAATGTTTATCATTACACTCCTGTAGGATTTGTGGGATGGGTATTGATTATGGCGTTTTGCACAGCCTCGTCAGCACAATTATATTTGTGGATATTGAACTGGGAGCCAGGCATATTTGTCATCTTGGTGAAGACATCCCAGTCAATTTGGAATTTTCTAAATTGTTGTGGGGTCATCTCAATATTGAGATTGGGGGACTTGGCTGCCAGCGCTTGGATGCGAGTTGACTGAGCAGTAGCCTCCTTAGTCTGCTTAAGGATGCACAGGGCTTCCCCCAATAGTGTGACTCCTAGCTCCTTCAGCATCGAGCGATCCAGCATCTGAAGACTCTCGATTGTCAGCTTCTCGTCTGCAAACTTCGTTGGATGAGTTTTGGCAGAGTCAGTGGATATGCCCGCTTCAATCAAGAAGCGTTCCCAATCATCAGGTGTCATAGATCCTGTTCGCAGCGCCATGTAAGTTTTATCAGGTCGCGTAAGGCAATTAGTTGCGATAGCTAAGAGCAATCGGTTGTGAAGACAGAAAGCTAAGCATTGCCGCGACTGAGGAACGGGAGCTATTTATGGAGCCCCGGAGCATCCCATTGTGCACAAGTGGACGATTCTATTGCATGGGTCGTGGTTGGCTGCTGGTGAGTGAGTGAAGGTATTTCATTATATAAACCAGCTTCAGTTTAGCATTGTAAGAAAGACTGCTACGACTTGCCAGCTGGACGCTTTACGGAGGTATGTGTTATTGTTATTCTACAACTCCAACCCAGCCATTCTACAATCCATCCACTCACACACTCAGGCACACACATATATATATATATATATATATATGGTTGGTTAGTTGGTTGTGTTTTATGGCATACAAACTCTTGTATGTTATTTACTTAGTCCAATACTGTTAATATATTATATTTAGCCATATTAACATCTTTCAGCAGAATTATATATGACGTTTGTCTCGAGTGCTTTTGTGAAGTAACGTATAAAAAAGATAAAACTGAAGGAAAACGAACCGAATAGATGACAGATATAGAAAGGATTTCAACATGAATGATATGCACGCGGAACCACCTTTCCCGTGTGATTACGCAAAATCAAGAAACGGTTGCTATGACATCAACGGCTGAAAGTAAACGCGTTTTTAAATCACAAACTGCACTAAAATGAAGATGAACGAACGTCTAATGTAATGTCTGCTTTTAGTTGATCTGGTGTATATATAGATATATATGTCTTTTAAATACCCTGTCCGGTGGCAAAAGCTGCTTGGTAGCGCCAGGAGTGGCAGTACCGCCTTGAGCTACCGAAACTGTGTTATCACCCTGGTTGGCGGCTGATGAGGACAGAGTATCGCACGGGATTTCACACGTTGTATGAAGAAAAAAAAATTTAGTGACAACCAACACTGTTGGTTGTCACTATATCACTTCGTGGGTTTGTGTCGAACCAAGTGCAATATAATATGGAGAGTGCTCAATATCTAGGAAAGAGCTATTATATAATAATATATCCGTTTAAATACGCTTACAAATCAAATCTTTATTTATTCCCCTTGACATGCAATGATGATGTTTTGTTCCTTAGCTATAGTCACCTATTCATACAGAAATAAAATAATGTAGCGAAAAATTAAGATACACCTTCGAATTCACATCCGGCTTAAACAACGTGCTGCGTTTGTAACTGCACTCAAATGCACAAACACATTAATATGCAACTGTAACCTACACGACCACACACACACACACACGCACTCTCACACTCAAACACTCTCAACCACACGTAAAGAATCATACAAAATCCCAACGGTTTTCTTACTGTATTTTTTCGATTTTCGATTCATTTCATTTTCTTAACTGCCTGATGATTGTTGTTTTGCAAAAAACTCCATGAAACCCAGGGGTCGCAGTCTAAATTCCATGAATTAAATATATATATATATATTTTATTATAATTATTATATATACATATATATATATATATATATATATATTATATAGGAACCTACCATGTGAGGTCAGACGTATGTTCGTTTCAGTGAAAAGGTAACCCAATAAATGGGCACGTGGATAAATTTGAGTTTAAGATAAGGAGTACTGTAATCTTTGCTTATGGTTAATAAGAATTGTTGTAATTCCTTAGATTATTGTTTAATCTGAAGAATGTACGGTAGAAAGTTAATAGAACCTACGGGTAGTTACTTTATGATGATCCCGACCGGTGACGAAAGAAAAACCGGAAGTGGGAGAAATGGGGAGAAAACTCTTCGCCCCTCTTCGCCCCCCTCACACCATTCCCTCCTATGTACATTCTGGCGTTATTAATTATATCCATTGGATATTGAAGACGTCCTGTTAAATTTGGAGTGATTGATTCATATCAATACCCATAGCAGGATGGAAATAAATCTATAATCCTAAAGTGACCGGATTTTGTTTTTCTTAAAGATACATATATATATATATATATATACATATTCTTAACATTATTCTTAAACGAGCCAGAGCTCATTTATTTGAATAGAATGAAATGGTATCAAGTATCTAATACTTAAAATTCAATTTATTACTTACCATTTGTTTGAGCACAGGTTAATAGTTATATATATATATATATATATATATATATACGATACATGCATACGATAAGTTTCCAGACTTTTTTCGTATGGGCATTTAAAATTGTCGTAGACTCTTGAAAATTCAGTATGTTATGGCTATACATCTTTTGTTCTAGCATATTACTACTATGTAAGGGCGTCTTTACAGTTGAAGATTATGGTGTTTCTTTTAAATGGGTTTCTATAATTAGAAAATTTAATTTAAAAGCAAACGCCATAATCTTCAACGGTAAAGACGCTCTTACATAGTTGAAATATGCTAAAACAAAAGTTACATCACTTTTGTAATAGATCCTCCCCTGATGATGCCCCAAAGTCGGGCAGGAGGTACTAGGGATACATACAACTATGGACAATACATAAATCAATTCCCCCCGAATACGATAAAAGTAATACGGGAATTCGAACGGATCCAGAAGAAAATATGTAGACATAAAATGTCTATCATGTTTAATGAAATTTGTATTAACGAAGAAATGCTGCCAAAATACACACACACACACACACACACACACACACATATATATATATATATATATATATATTGGTTGTTTCAAATTTTTTTATATCATTTGAGATGTACATGTTTCAGATAATATCATTTCGTTATCTAATATCTTGATCAATTCTTATTCCACTGATTTCAAATTTAAACAGCACGTGTAGAAACAACTCAAAAGTCTACGTTTAATGTTTAGATGTTTTTTTTCCTCAGTGAATTACATTTGTACATCGGAAAAGAATGAAAAGCATAAAACATTGAATACAATTTTCTGTTGTTACTATACATGCTGTCAAGACTTGAGATTATTTGAAGGAGAATTAAGAAAGTTATTAGATTAGGAAATAATATCAATTTTCTTGAAAAAAAACTATGTACACACACACACACATACATATATATATATATATGTATATATATAAAATGGATATTGGGGATAAATTATGGGATGACAATGACTGTATTGATCCTAGATGGATTTACGTAAAAAGATGCTTGTTTTTCTTGTAGCTAGTAATATATGCGTTCGATAGATACAGTTCTGTGTTAGAATATTGTGTGTGTGTGTGTGTGTGTGTGTGTGTGTGTGTGTGTGTGTGTGTGTGTGAATTCCTTGTTTACGAAAGTTGATGTGTGGGGGATTTATTATGGGATGTTAATGAGGACATTGTTGGTCGTGGATGTGGACGTGCGTGCGTGCGTGTGTATGTGTATGTAAGTGTGTAATGTTCTGCTACTGTGCTTGGATGTTTGTTGGCGAACATGTTTGTCTTGCCTAATTCTTCGTTTCAGCAAATAGAATCAACAAGGCAATCAATAGTCAAGAGCTGCGCGCGCATCCCGCAATTTTCTCTGTACGACGACGGCCTTTCCTTGCTTACGATTCTTGGTGCTGCCCTCTTTACAAGAACCAGAAAAATAGGATGGAAATATACAGCCGGATTGCTGATAGCGATGATAACAATATCAACAAGCCGGGGAAGAAGAAGAAGAAGAAGGGGGAGGAGGAGGAGGAGGAGAAGGAGGAGGAGGAGGAGGAAGGGTCGTGGACTAATAAGAAGAGGAAAAACCTATGATGTAAGTGGGAAAAAAGTGAGGAAAAAGAAAGTTATCTTAAGGAAAGGGAGCGGAGCACAGAGAGAGAGAGAGAGAGAGAGAGAGAGAGAGAGAGGGGGGGGAGAAAGAAAAAATGAAACAAAGAAAGATAAACATAGAGAGAGTGGGAAGAAGAGGAGTGTGAGCTAGGGATATACAGAGGTCAAGTAAACGAGAAAAAGAGAAGAAATGATAAGGATTGAATCGGAGAATTGAGAAATAAACGAATATATATATATATATAGAGAGAGAGAGAGAGAGATTGTCGTGGATGTTTTCTTTGTAGAATACAAACGTAAATTATGACGAACATAAAATTGTGTCACAAAAGGTTGGTTGGGTTTTATGGCATATTACCTCTTGTATGTTATTTAATACTAAATACTAAATACTATATATATATATATATATATAATTTGTAAATGAATAGTTTGCTGGTAACATTATTCTAAACGAGCCAGAGCTCATTTGTTTGCGTACAGTTAAATGGGTCCGAGTATAGTAAGGGATTATACATTTCTATTTGACCCTATATAGGACCCTAACAGGTACTACCACTCCGAGTCAGAGTGGACCTGGGAGTAATGGTAATGAAGAGGTGCTCCACGATTGGAGCCTTACCATCAGATGAAGTTTAGTGTCATACCCAGGATAGTGTCCAAAAATAATCTCAACTTTTTCAAAAACAAATTCATCGTACTCACACTTCACTACGACATTTATTTTTCAGCAAAAAACAAAAAACAAAAACAAAAACAAAAATTGATTTCGGTTTCAGTTTGTCGTGTACCCCCTCCTCTGAAGTATATATTTATTCAAACTCTTCGCACGAGGTGGATGCGACACAAGGTTAATTTTTAAACGGCGTATAACAACTTTGAATTCAGAGCTTTCCTTCTCCTAGACTAGTTGCCATATTGAGGTTAAAGTTGTTTAAAGGAAGAAAGAGTAGAGTGTGGTATTATGTTTGTCACGGTACTTTATAATGGCCTTGGCTCTGTATCTACTGCATGAGTTTCCAGGTTGTTTGTTTATTAGTCCCCTCTGTGCCCACGTTGTGTTTGAAAGATCCACAGATGGGGGATAATACAATCTATCGGGAACTTCTGACGGTCGGAATGATTCGTTAGAACGAGTTGCCTGGGTGATGGTAACTCAAAGACAAGAAAAACTCTCAGTTAACAATTAATAATTATTTATTGAAACACAATGGTGTAACAATAATATATACCATATATAGAGAGGAAGAAATTGTGTTTAAGAGGCAGACGATTGAAGTATTTTTCTGGTGCAGTTTTTCTGTCTTATTCAACTTTTCGGAGAATGAGGCTTTTGCTGGAGAGACTTTAGTTCTTGGAGAGATTACTTTTCTTATTCTTTTGTTTTTGGTATGGACATCGGATCTCTTCTCTCATTTAAAAAACATCTATTTCTATAGAGGATTCCCACGGGAACAAATTTTTCCGATTGGCTAATCAATCACAGATCATTTTGTATACTTTTACAACTTTTTGACTGGTCAGTCGATCCAATGTGCTGATCTACGACTGTGAGAAGAGTATCCTTTCCACGTATCTGATTTTGATAGGTCATCCAATCAAACCACAACATAGGGGCTTGGTTAATTAAGGATCCCAACCCACGCCTTGTAGGGGAGTATTTCTTTTGACTTTAAACAAAACAAAAAATCAAGGGTCTGTTCTTTTAACCCCAAGAGATGTCATCATTTAAATTGACCAATCCCGAAGCCTATTTACCATATTTACCAACCCCTCCGCTCGGTCAGGATATGACACGAGGTCAATTTTTAAGCGGAGTTTAACAGGTTTGAATTCAGAGTTTTCCTTCTCCTAGACTAGTTGCCTCACCAAGGCTGAAGAACCTAGTCTTCCCTACTATTTACCCATAGCTGGAGGGAGAATAATTGGATTCATACCTTTCCCAAGGGCATTAGTGCTATGTGAAATACAATCAGTCTCGTCCAGGCTTTGAACACGCGTCGCCGTGTCCATTTCCTGTGACGATAACCATTACACCACGGGCACCTCCAAGCCTGTTTACCTTCAGTTTTGAAAATCTGAAAGTTCGGTTGGTACTGTGTTATGGAATTGACTTTTCTATTTCTTTCAAAGTATATAAGTTTATTGGCCTCCATGACAACGCACCCAAAACGGAATATATGTGCTATAATCAAACAAGCGACATTTCCACTCTAGACGGAACCTCTCTGAAACTGGTAGACAAATTCACCTACCTAGAAAGCAGTATCTCATCAACCAAAAAAACCATTACACCACGGGCACCTCCTAAAAGTATAGTCATGATACAACTATATGTATACATATACATACGGAAACAAAATCAACAATAATGACGAACGAACACATTTCTTTAGAAAAATATACCTCTCACACTTTATTCTCGAAAGGGTTGCGAAAGGGTTGTGTGTGAGAGGTGAGTTGGAGACTGAACATACTGCAACATACTGACCCCCAGTTCCTCTGACTATAGCAGCACTTCTTTTCTCATTCTGCTGAGTTGCACGACCACGGGTCCTGAGGGTCCAAGCTCTCTGCAGGGAGCTGGTTCTCACTGCCTCGAACGACAACTCGAACTCCACTAACTGACTCCAACTGTGGCACCGGGTTATATAATTGTTTTACGTACACCTGCTTCCTGTGAGCGTCGCATTTGCACCGAATTCAACCCATCCACGATCAAGGCTATATCTCGATGTCTTCGACCGGATGCACCTGTTCCTTGATTGACGGCTGGGTCGAAGGTCAATATGTTACACGAACGAACACACTTCTTTATAAGAATATATCTCTCACACTTTATTCTCGAAAGGGTTGATGTTAGTTGTGTGTGAGAGATGAGCTGGAGACGGGGATAGACTTCTATATTGACTCAGCAGTACTTCTTTCTCATCTTGGCAGGGTTGCTCAACCGTGGTTTACTGAGGGCCCAAAGCCCTCTGTCTGCCGCTGGCTCTCATTTCGGCATTTTGTCTCCAACTGACTCGAACCGTCTGGCACCTGGTTATATTATTGTTTAATGTCCACCTGCTTCCGCTGTTCTTCCGCTTATTTACACAGGTGCATCTCTTGATTGACGGCTCGGTCGAAGGTCAATATATAAGATTTGGCCCTGGAAGTTATTCAAGATCGAAAGTCATTTCAACAAATTCTTCTTTAAGAAAGGTGACTAGATTTTCACTTTTCCACTTAAGGCACAAACATACTAGAAGAACAGTAGTGATGTTATTTAACCTATAGCTGGGAGGATAAAGAGGTTCATACTTTTGTTGTATTTTGACCTTCGACCCGGCCAAAAATGCCATTCAAGGTGATGCACCGGAAGGAAATGACACATTTCAATGGCAGTTAGGAGAGGAAATCGCGGGGGAGGAAATTGGCTTACAAAATTGGACAAGCTAAAAAATCTCATGGTACTCTCATAGACTGACGCACCGGAAGAGAGCGACCTCTGAACTGCATGACACTTATTTCCGCTTGATGACGATTAAACATGCGATTTCAAAGATCGAGTGGGCGATCGAGTGGACGTTGAACTATTATATAACTCGGTCAAGACAGAAGTAAGACAGTTGAGTTCGAGTTCCAGTTAGAGTGAAGAGGTGGTAGGGAAAGCCACACCATGCCGAAGGGGCTTGGGGCCCTGATGAATTGGGGTCCAGAGAAGATGCTGATAAGATGCAGTAAAGAAAGCCAGCACCCAGCAGAGTGGACCCCAGGGCCTCCAGTTGAGTATAAAAGAACGAGAAAGACACAACGTTGACGGCCATAAGAGTAGAGGTCAAAATATTTCAGTTCTGTTCCGTCTCCAGTTCCCTCTCACACGCAAACCTTGAGTAACCCTTTTCGAACCTTTACAAATAAAGCGAGAGGTAAACATTTTGTTAAACAAGTCTTCCTGCGTCTTTGTCATTGCGTCGTTATTGTTGTGTTGTTGTGATACGGCATTTACCAAGAGTATTTGTTCAAAAGCGAACCTAATAGCGCGACTGGAGTTCAAACTCGCTTACTACGATTCCTCAATAGAGCGATTTAACCATTACACCATGAAGATACCCCCTACTAACGTATGAATGGAAATCTAGAGAAAAAGTATAAAAATTGATAAGACTATTCTTGCACGATATGATAAAAGGAATAATGGCGTCTGATAAGAATTTAACTCACTACCAATGACTTGCGTGATTCGCAAATACATATCTGTAATCTGGGCAGATTAATGATTTATAATCTGCCAAGATTATATACAATGAACGTCAATAGATCTAATGAAAGAAAATTTTCTCACACTAAAAAGCCAAGAAGCAGACAATATTCTATAAAAGCTATCACAGATCCAGATAACGGAGGTGATATAGCGTTTCTTGCAGATACAACTGTGCTAGTCGAATATTTGCTGAATATCCTGGAAGAGGTTGCTAAATGCATTGGCCTCTTCGTGAACTTAGATAAAACAGATTTTTTGAGTTTTAAACAAGATAGTGCCATCTTCACATGACAAACCTCTGAAATTAGTATACCATTCCTCGTTCACAGTAGTAATTTACTAAGATTTTTTGCTTAGACGTGGCACAAGGCCATATGAATGGGGCATCCAATGAGGGTTGAACTTACTTTTGAAGGTTTGCTAGCCTAGCTTGCTCACCATTGCACCACCAGAGGCGTCCATTCCTCGGTAGCAGTATCTCATTTACTGAAACTGGTGTACGCATAAAAAAAAGGCATAGAGGGCTTTTGATCATATGAAAATATAATCTCTCTGATGAAATAAAACGGGATTTCTTCCAAGTTGGAGCTTTGTTATTATTATTGTAATATCTGGACTTTGACTAAAAACTCAGAGAAAACTCAGATTGGAACTACGCAAAGATGGTACATGTTATTTTTAACTAATCCTAGAAGCAGCACCTCACAAAACAGTAGCTGTAGAATCCCACCAGTATTGGTTGACCATCGAATACCTATATTTATCAAGTCAGTCCGGACTCTGGATACTGTTTAAAGGGCTTGTCAAGAGAAATGTCTGATAGAGACCGATTGACGGAGACTTAATGGAATCTATGCTATCAGCATGATTTGAAGATGATGATGATATATCATTGGCGACTCTAAGTAATTAGTGTTTCTGTGGCTCATATTTTGGACATAATTTATAATATATGGGGAGAGAAGTCTCCGTGATGTAGTGATGTAGTGTCTAACCTACTGGACTGTTCGAACTCCAGTCGCGCTATTGTTTATTTTCGGACTGATATCCTTAAGAAAGGCATGAACTCTCTTATATTTCTAGTTATGGACTAGATAGTATCACTACTGTCCAAAGATGTATTTAGTATTCGGTAACCCTCGAAGGTAGACATGCCATTAAAAGAAAGAAAGAAAAAAAGAAAGAAAAAAGAAAGAAAAAAAGAAAGAAAAAAGAAAGAAAAAAAGAAAGAATATATTCCGCTACGGACAAGATGTGACATAAGCTCACTTATTAAGCGGAGTAGTTTTAGATTGAGTTTTCCTTCTCCTCGATCGGTTGCCTTAGCAAAATTCCAGAGTTCTGTTTCATCTACAAAAAAATAACTTAGAATATAAGTCTCCTTGGGATTCAATCCAGAGAATATTTTATGAAAGAGATTGAATGAAAATATTTAGCGAGATTCAGCTCGTACAAACTAATATATATATATATAAACAAACATTTCTTGGCAAGTAATATTTAGGGTAAGAGATATACCGGCAATTTGAAATGAAAATTGTGGAATATTGAGAAGTTATATATATATATATATATATATATATATATATATATATTAAGAAAAAACACAAACCGGTCACATTAGGATTATAAATTTATTTCCATCCTGTTATGTGTTTTTGATAAAATCAAAAAAACACGAAAAAAAAAAAAATTAACAGGACTTCTTCAGATCTTATGGATAAAATAAATCAGAATAAGATCCGAAGAAGGTTTGTTTATTAATTTTTTTTCGTGTTTTTTGATTTTATCAAAAACACAAAACAGGATGGAAATAAATTTATAATCCTAATGTGACCGGTTTGTGTTTTTTCTTAATGAAATTATTGCTCTTAAATGTCTGTTACATTGAGCTCTTTAGCAGGAAAATTTAAATGTTCACTCTTGAAAAGTTTCCTTGTCCTGATGGAATTACTCCCAACTCCGGTTTAACTGGATCAAATAATACTTATATATATATATATATATATACGAGGTTTGTGGTTATTACTATTTCACTTGGTGAGTTAATCAACAACCAAATGTTGCAGTATTGTTAAATATAGCTCAATATCAATAATAGAGTATTTACACACACACACACACACACACACACACACACATATATATATATATGATTGTATTGTAAAATGCTATACCACATAACCATTATATATATATATATATATATATTACATGGTACTATTTACCAACCCCTCCGCTCGGGCAGGATATGACACAAGGTCAACTTTTAAGCGGAGTTTAACAGGTTTGAATTCAGAGTTTTCCTTCTCCTAGACTAGTTGCCTCACCAAGGTTGAAGAACCTAGTCCGTCCTACTATTTACCCATAGCTGGAGGGAGAATAAGGGGGTTCATACCTTTCCCAAGGGTATTTGCCCGAAAGTGAACGTAATAGAGCGACTGGAGTACGAACTCGCGTACTACGATTCCGCAGTTCATCGCTTTAACCATTACACCTGGGTTTCATGCATTTTGCATTCGTGGAGGTTTAAAAAAAAGATCGAAATATATGGTTAATTTTTTGTTCGAAAATTGGGGGGTTATTTGTGTGCATGAGTGCAAGTTGGTGTACTATTGAATGTTAGTATGCTTGTGAATTTGCTGTTGCTCACGCGTATATATATATATATATATATACGTATGTTTGCGTATATACTGGCATGCATGTTTGCATATACACACATATTCCCGCCTTCTATTGCTGGGATGGGGTGAAACGAAAGAATAGAGTGTGAGAAAGGAAGATTGGGTGAGGAGGCGGTGGGAAATGGATTGTTGCAATCAAAACGATTTCTTTTTCTTTAATCCTTCCTAACTTTATGATAGCAAAAGGTTTATTTGATGTGAATAGGAAATGTCTGTTTTGTGGTGAATTTTGAGTGGTGATGATGATTAAAATTAAAATCATCTCGTTACTTAAATATATATATATATATATATATATATACGAGGATCATTAAATCAGTATCTAGACTTTTTTCGTATGGGCACTTTTATTGATAGTACACGCATGAAACTCTAGTCCCCTTCGAAGTAATCTCCTCCGGCTGCAATACACTTGTTGTTCCGTTGCAACAACTTCTGGAAGGCCCCATGGAAGTCCTCTTGTGTGAGCGTGTCAATGACCTTCGTCACAGCCTCTTTCATCTCCTCAATTGTCTCATAATGACAGCCTCTGAGCTTAGGGAATAACCAAAAGTCACAGGGAGCAAGGTCTTGACTATAGGGAGGGTGAGGAACTGTCTTGATGCCCATCTTGCTCAAATAGTCTGTGACAAGGATGGAGTTGTGTACTGGTGTATTGTCCTGGTGGAAATGCCACTGAGCCGATTTGAAGAGTGCTGGCCTCTTCCGACGGAATCTTTTCCTGAACTCCTTTAAAACCTCCACATAGTAACCCTAACCCTAACCCTGTGGCTAATCAACTCTTGTGTTATGACTTCCTTACTCCTTCCACACCTCTCATCATCCCTCACAGACTCCCTACCTTCGTTGAATCTCCTATGCCACTCAAAAACTGATGCTCGATTCATGCAAGATGGCTCCAAAGCAGTCTGAAGCATTCCGTACGTTATTGTGGCATTTTTTCCAAGTTTAAAACAGAATTTTATTGCATATCGTTCTTCACGTCTTGATTGCATTTTTGAAATTCCCCAGCTGTGACAATCAGACTTTAGTAGGGTGTATTCCAATTGCTGCTGTAGCTGTTCATTTGAAGCTGAAATCATAAAAATTGGTCAGTCTTCTCACAAGATGTATAGTCATAACATACTGAATTTTCAAGAGTCTACGACAATTATAAATGCCATACGAAAAAAGTCTGGAAACTTATCGTATGCACCTCGTATATATATATACATATATATATAATGATTGTATTGTCAAGGGCTATGTAGTATAGAGTTTGACAACACAACCATTATATATATATATATATATATATATATGTGTGTGTGTGTGTGTGTGTGTGTGTGTGTGTTGTGTGTGTGTGGTGTGTGTGTGTGTTTGTTGTAGGTCCACAGAAAGAGTAAAATATATTTTAAGATAGGTTGGTCCACGAAGAGATTTGTATTTTTTTGAATTTGTTTATTCTTACATACGTGTTATATATATATATATATATATATATATATATATATATATATATATATATATATATATATAAGGGTTATGTGGTATAGAATTCGATGACACAATCATATATATATATATATATATATATATAAATATATATGTGCGTGTGTGTGTGTGTGTGTGAATGCTCTAACATTGACACTGAGCACTATTTAACAAAACTGCTATATTTGGTTCTCCATTAACTCACCAAGTGAGCTAGTGAGTATCATAAACCTCTTATATATATATATATATATATATATATATATAGCACTTCTCAATATTCCACAATTTTCATTTTAAATTGCTGATATATCTCTTACCCTAAATACTACTTGCCAAGAATTGTTTGTTTTTTCTTCTGTAGTCGGTGCCTTTCTTCTGCATTAGATTCCTCTACTGAAATGATATTAAAAAAAATTTTTAAAACAAAATCCTAAAATAGACAGTGATATTTGTTCGAGGTGAGTGAGACAAGCGATGAAGGCAGTCACGTGAGACCATCACTTTTATTTGGGCACATGACCATCGTTTCTGCATTTTTTTTTCTGGATTTAAAACAGGATTTTCTGGATCAACTGAAGTGGGTGGGAAACAGTTTTATTATCTTACTATGAAGATGCGGATCGAAAATACCGGCGCCATTGCTAGACAAGCGGTTTCATAAACTAACAAAGTGATAAATAGAGAAAAAAAGAATTTTAAAATGGGAGAAAAAAATACTGAACACTTTCATATGAAACGAAGAAAATAAAGAGCGAGAAGAAGAAGAAGAAGAAGAAGAAGAAGAAGAAGAAGAAGAAGAAGAAGGGAGTGAATATTATTAAATAAACTATTTGAAGGATAACAAGAACAAGAAGAATTATGATCAAATGAATTTAGTGAGTACGAATGAAAAACAATAAAAAATGAAGAACCAATTAGAAAATAACTAATATTATTCTGCCACAGAATCATAATATAGAGGGCGGAATCCAGTAAGAATTAACTGACTTTCAATGGCTTGCAAGTCTTGGCTATAGGCATACTTACAAACTTATATACAGACATAAGAAAACGTTTTTGCAGACACATATTTTAATGGACTTCGTATGTTTTTCAAAACACGATTTTCACTGGAGTTGTTCATTGCTTTGAGTAAAACAGCCATACAAGTAGATAAATAAGATTTCCGAAGAATTTTGATGCTTATCACACTTCATTATTTCAGCTTTAAGTAGCCCTATTCCTTAAGAAGAGAGACCAGTAGTATATTTTAAGAAATTACGTTTTAGGCTGACGGACATGATATGAAGATTAGATTTTTTTGTTATACATTAAAAAAAATAGTGCGACTAGAATTCAAACTTGCTTACTATGATTCCTCAATAGAGCGATTTAGCCATTACACCATGAAGATACCCCCTACCAACGTATGAATGAAAATCTAGGGAAAAAGTATAAAATTATAAGACTTGTAGGAGGTGATACTGTGTTTTTGATATTTAATTTCCATTTTGTAGTGGTGTGTTGATTTGTTTTTATATGTGGTTGCGTGTTCTCATAAGTTGAAAGGTCGTCATTTATAGCGATGGGGATAACATTATTATTATTATTATTATTGTTGTTGGGTTTTTGGTTTAAGGTTTAAGTTGGTTTTGTTGGTATTACTTTGGTTGCGTTGGTATTACGTTGGTATTTCGTTGGGAGTTATCCCCTCGCTAAATGTTGATGGAAAATAAAGGTCGTTAGGTTTTAAAGGAAAGTTTAATGGCAGCATGAAGTAAAGGGTTTTACGCTGGTATGCTGCGAGACTCGTAGTAAAGAAAGAAGTTAGGAAGTTGTTAGAGTGTATCATCTAATTTGTTTTTAATTAGAATCCCTTGGTCTAGAAGAATAGACCGAAGGGATCCATAAACTAGATGGCTCTCCTCATAATGGTTGATGAGGCTACTACTATTCGGGAACAGACGAATAGACGTCCGTTCCCTTTGAGGATTTCTGTCCGAGAGATAGATCCGCGGGCTTTTTTCAATTTTTGGTGCTGCTAGGAAATATGGTTCGGGTTGAATAGGACAAGTCATCCTGATTGGGTGAAAATGTTCGGCGACTCTAACGGTCAAATTAAATTACGCGCCAAACAAAAATTTCAATTTTCTTTCTGCTACAAACTATTCTTGCACGATATGACAAAATGAATAATGGCGTCTGATAAGAATTTAACTCACTACCAATGACTTGCGTGATTCGCAAATACATATCTGTAATCTGGGCAGATTAATGATTTATAATCTGCCAAGATTATATACAATGAACGTCAATAGATCTAATGAAAGAAAATTTTCTCACACTAAAAAAGTCAAGAAGCAGACAATATTCTATAAAAGCTCTCACGGATCCAGATAACGGAGGTGATATAGCGTTTCTTGTAGATACAACTGTGCTAGTCGAATATTTGCTGGTTATCCTGGAAGAGGTTGCTAAATGCATTGACCTCTTAGTTGACAAAGATGATTATTAGTTTGAATGATTTTTGTATAAAAAACAACACTTCATCCCAACAGTTGAGTCCATTTGAGGAAGGCCAGGAAACGCACCGGTTGAATAGTTATACAAAGATTTATACACATTAAGATGTGAGTATATACATTAAGATAAGAGACGTACTCAACCGGTTCTCACCAGGGGCCTGCTTGCCCCACTGCGGCCACGGTTCTCTATTTGCCGACTCGACCGACCGTTGCAAGCTGAAACTGACTCCACACTGAGACTGTCAGACCGAGATTATCACTATCTCACGTAGGCATCTATATATATCACTATATAACACCAACACATTTCCGTTCAACCACGTGCCAGCTTCCGCTTATTTTCACCAGTGAGTTCTGTGCAGAGAATCTCTGATTGACGGATCGGTGAAGGGTCAATATGCAGCAATTTCATTTATATGTGCATATAAAGGTGATATCAACATTTTTTAAAATGCACGATTCATCTACCTTCAACTACAAGTTTCACGAGTTCGATCTTCAGGTGAGTAATTTGGTGAATGATAAGGAAATCTATCTATCTATCTATCTATCTATCTCAGCTTTTTTTAATCTATTAATCTATCTATTTCAGCCTGCCCATATCTATCTATCAATTTATCTATCTGCCAATGTTACTAATGGGTTCCTGGGAGGAGTAGTCTAAACTGAAAGACAACTTTTCCCAATTAAATTAAAGTAATTTCCATTAATTCATTCCTAGTTGGTACTATATAATGTCAATTTAATTTTATCCTATTATTGTTATCAATTTTTTCTTTTTTTATTGTTATTACTATAATTATTATTATTACAATAATAATAATAAAATTGATAGTGATGATTTTTTCTTTTTCTTTTCTTTTATGACGATAATAATGATAATAATAATAATAAAATTGATAGTGATAATTTCTTTTTATTTTCTTCTTCTTATTATGATGATGATAAGAATAAAATTGATAGTGACAACAGTTTTTTTCTTTTTCTTTTCTTCTTATTATTATAATGATGGTAATAATGATAATAATAATAATAAAGTAAAGTAGTAAAGTTGACGACCGTAGTCGAGGGCGACCAGAAGGCTCCCTTTTCAATAGCTACTACACCGAATGGTATGGGAGGGCGCTACTCCTTTCCCTGGATTGCTTCCCTTTACCCTTGATACATACCTTATATTGCTGAGTGTTAAGCAAAGAGTCTTTGGTATGACGCGACCTGGGATTGAACCCAGGTCTCCCTTATCATTGGCGAACACTCTACCAACTTGGCCAATGAGCCGGGTTTTTTGCTTTAAAACCAGTGACGAAATTCAAAGTACCAACATATATATAAGGGGGGTGTCCTCGTGGTGTACTGGTTAAAGCGATGGACTGCGGAATCATAGTACGCGAGTTCGTACTCCAGTCGCGTTATTACGTTCACTTTCGGGCAAATACCCTTGGGAAAGGTATGAACCCCCTTATCTCCCTCCAGCTATGGGTAAATAGTAGGGCAGACTAGGTTCTTCAGCCTTGGTTAGGCAACTAGTCTAGGAGAAGGAAAACTCTGAATTAAAACCTGTTAAACTCCGCTTAAAATTTGATCTTGTGTCATATCCTGCCCGAGCGGAGGGGTTGGTAAATAGGACCAACATATATATTTCCGTCCGGAAAATTATATAAACCAGGGAAGATTTCGACCCAGCAGAATGAAGCAGAAATGTTTCACAAAAAACCCCGTACCTTTGCCCTTGTGTGTGCATTTCAGCCATCTCCGACTCTCCTGATACGTACTTTTGGGGTAATACAAGGAAAATAGAAGAAGCAGATTATATTTTCATACATCAGTGTTGTTGTCTTTCTTTGCTGTATACGACGATAGGTGTTAAAGTTGTACCGTAGCGGCACTAAAATGATTTTAGACCCCTTTTGTGACTTCGCTGTGGTATGAAACTCAGTTAAACATTCACCAAAGTTTTATTTACTACTAGGTAGCAAGTAGCCACGGGGAGAAGATAAGGGAGTATCGAAACATGAGACGACTGTTAACTAGACAAAGATAAACAACATATCATAGTGAGAAAGAGAGAGCAGACACAGGCCTTAATTTTTTTCTTTTTTAACATGCTTGTCTGCAGGGTCAAACGCGCTCTTTGGGATGCCCCTGAATTTGGAGCTTGTAAACTTTCTTTTCCTTATATATTCGTGGCTCTTTTTTTATTGACGTTTTCACATTATGGCGTCCTGCCGTCGAGTCTCAAAATCGTCCCCTCTCTTCAGCCTGTCGTGTCCGGAGCAGAACCATATCCGTTTCTGCTCGCTCAGTGCATGTGCACAAGATTTCAGACCTCCAATTTTCCTTAGTCATTCTTAGCTACAACGAGTGTCTCTGCCTTCTTATTTGGCGGCTACTGTCTGCTTTATTTATTTTTCATTTATTTATTCATCTATTAATTCAATTTTCTATGAGCCGTTCAATTATGTTAGAAACCGACTTCGGTAAAAGATAACCCAACAATGTTGACATGTCGTAAAACCAACCAACTAAACAATTAATCGGGATTATAATACAGTTAAGAGGTTTGATCCTTTTGCTGGAGTAAGCAATTGTGGGTTGCCTCATTACATAGACGTAGTAATCATTTTTAGTCACGTGTTTTAGACCTATGTTTGTGTATCAAATTTCCTCCCACGGAGATTATTGTGGGACTCATTGTTAGATTAACTTTGATGCCCGTGTGGGTATACATTATTAAAGGGCAATTATTGCTCGGTGTCTGCGACTAGGGTCTTGCAGGAATTAGACCATTCCAACCTTCTGTTTTTGCCTGACCGATCTCTTTTCATGTCGCATCCTACCGCAATACGAGAAAAATATCGGAAATAGAACAGATTCTACAGTTTAAGCCTGAAGGAAGCTATCGTCTTTGCCTTGGGAAGCAGCTGTTGATTGCCTCAGTACTCACTATTTTTCTCAATTTGCAACAGTGGGTAAATTTATAACAGTGTTCAATTTACACATAAGAGACTGTAGTGTATTGCTTCAATAGTCACGCATCTTTTGTTCCTTTAGATCTTTTTTTTAATCTGTCAGAGTGATTAATTCTAAAATTGTGTCCCCTTTTGCCCTGGTGAACAAGTATTGATAGTCTCAGTGCTTATACATATTTCAGCTCAGTCGGCTGTGGCTGTTGAATACGCTGACAGCATCTCTGTAGACGGGTAAGACCCACTCCAACCACCAGATTCCTGGATAATGACACTAAACCATCTGATGGTGAGACTTTAGCTGGGAGCTTTGGGGAATGTGGAGTACCCCTTCATTGCCATTATTCCTAGGTTTACTCTGGTTCGGAGAATTAGTACCTGATTGGTTCTCATCTATGGTTCAAATAGAACTGTTTAACCATTTTACTATGTGCAAACAAATGACTTTTAGATTGAATTGTTAGTGCTACATAGCAATACTTGAAACCATTTAACTGTGTGTAAACAAATAATTAATATTGAATAAAATTATTTGCATTTGTTTGGAATACTTGAAACCATTTGACTGTGTGCAAACAAAGGAACTTTGGTGTGTTTAAAATGTTACCTACAAACTATTCGTTTACAAATTATATATATATATATATATATATATATATATATATATATATATATATATATATATATATAATTGTTTTGTTGGTTCAATGAGAGAATAAAGGAAATACTTTAAAAGAAAAAGGTCCACAAGGGTATTTGTTTTTAAGTTAAGTTTTTTTAAACACGTGTTTCTGACGTTTTACGTCGTCTTTAGGAAGTAAATGGTTTAATATTTTCGGGTACGTGTGTATGTGAAAGGACAACATATTCAAAGGATATAATAGATATGAATAATGTACCAATAAAAAACCCCAAAATGACTTTCATAATAGATTAAAATTTAAGCTGCAATTAAAAAAAACGAAAACTACGTAATCGAATGTAACAAATGTAAAGAAATATACATATGGATACAAAAGCACTCAATACCAGAATATCCCTTCACAAAAGTAATATTAAGTTACCAGAAAATAGAAAACTATATGTATCAAAACACCACTACAAATGCAGGTGTGGGGTGTTCAGAACAATGACAATATACCAGACTGGCGACTACACATTACTCCAAATAAAAGAAAAATATATAGAAAAAATTCAACCTCACATTAAACAGAATGTGACGTGGTATGCTACCGAGAGAGGGAAAGGGAGGTCAATTCCACTAAAACGGCAGGAGAATGAAGGTCAAAGCTCCTCGAACTCTATGACCCGCAGCCTGTTGGACAAAGAAAGAAATCCAGGTCACTCTAGTATCATAACCGGATGGAATAGTGGGAGAAGGAAAAAGTCAAATGATTGGCCCATAGACCAAACGCCATCTTTTACGTTAGCGGAAAATTGGAAAAGAAAGTTTAGTTCTGGACAGACATTAGCAAGAGATAGATGCCAATTTAGCCAAGCTCCGGGAAAGTCTCCCGTAAAAAGAGTAGAACAGAATCTTTGGACAGAAGTCAGCAGAAAGGGCAAACATTCAGCCAGATTATGGGGATGCCACTCGCCCGGAAAAGTGGAAATTCCTAAATATTGGAATTATATGTATTCAAAAAAGAAAGAGAGAAACTGAAAGGATTCTGTTCCATCAACAATAAATTAGTAAATGAACTTTGTTATATGCTTCAGCTCGGCGACTTAAGCATTTTCTCAAGTAAAAGAAAAAAGAAAGAAAGAAAAAAAGAGAAAGAGAAAAGGGCTGTTGAGAGACATTTATGTTTGAGACTGCCTGCTGGCTTAATATAACCGGTATTTTAAAAAGAATAGAGAAAAGAAAAAGGAAATATTTCTTAAATCATTATTTGTTTGGTTGTCGCCTATTAAAACTTTGTTATATTTTAATTGCAGCCTTATGTTGAAATCTTTTGGTTGTGTTATTTATCTATCGCCTTCTTTTGCACATATCTGTTTCAGCTTCGTATCGCTTTCATTAATTCTCGCTAAATGTCTTATTCATCTTAAAACATTACAAGGGAATTTTGGAAATTTGACAACAGTAAATATTTTCTAATCTTGAAGTTATCCGAGGGGGTTAAAAACGAGGGACTTGGTGGGGTATGTGAAAATGAATTGGAAACCCCCTCGCCATCGTCGGAGATCAGTCTAGCCCCAAATTAACCCCCACATTATTTGCCAGTTTACCATATGCCCGAAAAAGGAGTCTTGACTAGGACTTATTTTTGCGGAGGGTCAAGTGCCAGACTGCCCTCGACGTCACATGCGCATAAAAATGAACTCTCGTCCTGGGATAATTATTTATGCAGCGTCACACAGAAATTAACTGTACACACGCAATAACAGACAGATAGACACACACACACACACTCACTCAGGATCAAGATTCTTCTAATTAATAATTTTTTTTATTGTAAGCAACAGCAATTACGTTTCCTTATTTGATATTAAAAAAAATATAAATTCTTAACAACACAAATAGATGGTATTTTTGAACAAATTAAATGGTCTCTTTATCCTTATAAGGATTGAAAATTTAAAAAGGTTTACTGCAAATTTGTTGATTTTTTAAAAAGCAAGTAAATAACTAGAATAGAATAAAAATATAAATTTTCGAATTCTAGTTACGTTACATAACTTTTAAATCAGAGCGTGGCTAATGATCAGAGAACGCAACGGATTTTCACAGTTTTTCGCTTTTCTTTTTCATTTCAAAATAATATTTGAAATGAGACAACATCACACGAAGAATTGTTGTAAAAATTTCAAATCATTTGGACATTATTCATATTTAATATATTCTTTTGAATATATTGTTCTTTCACACACACACACATACACACATACACACACCCGAAAATATTAAACCATTTACTTTCTGAAGTCGAGGTAAAACCTCAGAAACAAGTGTTGAAGAAAAATAAGTAACTTATAAACAAATCCCCTGGTGGACCTTTTTATTTTAACGAATATATATATATATATATATATATAAACAGGATTTGGCATTAAATAACAGTTATGACCTCGGAAAAGGACATAAAATAAATAAGACAAATACGTACTTAGAAGAATAAACCTTATATATTATAGAAAACAAGTAATAAAATGTCGCCTGTGTAGTTACAGCTTCTAACTTCCTGAGTGAATTACAGTCAAATGTTATATATTCATTGCAAGAGTCCATAGTGTATCGAAATTGGGATGATACCACAACAATAACCTTCAAGGTTTGATATGCCATAAAATCCAACCAACCAACAAACTTGCATATTTTTTCTTAATCTGCTATAGTGATTAATTTTAGACCGTGTTCCCTTTGCTTTAGAAAGGAACTGTGGATAGTGTTAGTACTGACTTACCTTTTTCCTAATTTGCTGGGTGTGTCCTCGTGGTGTAATGGTTAAAACGATATACTGCGAGTTTGTACTCCAGTCGCACTATTACGTTCACTTTCGGGCAAATTCCCTAAATGGTACCAGAACTGTTCTTCTAGAAGAATGGCTTTGGCATCAAATAACCTACAAAGGTTGATATGCCATTTAGCAAAGAAACCAAACCAAACCAAACCAAACCAAACCAAACCAAACCTAATTTGCTATATTCAACAACCTTAGTTCAGTGATTTTTCCTACTAGATACATAGGAAATTATTTCTTAAGTATCGGTTAAAATCATTCTCTCTCTCTCTCTCTCTCTCTCTCTCTCTCTCTCTCTCTCTCTCTCTCTCTCTCTCTCTCAATGTCAACATCTTCAATCGATTATTTGTTAATTGACACTGTGTATTGGTGAGGTCAGTTAGTCCACGGCTGCTTATTCAATTTGCATTTAATCTCCCAAGACGCTCTTTCTCTATTCGTTAGTTGAGGACACGTCCAATAGGGGATGGCAACTTTTATCTTGCAATTTTTTAAAGCGGCGTATAGCTGGTTAGAATCCTTTAAGGCTGGTTGCTTAGCCTAGATTAAAGAACAAATTCTGTCCTATTATTTAGGTAGGTAAGGGGTGAGAAGAGATGGGTTCATGCCTTTCAAAAGGGGATTAGCGCGAAGTGAAACACAAACAACATCGTTCAGGATTTGAACTCGAGTTGCCAACTTCACATACTGACGATATCCGTTATGCTAATAAAAAACAAACTAACAAATAATGGTTGATTTGAGAGATGAATCCAAAATTGCGTGTGGACCGTTTGTATACTGAAAAAAGAAAAAAGAAATTCTACCTTAAAAAAAAAACTCCATCAAAAATCAACCAACCCCACATTCATGATTAGAGCCTTTTCTGATACAGTTTTTAAAGCGGAGTATCGCTAGTTTCCTTCTCCTCGACTATTTGCCTTACCAAGGCTAAAGAGCCCAGTTTGCCCAACTAATAGCTAATTAGAGTCTGCTTGACTGGTTGGCTTACCAAGGCTAAAGAACCCAGTTTGCCCAACTAATAGCTAATTAGAGAAACAAATGGATTCATTCCATTCTCAAAAGAATTAGCAAAATGTGAAATGAAAATAGCCTTTTTTAGGATTTGACCACGAGTCACCAATTCCATTTCCAAAAACAAAAACCAATACACAAAGCTCTCCTAAACCTATTACTACGTCATTGGCTAGTGTGGCCTGTATCTGGTAGACATTGATAAAGATGTAAGTTCCACTGTAGACCTTGAATAAAAATAAGACTAATAGGATGATATATTGAGTCATCCACAATAAGACTATTTCGTTGTATCACAACTCTTCAGTGTGGCTAGACCCACGTGAGGCTTCAAGCTGGGATTGAAACCCGGCGTCTTTATGTCAGTCGAACATCTTACCCGAGAACCTTCGTCATTCTTAGCGTAAGTAAAGCGATATTTTTAAGTATATCTTTCTACATATACGTTATCGGCCACCTCAGTCGGACATCCAATTCAAAACTAATAAGCATATGACAATGTTACATATTGATCTTTGATAAACCCTTCAGTTAGAGATTTCGTAAGCTGGATGTGCACCTGTGTAAGCAAAGGGGACAGTGGAAATGAATCACGAACCAGAAGGAAAGTGCATGGGCGTTGAAAATGTTGAATTGGCACACAGTTTTAACTGACTCATGAGAGGCGGTCAGTCAGAGGAAGCGGGCATGCAGAGCAGAAGCCACTTGGGGCACGGTCCTTGGTGGATTGAGGGGATCAAGTGTCTTCACGTGAAGAACATCCCTTCAAAGGAGCTCTGAATATGTGTCTACTCTTGGTATAAATAATAACAGTCTAGTGTTCGTCTCTTGGTCTGAGTCTTTCTCTTACTTAAAACATTTCGACCCTTTCCTAAATGAACACGAAATTTATTTGAAAGAAATTCAATATACATATAAACAGTTCTATTTCTAACAATTCAGTTAAGAATACATTCATAGTTTAAATGTCAAAAACAGTTCTATTTCAAGTTAATCAGTTTAGTCAACAAAGTTAAATGGTTCCTAGTATTGCTATGTATCACTAACAATTCAATTAAACATCAATCATTTTTTACACGCAGTTAAATGTCAAAACAGTTCTATTTTAAACAATTCAGTTTAGCATAAGTACATAGTTTAGTTCCATTTGATCAATAGATGGGACCCTATTAGGTGCTAATTGGCCCATTAGCCTATTGGGTAGAGTGTTTGACAATGGCCAGGGAAACTGGGGTTCATTCCCTGGTCAAGTCATGCCAAAGACTCAAAAAATGGTACTTGATATCTCCTTACTAGGCACTCGGCATTTTATGAAATGTTTCTAGGGTAAAGTGGAGCAATCTAAGGAAAGGAGTAGCGCCCTTCCCTCCATCTCTGTGTCGTAGCTATTGAAAAGGGAACCTTTGGTTTGCCCTCGATTACGGTCGCCAAATATACTTTTTTACTTTTATTAGGTGCTTAGTCGAGGATGACCTGATGGCTCCCTTTTCAATAGGTACCACACTGAGGTGCAGGAGAGGGCGCTACTCCATTCCCTGGGTTGCTTCACTTTACCCTTGATCTTTACCTTATAATGCTGAGTGCTAAGCAAGGCAGCATCAAGTAACATTTTAAAAGTCTTTGGTATGATTCGACCTGGGATTGAACCACAGTCTCCCAGATCATTGGCGAACACTCTACTCATTTGGCCAATGGCCCAGTTATATATAGTGGTAGAGTGTTCGCCAAAAACTCAAAAAATAGTACTTGATGCTGCCTTGGTTAACACTCTGCATTATAAGGTATGCATCAAGAGTAAGAGGAGCAATCCAGGGAATGGAGTAGTGCTCTCGGTGTAGTAGCTATTGAAAAGGGAGCCTTCGGGTTATCCTCGACTAAGGTGGCCAACTTTACTTTTTACTTATTAGGAGCTACCACTCCGGGTCGGAGTGAACATGGGCGAGATAGCAATAAAGGTGTTCTTCACATTCCCCCAAACTCCAGCATCAGTGGAACCTCACCATCAGGTTGTTTTGTGTTATATCAGGACACTCGTTGGAAGAGTCTTACCACTCTGCAGAGAAGCAGTCTATGTATTCTGCAGCGCCAAACGACTGGACCAAAAAGGTCAATGAGGCACTTGTACTAACCAAAGAAAAAGAACAGATGATTTTTTTTACCAACGTTATTAGCAAACGCAGGCTACCGATTCCATTTTTTCAACAATAACCGTTACACCAAGCCTGCTTTTTGGTTCATCTTTTTAAAATGTTACATTTTTGTACAGGAGACGAAAATTGTTAGACTGATTTCATCATGAAATAAAACAAGCGGTGAAGCTAACCTTACACAAACTAAGGAAACCCCTCAAATGCTCACAAACGACAAACATACATGTTGCACTGAGCATAACGGTTGCAGTCCTTTTAAATGGACTTGGTGACAAAAGTTTAAATCCTTATCGGGCTGTTTAAGTAAAGCTTTTTTAAACACCCATGGAAAAAGCACGTATCCATCTGTTTTTCTCTCATAAGTAAAAGAGGTAGGACAGACTGGGTTCTTTAACCTTGGTTAAGCAACCAGCCTGGGAGAAAGAAAACTTTGAATTAAAATCAGTTTTACTACGCTTAAAGATTTATCTTGTGTCACCTTTTGCTCGGGGCGGAGAGGTTGGGTAAAAAAATCTAAAAAACATGCTGATAACTGGTTTTTATTTCGATGGTCGTTAAAATTGAACATAGTCACACACAAAAACGTACAGACTTACACCACCACCACCACCACCACCACACACACAAACACACCACACACACCAACACACACACACACACACACACACACAAATACACACCACAAATACGCACACACCAAAGAAACTCACACACACACACACACTCAACAAAGATGTGGAGGTGCCTGGGGCATAATGGTTATAGTCGTTAAAACTGGACATGGCGACCCAAGTTCGAATCCTGGACGAGGCTGTTTGCATAATAAATAGTGCTAATACTCTTGAGAAAAGTATGAATCTAACACTGAATCCAATTCTCTCTCCAGCTATTGGGCTCTTCAACCTTGGTATGGCAAACGGTCTTGGAAAAAGAACTCTGAACTCGAACCTGTCCCTGAAAATCTCCCTTTAAAAATGACCTTGTGTCACATCCTGCTCGTGCGAAGAGGTCGGTTAATGCAGCCCCCACCACCACCACAATTGGTGAGCCACGGGAGTCGGGGAAATTTGATTGCTCTCGTCGTTAATCTAAAAGTCAGCTGTGTCCGTAATTCGAAACCGGCATGCTCATTTCTTTTAGTGGATCGATACGATTTGTCATTTCCGTTGGCAATTTCCGTTTTTACAAATTCCTTAATCAAAAATGAATTTTAAAAAAAATTAAAAAAAAAAAACGCTGATAACTGGTTTTTATTTCGATGGTCGTTAAAATTGAACATAGTCACTCACAAAAACCTACAAAATCGTTTAAAACAAATTAAAAAAATATTTTAAAAAAAAGCGCACCCCCCACCCCAATACTTGCACCTTTCAAACCAATTTTTATTCCAATTTTCCATCTTCATCTTCCTCAACGAAAAAAGCAAAAAAAAAAAACAAAACAAAACAAAAAACAACCCTGCAGTGGATAAAATATATAGGAGGTGGTTCGAGCGCGGAGAGGCGAACGATAGTGAAGGCGGCACTGATAATATCAGAGTTTTGGCGGAGGTTTCCTCAATTAAATAGGTTGGAAACCCGTCAGGTGCGTGTAGTCACGTTCCGAATCTTATGGCAAAAGATGCCGTCTTTCCTTTCACAAGGAAATGTTGACGACATCCGCGAACGTGACGTCAATGCTGACGTCATGCCACGAGATCCGGTGACATGTGCACAACCAATAGCGAACAGTCAAATAAGGAATGCAGATATCTGTTTTACACAGCATACGTTTATGAATGCGTGTGTACGTGTGTGTGACATGATTTGACTACACATACGTATGTTGAGAGAGCGGGTGCATGTAAAATGGGGAAAGACTATCGACGATACCAACACATACACACACACACACACACACACACACACACACACACACACACAAGCTCACACACACACACAGAGGAAAAACTGAAACGACTGCTTATCGATAATCCTCAAGCTTAGTTTTTGTCTGGCACATGGCCACAAGAGTCAAGTAGACAATCAGTGTGGATCGACCCCCCCCTACAACTCCGGGATTAAAGGTTTGTGAGAATAGTCTGCTAAGAATAGTCTGGTGAGGCACCCACAGGAATGTTAGCAAGGAGACGGGGAAGACAAAAGACAGTATTATCATTTAAAAAATATTCAAATACCCACACTATCACGGATTTTACAAGCGTAGAAATTAAATGATGTAAATGGAAAAAAGGAAGTTTTAGGTTATATATATATCTTGTCATCCATAGACAGACTGTTCCGTTTTTTCATAACTCATCAGCGTGGCTAGACACGTTCGACACTTCAAACTGAGATTGAAACCCTCATAACTTTGCGTTAGACCGATAACTTACCGCACAGCAATTTCGACGACCTCTGAGTTTGTGTGTGTGTGTGTGTGTGGTTTGATGATTGTATAGGCGAGTAACTGGCAATCACTAAGCACCGTTGACTGTGTCATTGTTTGATTTACATAAGCTCTATCAGTGATATTAACTACTCTTTTTTTTATAAATATAGCAAACTACGTTATAAATAATAATAATAATAATAATAATAATAATAATAATAATAATAATAATAATAATAATAATAATAAAAGAGTATTTCAGGAGAACCAGAGCTACTCAAGACAAAACTAAATAGCAGGAACCTTATCAAAGGTATAAATACCTGGGCTGTCGCTCTCATAATATACTCAGGACCATTCTTGAAGTGGACCAGAGACCTTAAACAAATGGACCCGAGAACAAGAAAACTAATGACAGTGCATAAAGCCTTTCATCCCAGAGATGACATTGACAAACTATATGTGTTAAGAAAAGAAGGAGGAAGAGGACTTGCCAGCATTGAAGACAACGTTGATGCATATTTACAACGACTCAAAAACCACATAAATTACGCGGAGGAAGACTGATCACAGCTACCAGAAACAATATTGATGACACGAGGACCAGCAAACTGGAAATAACCAGAAAACAAAAATAGGAAGAAAACAACTCTATGGACGTTTTAAGCGACTAACAAGCGACATCTCACACGAGAAAACATAGACGTGACTTAGAAAAGGAAACCATAAGAGAGAAACTGAATCTTTTCCAATAACAGCACAAAATAACGCCATAAGGACCAACCATATCAAAGCAAGAATAGATAAGACACAACAAAACAGCAGGTGTAGATAATGTGGCGATAGAGACAAAACGATCAACTACATAATAAGCGAATGCAGCAAATTAGCACAGAAAGAATATAAAACTAGACACGATTGGGTGGGCAAGGTGATCTACTGGGAATTGTGCAAGAAATTGAAATTTGACCATACGGACAAATAGTATATCCACAATCCAGAATCTGTCCTGGAGAATGAGATGCACAAACTCCGCTGAGATTTTGAGATACAAACGATCATCAAATCTCATCCAGAGGACAGAGCCGTATGATAATCAAACCGATCATCAAATCTCATCTAGAGGACAGGACCGTATCATAATCAAACGGATTATCAAATCTCGTCCAGAGGACAGGACCATATGATAATCAACAACAACAAAAAAAGAAATTTTCCACTATTATACATGTAAACAGTTCTATTTCAAACAATTCAGTTTAGCATAAATATACTGATTAAAGGTAAAAAAAAGTTCTATCTCAAACAGTTTAGCATTAAAAACAGTTTTATTTCAAACAGTTCAGTTTATCAGAGATACACTGTTTAGTTCTATTTAACCCATAGATAGAACCCTATCAGGTGCTAACACTCCGGGTCAGAGTAGACCTGGTAGCGATGGCAATGAAGGGGTACTCCGCATTCAAAAAGCTTCGGTATTACTGGAATCTCAGCCTCTGATTGTTTAGTGTCATATCCAGAACAACCGTTGGGGGAGGGTCATACCCTTCAGCAGATATGCAATCAGCGTATTCTACAGCTGTAGCCGAATATGCACTTTTAAGCACGATACAGTTGGTTTGAACTCAAAGTTTTCCTTCTCCTTGCCTTATCAAGGCCATAGAACCCAGTCTGTTTTACTATTTATCCATTGCTGGAGGGAGAAAAGATAGATTTATGCTTTTCTTGAGTGAAATGTAAACAACGTGGTGCTGGTTTTGAACTCAGGTCACCGACTCTGTTCCCTCCTGCGATAACCGTTACGCTTAACGTGCCTCTACATATATGCATGTATGTAGTTATCATTATGTGACACAAGGTCAATTTTTTATGCGGAAATTAACAGGTTTGAATTCGGAGTTCTTTTTCTCCTAGACCGGTTGCTATATCAGCGTTCAAGAGCCCAGTATGCCCCACTATTTACTTCTAGCTGAAGGTGGAGTAGTTGGATTCATGCCTTTTGCAAGGTTATTAACGCAATGTGAAATGCAAACAGACTCATGTAAGATTTGAATAGATATACATATGTAAGTATGCATATATGTGTGTGTGTGTGTGTGAAGATGTGCACAAAATTTCAGAAAAATTTAATTATAAAACACCCAGCTTTCACTGTCTTTTTCGAAGTCATACTATTACGAAAAAGAAGCACGAATAATTTATATATATAATGCTACAATTTGAAATTTGACGAGGTTGTCAGCATTTCACATAGCGCTAATATTAATAGATTGGTTTGGTTTGGTTTATATATATATATATATATATATATATATATATACATATATATATATAGGCGTGTGTGTGTGTGTGTGTGTAAGCTAAAATTACACCCAATAGGAATAAAGATTTCTATATAAATTTAGTCTGATATCTGAGGGTCGATTATCACAATTCAATGATCTAAATCAATACTGTCATTGAGTTTTGAAAATATTTTTGTTGATTCGCAAACACTGATTCTTATCATTCTGTTACTATGGCTTCGGCATTAAATAACCCTTGATTGACGCCTCACCAGCAAAAATGTACATTCTTTAGCTCTGTGCAAACACTGAATACTGTCTACAGGACCTGACAAGAGCGAGAGCCAATAGGATGGATGGTGTGTGTGTGTCTGTGTGTGTGTGTGTGTGGGTGTATGTGTGTGTGTGTGTGTGTGTGTGAGAGAGAGAGAGAGACGGATAGACAGACAGACAGAATCAAAGCAATTGATGATGATGATGATGATATGCTTGTATATACTTATGTCTTGATTATGATTTACCGGCCCATTGGTCGAGTGGGTCGAGTGTTCGCCAATGGCCCGGTAGAATGGGGTTCAATCCCAGGTCGAGTCATACCAAAGACTAAAAAAAAAAAGTGGTACTTGATATCTCCTTGCTTAACACACATCATTATAAGGTGCGTATCAAGGGTAAAGTAATTATGATTATGGAAGATTATAGAAAGTTATAGCAGTGCTTCAGAGAAAGTAGTGTGCATGTTTATGTGAGTGTACGTGTGTGTGTGTCTGTGCCAACATTAGATGCCTTATACAACTGGCCTTGTGCCACAACTAAGCAATGCTTTACAAATAACTATATAGGTGTTACTGAATTCAAATATGAGATTGAAGTAATTCGATTATTTTTTATTTTCATATAACAACACTTAAAACATCTTTTATTGATAACTGATAGGTGTCTATCGGAGAAAGAAATTAAAGAGGTTAAAAAAAAAACTGGGCAGAGTCTCTTTGTTAGACATTAAAGTCTATGCATACAGAAAAAAGCACCTGCTATTTTGTTGTTAGCATTGGTTACGATTTTCAATGTAATCTCATAGGTTTCTTTTTGTATATTTTTAACTCAATATTTTGGCTTGCGCTTAAGCTCTGTCGGTGAGGCTTATAATATGTACCCGTGGTGTAATGGTTATCGTCGTAGGAAATGGACACGGTGATTCGAGTTCAAATCCTGGCAGAGACTGATTGCATTTCACATAGCACTAATACCCTTAGGAAAGGTATGAATCCAATTATTCTCCCTCCAGCTATGGGTAAATAGTAGGACAGACTAGGTTCTTCAGCCTTGGTGAGGCAACTAGTCTAGGAGAAGGAAAACTCTGAATTCAAACCTGTTAAACTTCGCTTAAAAATTGACCTTGTGTCATATCCTCCCCGAGCGGAGGGGTTGGTAAATACGAATATGCTGACTGTATCCAGGTGTTCTAAGTGTGACGCTAAACTGCATTTGATGACGAGTCACTAGTTCTGGAGGTCGGGGGAGTGTCGAGTACCTCTTCATTGCCATACCTCCCAGAGTGGAAATACCTGTTAGTGTCCCATCTAGGGGTCAAACAGATCTGTTTAAAAAACATTCGTATTCAGAAAAATACTTGATGCTATATATATATATATATATATATACCCCGCACTGCAAGGGCATGATGTGATACAAATTCAATCATTTAAGTGGAGCTTAACAGTTTCGAATTTTGAGTTTTCCTTCTCTTACAATGGTTGCCTTAACAAAGCTAAAGAACTCTGTCTGCCCTTCTATTTACCCATAACCGGAGGGAGAATGAAGGGTATTAGTTCTATTTCAAGTGCAATCAGCCTCGTCCAGGTTTGAACTCGTGTCACCATGTCAATTTCCTACGACGATGACCATAACACTACGGGCACCTCCACACTTAAAACTATAGAACTGTAAATTATTTGCATTAAGAATACTTACTTGAAGCTATAATTGCTTATTAAGGGTTCTTGGGATTAGTTACTTGAACCAATATAACTGTGTACCTACAATGACTATTATTAAATAGAAATAATTACTTGAAATCCTATAGTTATTTGTATTAGATAGGAATACTTTAAACCATACAATTGGGTGCAAATTCTTTGCTGATAGGAATACTTGATATGTAATTGCGTGCAAAATAACTTTTGAGAAACAAATATAATATAAAATGTAAATAAAAATGTACTAGGAAGGCAATACTTTTAGCCATTGGTTATAACTCGATACGGACTGAGATGCCATAAAAATCAATAAATAGGTGAATAAATGAATTAATGAGTTAATAAATAGATAAATAACTGGCCAGGGTATCTTTTTGAAACAAAAAAAGGTATGCATACAGAAAAAAAAATTTAATACCTGCTATTACATTATTTGCATTGGTTGTGATTTTGAATACGATCTCCCGCGTTTTTCTTGCATAGTTTTAACTCGAAATGTTCGGCCTGTGTCTAGTTGAACTTCTGCATGACTTTTCTTTAACATAACAGTTTTAGACTATAGCTCTGGGTCTTGAGAGAGCCGAAACCAATTCAACACGTTGAAACATCTAGTAGAACCTGAGAGAGAGAGAGAGAGAGAGAGAGAGAGAGAGAGAGAGAGAGAGAGAGAGGGTTGATTTTCGTACTCGCTGGCAGGCTCAGATGATGGGTTTCCATAGAAACGCGGTTTATTTGTTATTCAAAGATTGGCGGCAAAGGATGTGCTCAGAGGCAGATAACTGAATATTTTGCCCGTGACAAAGTCTTTGGATACAACACAAGAAGAGAAAAAGAAACGAAAGTAAAAAAAAGAGAAAAAGCAACAACAGCAATAATAATAATAATAATAATATTAATAATAATAACAATAATAACTAAGGGATTATTAAAGGTACTGGAGGACTTGAAAGTTGGCGGACGAGTGGAGACCATCTAAAATAATACATTATTGAGAACGGCCAGAATATTGAGAAGAGTCCTGGAGACTTGAGGAGACTTGCTGTCACTCAAACTCCAGTGAAAAACAATCAGCTAACGATGATGTGAAAAACTCAAAAGGAGTAAATAATAATAATAATAATAATAATATAAACGTTTGAAAAAAAGTGAAGAGAATAAAAAAAAAGAAGAAAGCGAAAATAGTAACAGAAATAAAAGGTAATGAAAATTTCATGGATTTCCTCAACAAACCCTAAACTAGGATCCGCATACACCCCACCACACACACACACACACACACACACACACACACATATATATATATATATATATATATATATAAACAGACAGAGATAGATAGAGAGAGTTTGGTTTGGTTCGGTTTCTTCGTTTAATGGCATATCAACCTTTGCCAAAGCTATTCTCCTAGAAAAAACATTCGTAGTACTATTTAACCCACAGCTGGGTGTGTGTGTGTGAGAGAGAGAGAGAGAGAGAGAGAGAGAGAGAGATGTGCACATCGGTGTCCTGTTGAGGAGCTCCGGAGGAAAAGAAAAACTAGGATTCGCATATATCCTACCACACACACATACACACTCACATACACGCCCACACACACATATATATATATATATATATACACACGCACACACACACACACACACATACACACATACATATTGTTTATATATATATATATATATATATAGAGAGAGAGAGAGAGAGAGAGAGAGATGCACACATTGTTGCCTTGTTGAGGATATATAATATATATATAACTGTGTGTAAAGAAATCTTAAGAAACAACTACACATGAAAAATTAAATATGAACACAGTTCCTTAACCTCAAGGCATAAAATAACCGTAGACAAGTTGACATGCCGTTAAAATCAATCAACCAATCAATCAATCAATCACCAGACCTAGTTTCTTGCTATTTTAACTTGTTTTTTTTTTTAAAGAGAAAATGCATCTCAACAATGGAATGTATAAAAAAAATTGACCATATCCAAAAAGGAGTTTAAATGCTGTCTCGACCCATGAAAAACTCTTTGGAATAAATCTGCTGAAAGCCAAGAGGACTATCCCAAGGAAAATTAACGTTTCATTTATTGTTCATTTCTGTTTTGGTAAATACAGCTTCGGTCTTGATACTTTTTGAACACAGTTCATATTTTGAAGAAAACGTTTCATTTATTGTTCATTTCTTTTTTGGTATATACAGCTTCGGTCTTGATACTTTTTGAACACAGTTCATATTTTGAAGAAAACGTTTCATTTATTGTTCATTTCTGTTTTGGTAAATACAGTTTCAATCTTCATACTTGTTTAACTCACCTTATATTTTGAAGAGAGTTAACGTTTCTTTCATTGTTCATTTCTATCTTGGTAAATACTAGTTCAGTGTTGATGTATTTTGAAGGAAATTAACGGTTTGTTTATTGCTCATTTTGGTCAATACAACTTCAGTTTTGTGTCCTGTTTAACTCTTGTTGTATTTTGAAGAAAATTAACGTTTCATTCATTGTCTATTTTGCGTCTGGGTAAATATAGCTTTATCCTTGATACTAACTTAACTCATGTCGTATTTTGAAGAAAATCAACGTTTCATTCATTGTTCATTTCTATCACTTAAAGTATTCGGGTTATTTTCTTCATAATCACAAAGTTTCGGTGGATGGATCTTTCGGCCTTCTTCAGGTATCTCATGTGGAACTCGGGAGCCCTCATTGAACTTCGAAGTGAATCTTTTATTTTATCCACCGGGGTAGATTGCTCTTATTTTATTAATCATAACCGGGTAGAAGTATTATGTATGTGCTATAGTAAGCATTTTTCGTTATTTATCTGGAGTTAGGGTTTAAACTGCAACCTTCTAATGATTTCACTTTGAAGCACTTCTCAATCAAACATCTATATCCATTGCGCGATATGTTCTGCTGGACAAATCAGATGGTTTAGTTTGGTTTTGTTTGTTGGGTTTTATGGCATATCAACCTTTGTAGGTTATTTAACGCCAAATCCATTTTTATGTAACTAATCAGTTCTATTTCAAACAATTCAGCTAATCGTGAGTACACAGCTTGTCAAAAACATTTCTATTTCAAACAATTCAGTTTATTCAAGCAGTTATATATAACAATTTAGTTTACTATAAGTACAGTTTCAATGTCAAAAACAGTTCAATTTCAAATAATTCAGTTTGGCATAAGCACGCAGTTTAAATGTGGACAAATCAGAGGGAAGTTTTGGGACTTATAAACCTAATGTCTTCATCAACTCGCGAGATACAACACAATACAATTAAGAACCTTAGCTCATATTGCATCTTTTTTTTTTATCGATCCTTTTTTATTATTTGTCCTCATATCGTATTCATCTCATCTATAATTGATCTGCTCAACAGATCACCGTAGCCCGACATAAGCACTGCTTCTTTAAGACATCTTATTTTCTAATATTCTTTCCAAACTATAATTTTAAATTCATCCAACAGGGCAGATGGTTTCTATTGCGTTCTGGTTGGTGAACGCTTGTAGTATATTAAATATATTATATTAAAGTTTATAGTATATTAAATAAAGTATATAGTATATTAAATAAAGGACAAACCACGATATGTGAGGAAATAAAGTTATATTCTCAGGAAAAAAGTATATACAATAGAGGGACTATTAGTAGACAAGAACATAGGATTAGTGAACGCTTGAAATATTAGATAAAGGACAAACCACGATATGAGAGGAAATAGAGATATATTCTCAGGAAAAAGTATATACAATAGAGAGACTATTAGTAGACAAGAATATAGGATTAGTGAACGCTTGTAATATTAAATAAAGGACAAACCACGATATGAGTGGAAATAAAGATATATTCTCTGGAAAAAGTATGTACAATAGAGAGACTATTAGTAGACAAGAACATAGGATTAGTGAACGCTTGTAATATTAAATAAAGGACAAACCAAGATATGAGAAGAAATAGAGTTATATTCTCAGGAAAAAAGTATATACAATAGAGAGACTATTAGTAGACAAGAACATAGGATTAGTGAACGCTTGTAATATTAAATAAAGGACAAACCAAGATATGAGAAGAAATAGAGTTATATTCTCAGGAAAAAAGTATATACAATAGAGAGACTATTAGTAGACAAGAACATAGGATTAGTGAACGCTTGTAATATTTAATAAAGGACAAACCACGATATGAGAGGTAAGAGATATATATTTTCAGAAAAGGGAAAAAAGAATAGAGAGACTATTAGTAGACAAGAACATAGGATTAGTGAACGCTTGTAACATTAAATAAAGGACAAACCACGATATGAGGAGAAATAGAGATATATTCTCAGGAAAAAGTATATACAATAGAGAGACTATTAGTAGACAAGAACATAGGATTAGTGAACGCTTGTAATATTAAATAAAGGACAAACCACGATATGAGAGGAAATAGAGATATATTCTCAGGAAAATGTATATACAATGAAGAGACTGTTAGTAGACAAGAACATAGGGTTCGTGAATACAGAATGAGGATATAGTCCAACGATAGTATTGGCTTCCGTTATATGAAGCGGCTCTTCACTTTCCCGACTGCTGGTATTAGTAGCTACTGCCATATATGGCAGATGGACTAGTTCATTGTGTGGAGAAAGGTGGTTGATACCCAACAGTTTCCCTTTTCATCCCATGAATGGTCAGCCATACCCGTCTTTTCGATCTCATATCGACATACTGCTTTTCGATGTCCCTCTAGTCTTATATTTAGTGGGCTGCATGTCTTGCCTTTGTATACATCACCACAATTGTATGGGATGGAGTACATCCAATTCTTGGTCATACTGTATTCTGTCTTAACGCAGAAAATATATATTTTAAAGAGCCGTGCCTCTCCTGAAAATACGCCACTGATGGTGTACTGGTTAACATCCTAGAATTGCAACCCTTTATGCGAGAATTAGAGTCTCAATAGGTGCCTATTCATATATATATCTCCTGAATATAGTCCTGATATAGACCACATATCCTTTGAATCTTTTCGTCTAGGCCTTTGATATAGAGCAGACAGACACTGGTGAGTTTTCGGGTAGTGTTCTCTGTCGTTCGATCCAGATTTCTTGGAGCCGATGTTATGCTCTCTGGGTAGTTGTTGCACGGAGGTTGTCACTTAAACTCTTCATTTCTTCTTAATATACATCGCTGTCACTACTAATGGCTTTTGCTCGATGTTGTAGGCAACGATGGCTCCTTTCTTTACTTTATATGGATGGTGGGAGTTGAAGTTGAGGTACTGTCCAGTGAGGGTTAGCTGAAGATGAAGACAATTTTCCGAGTATTGTAAGAGATAAAAATTATCAAACTTCAACTCATAGATTTAGTTAAATAATATTGTTCCTTTCTATCTTGGTAAATACAGCTTCACTCTTTAACTCAGGTCGTATTTTGAAGAAAATTAACGTTTCATTTATTATTTCTTTGTGTCTTGGTAAATACAGCTTCAGTCTTGATACTTTTTGAACACATTTTGAGCAACGTTGGTGGGGTGGAGGTCTGTTAATTTAGTGTAGGAAAGGGTTAGGATATCGGGGCACACCGTTTGGATTGAAGTCATTATCGTAAAGAATGATCTATAGCTGATTTAGGGAACCATTTTGACACCGTCTGAAATATTGGCGTTGATTTTCTGAAAATGTTTTGTCATGTTCAATCGGAATACTGTTAGCTGCGGATTATCATTTATAATTATATTTTTTATCTGACAAATATTTTCATGGAGAAAAAGAACAAACTGATTGAAACAATTCCCTATGAAATCTTTATAAACAATAACATCAGAATTGTTCTAGTGGGGCAAACATAAGAATTGCAAGTTATATAGACCTTAGCAACTTTTTAATTTCAATTTGATCAATTATAATTCAGGTTTTATGAAAGATAAATTCAATCAAGAAGGAGAGGCAAGTAAGGATTTTCCTCCTACTCACCGAAAAACAAATATTTCTCTTAACTTATTTATTATGCCTCCTTTGGCATCTTCCCTTTTTACTATCTCACATTAACCTTAGAAAAATCATTATTATTATTTCTTTGTTATGCCTCCTGGGGCATCTCCCTTTTTACTATCTTCTCACATCAACCTTTTTATGCATATATATTAAATATTTGATTTCTAAAAACATTTTGTTAATAACATTTTTAAATGATTCTGCGCTCATTTTTTGCACACAGTTAAATGGTTTCACTTATTTTTATCTAATACGAATACACAGTTAAATGTACAAACAGTTCTATTTCGAACAATTCAGTCTAGCATGTCAACTAAGTTAAATGATTCCAAGTATTGCTATGTATCAATAACAATACAATTAAACATCAGTCTCTTGTTTACATACAGTTAAATGATCAAACAATTTTTTTCAAACAATTTAATCTGTTTTTGTTTACACACGGTTAAATGTCAAACACTTCTATCCCAAATAACTCAGTTTAGCATAAGTACACAGTTTAACTATCACACATTTCTATTTGATCCATAGATAGGACCCTTTCAGGTACTACTATTCAGAGCCAGAGTAGACCTTGGAGGGATGTCAATAAAGGGGTACTCCGCATTTCCCAAACGCTCCCGCATCACTGTAGCCACACCATCAGATTGTTTAGTATCATATCCAGGACACTCGTTTGGGAGAGGTCTTACCCCTTTGCAGAGGTGCAGTTGGTGTATTCTTCAGTCCCGTCAAGCCAGGTTTGAGTGGATCTGGGAGCAATGACAATTAAGGGGTACTTCACATTCCTCAAAGCCTCAAGACTGGAGCCTCAACATCAGATGATCTTGTGTCATATCCAGGACACTTGTTGGTGGGAAGGTCTTACCCCTCTGCAGAGTGGCACAGTCGGTTTATTCTCAAGCCTCCCTGCCGACTGGGCCACCAGGACCCTCGTTGGTGTGTGTGTGTATGGGGGGTTACCCCCATACACACACACACACACCACTGATGCAGTCAGTGTATTTTTACAGCCCCCGCTCAGTGGTGTGTGTGTGCATGGGGTTACCCCCCATACACACACACGACTGATGCAGTCAGTGTATTTTTACAGCCCCCGCCCAGCCGACTGGGCTACAAAATGTTATGTAATAGGCCGATCTTTGCAGACGTTGACGACTGATATATAACTCCTGGGCCATGAATATTTGATTTATCCTAAAAAAAGCTAGTAGTTGGACGGAAGACGATTTGATAAAGTTCAACATCTCATCCAATGAGCTAAGTGTAACAAGATATGCTTGATCTGGTAACTCGGACTGGGCCTTGCCGAGGTCATTAGGGATTTGTCATCTAAGTGGTAACGGAGGTTGGCCGTACGACGTCAACCAGCCGAAGCAGAAGTGGGGTGAGGTGTTTTGTCTATCCCAATAGAAGACAACAGATTTCCTGATCTTCTCTTGGTGGCTGGGGTTCGAGGAGAGAGATGCTTGCGTGAACAGAGAACAAGGAACGACCCGAAGTTACAAGAAGGGTCGATTCCTAAAAGAACAAAGAAGCTCGTCCGAATGTTGTGTCCATTATCTTTTTCTACCCGGTTTCACGGCATCTGCTACTGAACAGAGAGTATAAAGGAGTGAGATCTTGACGCTTGAAGCGCGTTGAGTCTTTACCTTTCCTTCCCATTATCCGAGGGGTTTGTCTTTGTGGTGTACTGGCTAACGTGCTGAGCTGCAGCCTCAAAGTAAGCGTTGACTTTCGGACTAATACCCGTAGGAAAGGTACGAACCCCCTTATATCCCCGGCTATGGGTTAAAATAGTATCACTACTGTTCTTCTGCAGGAATGACTTTGGCATTAAACAATACAGAACGCTTGATATGCCGTTAAACAAAGAAATCAAACTAAACGATAACCACCATCCGACGTTTAGTCATCACTGACATGGCAGTTATCGGTGACTACACTACACATTGTTATATCGTTGCACCTGGAATGGCTTTCAGGAGAAAGTTTTTAATTCATGAGTGTATTATGTAATTGGAACTGAATTGGCAGATTTACGCTCATTGGTCCATACATGTCACGTGAGAAAAAAAAAAACAGTTGATTTTCATTTTTGGGTAATTGGCTTACACACACCGGGGGATCCGACGGTCTATTGTTAGCGAAGAGGAAGTAAGAGAAAGTATTTTAAAAGATAGTTGACTTTTAAGTGGCTCTACTCCATGGTTTGTGACTGAAAACCACCATCAGCTTATACTCAGTTAAATATTCAATGTATTGGAGTTAGTATAACATTTATATTTAAGACTGAAAACAAGAAATAAATAAATAAAAACTTAGTTCAATTCTAACACTTTATTAACGAACAAAACAATGACTATTAATATGAAGTCCTTCCTGTGTATAGAGTCAAGTTTGAGGGACTTACCGGTGTGATTGAAAGGAAATCAGGTATCTTCCGATTTAGTGATTTCTTAGGGGGAATTTCTGGTCGACATGCAGCCAGGAACTGGTCTGGAATCTATCAAGTGATATTTTGGTATTTTGCGCCAAAACTTCTGGGCAATTCATGTGATTGGTTTATCTGATCACAGAGAAACTCTCTCTCACTTAACCCCACACACAGGAATAACCATATTTTACTGATCCAACAAATGCAATTAAAAAAAAACTTTTCTTGATTGTCTACTTAAGTTGATGAACTGTTATTTCTTTATTAGTGAAAATGTAGTTTTCTTTGGGTGACAAATGTATTCCCCTTTTCAATGACCCTGAAAACCAAAGCTCCACTGAAAAAGAAATCTTATTGACCCTGTGTTGGTCTTGTAATGGATCTCTCCTAATATGTTCAAAAGATTATGACAGAATTGTTAGGACTTTAAACTGATGAAAAGTTGCCAAAATTTTGGTTAACATTGATCAATAGGAAGAGAACTATTCAATAACTAGAAATGCTGAGATTTGTTTCTTCTCACGTTTTTCTGACAGCTGTCAAAACAGCACTTCCAAAGCAGGGCTTGTTTTTCATTTCTTTTAGCCAATAAAGGTAGACACAACTGATTTTCCTTCTCATTCTCTCTCTCTCTCTCTCTCTCTCTCTCTCTCTCTCTCTCTCTCTTTCACACACACACACACACACACCACAAAAGTCTGGTCTAGACGCTGCAACTAAGTGTCACTCTTGTTCGTTTCCTCTTCCAATGATCGTTTCCAAAACTGTACTATAAGATTCATCCCCTCAAAATCACAGCTTGAAATGAAAACCCACTGCGGCTTTAAAGTGGGAGATGAAAATTAAAATTTAAGAATGCGTTTGTCAGCTTTTTACATCATGCGTACGAAAACTACGATAAAGGGCTTTCGAGATCTGTCCTGTAATTTCCCTTGATTAGACCTGATAAACCAAAATGCATTAAAAGTTTTACAGCTGTTTTCACTTTCAGTCCAGGCGACCAGGTTATGATATTATGCAGATTCGCTTACCCAGGTGAGGCTGGGGTGTGTGAAAAGTTCTCTGCTGGAAATGGATGACCCAGGGACATGAAACGTACTTGCCAGGGCAAAAATCATGGAGTTAGCATACTTATATGATTTTGAATTATTTTTATTTAGCAGGAAATAAACAATTAACAGATATGTTGCCCAATCGGTTGGGGCTGTAGAACACACCGGCTGAATCTCTGCAGAGAGGTAAGACCCCCCCCCTCCAACGAGTGTCCTGTATATGACACTAAACAATTTGATAGTGAGGTTCCAGTAATGCTGGAGCTTTGGGGAATGCGGAGCCCCCCACCCATCTTCATTGCCATCGCTAATAGGTTCACTTTGGCCCGGAGTGATAGCACCTGATAGGGTCCTATCAATAGGTCAAATAAAACTAAACTGTGTCTTTATGATAAACTGAATAGCTTGAAATAGAGCTGTTTTTGACATTGAAACTGTACTTATTTTTTCATAAAATCTTATACATAAACTATCAAAGCCACTTGAGTGAATTCCTTTATTTGTTGAGAATGTCAAGACCCATTTTTTTCTATAAAATAATTTCATAAATTTGTAATACTTGGCAAGAATTATGGAAAATGGCACATTTGGAGCATGTTCACAGATATTTTTTATATAGCAGTAAATAAACTAATTCAAGATAAAACACAAGAAAACTTTATTTAATAATTAGATAGTCTGGTTTCATAAAATATACCTTAAACAAGAATGATTATATTATTTAAATTTATTGCATAATCAAAAGGAATTAAAGCTTTTCTTAAGGTAAGGTATATAAACTCAATAATATGACCATCAAATAGTAATTTACGAAGCTTTTGCTTCAATGTGGCACAAGGCCAAATAAATGGGGCACCCAATGAGTCTAGCTTGCTAACCGTTACACCACCAGAGGTGCCCAATATGACCATCAAATAGTCTGGATCAAAATCCAATTGAATACTTATGACAGAAATTTTAAAAAGATCCATCAGAAGGCTCCATTCATCAAAGAAGAATCTAGAAGCTGCCATTTGGGAAAGTTGGAATCACTTTGATAAAGAACATTTCTTGAAATTAGTGAAATTTCGGCTTGAAAGAATTAAGACAGTCATAAAAGCTCGAGAGGTAAGTAAGTATTAATTCCATTTTGTAGTCATTATTTCCCCCTTAATATTTGGTTTTCCACAGTATTTTCCTCTGTATGGCCGGGGAAAAAATAATATCTTTAATTTAAATAATTTGATCTTGTTTATTTAAAGCATATTTCCCGAATCCAGAATGTTCACCTCTTTTAAAAAGATATTTTTTGACTGATCTTTTATTAGTTTATTTGCTGCTAAATAAAAAAAAACATCTAAGTGAGAATAGCCCAGTCAGCTGGAGCTGTAGAATAAACCGACTAAATCTCTGCAGAGGGGTAAGACCCCACCCCCAATAACGAGTGTCCTTTATATGACATTAAACCACCGAATGGTGAGGTCCCAGTAATGCTAAAGCTTTGGGGAATGCGGAGTAACCCTTCATTGCCATTGCTCCCAGGTCCACTCTGTCCCGGAGTGGTAGCACCTGATAGAGTCCTCTCTATGGGTCAAATAGAACTGTTCAACATTGTTGTGATGCTAGCAAAAAGAAAGACACTGGGAACACAAAAAGGGTTGACAGAAAAACATATATATTCAAGTAGCAGAAACAAGATACAAGTCAAGCCGGTTAAACAGTAGTTAATTAATAGGAAGCTGAGAGTCCAGTAGGTAGCGACTATCCTTTCACTACGCTAGTGGTATCACACATGATTGTGTCACATGGGTTTGGTCAGCTCCCGTCTGACGTTCTCGTTGACGTGTATTTACAGCAAACATTTAAACAGTGGCCAAACAAAGGACTTATGCTAAATGGAATTGTTAGAAATAGAACTGTTTGATGACTTAACTGTGTGTAAACAAATGACTGACGTTTAATTGTATTGTTAGTGATAGATGCGAATCCTGGGATCCATTTAACTGTGTGCAAACAAATGAGTAATGTTGAATAGAGTTATTAGTGTTGTTTCTCGGTCTAACCTTCCTGTAAATTTGGCCCAAAGTGTCCCCACATAGCCTATATCTAAACAAAGGCTATTAACAAAGAAAGTTTTTATTTAACATTGTTCACTATTCCTAGCACCTGAGGATATAATATATCCAAATATTATAAATAGTGAACAAAGTTGCATAAAAACATCATTATATGCCATAAAACCCAAACAGCCAACCAACCAGTTAACTGTATGCAAAAAAAGGAGTAATATTGAATAGAATTATAAGGGTTAAATAAATAGCAATACTTGAAACTCTTTAACTGTGTACCTAAATTGAAATATCAGTTTTAAATAGCAATTATAGGAACCTCTTGAATGTGTGTTAATGAATGAATAGTGTTGAATTGAATATTTAATCTTAAACAGCAATACTTGTTATCATTTCACTGTCTGCTAACAAATGATTAATATTGAATAGAATTATTAGGGTTAAATAAATAGCAATAATTGAAACTCTTTAAATGTGTACCTAAATTGAAATATTGGTATTAAATAGCAATTATAGGAACCTCTTGAATGTGTGTTAATGAATGAATAGTGTTGTAGTGATTATTTAATCTTAAACAGCAATACCTGTAACCACTTCATTGTCTGCTAACAAATGATTAATATTGAATAGAATTGTTAGGTTTTGTGATAAATGAAACCATTTAACTGTATAGAAACAATAGCAATACAAGTGTGTAAACAAATTTGTTCTAACTCATTTAAAAATGAAATTACCTACAAATTATTCACTTAGAAATCATATCTGCACGTAAATTTAAATGTGTGCAAAAAAATGATTGATCTTAAATTATGACTGTTATATAACAATACTTGAAATTATTTAACTTTGTGCAAGAAAATGAAGTCAGGTTCGTTTAAAAATGTTATCTATGAAATGTGTTTACAAATCATATATATTTGATATATATGTATAAAGAGAATTTGGCATTATTAAATAACCTACAATGGTTGATATGCCATATAACCCAACCCAACCAAACCAAATCATATATATTTAATATATATGTATAAAGAGAATTTGGCATTAAATAACCAACAATGGTTGATATGCCATAAAACCCAACCAAACCAAAACATATATATTTAATATATATGTATAAAGAGAATTTGGCATTAAATAACCTACAATGGTTGATATACCATAAAACCCTACCAGATCAAATCATATATATTTAATGTATATGTCTAAAGAGCATTTGGCATGAAATAACCTACAATGGTTGATATGCCTTAAAACCCTACCAGACCAAATCATATATATTTAATGTATATGTATAAAGAGCATTTGGCATTAAGTAACCTACAATGGTTGACATACCTTAAAACCCTACCAGACCAAATTATATATATATATATATATATATATATAATTTGGTCTGGTAGGGTATATATATATATATATATATATATATATATATATATATATATATATATATATAACCCAACCCAATTCAACCCTTAGTGTACTAATTCCATGATTTTTTGTCAGAGGTAGTTCATGCAATTTGACATATCCATCTCAGAATTCATTATATTCGTCTCATCATTTCTCAAGTTGACTTAACTTTTTAAAAAATCGATAAAATTCATTTTTGGTTAGGCTGTGAACTTTTCAGCAACCTCCCTGCTGAAAGAATGCAATTATATTTTAAGCAGGCGTAAGTGGGTATCTAAGTTTTGTAGAGGTCAGGTTTCATTGCGCCGATTTAAAGTGTTATAATTTTGCTTTCTTTCTGTTGTTCTGCCAGCCGTTTTGGACACAGTACTAATTAGTCTGTATTGTTCCTTTCTCACAAAACCTGAAAAATTGGCATTAAATTTAATAACTAAATTGTTAGATAATTGCTTTATCGGACAATAAACTATCTGATCATTACACGAAGCACTTCATCTTTGGAAAGATATTTCTGTAGGCGCCTCTTTTGATTATCCCCATTACGAACCACACACACACACACACACACACACACACACACACACACGCATACACACAAAACCTACGAAACAAATACATACACACAGACAAACGCATAAACAAATATGTACGTACACGAACACATCTCTATATTTGAAATAAACATACATACATACGTACATACATACATACATACACTAACGAACACACACACACATCGACACATACTCACACACTCATAAACACATACTCACACACATATGTATGCAAACGTATATGAAATGAAACAAAAAAAGAAAAAAAAGACGTTCATATTCACACACATACGGAGGTGCCCGTGGTGTAATGGTTATCGTCGTAGGAAATGGACACGGCGACGCGAGTTCAAATCCTGGACGAGGCTAATCGCATTTCACATAGCACTAATACCCTTGGGAAAGGTATGAATCCAATTATTCTCCCTCCAGCTATGGGTAAATAGTTGGACAGACTAGGTTCTTTAGCCTTAGTGAGGCTAGGAGAAGGAAAACTGAATTCAAACCTGTTAAACTCCACTTAAAAAATTGACCTTGTGTCATATCCTGCCCGAGTGGAGGGGTTGGTAAATATGTATATACACACACAAACACACAGAAACGTACATATGCACACTCATCTATTTATAAACGCACACACACACACACACACACACACACACACACACACACACACATATATATATATAAAAAATAAGCATACACACACATATCCATGCACATCCACACACTCATCTATGTACACAAAATAAAATACACACACACACACACACACACACACACACATAAACGCCAACACATACAAACTTGTACATATGCATATTCATCTATACAAATGAAATAAGAATGCAAATAAACACACATACATACCTATGTATACACACACACACACACACACACACACTCCTCTACGTATAATGAAATAAAACACTCGCAAGCGCATACACAAATGTACACACGCTCGTCTATGTATATGAAATAAAACACACACATATGTATACACACACACACACACACACACACATAGATACACATACGTACACACACTTATCTATGTATATAGAATAAACTCGTTACTAACAATATATCGCTCTTTTTTCCGTTAAAACGAATCAGAAATAACGAAAGTTATCATTTAAGGTTAAATATTAGTTTTATTTGAAAGAGAGTAACATCATAATTATTAGTATTAAAAGCAAAATAACATTTTATATCAAAAATTTTTTAATATATCTGAAAGATTTGAATTCATCAAAAGTTGACGACCTTACCCAACTCGGAATTACATAAATTAAAAAGTGTCCTCAAAATTAAAAAAAAAACCTTTTGATAAGTTTTTTTTTAATGCAATTAGTAACTAGAAATATTAATAAACCAATTTATGTAAAACTATTTGGTACACAATTGATAACTATATCACTTACTATGGTATTTAAATCCACGTACTGAGGTAGGCTTTAGTTTCCTGGTAAAAAGTATTAGTACAATAGGCTAAAACTGTCGACCCTGAAAGTTTTTTTAGGTATAGAAAATCGTATCAGCAATATTTATTTTTGCATTTAATCCCGGAAAAGGAAAATAAGCACTTTAACATGGCTTTTTAATGTATAATTAAGAAAAATCAAGTTAATAATTATTTTTAATTTATCTTTAACCTATTATGAAAATAGTGAAAAAATAATACTTTTTAATTGCCTTTTGAATATCTAATGATTTCCTTGGTAATAATCAAAAAATATTTAATGATTTCCTTGGTAATAATCAAAAAATATTTGATGATTTCCTTGGTAATAATCAAAAAATATTTAATGATTTCCTTGGTAATAATCAAAAAATATTTAATGATTTCCTTGGTAATAATCAAAAAAATATTTTATTGCCCTTAAAACACTAATTTTCACTTTTTTAAAAATTTCCTATTTTTTCTCCCGACAGTTTTACGTAGATATTTAACATAAATACAAAACTGAAAATTGCTTAGATAATTGTTACTGTATCTTTCTATACTTATTCGTCTATTATTTTTATATATTAAAAAATAAATAAAAATATTAAAAAAAAAACAACTCCCAGTTTCTTGCTTTAAAATTTATATTTTTCGATTTATAAACTTAAGGTCCCCTATTTTTAAGCAGGAGGAATATCGATACAGAATTATCTCACTAATAATCTAAAAGAAAAGGATATGTTCTATCAAATTATAGTATTAAAAGAACTCAAAACATTTTTTAAATGAAAAAAATGATATCCACATTTGGGGTACTACTTTCTTCCAACAGCTCCCAATATGATTTTTTTCTATACTCCATTCACACCTTCAGAATTTAAAAAGATTACGATCAGAAAGTATATGCCATAGCATATACCCCTACCGATTAAACAGCGCCAAACATACGCGGTGGGGGCAGTAAAGTTATGTGATCTGAAAAAGTCTGCAATTTTCTTGATAAAATAACTCATGCATTATAGAATTCATTCATTAGTAAAGGAACACTGAACTTTTCATTAAACTCGGATAATTCCCTGGACTTTTAGAGATTTTTTTCGGTAGAGATTTGTTCCAGCATGAAAGGTCTATGGCGGCCATGTTGTGAGTACCTAAAACAAACATATATACATCTAAATATACAGACACATATCTACGTACATAAGAAACCCTCCTCACACACACACACTCACACACACACACACACAAGTATGCACGCATATTTATGTATATGAAATAATACAAACACCCAATAACGTACCAACGTACACACATACGTAGGTACACTTATAATTAAAAACACACATACACAAACATACGTCCATAAACATGCAATCATAGGTAAGTTTGTACAAATATCTATTTATATGAAATAAAACTCTCACAAACGCATATACATATGCATACGAACGTACACACGTGTATGATATACAATAGACAGAGACACGCAGCCACCTGTATTTGCTTATCACTTTTGTTCATTCCTTTATGGTATATATATATATACGAGGATCATTAAATAAGTTTCCAGACTTTTTTCGTATGGGCACTTTTATTGATAGTACACACATAGTCATCTTCCAAGTAATCTCCTCTGGTTGCAATGCACTTATTGTACCGTTCCAACAACTTCTGGAAGGCTATATGGAAGTCCTCTTGTGTGAGCATGTCAATGACCTTCGTCACAGCCTCTTTCATTTCCTCAATTGTCTCATAACGACAGCCTCTGAGCTTAGGGAATAACCAAAAGTCACAGGGAGCAAGGTCTAGACTATAGGGACGGTGAGGAACTGTCTTGATGCCCATCTTGGTCAAATAATCTGTGACAACGATGGAGTTGTGGACTGGTGCCTTATCCTGGTGGAAATGCCTCTGACCCGATTTGAAGAGTGCTGGCCTCTTCCCTAGGTATCTCTTCCTGAACTCCCTTAAAACCTCAACATATTAACCCTAACTCTAACCCTTTGGCCAATCAACTCTGGTGTATTGACTTCCTTACTCCTCCCACACCTGCCATCATCCCTCACAGACTCCCTGCCTTCGTTGAATCTCTTATGCGACTCAAAGACTGATGCTCGATTCATGCAAGATGGTCGAAAAGCAGTCGGAAGCATTCCGTACGTTTCTGTGGCATTTTTTCCAAGTTTAAAACAGAATTTTATTGCATATCGTTCTTGCTTAGGTCCTGATTGTATTTTTGAAATTCACCAGCTGTGACAATCAGGCTTTAGTAGGGTGTATTCCAATTGCTGCTGTAGCTGTTCCTTTGAAACTGAAATCATAGAAATTGGTCCGTCATCTCATAAGATGTATAGCAATAACATACTGAATTTTCAAGAGTCTACGACTATCTTAAATGCCTGTACAAAATAAGTCTGGAAACGTATTGAAGGCACCACGTATATATATATATATATATATATATATATAGAGAGAGAGAGAGAGAGAGAAAATTGAAAAATAGGTAATCCTAGTAGAAGAGATTTATTGAGAAACAAAGTGGACACTATAACGTTTCGGTTCTAATGCACCATTATCAGGACTGGGAGGAATAATATTAGCGATGTTAAAGATGGATGTTTAAAAAAAATTATACAAAAACCTTGAGAAAATCTATAATCGGGATGGATGGAAAAATGGAACATACAAATTCTATACAGTATCCCTTTTAAGTCACATGACGTACTTTTAAAAACAAACACTGATTTATTGATTAAACGGCCAACTTTTCCCCAATATATAGATTTCCCCTAGGTTTTTATATAATTTTCTAAACCTCTATCATTGATTTAACATCACAAATATCATCCCTCCCAGTCTAGATGATGGTTCATTAGAACCGAAACGACTTTATTTCTCGATAAATCTTTCCTTCTGTTTAGATTACCTTGTTATCAATTTTTTCTCTATATTATCGGATTTTACTCCATTAGTTACTTCCATATATATACTTATATATATATATATATATATATATATATATATATATATATATATATATATCATTATTATCAAATCGCACTGACCGCACAGTTTTCTCTCCATCGGTCCCTATTGTCCAACGCTCCTGGCATATCTTCCAAACTACATACTATGTCCGCACAGAGCGTGAAACAAAACTAAACCGGTGAATAATAAAATATTAGGTCCTAATATGGCACAATATAAAATTGAAAAATGAATAACAATGAAAAGTTATTATTTGAAAAGCTCTTAGAGCAAAACTGTAACGGAAAGAGCACCATGAATGTAATGATAGGAATAAAAGTGAAGAATACTGTGTTGTTGTAATTTCAAAATTATATATATATATATATATATATATAATTCTAGAATTTCAGTACACACACACACACACACACACACATATATATATATATATATATATATGTAAAAAAAAACTTTTTCGTTGTATGTCCCAAGAAAGAAAAATATTTTTTAATGAATTGGTCCACAAAGAGATTTGTATTTTTTAAAAAATTTATTTGTTTATTTCTTTCTTACATTCGTGTATGTTTACAGCTTGTTGCTTTCATCAGAGAACATATATGAGATTGACAATAATCATAAACGGATTTAATGTTTAGCTTTTTATTCTGTTTTTCTTATCGCTGAACAAGATGTTCTGGTTGTCAGGAGTTTAAAACCTGTTCAAAGGCTCTGTTAGTGGAGTCCGTGTATATGTACTTTCGAAGATTTTCGTTATTATTGAGGACATGAGTACTCCTGTGTTGTGGAGTGTTGGATTTATTCTGTGGTCAAGGAAATTTGTTGAGTCAATTTTTATGAACAATTTTTGGGCACCGAATAAATCTAGCACACCACAATACAGGGAGTACTCATGTCCTCAAAAATGACTAAAAATGGTCAGAAGTACATTTACTCGGAGTCCACGGAGACTTTGGAGAGTTTTTAAACTGCTTACATCCACAGTCATGACATCTCGTTCGCTAAAAAGAAAAACTGCATAAAAAGCTAAACACTAAATCCGTTTTCTATTTTCAATTAAATGTATCTTCAAGGGAATCAGCTACCGATATACACATTATATATCATCATCATTATCAAGTCGCATTGCTAGCACAGATTTCTCTTTGCCCAGTTGGCTGGGGCTGTAGAATACACCGACTGCATCTCTGCAAATAGATGAATAAATAAATTCGTTGAACTAAACCATAATTAGCATTTAATTATTATCTCTCGTGAGAAATGATCGAAAACGAAGCCATCATATAATCAAATTCAAAACTTGTAAATTGCTATTTTCCTTGAGTCAGTGCATTTTAATGGCATGGCGCGGACAAAAACGCGCTACGATGTTCCAATTTTTCTAGTTCATAATATCAGGAAAATATACAAAAATTAGGTTATTATAGATAAGCAGATGTTTATTTAAGTAAAGAAAAGAAAAAGTATTTTTATTTTTTTATTTTTACAGACTACAATGTTTGACATTGGATTCAAAACGCGTATTATATTGTGCGCATGCGCTCGTCTGCCTGCGCTCAAATTCATAAATAAAACTTCATGTTCTATTTTTAAGTTTGTAAACGAGACTTTGAGTCTGAATATAAAGAAAATTTTCTAAGAATAGCTTCGATAGACGTGAATTAAATTTATTTAAGACGAAGACAAATTAGAAGACAGTAAAAACAACGTGTAAACAACGATGCTGTTTCCCCTCACAAAAGAAGAAAGACAGGAAGAAGAGGAGGATAAAATTATAGTTAGGGAGTAGGAGTAGAAACGGGAGTGGGAGTTGAAAGGGAGTGGGAGGAGGAATTTTTCGGAATAACGGAATGACGTATAAACTGGTGATCTGTTACGCCAGGAATTCCGGTGTCGATCTTGTGATTTCTGCTAAGCTGCTAAAAATAGATGAAGAAGCGCTGAGTGAAATTTATACAGACTGTTCATACCCTTGATGAATTACGTCACTGAAGGCAACCTATGACGGCGTCTGTGTGAGTCTCTTGTCTTTGCCTACAGTCAGTGGTCGATGGAGGTGAATTTTGTGTGAATTTTTTTTCCATTCATTTCTTCCCCGTCGCATTTCTTTCTTCTCTAACTCGTTTAGAAATAAAGTTACCGACGAACTTTGTTTGCAAATCACACACACACACACAGACAGACAGACAGACAGACAGACACACACACACACACACACACACACACATATATATATATATATATATAAAAAATCAGAATTTTGCATGAAAAACCCACAAGGGTTGATATGCCGTAAAGCACTGACAAACCAAATAAAACTTCCTTTCTTAGCTATTTTTTCTCCTTCCTTTTCTTTCACTTTCCTTTTCTTCTTTTTTCTCTTCTTTTTCTTCTTTACTTTCGTCTATTTCCTCCACCTTCCATTTTTTTCCTTCTTTCCTCTTTCCTTTTTTTTTTTTTTTAACTCATTTTCGTTTTTTTTCCTCCATTCGTTTTTCCTTTTAGATTTCTTCTTCTTCATTATTTTATCCCAAGTATCGATGGATACTTCAGCTAATATATATATATATAGAGAGAGAGAGATTTATATGAAATTCCTCATGTATTCTCTACGTGATTAATCCACATTCACTGTCTTCAGACGCCAACTGGATATTACTTATATATATTCATCCACGGACAGACTGTTTCTTTGTATCCCAACTCTTCAGTGTGGCTAGACATGGGAGATTCTCGAAGCTGGGACCGAAACCCGGTTGACACATACGCCAACCCAAGATTCAACCGCACAGCCTCGAGGAAACTAGCGCAAGCGAAGGAATTTTAAACGCTTATGTATCACATTTGTTTACATATACCCGCTTAACAGCTACCTAGAACTCAATTCATTCGAAGAGCCTATATATATATATATATATATATATTGACAGCATTTCTTCATTGATACATATTGAAATTTTTGTCTACATATTTTTTTGTTAATCCTTTCGAACTGCCGTATTGATCTTATGATATTCGGCGGGAATTGGCTGATAAACCTTCCATAATTAGTTATTTCCTAAGTATTTTCTGCCCAATCATCAGGGGAGGATGTATTACAACAATATTAGGATAACAAAATAACAAGCAAAAACTACAGATTCTCGAGGCACTATATATGAGGAACCTACAACCCAAACTTAATAGAATTAATTTTGAAACCAGTGCTAATGTATTTAAATGTCTTTAGCTACTGACGCTATTTATAGAAACAAATTTGAAAAGTAAACGCTACTCAATACAACAGTACAAACGCTCGTTCTTACAAAGTAGTAATGTACATACAAAAGTTACATCACTTTTATAATACATCCTCCCCTGATGATGGCCCAAAGTTGGGTAGAAAGTACGTGGAAAATAACTAATTATTGAAGGTTTATTAACCGATTCCCGCCGAATATCATAAAATCGATATGACAATTCGAAAGGATTAACAAAAAATATGTAGACAAAAAATGTATATCATGTTCAATCAAACATATATATTTCGCTATATTAGAACTCATCAGTGTGGCTAGACATATTAGCTTCCCGTAGTTGGGATCGAAACCCGGTTGACTCAAACGCCAATCCAAGCTTCTCACCCTTCAGCCACGAGGAGCCAGTAGTAGCGAGGTAAATTTTTAACGGTTATGAATCATAATTACTATTGTTTAAATACATCCGTTTAACGGCTACCGAGACCTCAATTCATATATGAAGAGGCTTGCAATAGACGCTAATGGCAACACGATTACTTCATTCGCCGGAGAACTCAACCCTACGGGGGTAGGGGAGTATATATCTCTATAGCTCTTTGTTGTTTTGTGGGGTACTGTTTCCAGGATTTGTTCAAACTAGCACTCAGCATCCTGGCATAATTCCTTGCTAGCTTTTTATCCTGGCATTTCGGCAAAGTTCAGGTGGTGCAGCCATACAATAGTACAGACGCGTTTACTGCTTAGAAGAATTTGTGTTTCATTTTATCAGAGATATTAGATATCCATATGGCAGATAATCTGTTGATAATCTGATGATAATGCGTTTTCCATGCGTATGTTGACATCTCTTTTAATAAATGAGATATTGCTACCGACCATGTAAAATGGTCTACCTATTTCAGAGTTTCGTCATTTAATGTAGAGATGACATCATCTTGTTAAAAAAAAGCATGAACTCTGATCTAACTGCGTTCACGAAGAGGCTAAATTTATTTATTACTAGAATTCTCATGTGTCTGTATTTATGTAAGTATGAATTCGTACCCCAGCAAAAACGGCACCTATTAGTGAGAGTTTTATTAGAGCAATACACTTAAAAATGTCACGTATAATAGAGTAAACCGATTTCCAGTCCAATTTGCAACTAAATGATAATTTTAAGGTGCTTTCTCTTTACCCGAATGTCATAATCTATCTATCTATCTATCTCAGAAATGTTAAATATATAAATATATACTAAAGAAAACTTTGCAATAGGTCAAATAGTACCACTGCTGTTATTCGACAAGCGTGACTTTGGTATTAAATAGCCCATGAAGGTTGATATGCTATTGAACAAAGGAACCAAACCAAACTAAAGCACATTTTGGTAAACAAATATTCATTCTATTTGTTTTTACTACAAATGAGTCATGATTCTTTTAAAAAGTCCCAATACTCTTCAAGATTTCTGGACAAATTAGACCTTTCTAACAGATGTTCTATATAGATTTTTCAAGCACTTCTGGTTGCAGGGAAGCTCCTCGTTCCATCCAACTTTAGATGCCTTCAAAACACTTGCGTTATATAATTGCGGAAGGACTTTTTTTATATAATCATTTTCCGTTTTATATATCTTATCTTTCGGTTTAGTTAAGCTTAGAACCTTTCGGTTTAGTGCATGGGTAGGTGCAGACATTAACGCAGGTGTTCACACGCGCGCGGGGAGGATGTGACAATCACAGATGTCACAATAAAACCCCCAGACAGGAAATACGACTGGGGATGTGAATGACGTCATGCCCGGAAGCGATGGGCTGGGATTCTTTGTGATTTTGAAAAAAAGCAGGGAGTTGAGATTTGGACTTAGACGGGACGAATTGGGATTCGAATCTGGGCGAGGCGAGTCCAGTTTGTGGACTGCGGGGGGCGCGCGCACGTTGGTTGGGTCAGTGAGTTAAGAGCTGACGATGGACGAACAGTCAGCATAGAAAAATTGTGTCTCTCTCTCCTCGTGTCGAAAAACCTAAACTTAAAAAAGGTAATAAAAGTTTCGTACCTGAACCAAGAGAGTCGTCAGTGTTTCGTGTTTTTCGGATTCCTATGCGTATGAACATTATGAACATTTTATGCATTTGAATATTTTGGCCGTATATTACATTAGACTTGTTGAGGTCAAGAAAGTTCTCTTGCCAAGTATCACGAAGATTGGTTCATTCACTAAAGAATCTGTAGGTAGAATTGTTTTGAGCTATTTACTCCCAAACTTCTCCACCCTCGCCAAGCGAGTACAGCACTCCCGCGGATTCCACTTTTATTTGCTTTATGAACCAATTAGACCTTCCTGAACAGTTTGAAGATAAAATGTTCCGGCCACTCCGACAAAATTCATTAAAACACTCCTTGAGGTGAAATTCCCATATCAAGTGTCGCCAAGACTGGTCCATTAGCTTAGAAGTTTATAGCAAGGAAAAACAAGCAAAGAAATGTATTATATATATATATATATATATATATATATATATATATATATATATATATATATATATATGTGCGTGTGTGTGTGTGTGTGTGAATAAAAGTTACAAGACAAATAAGAATATTTCCTTTGTGTTATTTAGTTTTTGATAGCCCCTAGCTTGTTTTAAACTGAGGTTGTCGACCTAAAGAAAAGTTTTCGTAGAGAAGATTTTTTAGAAAGTTTTTAAAAAGGAAAAAAAATGTCGGAATAACAGGGATAATAAAGCTTTGGTTAAATTTGTCCAACTAGTATTGTTTTAGTGGCCGCATTTCTAATCAGAAAAAGAAAAAAAAAAATGCCAGAATAACGGGTATAATCAGATTTAGTCTGCATTTAGCTAACTAGCATGGCTTTAATGAACGCGCTACGACAGAATCGGAGAAAAGGTTCCAGAAAAATGGGAGTTATCAGTTTTAGCCTACTTTTGTCCAAATAACTTTAAGGAACATATCCCTCCTCCACGAGAGAGAGAGAGAGAGAGAGAGAGAGAGAGACCTGAATAACGAGGATAATCAGTCTTAGGCTACATTGATCCTACTAGCATGACTTTAATTGAACGCATTCTTGGTCAAAAAGATAAATCCTGAATAACGAGAGTAGCCAACTAACTAGAATTTATAAAGTTATTTCTTCACAGATTGAGGAAAAATTAAGCAGACATAGATTATATTCGTCCAATTTAACACGGCTCTAATGAACATATATTCCTACGCAGAAAAAAAGTGCTGGAATAACGGTATCGTTACCGGTATAACGGGAGTAATCAAGTTTAGGCTACATTGGTCCAATTTATCATAGTTTTAATGCATGCATTCCTATTCAGACAGAGAGAAGTTGCTGGAACCCTAGGAGTATTCAGGTTTAAGTCTCATTTTTCTTATTTAAATGGATTTAATCAACGAAAAGATGTCGGTATAACGGGAGTAATCAGTATTAGGCTACATTTGATAATCTGTAAAGGTTGATATGTCTTTAAACAAAGAAACAAAACTATATATATATATATATATATATATATTACTAATAATCATAGAAATAGAAAGAGTTACAAATACTTTTACTATACAAAACTAGCAAAAATGATGTGACTTTTGAAAAGCATTTTCTGTTAGGAAGAAAGGGTTGTCAATTGACAGTAATTAATGAATTTAGTTTCTTTGTTTTAATAGCATTTCAACATTTGTGGTTTATTTAATACCAAAGCAATCCTTATAGTATAGCAGTGATATTATCTAACCCATAGCAGGGGAGATAAGCGGGTTCTATACCTTTCCCAAGGGTATTAATCTGAAAATGAACGTAGCCGTACGACTGGAGTTCGAACACGTTTACTACGATATCCAGTCCAGTATGTTAACCATTACACTGTTATATAACATATGACATGGATTTTCAGTTCGTTCCTAGTGACCCCGTGTGCTTTGACAAGCTGTCACGCTGTGAAGAGTAAACAGGGATATGACAGCTCGATCGGGGCAGTCGAGTACGACAGGTGTGTAACCGGAAGGAGACCACGTGATGAGAACCAAGCGGTCAGATTTAGACAGAGTGCAGAGAATTGCAGTTGATCAAGGGGCACGCAGCCGATCAGAGGCGTCTCTGACGAGCTTTTAAGGGGGTGCAAGCGTTGGCACCCACCTGGCTCCTGGAAGAAGATATCGGAAGAAGTCCTCTCTCTGAGTATATTTCTCTCCATCCATCTCTCACATACGACAGAAACAACAATCCTTTCGAGAATAAAGTGTGAGAGATATATTTTTATAAAGAAGTGTGTTCGTTCGTTCATTGAAGTTCGTAAATTATGTTTGATTATGTTTTCGCTTATATTTATATTACGGCTATACAACAACACTACGGAGAGTCCACCAACTGAAAATTGCTAAGGATGTACTTGTTTCTGAGTGATACTGTACGTATGGGAATTATAGCGTTCGTTTTAACGTGCTTTTTACATTAGAAGCTTCCCTTGGACCAATATTGTTAATTTTTAGTTAAGTTTAAAGGAATATCAACCTTCATAAAGCCATTCTCGTAGAATTGCAGTAGTGATGCTATTTAACCATAGCTGGAGGATATAAAGAGGTTCAAACCGTTTTCAGGGGTATTCGTCCGAAAGTGAACGTAATGGCTCGACTGGAGTTCGAACTAACTTACAACGATCTTACAGTTCAGTACGTTAGCCACTAGACCACAGCGATACCCCTCAGAAATTAATGTAAACGTTAGTATTAGGATAGAACGTTTACATGGATGGTGATGTGTAATGTCAACTTTTCATCTCTTCCCGCGTGCTGACAGACAGGTTGCGGTAGGGGGAGGTTAAAGGTGATGAGAAAGTTTGTGTTTTGACTTAGCGAATAAGATTTCTTGTGTGCTGCAGAACGGACTTGTGTTTTAGAGCTTAAACTTTTTAAATTGCACCCTTTTTTTACGGGATTCGATATTTTCCTTAAAAGAATAATGAGACTTTCCTCTCTATTAAAGACGGTTTTTAAATTTACGAAGATGGCCGGGTAAAATGATCAGCTTAAATAAACGTGAGAATCAAACCGTCACAATGTGTTTTATCTCTTCTTTTATCAGCGGGATCAAGTGACAACCTCTTCATCACCGAAAGTTCGTTGCTTCAATGACACCTTTACGAGGACCGGGAATATTACGATATTTTAAATATCTTGCAAAGATTTACAATAGAAAGATATTACTTATTCTTTATTATAGATATGGATAAAAATCAATAAAAAGCATGCATGTAAAAATTACTCAGAGAATGATCATATGCCCAATGTTAATGTATTGAAAATATGCAGAATGTTAAAAGTAAGTAAAGTTGGCGACCTTTAAGTCGAGGGCAACCAGAAGGCTCCCTTTTCAATAGCTACTACATCAAAGTGTAGGGAAGGGCGCAACTCCTTTCCTTGGATTGCTCCACTTTACCCTCGATATGTACCTTATATTGCTGAGGGTTAAGCAAGGAGGTATCAAATATCATTTTTAAAGTCTTTGGGATTGAACCCAGGTTTACCGGACCATTGGCGAAATGCATTGACAATATGCATTATATACAGAAAATTAATGCATTTAAAATATTTACATATGCACAATGTTAATGCACTGAAAATATGCATTATAGACTCAATGTTAATGCATTGAATATATGAATTATATATACCCAATGTTATTGCACTGAAAATTTGCATTACATGAACAATGTCAATGCATTGAAAGTAGTTATTCTATAATAAAGCATTACATCTCATTTTCATCTTGGGTCTGGCATTAAACTCTATCTGATGGTGATGTTTCAGTCTTGCAGTTTGTGGTATGTGGAGTATCTCTTTGTTTCCGTTGCTCTCAGGTCCACTCTAAGCCGGAGTGGATCTGAGAGTAATGGAAACCTGTTAGGGTGTAATCTATGGTTCAAACAGACTTTTCAATCATTTACTGGCTGTTTCAATATTCATGGGACCCATGTGACTCCTAATAACTCTACATATAACAATGTTGTGTTTTTCTTTTTTTGTTTCAGATTTGAAAATCGTATAAGATAACAACAATTTATCCTTGGTCACAATGCCTTGGACAAGAGAAGAAAATATATTTTGCCTTACTACTTATTTGGAGACAAAATCATTCAAAATTATCTCAAAATAGATGGAGCTCATTAATATTATAATGATTTATTACCGAGAGACGAAATTAAAATAAAAAGATTGCATGTCCTGGAAGCTGATATAATAACAATAAAAAACATGTCACTTGCTCAAAGAATGCATTTTTTACAGGGCGTGTTCCAAATGACTGCCATTGCGAATGTCTCAGTAATAATTCAAAATCTAATATGATTTTGATTTATTACTGAGACATTCGCAATGGCAGTCACAGAGTGTCTCAAAATAGATGCAACCCGTATATTAACGGGTTGCATCTATTTTGAGACACCTCATTCTCAGAATTATTATTACTAGCTATTTGAAACCGTAAAGCTGTGAGGAAATTGTTCGTATTAGATAGGAATAATTGATAAAGAGAATTGTTAGATAACAATACGTGAAACCACTAAACCGTGTGTGAACAAATGATTAATGTTAAACGGAATTATTTGAGTGAAATAGCAACAACTTGAAACTATTAAACTATGTGCTTAAATTGAATTATCGGTATTACATGACAATACTTGGAACCATTAAACTGTGTGCTAATGAATGACTAGTCTTAAATAGAAATAGTATTAGATAATATTTCTTGTAACCAATTCACAGTGTGCAAACAAAGGATTAATATTGAACAGAATTATTAGTGTGAGATGGCAATAATTGAAACTATTTACTGCGTAGAAACAATAGCAATATTAGAGTGCAAATAAATTAGTTTTAACTCATTTAAAAATGAAATTACTGACAAATTAATGTCGTATATTTCATGTATATCTAAATGTGTGCAAACAAATGACTGATGTTAAATTGAGACTTTTATGCAGCAATACTTGAAACCATTCAACCGTAGCAAAAAAAAAAACCCCTACAAATCTCTGGCCCTTCTTTGTTGTCAACAAAAATGTGTTTATTAATCATACTTATACATGTGTAAAGAGGATTTGGCATTATATAACCAAAATTGGTTGATATACCAAAACCAAACCAAACCAAACCAAAAATGAAAATACCTACAAATTATGTGCGCATACAAATGACTGATGTTAAATTGTGACTGTTATAAAGCAATACTTGAAACCAGTTCCAGGGGATGTCCTCGGATTCTAATAGTTTAAGCGATGGACAGCGGAATCGTAGTTAGCGAGTTCGAATTCCAGTCGCGCTATTACGTTCACTTTCGGACAAATACCCTCCCAGCTATGAGTTAAATAGCATCACGGCTGTTCTTCTAGAAGCATGGATTTGGAATTAAATAACCTACAAAGGTTGATATGCCATTAAACAAAGATACTGAAACCCAAACCATTTACTGTGTGCAAATAAAATGAGCCCAGGATCGTTTAAAGATGTTATCAACAAAATGTTTACAAATCATATAGATTTTTGATATAAAGATGATGTGGCATTAAATAACCCAAAAAGTTTATATGCCGTAAAACCCAACCAAACCAAATCTTATATATTTAATATATATGTATAAACAGAATTTGGCGTTAGATAACCTATTGTGGTTGGTATGTCATAAAACCCGACCAAAAGAAATCCTATATATTTAATATGTGTGTATAAAGAGGATTTGGCATTAAATAATCTTCAATGGTTGATATGCCATTGAACCCAACCAACTAACCTAACCTAACGTCTCATTTTATTATAGAAATGTATTGAAAATTATGCCACTATAGAAATGCATTGTAAATCCGGAAGAAAGGGATTGTCAGTGGTCAGGAATTAAAGTAAACATTATTAATAGGATATGACGAGATCTAACAATATCCAAACGTATTGCTTACAGATTTTATTCTCGAAAGATACCGAAAATATTACTTCCGGCTGTGAGAAAGGCCTGGAATATATCAAGTGCATCCCCTGCAGGGTAGACGGTAAAATACACAAAGAAAAGGAAGTCTTGGGTTTAACACTAAATTGTATCCGATGGTGAGGCTCCTGTTCTGGAGGTCTAGAGTGTGTGAAGTATTGCTTTGCTGCCATTATTTCCCGACCCAATCTGTACATGTAAGACTTCAATCTATGGTTCAAACCCTATAACCGTGATCTAATTATTTGTATTAGATAAGAATACTTGAAACTATATAACTCAATTCAAATTATTAAAATTAGACAGGAATACCACCTCAGCTTCAAGGACCCAATTGAAGTCGGCGACAAGATTTTACTTCATCAGCTACAATCAACCATGGAGACTTTACAGTCATAAATACAAACGACACGATGAATCAGGTGGGAAACGAAGACGTTGATACGACCGCGCACATATTTACTGCCTTGCAGCACGACAAACACATCTAACTGACATAATCCCACTACTTCCATCATGTGACACTCATCTAAATACTCACGATCCTTCGTCTTCACCCGTTTCTGGGGTGTATAATTCAACACAAATTTCCAGACCAAACAATATTTCACAACAAACATAAAAACAAAATAAAACCAATGCTGATAAGACTAACACCCAGACAAATTCCCGTATGTTTTAAAGATTTTATTATGCATTAGATCTATGGAGGTGCCCGTGGTGTAATGGTTATCGTCGCAGGATGTGGACACGGCGACACGAGTTCAGATCCTGGACCTGACTGATTGCATTTCACATAGCACTAATACTCTTGGGAAAGGTATGAATCCAAATATTCTCCCTCCAGCTATAGATAAATAGTAGGGCAGACTAGGTTCTTCAGCCTTGGTGAGGCAACTAGTCTAGGAGAAGGAAAACTCTGAATTCAAACCTGTTAAACTCCGCTTAAAAATTGACCTTGGGTCATATCCTGCCCGAGCGGAGGGGTTGGTAAATATGATTATGCATTAGATCTCCCAAAGCACACACTTACTCAAATATACACATTGTGAATCAGAACGAGATCTGTGGGAGCTTTGTTATACGACAGAAATTCACTAACTCAATACACCCACTCACCAGTAACATACTTGAAACTATATAAACCAATCAAAATTATTAGTATTAAAAAGGAATACTTGAAACTAAATAACTGTGCAAACAAATGAGGTTTTATTTCGTTTGGTTTCTTTGCTTAATAGCATATCAAACTCCGAAGCTTATTTTATGCCAAAGCCATACTTGTATAAAAGAAAGAAGTCGTATTATTTGATCCATAGTTGGGCGAGAGGAGGATAAGGAGGTTTATATCCTTGGCAACTACACAAGAATGCTGCGAGCAATATTGAATAAGTCTTGGAGGCAGCACCCCACAAAGTAACAGCTGTACGGCCACCTTCCACCCATCACAAAAACTATCCAAGTGAGATGAACCAGACATGTGAGACACTGCTGGAGAAGTGGGGACGAACTCATAAGCGATATACTCATGTGGACCTCCTCACATGGACGAACAAAGGCAGGACGACTAGCTAGAACTTATATACAACAACTCTATGCCGATACAGGATGTAGCCTTGAAAACCTACCGAGAGCGAGGGACGATAGAGACGGTTTGCAAGAGAGGGTCAGGAAGATCCATGCTGGCGGCGCGACATGATGATGATGATACTTTTCCCAAGGATATTAATCGGAAATAGCGCGACTAGAGTTTGAACACGCTTACTATGATGTCGCTGTGCAGCATGTTAACCATTACGCCAAGAGGACTTCTCCCCAAAATAATGTCATTAATACTATTATCAAATAAGATTAGTTACTTAAAACCATTTAATCGTGTTAGATTATCAGTATCAAGAATAGTTACTTGATTTTTACCAGTTGTAAACTGAAACTAAATCATTGCTTTTAAAAAAGATTGTCTTCGGCATTAAATAACCCAGAAGGAGTTGACATGCCGTAAAACCAATCAAAGAACCCGACTAGCCAACCATGATGTCTCTATAGAAGGGCAAAGTAAGTCTGAAAAAAAAGTTTTTTTTCATGGTCAGGAATCTGATTAGTATTAGATAGGAATACTTGAAACCATATAATTGTATGTAAATTATTAGTATTTGATAGGAATACTTGAAACCATATAACCATGTTCAAATCATTAGTATTAAGTTATTATATTTGAAACCATATGTGTATAAATTATTAGTATTAGATAGGAATACTTGAAACCATATAACTGTTTGGTTTCTTTGTTTGGTTTCTTTGTTTAATGGCATATCAACTCTTTTTAGGTTATTTAATGCCGAAGCCATTCTCCTAGAAGAACAGTAGTGGTACTATTTAACCCATAGCTGGGAGGATAAGGGGGTTCATACCTTTCTCAAGGGTATTTGCCCGAAAGTGAACGTAATAGCGCGACTGGAGTACGAACTCGCGTACTACGATTCGGCAGTCCATCGCTTTAACCATTACACCACGAGGACATCCCCATAACTGTTTGTTAATTGTCAGAATTAGATAAGAGTACTGGAAACCATATCACTGGGTGTAAATTATTAGTATTCGATAGGAATACTTGAAACCATATAACAGTGTATAAATTATTAGTATTCGATAGGAATACTTGAAACCATATAACAGTGTATAAATTATTAGTATTAGATAGGAATACTTGAAACCATATAACAGTGTATAAATTATTAGTATTCGATAGGAATACTTGAAACCATATACCAGTGTATAAATTATTAGTATTCGATAGGAATACTTGAAACCATATAACAGTGTATAAATTATTAGTATTAGATAGGAATACTTGAAACCATACGACAGTGTATAAATTATTAGTATTAGATAAGAATATTTGAAACCATACGTGTATAAATTATTAGTATTAGAGTTAATGTTTATGTTTGTTTATGTTTATTCGTTTAATGGCATATCAACTTTTGTAGGTTATTTAATGCCAAAGCCATCTGCCTAGAAGAACAGCAGTGGTGCTATTTAACCCATAGCTGGGAGGATAATGGGGTTCATACCTTTCCCAAGGGTATTTGCCCGAAAGCGAACGTAATAGCGCGACTGGAGTTCGAACTCGCTTACTACGATTCCGCAGTTCATCGCTTTAACGATTACACCACGGTACATATCAAGGGTAAAGTGGGGCAATTCAGGGAAAGATGTAGCGCCCTCCACTACACCTCGGTGTAGTAGCTATTGAAAAGGGAGCCTTCTGGTTGCCCCCGACTACGGTTGCCAACTTTGCTTACTTTTTTACTTATAAGTAGTGAAACGAACCGGTCATGATACTACAACAGAAATACGCAGTAAACCGGGCAGAAAGGGATTGTCAATGGTCAGGAATTCATTGGAAACCTTAGTGTCAGGTATATAATTTTATAGATAATTTTATAGCTCCATGCAACTTGTTTCATTTTGAAGTAGATTAATGTGAAATTGCCGGTTTGGGGACGTTGTTTATAGATTAAAAAAAAAAAGAAAAGAAAAAAGTCTCTTATTTGAGATATATAAGAAAACAAACAAACAAACAAACAAACAAACAAACAAACTTTCTCTTTGCTTAAGGGGAATACGGCAAATCGACTCTTACGCAACGTTGATCATTACTCAAGATTGTCTTTCTATACGAACTTATATACGCTACATGAAACATTCTGCGATACGATTGATCGTTTTCGATAATATCGCCTGAGGGCGCCCTAAGCTCTCAATCGGAACATTGAAGAAATTATTGTTTCGGTGATATTTCGTTATTACTGTAATTACCATTCTTTTTTCCCCACTTTCTCTTTTCTTTTTTCTTTTTTCCTTTTTTTTTTTTTTTTTGTCTTCATTTTCGTTTTTTTTAATAACGCCATCTCTCGCCCAATTCTGATCAACTGAATTTTTTTTATTTTTAAATTATTATTATCATTATTATTATTATTATTATTATTATTATTATTATTATTATCATTATTATTATTATTTCTTTACAGTATCTAATCTTTTTTCGAACATCTTGAAATTACATCCGGGCAACTGCTTGATCGTTCAGAACGTTCCACAGAAACGGAACACAATAAAAAAACAACGGATAACGGCGTGCCACAAGGCAGAGTAAGCGTTCTGACTAAATGGAAAGATGAAACAGAGAGAGAGAGAGAGAGAGAGAGAGAGAGAGAGAGAGAGAGAGAGAGAGAGAAATTCTTTCTGTGTCAAAAGAATTATAAAGGAACGAAAAGAAATTGACCTTGAAGGAAAAGTGAATTGCATTTATAACAGTTTTTTTTTTTAATTCCACTTTTAGGCACGTATTATTTAAGTGAAGAGCATACCTATGCAGAAATGTTTCATCTGAAAAAAAAAAGTTGGATTGCAAAAAGACACAAAATAATCATGTCCATCAGCAAGGATGAATTTCTAATTGTCTCACAAACTATTGATAGTAATTTATATGTAAACCATCAGAAATGTAGCTTGGTACTTTATTTATCAATCAAGCTCATTTGTTCGTCACTCTCTCTCTCTCCACACACACACACACACACACACACATATTATATATATATATATATATATATATATATATGAACACCTCAGTATTGAACAAGTCATAGAGGTAGCACCCAACAAAGCAGCAGCTGTACGGCCACATTACCACCTCTCATGAAAACTATCCAAGTTAGACGAACCAGACATGCAGGACACTGCTGGAGAAATGGGGACGAACTCATAAGTGACGCAATCTATTCACAGTCATGAATATATATATATATATATATATATATATATATATATATATATATATAATGTTAATTGCTGGAAATTTCATGACAGGAAAATTTCTTTTGATTTGAGAAAAAGGTTTCTGTTAAGTTTCAGAAAATATTCATGTGGAAGATCAATTTTCAAGCATTTAACAGGTTTAAATTTAGAGTTTTCCTTCTCCTAGACTGGCTGCCATGAAAGAGCCTAGTTTTCCCAACTATTTACCCATTGCTGATTAGAGAATAGTTGGCTTGATACCTTTCCCAAGGGTATTTGCGCTAAGCAAAATGCAAATGGTCTTGTACTTGAATTGACCTCGGGTCAAAGAGTCTATTTCCTTGGATAATATCAATTACATCACGAGTGCTCCTCTCTCTCTCTCTCTCTATATATATATATATAAGGATAAATACATTGAGAGAGAGAGAGAGAGAGAAAGAGAGAGGGAGAGAGAGAGGTGGTTGTAGTATAATGACTATCGTCGAAGGAAATGGACACGGTGACCCAAGTTCAAATCCTGGACGGGGATGATTGCATTTCAAGTAGCACTAATTCGTTTGGGAAAGAAATGAATTCAAATATTCTCTCTCAGTGGAGAGAATGAACTTTTTTTTACCTTGGTATGGCAGCAGGTTTAGAAAAAAGAAAACTCTGAATTTAAACCTGTTAAACTGACAAACTGACCTTGTGTCGCATCTTACTCTTGCAGAATTGTTGATATATATATATCATCATCACCATCATGTCGTGCCGCTAGCACGGATATCCCTGACCCTCTCTCGCCACTTCTCCCTATCGTTCATCCCTTCTGGCAAGTCTTCCGGGCTACATCCCGTATTCTCACATAGCTGCTGTATGTATGTTCGAGCTGGTCGTCCTGCTTTTGCCCGGCCATATGTGGGGATCCATAGGAGTACATCATTTATGAGCTCGTCCCTGCTTTTCCAGCAGTGTCCTGCATGTCTGGTTCGTCTAACTTGAATAGTTTTCGTGATGGAAGACAGGTGACCGTATAGTTGGTGCCTTGTGGGGTGTTGTCATATATATATATATATATATATATATATATATATATATATTAATGTCATCATTACTCTTTATCAATCTGTGAGTAGTGAGTTCGATCTATATTATTAAGTACCTTACACAAGTGTTCTTGCGTCAAATCAAAACCACACTTAGTTAAGCAAGTCAGTTGTTGGATGGGTGACAACTTAGTACCAGCAGTTACTATAGCAAACTCAGAATAGAGAGATAAGGTTTGCGTGAAAGGCTAAGCAAATATCAATTTGGTTTGCATTGGTTTCTTTGTTTTTAATGGCATATTAACCTTCGTGGGTGATTTGATGCCGAACCTATCCTTGTAGAAAAGCAGCAGTGATATCATTTATTCCATAGCTGGAATGGTATTATAGGAATCATACCTTTCCCCAGAGAATTAGTCCGAAAGTGAATGTAATAGCGTAACTGGAGTTCGAACTCGTTTGATACGACGCCACAGTCTAGCTCGTTAACCGTTACACCACGGGAACTAACCTATTTAGATCAGGTATGTTATTTATCAAAGTTTCTTGACCAATTTTTTTATAAAACATTATTGTACGGAAATGAAAGAATCGTTCACTAGTCTTTCAAGAAATAAATGGTTTGTTTCGGTTTCTCTGTTTTAATGGTATATTAACCATCGTGGGTTATCTATTGCCAAAGCAATACTTGAATATCAGTGATACTATTTAACAAATAGCTGTTATGGATAACTGAGTACATATCTTTTCCAAGAATATAGGGTAGAGTGTTTGTCAATGGCCCGGGAGACCGGGGTTCAATCCCAGGTCCAGTCATACTAAAAAAATGGTACTTAATACCTCCTTGCTTAACACTCAGCATTACTAGGTACTAAGGGTAAAGCAGAGCAATCCAGGGAAAGGAGTGGCGCCTTCCCCAACATTTCGGTGTTGTTGCTATTGAAAAGGGAGCCTTCGACTACGGTCGCCAGCTTTGCTTGTTAGTTCGAAAGAGAACTGAATAGCGTGGCTGGAGTTCGAACTCGCTTACTTGGAGGTCGAAGTCCAAAACCTTAGCCACTAGAAGGACTCTCCTGAAGAAATGAAGGATAAGTAATTCTTTGGATGGTGCTGAAGATGAAGTGTTCTCAGAATTTTCAGACGATGAAGACTTCAGAATTCGAAGATTACGTTTATATGGTAATTACTGTTGAGTTTCTCACAGTTTGTTAAGCAGACTATTTTGATGATGATGATGATGATGATGATGGGGGCGGTTGAATAGTCTACATTGACTAACATTTTAAAGCAGTATTTAGCTGGTTGGTTGTATTTTACGGCATATCAACCCTTGTAGATTATACAATGCCAAATTCTGTTTATAAATAAAAATATTATAATGATAATATTATGTATGATTTGTAAACGAATAGTTTGACGGTAACAGTTTTTAAATGAACCAGAGTTCATTTGTTTGCACACAGTTAATTGATTTCAAGTATTTCTATCTAATATTAATAATTATATTTGCACAAAGTTAAATGGTTTCAAGATTAGGTCATTTGTTTTAATGGTATAACAACTATTGATGGTAATTTAGAACCAAACCCTGTTAAGATGATATACGTAAATAATTCCTTCGCTTACGTTGAGAATGACAATAGTTCTATGGTAAGTTATCCGGCTGATATCAGTCAGGTTTCAGTTCCAGCTCGAAGCATCTCACGTGTCTTGCCACACTGAAGAGTTGTGATACAACGAAACAGTCAGTCTGTGAATGATTATATATATGTGTATAAAATTTGTGAGCGAATAGTTTATAGGTGTCTTTATTTTAAAACTAGTTAAAACTCATTTGTTGGTACATAGTTAAATGGTTTCTAGTATTGTTGTTTAACGTGATTATTTCTATTTATTAAGTATTCCTATCCTTGGTGCCCGTGGTGTAATGGTTATGGTTGTAGGAAATGGACACGGTGACACGAGTTCAGATCCTGGACGAGACTGATCGCATTTCACATAGCACTAATACCCTTGGGAAAGGTATGAATCCAAATATTCTCTCTCCAGCTATGGATAAATAGTAGGGCAGACTAGGTTCTTCATCCTTGGTGAGGCAACTAGTCAAGGAGAAGGAAAACTCTGAATTCAAACCTTAAAAATTGACCTTGTGTCATATCCTGCCCAAACGGAGAGGTTGGTAAATATGATTAAGTATTCCTATTTAATACGAATAACTTGTACACAGCTGTAAGGTTTCAAATCATTATTAATAATAAACACTACTAAAAGATTGACCACTTTTATTTAAGTCATAGATAGGACCCTAACAGGTACTACCCCTCCGGGTCAGAGTGGACCTGAAAATTATAGTAATGAAGGAGTATTCCACAAAATTGGAACCGCAACATCAGGGGCAGTAGAATACACCGACTGTATCTCTGTAGGGGGTAAGATTCCCCAAACCAGTGTCCTGGATGGGCCAGTCGGCTGGGGCTGTAGAATACATAGAGTGCAGCTCTGCAGAGAGGTAAGACTTCTCCAACTAGTGTCCTCGATATGACACAAAATCTAATGATGAGGCTCCACTAATGGTGGAACTTTCGGGAATGTGGAGTACCGCTTTATCACCATCGCTCCTACGTCCATTTGGTCCGGAGTTGTAGCATCTGATTGGGTCCTATCTATCGGCCAAACAGAACTAAACTGTGTGCTTATGCTAAACTGAATTGTTTGAAATAGAACTGTTTACCGGTTCATTGGCCTAGTGAGTAGAGTGTTTGCTAATGGTCCGGGAGACCTGGGTTCAATCCCATGTCGTGTCATACCAAAGACTTTAAAAATGGTACATGATACCTCCTTGCTTAACACTCAGTAATATAAGGTACGTATCAAGGGTAAAGTGGAGCAATCCAGGGAAAAGAGTAGCGCCCTCCCCTACACCTCGCTGTAGTAGCTATTGAAATGGGAGCCTTCTGGTCATTTTTACTTTTTATATGTGTAAAAATGGATTCGGCATTAAATAACCCACAATGGTTGATATGCCATAAAACCAAACCAAAATAGACTTGATGTCATACCGAGGACACTAGGCGGTTTCAAGTATTGCTATCTAACACTAATAATTCTATTCAACATTATTCATTCGTTTGCATAGAGTGAAAGGGTTTCAATGATGCATAGAGTTAAAGGGTTTGATGATGTTGTTGATGATGATGGTTATAGTTAAGGAGGTCGTTTTGATGATGATTGTTAAGGAGCACACTTTGATGATGCTGTTGATGATGATGGTTATAGTTAAGGAGGTCGTTTTGATGATGATTGTTAAGGAGCACACTTTGATGATGCTGTTGATGATGATGGTTATAGTTAAGGAGGTCGTTTTGATGATGATTGTTAAGGAGCACACTTTGATGATGTTGTTGATGATGATGGTTATAGTTAAGGAGGTCGTTTTGATGATGATTGTTAAGGAGCACACTTTGATGATGCTGTTGATGATGATAATTAGGAGGCCCATTTTGATGATGATTATAATAATGATGATTCTTTTGCGGCTTTCTACTGAGGATGATAATGATAATGTTAATGAAATTCATTATGGTAATATTGAGCAAGATAATCTGCTCGCAATCTCACTACAAAAGTCAACGTTGGTGATAATTCGGTTTTGTTATTTGAACGTTAGTTTCTTTATGAGATTTAAAAAAAATATAAGTTGTAAGTGGTAGTCTTCAATGAAGTCCTAGTGATTCTCCTCAGTTTATCAGGACTCTCCAAAGTATCTTAGTTGGTCATGTTTCTTCCTCTGGTTTCCTGTTTACGCATTTTTTTCCGGTTTCTTTGGAATTGCTTCCAGAATTTTTCTCCCCAGTTTGAACTGCTTGTTATTTTCCGGCATTATGCTGATTAGAATGGGAATGCAAAAAGCTTTTATAATGATAAAGACAATGCTGATAAAGATAATTTTGGTGATGACGATGACGATGATAATAATGATAACAGAAAACATCTTTATTATGGTTGTGACAATACTGATGATAATGATGATGATACAGACTCTTTGATCATGGCATCACTAATGCAAATATTGATGATGATGATGATGATAATGTTGATGAGACAGCTTCTTAGATCATGGCACCAATAATGTAAATATAAATGATGATGATGGCAATGATGATGATCGAGCCTCTTTGATCGTGGCACCAATAATGCAAATATTGATGATGATGATGATGGTGTTATTGATGATTCAGCCTCTTTCATATTGGCACCAGTAAGGCAAATATTGATTATGATGATGATGATGATGATAAAAACCCCAATCTTTTGTTACGGTAACGATAATACAGATGATGATGAGGATGAAACGCTGTCTTTTATTCTTTCTTCCTATTTTAACGGCATATCAACCTACCAGAGTTATTTTAAGCCAATTCTATCCATGTTGAAGAACAGCAGTGATACTAATTAACCCATAGCTGTTGGGGATAAGGGTGCTCTTACCTTTCTCATTAGAGTATTAGTCCGAAAATGAACGTACTAGACCGACTGGAGTTCGAACTCACTTACTTCGAGACCGCAGTCCATCACTTTAGCCACTACGCCACGGAGACTTTCCACTTTTTTTGTTATAACACCGTCAACCCAAATGATGATTATGATAATGATGATGCTAAAAACGCCCATCTCTTGTTACGGTAACGATATTACCAATGACGACGATGATGATGAAACACCTTTTTTTTATCATAGCAACAATACAGATGAGGATGATGATGATAATGATGCTAAAAACGCCTATCTTTTGTTACGGCCCCAACAATGCAAATGATGATGAAAAAAAACCCCATCTTATTAGGTAACGAAGATGGTGAAGGAGAACGATTCCTTTCTTCTTCTTCTTCTTCTTCTTCTTCTTCTTCTTCTTCTTCTTCTTCTTCTTCTTCTTCTTCCCAATGTTACTGAATTTGGCTGACTCTTTGAAAGAATCGCTTCCATCGACTTTCACGAACGATCGATCTCGTTCACGCTGCAATGGCTCTGTCGACGATACCCGACCCCAAGAAATTGCAGCAGTAGCGGGATTAATTATGCAAGTAGTTGCTGCAAGGGGCCCATGTGCACGAATGGCGAGAGTAGAAGCCGACGGCTGGAGAGAGGTAGGTAGCAAGCCTCAAAGAATTAATGAGCAAAATTGCTGTAGCAACTGTGATTTCATTTTCTTTTCTTTTTAACCGTTTAGTATAACAGATTCGACAATTTTACAAATGGACTAATCACAGTGGGTATAAAGTGACAAACTTTTAAGTGAGGTCTGAACAGTTTTTCTCCCTGAGCACACACACACATATATATATATATATATATATATAATGGCTCATGAATCTACAAAGACTTTTTTAATGAAAAGTTAATTTTGTTCAGAAGGAGAGTTATCATCATTTTTGTAATACTTAGGTAACGTAATTCAGTAAAAACTGATATAGTATTTATGTCGGTTGGTTAGTTTCTTGGTTTAATGGCATATCAACCTTTGTAGGTTATTTAATGCCAATGCCATCCTTCTTCTAGAAGAACAGTAAGGGTACTATTAAACCCATAGGTGGGAGGATAAGGGGATTCATAGCTTTCCCAAGGGTATTTGTCCGAAAGTGAACGTAATAACGAAACTGGAGTTCGAACTCGCATACTATGATTCCACAGTCCATCACTTTAAACATTACACCACGAGGACACCCCAATAATTTATAGAATTTAACCAAAACCGTACGAGATTGAAACTTTGAAAAATGAAAAAAAAAAGGCCTCAGTTAAAAATTTGTTACACCTCTTATATATATATATATATATATATATATATATGTGTGTTTAATTTAAGACATTTAATTTGATAAAAGAGTATATATATAAATAAGTAAAGTTAACGACCATAGTCGAGGGCGACCCGAAGTCTCACTTCTCAATAGCTACTACACCGATTTGTAGAGAAGGGCACTACTCCTTTCATTGCATTACTCAACTTTATCCTTGATCCCTACCTTTTAATGCTGAGAGTCAAGCAAGGAGGCATCAAATATCAAAATTTAAGTCTTTGGTATGAATCGACTTTGGATTGAACTCAGGTCTCCCGGGCCATTGGAGAACACTCTACCAATCAGACCAATATATACATATATATACATACATATATTCATATATATGCATATATGCATGCATGCATTCATACATATATATATATATATATATATAAAGTTCATATATATATATATATACATAGACACACATTCATATACATTCATGTATACACAAAAATACATGCGTACATATATGTATAAAAACAAACATGCATATACACATACATATATATACTTATATTCATATATATATATCTATATATATATACAAACACATATCATCATCATCATCATATCGCGCTGGTAGCACGGATATCCCTGACCCTCTCTCGCCACTCCTCCCTATCGTTCATCGCCCTAGGTAGGTCTTCAGGACAACATCCCGTATCCTCACATAGCTGCTGAATGTATGTTCGTGCTGGTCGTCCTGCTTTTGCACGGCCATGTGTGGGGGTCCATAAGAGTACATCTCTTATGAGTTCGTCCCTGCTTCTCCAGCAGTGTCCTGCATGTCTGGTTCGTCTAACTTGAATAGTTTTCGTGATAGGGTGCAGGTGGCCGTACAGTTGGTGTCTTGTGGGGTTTTGCTGCCAGGACTTTTTCAGGATTGCACGCAGCATTCTTGTGTAATTGCCATCTAGCTTCTTCTCCAGCCGTTTTGTTAGCGTCCATGTAGTGCAGCCATATAGCAGTATCGATGTGACCGCTGCCTGGAAGAAACTGCGTTTCATTTTATCGGTTAGGTCTGATTTCCATATAATCGATAGCCTATTGATAGCTGTCCATGCTTTCCTTAACCTCGTTTCGATGTCCTTTTCGGTTGATTCGACGCTGCTTCCTAGGTAAGTGAATTTGTCTACTAGTTTAAGTGGGGTTCCTTCTAGAGTGGAGATGTCCCACGTTTGGTTATAGCACATATATTCTGTTTTTTGTGCATTAACATAGAGGCCTATGCTTGCTGCTGCTCGTTCCAAACTATGCAGAAGTGTTTCGGCCTGGTCAGGTGTATTTGCCAGTATCGCTATATCATCGGCGTAGTCGGCGTCGGTAATTGTTGTTGCGGGGTACCTTCTGCTTCTTTTCTTCGTCAGTTCGAAGCCATTCTCTTTGATTTTGTCAATCGATGTTCTAAGTACGTATTCTAGACAAATGATAAAGAGGTACGGAGCCAGCGTGTCCCCTTGTAGTACTCCTGCTACAATGTCAAAGTATTCTGTGTCTCCATCCGGTGATCGTACTTTTACTTTAGTGTTTCTATAGAGAATCGTTATTGCCGCTACGGTTTCTTTAGGTATGCCGTACGCTAGTAGGATTTGTTCCATCTTTCCTCTGTGAATGGAATCGAAAGCCTTGGTAAAGTCGACAAATATTAATGTCGCTTGTAGGTTCCCGTACACCTTCAAGGATTCTACGGATGGTTGATATTTGTGAGGTCGTGGATCTATTTCTTCGGAAGCCATTTTGGTTTTTTCTAAGTATGTTGTCTATTTTGGGTTCTATGCGGTTTCGTTTAGGGCATTGTAGATTTTGGCTGCTATGGATGTAAGTGTTATGCCTCGGTAGTTTTTGGCTAATCCGAGGTCCCCCTTTTTAGGGAAGGGGAGTATGCATCCCTTCATCCATCTATCTATCGGATTTTGATTGTATACTGCGTTGCAGTGTCGGAGCAGTATGTCGTCGAATTGTCTGGTCTTTCATACTTCCTGGGGAATTTCGTCCAGCCCTGCAGCTTTCCTATTTTTAATTTTTCTGAGAACCGAGTCGAGTTCTTCTTGTGTGAACGGTCCTAGTTTAATGTCAAATTGTTTGCTAATTATTCTGGTGATTGGTTCATGTGTTATTTTTGGTGGGTTTCCAAGTAAGTTTTCGAAGTGCTGTTTCCACAGTTTTATTCTTTCTTGTTGGTTTGCTGCTTTTAGTTTTGTTTTGGCTGTGTTCTTTCTTCTGCTCACTTCTTTTATTGTTTGCCAGGCTATTCTAGATTGTCTATCTTCCACCGAGTCTCTAATCTTATCTATCTGATTTTGAATGTATTCTGTCTGTTCCTTTATATATATGCCTGCTAATTGATATTGTGCCGTTTTTAGTTTTAAGGCATTTGTGTTTGTTGGGTTTTTTCGATAGTTTTTGGAGGCTATTTTCACTAGTGCACGTTTTTCTCTCACCGCTAAAGTTTCTCATGGGACTCTATATTTAGTTTTGAGTTTTGTTGGAATGTATTTTGCTGCTGCCTCGAGGTGTGCATTGACGAAATTTTCATATTCGTCGTTTGGTGTACTTTTTCCCGTCTTTTCTTGTAGTGTTTCGAATCTGTTTCTTAATTCTAATACGTATTTATCTCTTATATCTTTGTTGTCCAATAGGGCCCAGTCATAGTGTTTGGTGGTCGCTGTTCGTTTGGCGTTTTTTCGTAGGCTTAACCGTATTTTCGCCGTGACTATTCGGTGATCGGTGGACACACCCTCAAAAGAGGAGTATGCCTCGCAATTCATTGCACTATTTTTCCATTTCTTGTTTATAAGGACGTAGTCTATCTGAGCTTTAGTATTGTTTGCGTACGTGTATGTCCATAGTTTGCCTTCCCTTTTTGGTAGTTTGTATTGAGGCATGCTAATCTATTTTCTATCATGAAATCTGTTAGATGTTGACCATTCCTATTTGACGTGTTGTGGAGGCTGTATTTGTTGTTTCCATTTTTCCCGATTTGGGCATTCATGTCTCCGCCGATGACTAACATGTTGTGTTTCGGGATGCTACGCACTAATGAGGATAACTCATCGTAGAAGGTGACTAGTTCAGTTTCTTCACTAACATTGGTAGGGCTGTAGCATGAGATGATTGTTGCTCTGGGGTTGCCGTTAAAAGTAGCTGCCATCATTCTAGGTTGTATTTTCTCAACGCTATTAAGCGTTTTTAATGCTCTAGGTCCTATAAGTAATCCTACCCCTCCTACTGCGGCGTTAACAGAGTTTTTCCATGCGGATACAGTGACGAGCGACCAGCCATTGCCAGTTTCGTGATATTTGATATCTTCGGTGAGCGTGTATCTGTGTTCTTGTATGCATATTATGTCTATCTTATGTTCTTCGGCCGATGCGATTAGCTCTGGTAGTTGTCCTATTCTATTTAAGGTTCTTACGTTAAATGTGGCTATTTGTAGTGTTTGCTTGCATTTTAGTAGTTTTGATTGTTTGAGTTCTGTAGCTGATTTTTCGAACATTGAGGCCAGGGCTCCAACCTCAGCAGGACGCGCCCCTTTTTTACCCGCGCGAAGAGCGATGCGGTTTGTGTATATGGTTTGAGTGTGGGTCATGGTTATCTTTCGATGGCTGTTTTATTCTCTTCTATAGAAGCCACTCTTATAGAGGAGCAGCAGTAGTTCCCCGATCGAACTAACAATCCTGAGCGTAAAGTCGTCAACCTCACGTCCAGGACCCGTTTAAGTATTGAGTTTGGTCGTCCATGGGTTTATTCAAATACCTTTACGTACATCATGCTGCTTCCCATGTGTACGCAAAAAAAGGGGGGCGGGTAATTTTGATTTAAGTTTTCTTAAGTTTTAACTTACTTAAAGTCCAAGATTAAGGTACTTGTGTCAGACTTTCACTGGTACTGATTTTTGCTTTTTTTTGCGGTATTGGGACTTTTCCTAGGCTTTTTAGTTTTTATTTTTATTTTTTTCTATACTACAATTGGGAACATAGAAGGCTTCAGGAATTATAGAGCTTTAAAATTTTTTTCTTTTTTTTTTTTTGTGTTTTAAGCTTTTACTTTTTCTTCTAAACTACTGTTAGGGCTTTCTTTACGAATTTTTAAATTATATTATAGAAGAGATTCAAAAACATTCTGCCTTGTTCGCTGACATTTGGAAAGAGTCTTAACATCAATTTGGCTTTATAGTAGAGTAAGCGTGTCTTTACATTTAAAACGCATAGTTTAAGCATTATTTCACAAACAAAATACAGCATAATATTTTGTAAAATTCAGCATTTTAAATTGATAGGACTTAAAGACATACTGACCAATATTGATATAATTCTTCCTGTTGGCTCCTGAGTTCAAATGCTACTTCTTCGTTTTAACTTTTATTTACTACTGAATTTTAGGTAGTTTTGGAGGCGGTCTACTGGGGGGGGGGTATTCATTTCATTTTTTTTCTTTCCTTTCTCTTGGGGGGGGGGGCTGGTGGTAGCATTAGGTGTTTTAGGCTTTTACTTTTTCTTCTAAACTACTGTTAGGGCTTTCTTTACGAATTTTTAAATTATATTATAGAAGAGATTCAAAAACATTCTGCCTTACATATATATACGTATATATATATATATATACATAAACATTTATACATACATACATACATGTATATATACACACACTTATATATATATATATATATATAAGCTAAGATAGCGTAAACTTAGGTTTAGTAACTATCACTTTAGAATATGCTCTATCACTGATTTTGAGCACTATTTATAAATATGGCAAACTATGTAAATAATATCAATTATATATATATATATATATATATATATATATATATTTATATATATATATATATATATATATATATTGGTCTAATTGGTAGAGTGTTCTCCAATGGCCCGGGAGACCTGAGTTCAATCCAAAGTCGATTCATACCAAAGACTTAAAACATGATATTTGATGCCTCCTTGCTTGACTCTCAGCATTAAAAGGTAGGGATATATATATATATATATATATATTAAATGATGTACATAGTACTGAATATTATGCTTAATCTTCAGAGGGTTACTTCTCTACTTTGACATATATATATATATAATTGATATCTCTGAAAGAGAGAGAGAGAGAGTGAGTGAGTGAGAGAGAGAGAGAGAGAGGGAGAAATAATCCGGCACAATGGCAGTATTTTGGAGAGAGACCTTTTGGCGTCATCACTAAAGTACATAGTGCAGCCTCAAAGTCAGCGAATTAGATCTTCTACTCTCCCTGTTGCCGTCACTTACAGGCTAATGCTCTTGGAAAAGATATGAATTATCCTATCTCCTCTTCAGCTGTGGGATAAATAGTACCGCTACTGCTCTTCCCCAAGGATTGTCTCGGTATTAAATAACCCACGAAGTATTATATGCCATAAAATAAGAAAAAAAACTGACGAAAAAAAGAAACCAGTAGCTTTCATTTGAGTTTTATTGAAAAATCTGAAATCCTTGTATCAGTCGGAAGTGATATCAATTTTATCAAATGATTTCATCTTAATCATATGAAGAGGGTAGCAGTAAAACCAGTGATTTGGTGATATCCGACGATGACACAAATTATTTCTTTTGAAGTCTGCGTTTTGGAAAATGTGGCAAATTTTTTAAAAAATCAGATCTTAAAACTAATTTCAAACCATTTTATGTTTAAAACTCAAAAAAATTGACTTTTCTCATCTCCATTCGGGTTTTTTATGAGTTGTTTCTGTTTTCTTCATCTGGATTCTTTGTCTCAAATTTCTTTAAGAATTTAACTTTCTTCTTTTGTTTCGTTTATTTTTATCTTTTAAAAGTATTCTTTCTTTCTTTCTTTCCAGAGTATTCTTTCTTTCTTTCTTTCTTTCTTTTCAAAGTATTCTTTCTTTTTTTCTTTCTTTTCAAAGTATTCTTTCTTTCTTTCTTTCTTTCTTTCTTTTAAAGTATTCTTTCTTTCTTTCTTTTAAAAGTATTCTTTCTTTCTTTCTTTCTTTCTTTCTTTCTTTCTTTCTTTCTTTCTTTCTTTCTTTCTTTCTTTCCAAAGTATTCTTTCTTTCTTTCTTTCTTTCTTTTAAAGTATTCTTTCTTTCTTTCTTTCCAGAGTATTCTTTCTTTCTTTCTTTCTTTTCAAAGTATTCTTTCTTTTTTTCTTTCTTTTCAAAGTATTCTTTCTTTCTTTCTTTCTTTCTTTCTTTTAAAGTATTCTTTCTTTCTTTCTTTCTTTCTTTTAAAGTATTCTTTCTTTCTTTCTTTCCAGAGTATTCTTTCTTTCTTTCTTTCTTTTCAAAGTATTCTTTCTTTTTTTCTTTCTTTTCAAAGTATTCTTTCTTTCTTTCTTTCTTTCTTTCTTTTAAAGTATTCTTTCTTTCTTTCTTTTAAAAGTATTCTTTCTTTCTTTCTTTCTTTCTTTCTTTCCAAAGTATTCTTTCTTTCTTTCTTTCTTTCTTTTAAAGTATTCTTTCTTTCTTTCTTTTAAAAGTTTTCTTTCTTTCTTTCTTTCTTAACTTTTTGCTTCCAACAAATTACATTTTTCTTTCTTTCTTTCTTTCTTTCTTTCTTTCATAACTTGTTGGAAGAAATATGTTACCTTTCTTTCTTTCTTTCTTTCTTTCTTCAAACTCAAACAAATTTACACAATTATTTCCAGTGAAGTAAACTCAATTCGAACGAGATTTAAACTTTCGTTCTTTCTTTCTTTTTTTCTTTCTTTCTTTCAACCATTTTGCTTTCTATTTTTTTCTTTCTTTCTGCAAACACTAACAAACATACACAATTATTTCCAGCGAAGTAAACCCCATTCGAACAATATTTGCACAGTAGCATCCTGTGCAATTCTTACGCACCAATGTTAATAAAGATATAAACGTGATCAAACATGATCTCAATAGAATCTCGCTGTACGGAGAGACATGTTCCAATCGCACATCTCTTAATGCTAAATTCACAGGAGCGGAGACAAATAGCTGGGGATTTACACATTCGCTTCTAAATCGGGACAGAAGACATTCAGGAATGCATGTCACAAATATTTGATTAAATGCTTCACTGCTGATACACAAACGCAGTATCTACAAGGTAGACACACACACACACACACACACACATATATATATATATATATATATATATATATATATATATATATGTGTGTGTGTGTGTGTGTGTGTGTGTGTGTGTGCTTGAAGATATTAGGTATATGTATATATTCTTTGTCTTATTCATTTTATAAACTTTTAAACGAAGTCAGTTCAAATTTTACTTGTTCCTATCAATCTAGTTCTCTATCTCAGCTTATTCATATTTATCAACTTATATATAACTAAGATTGTCCATATTTTTCTCCGTCAACACCCCATATATATATATATATATATATATATATATATATATATATATATATAAATAAAGCTTGCTGGCTAATCTTTTGACATGACTGCCAAGTGTAAAAATCACGTTTGCCAGATTTTCCAAGACTTTTTCAAAGTGGATTCTTCCACTGACTTGAGAGATTGGCGCTACATTGACACATAAATTCTCTATAGGCGTCATGATTTTCTTCTTCTTTTCTTTATATAATTTTTACACATTCGATAAATTTATTCTCTCCTTTCTTTTCTTTCATTTCTTCAAATAATTTTTCAGACACGCAATGAATTCGTTCTTTTCCTCCTTTTCTTTCCAGTGCGTATCCTCGTGGTATAATGATTAAACCGTTGGACTGCGGGGTTGTAGTAAGAGAGTTCGCACGCCAGTCGCTCTATTACATTCACTCGAGTTCAAATACCCCTGGGAAAGGTATGAACTCCCTTATCCTCCGAGCTATGGGTTAAACAGCATAACTGCTGTTCTTCTAGAAGGATGGTTTTGGCGTTAAATAACTCACGGCGGTTGATATGCCATTAAAAATAGAAACCAAACTTTTATGATTTTTAGGACCTCTGTTTTCATTAAATAATTTTTCAGAAATTTTCTAAATTTCTTCTTTTTTTCCTTTCATTCTTTTAATATGTTCTTTCTTTCTTCAATTTTCCTTTGTTTATTTAAAAAAAGATTTTTTTTCAATTCTTTATACAATATCTGAATAGGATCGGTTTGGTTTGGTTTGGTTTGGTTTGGTGGCATATCAACTATTGTAAGTTATTTAATGCCAAATCGTTTTCATACAAATAAAGTAAAGTAAAGTTGGCGACCATAGTCGAGGGTAACCCGAAGGCTCCCTTTTCAATAGCTACTACACCAATGTGTAGGGGAGGGCACTACTCCTTCCCTGGATTGCTCTACTTTACCCTTGATCCATACCTTATAATGCTGAGTGTTAAGCAAGGAGGCATCAAGTACCATTTTTTGAGTCTTTGGTATGACTCGACCTGGGATTGAACCCAGGTCTCCCGGGCCATTGGCGAACACTCTAACCCCTAGGCCAATGTCCGGTAGTTAAATATATTAAATATATGATTTCTAAATACATTTTGTAGATAATATTTTTAAACGGGCCAGAGCTTATTCTTTTTCACACAGTGAAATGGTTTCACTTATTTCACTTATTGCTTCCAATCTAAGCAGTGTCTCATCAACCGAAAAAGACAGAAATGATTAATAGTAGATAGAATTATTTGTGTTTGATAGAAATACTTGAAACCATTTGACAATGTGAATAAAAAAGAGTTTAGGCACATTGAAAAAATGTTATAAATAAAATGTGTTTATAAATCATATATTTGATATATATATGCATATTTACCAAGCCCTCCGCTCGGGCAGGATATGTCACAAGGTCAATTTTTAAGCGGAGTTTAACAGGTTTGAATCCAGAGTTTTCCTTCTCCTAGACTAGTTGCCCCACCAAGGCTGAAGAACCTAGTTTGCCCTACTATTTACCCATTGGTGGAGGGAGAATAATTGGATTTATACCTTTCCCAAGGGTACTAGTGCTATGTGAAATGCAATTAGCCTGGTTCAGGATTTGAACTCGTGTCGCCGTGTCCATTTCCTACGACGATAACCATTACACCATATATGTATTAGGAGAATTTGACATTAAATAGCCTACAATTTTTGAAATGCCATAAAAACGCAACCAATCAACCAACCTACCAACTAATGACTTAAACATAAGAATAATATAAGAAATAACAGATACAATACATTTGACTTATAATACGTACCCAAAATCCTTTTTAAAATTGTTACAAAGATATTAATGTTAACTGAATATATATCACCAAATTTAAGCTTTCCCAGTATATTATGTGGATGATTTTATTTGTAGAAAAATTTGCCAACTTTAAACATTTTAGTTTTTAGACCATCATTAAGACGGATAAAGAGGAGGTGTAATGGTTATCGTCGTAGGAAATAGACACGGCGACACGAGTTCAAATCCTGGACGAGACTGATAGCATTTCACATAGCACTAATACCCTATGGGTAAAAAGTAGGACAGACTAGTTTCTTCAGCAACTAGTCTAGGAGAAGGAAAACTCCGAATTCAAACCTGTTAAACTCCGCTTAAAAATTGACCTTGTGTCATATCCTGTCCGAGCGGAGGGATTGGTAAATATGATTAACACGGATAAAGACGAATAGATATACTGTAGAATGTTTAAAATAATATGTTCATGTTATATAGTTATTTACGCGTTCATTCAGCATCACAACGACACCATAATTAAGACGCATGAAGGAAGGAAGACACAAGAAGACTTAAGATGCAGGATAAAGGACGCATGAAGACTTCTTTACAATTATATTCACCTCTCTCTTTATTGAAAGGTTTCGAAAGGTTAGCATGTGAGAGGATGCTGGAGACCGAACATAAACTTCATATTTTGACCCCACTGTTATGACCGTCACGTTGTGTCTTTATTGTTCTCCTGATGTTGGGGTCCACTCCATCGGGGCTTTCCGAGGGCCCCCTCGGTCGGGTGTGGCCTTCCCTTACCACATCTGGTCTCTACTGTCTGGAATTCTACTGACAACTGCTCTGGGACCCAAACTCAACTGAGTTAAATAATAACTCAATGCCCACACGATCGCCCACTGGATCTTTGAAATCGAATGTTTAATCGTCATCAAGCGGAAATAACTGTCATGCAGTTCAGAGGTTACTCTCTTTCGGTGCATGACTGTAATGGCAAAATGGGGCCTTCACCTTTTCCCATATCATAAGCCTTAATCCGCCCACGCGATCTCTTTCGATTACTGGCCGTTGGAATGTGTCACTTCCTTCCGGAATAGCATTTTTAGGCCGGGGCGAGGGCCTAAAAATGTGTCACTTCCTTGGAATAGCATTTTTAGGCCGGGGCGAGGGGTCAAAATATAACATTCACACCCTCTGCTGAAGCCTATGAACGAAAGAATTTGTACCTTTGTAATTTGAGTTCCACTGTATGTTTTTATTTTTTATGTTTTTTATTTATTTTTTTATTTTTATTTTTATTTTTATCTTTGTTTTCTGATTTTTAATTTATTTTTTAATTTCTTTAATTTTCCTATTTATCTTCTGAATACGAACTGTAACTCCTCATTCGCATCTCTGGGACAATACAGAGCATGTAAAAAGAGTCATCTGACGAGACGGAGAATATAGCAACAATATTCTCCGCCGAAATAAATTTATTATGACGGCTTAACCGAGTTTGAGTCTCCATTTAATTGCACTATATACGCTCTGAATGTGAATTTTGTTATACCCTAGAGTTTAAATAGGGAACTAACAATAGCCATACATTGAGCACTCTCATAGATTTATATGATTACCCTCATATATTCTATGTAAAGAATTATCCACACCTACTGTCCTTGGACACTGACTGGATAATTTATATATATATATATATATATATCAGGGTTTGCAAAAATAAATATAATATTTAAAAAGGACAAAAGAAAAATAAAGATTATTTAAGTCATAGACTTGAGTGGAATGAAGATGATAAAATCAAAAAAGAAAAAATAAAGTAGAGAGAGAGAGAGAGAGAGAGAGAGAGAGAGAGAGAGAGAGAGAGAGAGCAATACATGAGACATGAGAACAAAACATGGAGAAGAAAAGAAGAAAAAATGTCGGCGTTTCATTGATGAATTTGTCGACCTCTGCTTTTTTTTTCTTTTCTTTTTTCTTCCTTTTTCTTTTTTGTTTTTTTTCTTTGTTTTGTTTTTATCTAAGTGTCATGTGTATAAAAATTTTCTTCACTGTTTTTTTTTTGTTTCGTCTGCGCCTCACTGAACTTTGGAATTTTAACACGAACAAGAAATAAGACGCGCTCTTCTTTCACGCCAAAGAATTTCACTTGAGGGCGTTTTATCGGCGGCAAAATCACGCAAACTCACGCTTGTCACGTTAACTGGTGCCATAAACGAGATTAGCAGACATATCTTTACTAACTTTAACCACAACTCCGCAAGTTGGAAAAAAAATCAAGTAAAGACTGAAACTGTTAACTCTTTACCAAAAGTCTAACAGCTCGACAGATAAATCATTTTCTTTGAAAAGATTTCTAAAAGTATATATATACGTACTGTTTTTGCAAAGTAGTCATTAAATAAGCCTTTTACTTTGATGTGGCACAAGGTCGTGTAATTGGGGAACCATTTCACAACCCGCTGTGTTTTTAGAAAGAGTTGTAGTTTACTGAGCTTTTCGCTCAAATGTGGCTCAATGCCGCATTAATGGGGCACCCAATGAAACTCGAACTCACTCGTGAAGTTTTGCTCGTCTAGCTTGCTCACCATTACACAACCCGTGGTGTAATGGTTATCGTCGTAGGAAATGGACACGACGACACGAGTTCAAATCCTGGACAAGACTGATCGCATTTCACATAACACTAATACCCTTGGGAAAGGTATGAATCCAATTATTCTCTATGGGTAAATAGTAGGACAGACTGGGTTCTTCAGCCTTGGTGAGGCAACTAGTCTAGGGGAAGGAAAAACTCTGAATTCAAACCTGTTAAACTCCGCTTAAAAATTGACCTTGTGTCATATCCTGCCCGAGCGGAGTGGTTGGTAAATAGGATTACACAACCTTTTGTGTTTTTAGAATGAATAATACTTTATAAAGAGTTATGATGATATACCCTATGACGTCACTGCATGAATCTTCCCCGATATTAATAATTGTGACTGGCTCGATAAGCGAGTCTAGTCGGTTACCGTGTTGTATACTCATATGCATATACATCTGGATGCATGCAGTAATCATAACGACGACACAATAAAGACGAGCGACACAGTTCTTAGAAAATATACCTCTCATTTTATTGAAAGGGTTGTGTGTGAGAGGGAGTTGGGGACCGAACAGAACGGCAACATATTGACCCTCACTCCATTGGCCATAACCGCGTTTGTTTCCCGTTCTCCTGGGCTGCTCAACCGGGGGCCTTGGGGTCCACTCCGCTGGGTGCAGGTTTTCTCTATCGCATCTTGTCTCCAACTGGTCTGGTCTCCAAACTGCTCAGTCGGGGACCTGAGGGCTCCCTCTGCTGGGTGCTGGCTTTCTCTTCTGCATCTTGTGTTCAACTGGTCTGGTCTCCAAACTAACTGACTTCCTGTCTTCACCGAGTTACATAATAGTTCAATGCCCACCTTCTTGTGGACATCACAAATTGCACTCATTCAACCTATCCACGGTCAAGGTTATAATATCCTGATCGACCGGATGCACCTGTTATTTACAAAGGTGCATTTCCTATTTTGACAGCCTGGCCGGGTCGTAGATCAATATACATCAACCGGTAACCGTTACTGTCTGTATTTCCGTATATATATATTGCTGTAAACCTTACATCTCTTTGTGCTATTCATTTTTGGCCCTTCAAGATCATAACACTAAGCTTTTCGCTCAGATGTGGCACAAAGCCGTATTAATGGGGCACCCAATGAGACTCGAATTCCCTCATGAAGTTTTGCTAGTCTAGCTAGCTGATCATTATACAAGCCAAGGTGCCCAAAGTATATTTTTACATTAGTAGTGTAATATATATATATATATATATATATATATATATATATACAGCATTGGTACCAGAACGAGTTGCTCTTCGGTGAGACTCTGGAAGTTAGTAAACCAAATATTGTCAATGAACCAATCGTCAATCGAGAAAATATATTTTCTCCTCTGCACATCAAGCTGAGTCTGATGGAACAGTTTGTCAGAACATTAAATATAAATGGTGAATGCTTCTAACACTTAGTCTCAATTCTCCCAGCTTTTTCATTCGAGAAGATCAAGACGGATGTGTTTGATGGACCATAGATTAGCGCACTTGTACGTGATTAAGACTTTGTCAGAAAGATGAATGATAAAGGAAGGAAAGCATGGTTTTCATTTGTGGCGGTAATGGAAAACTTTCTCTGTAATAAAAAGGCCAACATCTATGAAACCCTCATTTTTTTTTCATCATACAACGTGTGAAAGCACGGGTGATACCCTAACCTCATCAGCCACCAACCACGGTGATAACACAGTTTCGGTATCTCAAGGCGGTACTGCCACTCCTGGCGCTACCAAGCAGCTTTTGCCGCCGGACAGGGTATTTAAAAGAAATATATATCTATATATACACCAGATCAACTAAAAGCAGACATTACATTAGACGTTCGTTCATCTTCATTTTGGTGCAGTTTGTGATTTAAAAACGCGTTTACTTACGGCCGTTGATGTCATAGCAACAACAAATTCGTTGTCTACTTTTAATGACCAAAGATGTAACACAAGTGTCAGACTCCATTTTCTGTACAGTAATTTTGATAGATTTCCTGAGAACTTAGAGACAGTAAGTAACGAGCAAAGCGAGCAGTTCCATCTGGACCTCAAGACTATGGAGGAGCGCTACCAAGGGAGTTTGGGCAAACATATGATGGCAGACTACTCCTGGAACATTAAATGAGATTGTCCTGAGACAGTTCACAAATAAAAACCTTCAAGCTTGAATTCCTGCTTGACTAAAATGTAACTGAGCTTTGTATCTGCATAGCAACCAATTTCTTATCTCACAGGGAATTTCATATAAATTCTATCCTTTGTATTGATAAACATGTTTTAAATTGTGTGTCAAATAAAGTTATATTATGAAATATTTTATTTTTATTTCCTCAGCTAATTCAATGAGAGTTCAATCACATGCTTCTTCTGATCATTTGCGAAGTCAGTATTTGTCATAGTTTCTGCGGGATATTGTTTACTTCTTGTTTTTCTTAATGTAAAACCGTTTTCTTTTTATTAGATCTATAGACGTTCATAGAACGTAATCTGGATAGATCAAAACAGATATGGTGTTAATGTATCTCTTTGTAAGACGAACCATAATGTCAAAGAATTCAATGTCGCCATTAGGTAAGTGAACTACTGCTTTCAAGTTTTTGTAAATCATCACATAGCTGTAACAGTTTCTTTGGGGGGGGGACCATATATTGATAATATTTGCTTCATCTTTTCTCTTTGTATGGAATCAAATACCTAGGAAAAATCTACGAACAATAACATTGTCTCAAGATTTTGCATGTACTCCTTCAATGATTCGACTGATAGTCTGGATCTGTAAGATTGTGGATTGATTTCTCCAAAAGCCGTTCTGATTTTTCTTGAACATTTTCTCTACTTCAGGTTGGATAAAATTGAGAAGCAGTACATTATAAACCTTAGCAGCTAGAGTAGAAAGAGTTACGCCTCGGTAGTTCTTAATGAATCCGAGGTCACTTTTATTGGGGAAGGGGAGGATGCAACCTTTTATCCATTTCCCCATTGTATTTTGTTTATACAGCATTGCATAATCGAAGAAGTATATCGTCCAATTTTCTTCACTTCCACAGTACTGGAGGTATTTCGTCGAGGCCAGCAGCTTTTCTGTTTTTAATTTTTTCGGTACTGGGTCAAGTTCTTCATCCTGAACTGTCCAAGTTTGATATTTAGTTGGCTATCAATAATTTATTTGGTAGGATTTTCAGTGATTTCAGGAGGTTTTCTAAGCAGATTCTTCAAATGTTCTTTCTACTTTTAAAGTCTTTCTTCTTGGTTGGCAGCTTTTAGTTTTGCTTACTTCATAGTCTGTCAGCTAAGGTAATCGTAATTGTCTGCTTTTTACCAAGTTTCTGATTTTATTGATCTGGCCTTGAACGTATTCTAGTAGTACACTTTGGTATGTTTTAGTTAGTTCTTCCAGGGCTGTTTTTTCATGTTACATTGTTTTTTTTTCTAAGTGCTGTTGACTCATAGGGAACTCCATATTTGAATCTTGGTTTGGTATGTATGCATTCGGATTCTGATTCTATGTGGACAGTGACGAGGTTTTCATATTCATCATTTGGAGTATGTCTTTCAGATGTCTCTTACAGATTATCAACCTTGTTTCTTACATTTATTGTTTATTGATTGCTTATATTACAATTGGCAAGAAAGTTACAGTCATATCATGAGACTTTACTCGTTTGTTTCTTATTTCTACGAAGACTGAGATGAATCTTTGCAGAGACGATTATGTGATCGGAAGATATTCTTTCAAAGGAGGAGTATACCTCACTGTTCAAAGCGCAGTTTATCCTCTTCTTGTTTACAGATATGTAATCTAGCTCTGATTTAGAGTTATTTGGGAAGGTGTGTCCATAGTTTTCTCTCCCATCTTTTTAAAATTTAGTGTTTAGACTTACAAGCCTGTTCTCGAGAGAAAGCTCTACTAGATATTCACCATTTCTGTTTCGCGAAGTGTAAACAATTTATTATTTTTGTCTTTACTTATATGAGCATTTATATCTCCACCGATGATCAGAACGTTGTGTTTGGGAATATGTCAGTCTAGGGAATATACCTCATTACAAAAAGTGGTAATGCCCTTTCATCTCTAGTATTAGTGGGATTGGAGCAAAAGATGATTGCCACGTAGGTGTAATACTATATTCTGGTTACCACATCAAATGTAATAATGTTCTGGGCACTGTTATTAAATGTACTATAGTTGTCATGGTTCTTTATCGTGGCCTTCGTTCTGTGACAATCATATGTGTTTCCAGGTAGTCTGTTTATCAATCTCCTCTGTGCCCACGTTGTGTTTGAAAGATACAGTGATAGAGAATGACCCAATCCATCCGGAACTTCTTTTAACGGTCGGAGTGATTCGTTGGAACAAGTTACCCGAGGTATTGACAAGTCAAAGACAAGAAGAACTCTCCGTCAACAATTAACAATCATTTATAGGAACGTATTGGTGTAACAGTAATATGTCCAATATATTTATAGAAATTGTCGCTTTATTATCCATATATACTGTTCGATGTCTAGACTGCATACAGCAGCACGAGAGAGAGAGAGAGAGAGAGAGAGAGAGAGAGAGAGAGAGAGAGAGAGACTCTGTAAGAGTCTATGAATAAAGATACAAGGAGACTCTTACCGACCAGACCGATGCCCAACCCCGATTGACTTCAACTGTCTCCAACTGAACGCTAACTTCTAACTGACTTTTTCAAAATTCGTTAATTGTTTGTACATCTAAATCCAGGATATCGTTAGTGTGATGTCATCTCACTAAGTTATTGTGTTATCTCACCCATGTCCCCAATTTCTCCCTGTTTTTATTTCCACAATCAAACTTGCGACAAGCCCTGAATCTATTTTGTTTACATTTGGTCTTCCTATATAGAAATGACAGTTCTCCTATCTTGATCGTGGTGTACTCGCTTGAACCTTCCAATTTGACTTACATTTCTGCTCAAAGATGCTAGCTAACTTAATAGCTAACTGAAAAATTTGCATCCCGACCAAATTAGATAATGAAACAATTAATACACTCATCCATCTCCTGTAGTGGCATTGACAGAGTTTTTTTCATACAGATTCCAACGCAAATGTTCAACCATTTTTCGGGATCGTGGAATTTCTGTCCTAGCTAACAATGATAATACCGATGTTCCTGTAAGAATATGTCAACATTCTGCTCGACTGAAGACGCTGTGAGCTTTGGTAGTTGGTTGATTATATTCAAAATGCTAATGTTAACAGTAACTTTGTTGACTGTATTTTTGCATCTAAATACGTTTAGTTAGGGCTCTCAAGCTGATTTTTCAAACATTGGGGCTAGTGCTCTAACCTCAGAAGAACGTGCTTCTCTTTTATCTGCGTGAATGTGTTGTTCGAATTAGAGTCAGCATAATCTTTCGATGGCTGATTTTCATATCAATAAACGCCACCCTTATAGATGAGTAGGAGGAGTTTTCTGATTGAACAATTTGATTCTGTCGGTTGGCAGCATCAGATGAAGCACGCCGTTGACTCGCCTTTGGATTCGTCCGCCTTACTTCCAATACACCATGCTTCATCACATTGTTTCCAGTGCTATATGCTTGTATGGCTCATGTAAAACTCTCCTCGGTCAGATATTGTTATCCAGTGACAAGCCAGGGAAATATAACATTGATTACCGAGACAGCGTGTTTGAGTATCGCGGAATTTGATCTCGTCGGTTTGAACATATTTTTATGAACATACGGCGATAAATAGATAGATATCAACATAAAAAGACTTTTTTAAAATTTTAGAATGTGAATTTATGCGAGCTATCTATGTTTCTTAACTATTCTATTTGAATCTTTTCTTGTATATCTTGTTCTATATATACCTACATGTATATATGCTCCATATATATATATATATATATAGGAAGCAGCGTCGAATCAACCGAAAAAGAAATCGAAACGAGGTTAACGAAAGCATGGAATAGGCTGTCGATTATATGGAAATCAGATCTAACCGATAAAATGAAACGCAGTTTCTTCCAG
>OY757940.1:45418973-45478973 GCA_963585895.1 Sepioteuthis lessoniana | reverse complement strand
ACCTAAAATCAATAGAATTAATCTTGAAAATAGCGACAATGTTTTAAAATGCTTTTAGTATTTTTAAAAATTTATTTTATTTTATTTCATTTATTTTCCCCCGTATTCCTTGTTAGTATTCTATTTCCGTTGATAGCGTTCCCTTTTTAAATAGCATTCCCTTTTTTAAATACTTCAGTTACCCTGGGTTTTTTTTTCCAACTCTGCATTCGCGTATGTTTGTTATGTTATAAAAACCTTCAAAAACTTTCAAAACTCATTTTTAAACAACAAAACACCTTACACAAGCAATCAACTCCAGATGATGGCCTATGAAGGGTCCAAAAGCGCTTGGGACAATTTTGGGAAATTCATCTACTAATTCCAATTTGAAACTAAGACACTTATCATGAAACTTGATAGGATGTTAAATAAATTATACAGACAAAATTTGTATTTATTATTTAATGAAACACACACACACACACATATATATATATATATATGTGTGTGTGTGTGTGTGTGTGTGTGTGTGTGTGTGTAAAGTTATAGCAGTAGTAGTAGTCGTAGTAGTAACTGTCTGTGAAAGGAAAGATATAAAAAAAAATAATAAGATTGAATAATAAAAAGGTAGCTATAATGGATATGTAACATTGATTTTCATGCTTCTAAAACTCTAGAATTTCTAATTGTTTCAATACAATGATCTTTTCACACACACACACACACACACACACACACACACACACACACACACACAGGAATTAAAGAAGTATGTCGTGAAAAACAAAAGATTGTAGTGAATTTATCTTATATAACGTTCCACATCTTTAATTTTCCAGCATTCCCTTCAAAAATATAAATAGATAATAGATGTCTTTTTCTGATGGAACCCGTAAAGAGCTCATTGTTGTACGACGCTCATTCAATGAATAAGGATAACTTTTTGACTGAGGAGGGACCTATTATGTATACGATGGACTTTCAATAAATAAGGGGTAATCTTTGACTGAGAAGGGGCCTAATCTATCTATCTATCTATCTATCTATCTAAACATATATACAAGGGTCAATCAATAAATAAAGGGGATGTTTTGGGGAAAAAGGAAAATGATTTTCTTTCCAGATTTTTTCCCATAAATATAAACTCTACGTTGTTTTAAATTGGTTAATAAGCTAGAGTTATTTCAATCAATCAAAAATATTTGTTTTGAGACTATTTAAGATGGCGGAAAATCTAAGTGCTCCAAGCTTGAATAGAGGTATATCATAAAACTCTTTGATGGCTGAGCAGTGCAGACGAAGCGAAATTTACCGAAGAACGTATCATGTTTAGGGAGAAGCATGATTTTGTGAAATAATGTTTTAAAATCGGCTAAACATGAATTTTCCATTATGAACCAGAGTTAAAAAGACAGTCCCTTGAATGGAAATACATTGACTCTCTGATAAAGTTCCGGTTGCTGTGGTCTGTAAAGGTCATGCTGACAGTCTTCTGAGGACAACAGAGGACTTATTACAAACGATTTCCTTGAAAAATACAACAGTAAACAGAACTTCCTATTGCCAAATCCTTAGGCAAAAATTCACTATATTTATTGAACGATCCTCGTATTAAATAAATAAATAATCTACCAAATGTCAGTTTTCACGTTATATTTCTTCCGTATGTTTTGGGAGGTGTTCTAAATTTAATCGTTATCGTAGTTGAAAATGGACCCGGTGATCCGAGTCCGGAACACACACACACACACACACACACACACACACACACACACACACACACACACACACATATATATATATGTATATATATATATATATAAAGCTGTTCTTTATATATATATATATATATATATATATATATGTAAACCTATATATATAAATATATATATAAACCAGTTGTTTGTATATATATATATATATCATCATCATCATCATCATATCGTGCTGGCAGCACGGATATCCCTGACCCTCTCTCGCCACTCCTCCCTATCGTTCATCGCCCTAGGTAGGTCTTCAGGACAACAACCAGTATCCTCACATAGCTGCTGAATGTACGTTCGAGCTGGTCGTCCTGCTTTTGCGCGGCCATGTGTGGGGATCCATAAGAGTACATCTCTTATGAGTTCATCTCTGCTTCTCCAGCAATGTCCTGCATGTCTGGTTCGTCTAACTTGAATAGTTTTCGTGATAGGGGGCAGGTGGCCGTACAGTTGGTGTCTCGTGGGGTGTTGCTGCCAGGACTTGTTCAGGATTGCACGCAGCATTCTTGTGTAATTGCCATCTAGTTTCTTCTCCAGCCGTTTTGTTAGCGTCCATGTAGTGCATCCATATAGCAGTATCGATGTGACCGCTGCCTGGAAGAAACTGCGTTTCATTTTATCGGTTAGGTCTGATTTCCATATAGTCGATAGCCTATTGATAGCTGTCCATGCTTTCGTTAACCTCGTTTCGATGTCCTTTTCGGTTGATTCGACGCTGCTTCCTAGGTACGTGAATTTTTCTACTAGTTTGAGAGGGGTTCCTTCTAGAGTGGAGATGTCCCCCGTTTGGTTATAGCACATATATTCCGTTTTGTGTGCATTAACATGGAGGCCTATGCTTGCTGCTGCTCGTTCCAAACTATGCAGAAGTGTTTTGGCTTGGTCAGGTGTATTTGCCAGTATCGCTATGTCATCGGCGTAGTCGGCGTCGGTAATTGTTGTTGCGGGGTATCTTCTGCTTCTTTTCTTCGTCAGTTCGAAGCCATTCTCTTTGATTTTGTCAATCGATGTTCTAAGTACGTAGTCTAGACAAATGATAAAGAGGTACGGAGCCAGCGTGTCCCCTTGTAGTACTCCTGCTACAATGTCGAAGTATTCTGTGTCTCCATCTGGTGATCGTACTTTTACTTTAGTGTTTCTATAGAGAATCGTTATTGCCGCTACGGTTTCTTTAGGTATGCCGTACGCTAGTAGGATTTGTTCCATCTTTCCTCTGTGAATGGAGTCGAAAGCCTTGGTAAAGTCGACAAATATTAATGTCGCTTGTAGGTTCTTTGCCCGTACACCTTCAAGGATTCTGCGGATGGTTATATAAACAACGATAAAATACGATTACAAATCCTTGTAGCAATATCGATAAAAAAAGAAACAAACAAACAAAATAAAATAGTATCTAAAACAGGCATCAACATATTAAATAATTTTAATAACTAAAATCACTGACTCTATAAGTAAGCCTTTCCAACCAAAACTTTAAAAACAAACGCTACAAATAATTAAAACCGTAAAAAATCAAAATGTCAACTCATCACTACACGACTCCTGATGACGACCAAAAAGTCTGGTCGAAAGAACTTAGTCAGAAGATATGAGACACTTTCTTTATCTCCTGGATCCCGACACAAGAAAAATAACAAAACGACAAGAAAAATTACAGTTAAAGACGGTGGGAAAAAACTAGATGATACAATTAGTAGAATATTATATAAACTTATATCTGGGAAAATATTCTATAGAAAATAAGAAAAGACTACCGCTTGAAAATACTCAACCAATATTATAATGCCTAGACAAAAAATTTCAGACCTCTCGGCTAAGGGAATTTTTAAGGTATTTATTTAGCAACAGCAGCAGCAGCCGTTTGTTTACATTTTTTATACCCTATCGGCTACCAGAGTGCTCAATTCTTTCGAAGAGCTTTGCATTATGCGAGCGGCGGCCGACAATTCCTTCGCCAAAGTGCTCAACCCCCATGGGGGAGCATATATATATATATATATATATATAAACAATAGTAATTGTGATTTATAACTGTTTAAAATTTACTTCGCTGTTACCAGTTCTTCGTGGATGAGGGGTAGAGTCTCGGATTGGCGTTTGAGTCAACCCCGCAGGGTTGAGTTTTTTAGCCAATGAAGTAATCGCGTTGCCATTAGCGTTTATTGCAAGGCTCTTCATATATATGAATTGAGCTCTCGGTAGCCGTTAAGCGGATGTATGTAAACAATAGTAATTGTGATTTATAACCGTTCAAAATTTACTAGTTCCTCGTGGATAAGGGGTAGAGTCTCGGATTGACGTTTGAGTTAACCGGGTTTCGATCCCAGCTATGGGAAGCTAGTATGTCTAGCCACACTGATGAGTTCTGATAGAACGAAACAGATCTATCTGTGGATGACTATATATATATATATATATAAATACTCCCCTACCCCCGTAGGGTTGAGTTCTTTAGCGAATGAAGTAATCGCGTTGCCATTTGTGTTTATTGCAAGGCTCTTCATATATATGAATTGAGCTCTTGGTAGCTGTTAAGCGGATGTATGTAAACAATAGTAATTGTGATTTATAACCGTTTAAAATTTACTTCGCTGCTATTAGTTCCTCGTGGATGACAGGTAGATTCTCGGATTGGCGTTTGAGTCAACCGGGTTTCGATCCCAGCTACGGGAAGCTAGTATGTCTAGCCATATTGATGAGTTCTAATAGAACGAAACAGATCTGTCTGTGGATGACTATATATATATATATATCATTTACCCAAAAGAAAATGTTAAGGATAGAAAAACTTATATAGGAATTTCCTCGACGAAATGGAAATATAGATACGTTAATCATAAATTTTCTTTCTCCCATGAACATCTGAAACACCAAACAGCCCTATCTAAGCATTTTTGGAGTTTGAAAAATAAAGGTTTAACCCCGGAGATTCAATGGTCCATATTGAAAAAGTCGAATACTCCAAAATGCTTTGATAGTCGATGTAATCTGTGCCTAGAAGAAAAAATATAAATAATGATATACTCAGACCCTGAAAACTTATTAAATCAGCGATGTGAATTAATAGCTAGATGTAGACATAGGAATAAATTTAAACTATAGACAAATCATCATAGATAATGTTTAATTAACCAAAACATAGGATTAATCTGAGATTTGAGGTGAAATGAATAAAATAAAATAAAATAAAAAGATGAGAAGACACCATGTGATGTGTACGTGCTTTTCAATCGAAGGGTAACTGAATTAATAGGCTCGAATATAAATTTTGAATTTTAAATTTTAATTTTAAATTTTGAATTTAATTTAAGATAAGTATTACTGTATCCTTACATAAGGTTATTAAGGAATGTTGTACTTCCCTAAATTATTATTAAATCTGGAGTTTTAAGTTGAAACGTATTTAGAATTTAAAAATTAAAAAATTTAATTTACTATAATTCCAACCGGTAATAAAAACTAAAAGCCGGAAGTGGGCTAAATGGGGAGGAAACTCTTGACCCCTCTTCTACCCCCTCCCACCCTTCCATCCTGTGTCTGTTCTGAATTATTTTATCCATGAGATCTGAAGAAGTCCTATTATTTTTGGTGTTATTGATTCATATCAATACCCATAACAGGATGGAAATAAATTTATAATCCTTATATATATATATATATATATATATATATATATTTATATATATATGTGTGTGTGTATGTGTGTGTGCGTGTTGAGTAACTTGCACGTTTTGTTCATTCTCTTCTTGGTTAGGCCGATAACTTTTCAACACCACCTGGTATATCTATATATTTACCCAACCCCTTTGCCACAAGAAGAATTCGACACAAGGTCAATTTTTAATCGGACTACAAATAGTTTGAATTCTAATTTTCCCTTCTAAATCTGTTGCCGCAACAAAGCAAAATAACCCAATCTGCTCTACTACTGTTTACCCATAGCTGTCAGGAGGAGAATAGAGAGATTTATACCTTTCCCAAGAGTATTTGCGTTGTGTGAAATGCAAATAATCTCATATAGGATTTGAACTCGGGTCACCGTGTCCATTTCCTATGACGATGACCGTTCGGTCACGGTATATGTACTGTTTCATTAAGTGACACATTTCTAAATTTCTATCCAATAGATTTATGTAAATTTCATTTCAGCTTTGAATGTGTCGATAATTCGCTATAATCCGCTATAATCTTCTTATATATATGACGTAGGCGTGTCAGTTAAGAGGGTTTAAAAATTATCATGAAGAGATAAAAGAAGAGCTGAATTTCTATTTTTTCTAGTCCAGTCGGCTAGGGCTGCAGAATACGCTGACTGCTTCTCTGAAGAGGGCTAAGACCCCGCTCTCTAACCTGGGTCCTGGATATGATACTAAACCATCTGATGGTGAGGCTACAGTCCTGGAGCTTTGGAGAATGTGGAATACCTCTTTATTGCTATAACTACCAGGTTCACTCTGACCCGGAGTGGTAGTACCTGTTAGGGTCCCGTCTATGGGTCAAATAGAACTAGTGTCTTGGTTATGACACTAAAATGAATCTGATGGTAAGGCTCGTCTTAGAGCTTTGGAGAGCGTGGATTACTCCTTGATTAACATTACTCCCAGGTCCACTTTGACTCCGAGTAGTAGTACCTGTAGAACTATCTAATCATTATCTGTACTTGAAATCATTTAACTAAATGCAAAGAATAAATAACAATACCTGAAACCATTTAACTGTGTACAAATGATAAATAGTAATACCTGTGCGTGTACAAAAAAAGGATCTCCGGTTCGTTAAAAATGTTACAAACTAACTATTCACAGAAAAATCATATGTATGAATAGGATTTGGGATTAAATAAGCCACAGTGGTTGATATGCCATAAAACTAAATCAAATCAAACCAAATCCTATATCTTAATATATATGTATAAATAGGATTTGGGATTAAATAACCCACAGTGGTTGATATGCCGTAAAACTAAACCAAATCCTATATCTTAATGTATATGTATAAACAAAATTTGGAATTAAATAACCCACAGTGGTTGATGTGACATAAAACCAAACCAAACCAGATCAAACCAAACCAAACCAAATCCTATATTCTAATATATATGTTTAAACAGGATTTCATCATCATCATCATCATATCGCGCTGGTAGCACGGATATCCCTGACCCTCTCTCGCCACTCCTCCCTAACGTTCATCGCCCTAGGTAGGTCTTCAGAACAACAGCCTGTATCCTCACATAGCTGCTGAATGTACGTACGAGCTGGTCGTCCTGTTTTTGCGCAGCCATGTGTGGGGATCCATAAGAGTACATCTCTTATGAGTTCATCTCTGCTTCTCCAGCAGTGTCCTGCATGTCTGGTTCGTCTAACTTGAATAGTTTTCGTGATAGGGGGGAGGTGGCAGTACAGTTGGTGTCTTGTGGGGTGCTGCTGCCAGGACTTGTTCAGGATTGCACGCAGCATTCTTGTGTAATTGATTTAGGATTAAATAACCCACAGTGGTTGATATGCCATAAAACACAACCAACCATCATTTTCTTTCCTTTTCGGCGTTTTAGCTATTCTTATAATTATGTCTAGAAGACCATCAAGAATTCTTTAAATCGATATATCTTGTTTTGTCTTTTGCTTTCCATTTTTGGGATTTTTAAGCAGCAACCTATATCATATTAGTTTAGTTTATTAGTTTAATGGAATATCAACCTTCGTGGGTTAATGCCAAACCCATGCCCGTAGAAGAACAGTAGAGATACTATTTAACCCATAACTAAGAGGGGGATAAGGGAGTTCATACCTTTCCCAAGGGCATTTGACTGAAAGTGAACGCAATAGCGCAACCGGAAATCAAACTCACCTATTTCGAGGTCGTAGTCCGACACTTTCGTTGGTTGGTTGGATTTTATGGGATATCAACCTTTGTAGGTTATTTAAGGCCAAATCCATTTTTATGCAAATACTCAGTTCTATTGCAAACAATTCAGTTTAGCATGAGTACACAGTTTAATTGCCAAAAACATCTCTATTTCAAACTATTCAGTTTATTCAAACAGTTCTAATTCAGCTAATCCAGTTTAGTATAAGCACATATTTTGTTTAAACATAGTTAAATGTCAAAACAGTTCAATATATAACAATTCAGTTCAGTGTTAGTCCAGTTTCAATGTCAAAAACAGTTCCATTTCAAACAATTCAGTTTAGCATAAGCAATCAGTTTAAATGCAAGTACACAGTTTAATTGTGAAAAAATTTTTTTATTCCAAGCTATTCAGTTTAGTTAATCAGTTCTAACTCAAACAATTTAGTTTAGTATAAGTATACAGCTTAGTTCTATTTAACCCATAGATAAGGCCCTATCAGGTGCTACCATTCCGGGCAAGAGTGGACCTGGGAGCAGTGAACACGGAGGGGTGCTCCGCATTCGCCAAGGATCCAGTATCACTGGAACCTCACCATCATATTGTTTAGTGGCATATCCAGGACAATCGTTGGGGGGCTTACCTCTTTGCAGAGAAGCAGTGAATTCTACAGCCCCAGCCGACTGAGCAACCGGCACTTTGGCCATTATTCCTATTAAGATAGGAATACTTGGAATCATATAACTATGCAAAAAAAAAAAAACCTTATGAAACTACAAAAAATAGGCATATAAATGTACAATAAACGTGATTCTCTAACCTTGAGTGGCAGTTCCTGTTATGGATCCCACTATGTATCAAATATATCTGTTTAGAAATTATTCTAATTTGACAGGACCGTGAGCAAAACGAAACAAAAAAAAACTTAAAAAAAAAAACTACAAGATAAATATGAACGTACGATGAACGTGATTCCCTAACTTCTAGGGGGTGTCCTCGTGCTATAATAGTTAGAGCGATGGACTGCAGAATCGTAGTAAGCGAGTTTGAACTCCAGTCACGCTATTACGTTCACTTTCGGACAAATACCCTTAGGAAAGGTATGAACCCCTTTATCCTCCCAGCTATGGGTTAAATAGCATCACCGCAGTTCTTCTAAAAGGATGGCTTTGGCATTAAATAACCTTCAAGGGTTGATATCATCATCATCATCATCATCATCATCATCATATAGCACTGCTAGCACATGTCTCCCTGACCCTCTCTCGCAATCCGTCTCTATCGTCCATCGCTCCCGGGAGCTCTTCCAGGCCACATCCTGTATTGGCACAGAGCCGTTGTATGTAGGTTCTAGCTGGTCGTCCTACCTTTGCTCGTCCATGTAAAGGGGTCCATAGGAGTACATCGCTTATGAGTTCGTCTTTACTTCTCCAGTGGTGTCCTGCATGTCAGGTTCATCTAACTTGGATAGTTTTCGTGATGGGTGGTGGGTGGCCGTAAAAAGGTTGATATGCCCTTAAATAAAGAAACCAAACCAAATCAAACTAATCCCTAACTTCTGGACATTAAGTAACCCAATCATTCATCACATCGAAGACGAAAGAAAACTAGTATATTATACTACAAATTTTCATATTGAGAATTTCATTCACCAGATAGCGTCCTTTGCTAGATCAGATTTGAATGGCTGTTGAATACTCGTGCGTAAAACGTGATAGATAGATGAATGAAAGTCAGCTAAGAATGAAGGCGAAAATGAGTAAAAACTAAAATGAATAAACAAATAAATAATAATTACTTAAAAAACAAGCAACTAAATTCCATTGACAAAGAGACGCACTTCAGTGGCTTGCTTATCTCGAGTTGTAAAAGGCTTCCTCGTTTCTCACATGCAAAAAGAACGTGAGCGACTAGCTTTTCACAACATTTTAAAAGATCGTTTCCTGAATCAACTCGCTAGTATAGTATATTCGATTTTCACAATTTTCACGCAAGTTTGGCCTTGTGCCAAACACAGAAAATAACTCCACAAAGAACGTGTGGGCTCCCAGCTTCCCCGGTTTGTAAATCTATCCTCAGTGAATGCCTAATTGTTACATCAGATAAGTTATGGTTAACAAGTAACCATATAAAGAAAATGTGGGCGTTTATTATGATGCCGTCAGATGTTAATAAAAAGAGTGATTCCCCTTATTTAGACATAAGACAAATATCATAACCTAGTTTGGTCGTGGCAACGTTACTCCTCTAGCCTATCTTAGGTGGAAATAGTCTGTCGGAACCCATCCCTCTCCAGGTCTACAATTGGTTTGAATTCAAAATTTTCCTTCTCCTAAACCAGTTGCCATACCAAAGTTAAAGAAGCATGTCTGCACTACTATTTATCCTTGAGTAAATAAATCGGCCGACCATAGTCGAGGGCAACGCGAAGGCTCCCTTTTCAATAACTGCTACCCCGAGGTGTTGGGGAGGGCACCACTCCTTTCCCTAGATTCCTCCACTTACCCATGACCCGTTCCTTTTTGAGTGGTGGTCTTTCTGGGTCGGAAAGATATTTTCCCTTTTTGTGATTCATTCCTGTAGTCTTGCTTCTTGTCGACATTAATTCAGTTGCTGAGTTAATCTGTCATCGATAGAAGTGAAAATTTTTAACCCAGGACCCATGTATGCCATTATGACCGAGTATTTTTCCATTTTGAAGTTATTTGTTTAAATTTCTTAAATAAAGCTTGTTAACTGTTATTACATAGGATATTCGGACTGTTGACCTCATTTTCTATTAACATAATCACAACGCTTCAGCCGATATGTTGTTCGGCTTTCTTCAGGTGTTTCATGTTGCACTCGGGAGTCCACACAGAACCCCGAACTGAACTCTTTATTTAATCCATGGGGTTAGACTGTTCTAATTCTGTTAAGCATACCCGGGTACAAATATTATGCTATAGTAAGTATTCCTTGTTATTCTTATCTGTGGTTGGGATTGAACCTGCAACCTCCCAATGATTTCACTCTCCAGCTCTCCTGAACCGTTTTTCAGTAGCTCAGTCAGCTGGGGCTATAAAATACACCGACTGCATCTCAACAGAAGAGTAAGACCTCCCCACCCACCCCAAAAACGAATGTCCTATATATGGCATTAAAGGTTCTGATGTTTTCCCAATCGGCTAAGGCTATAAAATACACCGACTGCATTTCCACAGAAAAGTAAGATCCATCCCCCAACGAGTATCCTGTATATGACATTAAATAATCTGATGGTGAGGCTCCATCTTTCGAGATTTGGGGAATATGTAGTACCCTTTCATTGCCATTACTTCCAGGCCCACTCTGACGTGGAATGGTAGCAACTGATAGGGTCTTATCTATTAGTCAAATAGAACTATTTGGCATTTAAACTGTGTGAAAACACACCACTTGCATAAAATTGAATAGATCTCTTTCATCTTTTAACTACAAGTAAACAACTGACTGCCAAACCGATACCTAGTGATACATAACAACACCTGAAAGCACAAACGAATGAGTAATGTTGAATAGAATAATTAGTTTGGTTGGGTTTGGTTTTATGGCATATCAACTCTTGTCGGTTATTTAACGCCAAATCCATTTTTATTCATATGAACAGTTCTATTTCAAACAATTCAGTTTATTCTTCAAAGTTAAATGGTTCCAAGTATTGCTATGTATCACTAAAAATTCAATTAAACATCAGTCAGTTTTTTATACACAGTTAAATGATCAAAGAGTTCTATATCAAACAATTCAGTTTAGCATAAGTACATTTTAGTTCTATTTAACCCATAGATAAGACCCAATCAGGTGCTACCACTCCGGGCCATAGTGGATCTGGGAGCGATGGCAGTAAAGGAGTACTCTGTATTATCCAAAGCTTCAGCATTACTTAGTGTCATATCGAGGACAATCGTTGGGGGAGGCTTACCTCTCTGCAGAGAAGCAGTTGGTGTATTCAGCAGCCCCAGTCGACTGGACCAAGAATTATTAATAGCAATATTTGAAACCGGTAGTATAGTCAAAGTTTAATTTCTTACAGAATTCCGTGTGGATCCCTTTCCAAACTCAATGGCGTTTCGTCTTGTACTCTTTTTGTTCTAGTTTTCTGCCTTCGCTTATTGTGTTGACATCAGTTTTAACTCGTGTTTTTTAACACTGGAGTTTGAGTGACAGTAAGTTTCCTCAAATTCCATTTGTTAGCATCGTCAAATTTCACTCTCTTGCATAATTATCAGTAGATCACCTTTCCCACCCAGTCATGTCTTGTCTTGCACTTATTTCGTCCCAGTTTTTGCATTTGCTTACAATAGTCAGTGATTATAATTTTATTGATTATCTGAAGTAAATATTTCGAATTTGTCTAAAGATTTTCTAAACGCTACCGAAAATGAATAAAATTTAAAGATGGTCTTTTTATATGGCACTGGAGTGTGTGATTGGTAGCAATTAAGATGATTGTTGATGTACAATTAATATAATATATATTTTAATTATACATCTACAATCATCTGTCAAATGCGGATCAATACATTGATTTGAAAAGTCTCATTTGAGTGCAGCTTAAACAGAATTATATTTTAATTTAATTAAAAACATTAATTCAATTTTAAATTTAGCATCGGCAGCCGATTGAAACCTCAGCTAAAGTCATACCTGATTTATTTCCCCTTTTATTAGAAATTTGATTGCATGGAGTTGGAGGGGGCTGGGAAGATTTTCATTCCCTCATTCTTTCTTTCTTCCTTTCTTTTGACAACTCATTTATTAATTCTTTCTTTCTTTCTTTCTTTCTTTCTTTCATTCTTTCTTTCAACGGTTAATTTATCCTTTCAACCGAAAATTCATTCATGCATTCATTCAAGTACGTGGCTGTTTTGTGGGTTGCTGCTTCCAGGATTCTTTCTTTCTTCTTATTTTTTCCATCCTTCCTTCATTCTTTTTAACAATCTTTCTTTGTTTCTTTCTTTCTTTCTTTCTTTCTTTCTTTCTTCTTATTTTTTCCATCCTTCCTTCATTCTTTTTAAGAATCTTTCTTTCTTTCTTTCTTTCTTTCTTTCTACATATCGTTCATTCTTACTTATTTTCTTTCCATAGTTCATTCATAAATTAATTCATTTTTTTAAAGTTCATTGTTTCAATATTTGTTCTTTCTTTTTTTCTTTCTTATTTTTTCCATCCTTCCTTCATTCTTTTTAAGAATCTTTCTTTCTTTCTTTCTTTCTTTCTTTCTTCTTATTTTTTCCATCCTTCCTTCATTCTTTTTAAGAATCTTTCTTTATTTCTTTCTTTCTTTTTACATATCGTTCATTTTACTTATTTTCTTTCCATAGTTCATTCATCAAATTAATTCATTTTTTTTAAAGTTCATTGTTTCAATATTTGTTCTTTCTTTCTTTCTTTCTTTCTTTCTTTCTTTCTTTCATCCATCCGTCCATTCATTCATTTAAAAAATTTTTTACTCTTCCTTCCTTCCTTCCTTCGACGACGTGTCTCGTAAATAGAAAAATTCAATGAATGAACCATTAAAAGAAAGTATTTATACAAAAATAAAGATGCAGACGAAAGATCAATGAAAAGGATGTGTTTGAATGCTACTTGTTTCCAGCCTATGAGTGTGACTTAAGAGTTCACTTCAAAAGAAGAATTACGTGAGTATGACTGAGATGAGTACGACCGTGACTTTTATCGGCTTGAATGGGTGTCGGAGACGGACCCACTCGTGCCATGTTAGAGTAAATATAACAAAGTCACTTTCCTTCTTACGTTCCTTTCTTTGAAAAAATATTGTTCGTCGATACAAGACAAGCAGCAGCAGCAATGGTTGCAATATTGATAGTAAGAGCAGTGAAAAAGAGAGAGAGGAAAGGATGTCTATGGAGCCATAGTAGTTGTAGTGGTAAGGAAAGAAGCAAGGTTAGATGAAGCGGGGAGCTGTGATATGAGATTTTGTAAATGTTAGACTTGTGTATTGAGCCGGTAAACAGGAGGGCAAGAAGAAGAAGAAGAAGAAGAAGAAGAAGAAGAAGAAGAAGAAGAAGAAGAAGAAGAAGAAGAAGAAATACATAAAGATTGACAATAAGAAGAAGCAAAAAAAAAGATGAATGATAATAATGAAGATAATAATGATAAGAAGAATGGGGATGAGGAGAAGGAGATGGGAAAAAAAGAAGATAAAAATAAGGATACGAAGAAGAGAAAAAGGATGTGGAAAAGGAGGTAAAAAAGGAGAACAAAAAGAGAGTAAGAGGAAAAGTAATAAAAAAAACGAAGCATAATAAGAAAGAGTGAGAAGAAGAAGAAGAAGACGAAGCATAATAAGAAAGAGTGAGAAGAAGAAGAAGAAGAAGAAGAAGAAGAAGAAGAAGAAGAAGATGGACAATAAGAAGAAGCAGAAGAAAGAAAGATGAATAATAATAATAACGAGAAAAATAAATAACGACAGAAAGAAAGATGAATAATAATAATAATAATAATAATAATAATAATAATAATAATAATAATAAGAAGAAGAAGAAGAAGAAGAAGAAGAAGAAGAAGAAGAAGAAGAAGAAGAAGAAAGATAACAAGAGTGCCTGAAAGAAAAATGAGGACGAGGAGAAGAAGAAGAAGAAGAAATAGAAAAAGGAAAAAATGAAAACAAAGATACAAAGAAGAGAAAAAGGATGTAGGAGAGGAGAAAAAGAAGGAGAAGGAAAAAAGAGTAAGAAGAGAAGTTATTAAAAAACGAAGAATAACAAGAAAATGAAAAAGGAGAAGAAGAAGAAGAAGAGAAAAATGGGGATAAAAATGAAGACGAATGAGGGAGTGGAAGATTATTCATGCTATATGTAGTAAAAGAGATGAAGCTATCAATCCTATAAATTAATGCCATAAATTAAATTTCAAGTACAATTAACATGCATAGGTAGGAACAGTGATTCATTGGAAATCATGCAAATGACTGTATTTTGAGAGCTCATCATTAGAAGGCTTTAAGTAAAAGATGATACGATGTAATGTTACGTGGCATGTGCCAAACTTTAACATCATTTCTCTCTTAGAGAGTCATCATTAATTTCACAACTTCTAATCTGGCACAGGAAATTAAAAAGTCTGACATGCTCGTATCACTAGACAACAACCATAGTAACACAAGGCCAGCTTCTTGAAAGTGGCCAGATAGGGACCAGTCACGAGCTGGAGGCCTCTGACGAGAAAGTGCTATCAGCGGTCAGGAAAATAAACCGATGTGGTCATACAACGAAGTGACTGTATTTGTTGAGCAGATACAGAAAATCTCATACGGTAGCCCCAGTAAGTAGAAAAGGCCTATCACTGAACAGCTCAAAGTGGCAGGGTCAAGGCCCGTAAGTCTCTCGCTCTCACTTGACACAATTGTGACTGGTCGAGAATTTTCGCGATCTTTTTACCAACAACCTAGATCTCCTGATTTTAATGAGTTTGGGATTCGTCGAGAGGAAAAACCAACTAATGGTTCCACAATACCTAGCAGTTATTGAAAGGGTGTCCTCGTGGTGTAATGGTTAAAGCGATGAACTGCGGAATCGTAGTACGCGAGTTCGTACTCCAGTCGCGCTATTACGTTCACTTTCGGGCAAATACCCTTGGGAAAGGTATGAACCCCCTTATTCTCCCTCCAGCTATGGGTAAATAGTAGGACGGACTAGGTTCTTCAGCCTTGGTGAGGCAACTAGTCTAGGAGAAGGAAAACTCTGAATTCAAACCTGTTAAACTCCGCTTAAAAAATTGACCTTGTGTCATATCCTGCCCGAGCGGAGGGGTTGGTAAATAGTACCTAGCAGTTATTGAAAACCGCCATCATGTGAAAGTGAAGACCAGTATGATGAATAACATGAGCCTAGCATACAGTCACTTCTGAAACCTCCTCGAGGTTGTCCTCAAGGTAGAAGATTGTTTTATTGAAAATCTTAAAAGCTCTTCTAACGAAGGTTCAAGAGTGAGGTGAGGGTAAGAAACGAAGGAAAACTCATTCAGACTCTGTTCCATTCGTATCCATGGCCAACTCTTGTATTACCCAGTTGGCTGGGGCTGTAAAATACATCGACTGCACCTCCACAGAGGAGTAAGACTCCCACCAACGAGTGTCCAAGATATGAGGCTAAACTATCTGATGGTGAAGTTCCAGTAAGGCTGGAGCTTTTGGGAATATAGAGTACCCCATCATTGCCATCGCTCCCAGGTCCACTCTGGCCCGGGGTGGTAGCACCTGATAGGGTCCTATCTAAAGGTCAAATAGAACTAAACTACGTACTTATGCTAAACTGAATTATTTGAAATAGAACTGTTTTTGACATTTAACTGTGTAAACAAAAAACTATACTTATACTAAACTGAATTGTTTGAAATAGAACTGTTTGTCTAAACTGAATAACTTGAAATAAAAATGTTTTAACAATTAAACTGCAATGACATCTAAACTGCGTACTTATGTTAAACTGAATTGTTTGAAATGGAATTGTTTTTGTATGTTGAACTGAATTGTTTGAAATAGAACTGTTTTGACATTGAAATTGTACTTACGCTAAACTGAATTTTTTGAGATAGAAATGATTATTTGTATAAAAATGGATTTGGCATTAAATAACCTACAAAGGTTGATATACCATAAAATCCAAACAACCCAACAACCAATCAACTCTTGTATGCACTACTTTTTGCGGATTAAACGGAACAAAGATTGGTCAAGCTTGTCACCTTCAATTTCACTTGTGATCCCTTTCGCATATGACATACGTAGCACACTGAATACCTGTACAAGTAATGGTACTTTGCGCAACAGACCATCTTAAACAAATCTTTTGAGTCGGTCATTGGTAAATCTGGTTACTCCACGTCATCTCGAATTCTTTATAATCAAAAACCTGCCCTTGATGTAATGGTTATCGTCGTAGGAAATGGACACGGTGACGCGAGTTCAAATCCTGGTCGAGGCTGATTGCATTTCACATAGCACTAATACCCTTGGGAAAGGTATGAATCCAATTATTCTCCCTCCAGCTATGGGTAAATAGTAGGGCAGACTAGGTTCTTCAGCCTTGGTGAGGCAACTCGTCTAGGAGAAGGAAAACTCTGAATCAAAACCTGTTAAACTTCGCTTAAAAATTGACCTTGTGTCATATCCTGCCCGAGCGGAGGGGTTGGTAAGTATGATAATCAAAAACCTTGGTCTTTGATCAATAGAGACATTGTTGTTGAACCCTGTCAAGGAACGTTAAAGCCACATGGCTATATTATCTCTCTTCTTCAAGTAAGACTTTTTCTTTTTTGTATCCCTTTTACATATTGCTTTTTCATGGGACAATATGAGTATAATTCTGTCGGTTGGGGTTATTTATGTATTCCTTAATTCTATTACTACTTGTAGGTATATTATGCATAGAGATGCTCATGGTATAATGATTATAGTCGTATGAAATGGAGACGGCGACACATGTTCAAATCCTTGATGTACTGCATTTCCCATAGCGCTAATACCCTTGGGAAAGGTATACACCCAACTATTCTCCCAGCTATGGTTAGATAGTAGGGCAGACTGATCTCTAAACTTGGTATGGCAACCAGTCTAGAAGAAGGAAAACTCTGAATTCAAACCTGTTAAACCCCACTTAAAATTGACCCTCTGTCACATCCTGCTCGTGCAGAAGGGTTTGATAAACATGTATTATGCATGTTTTAGTCGAGTCGCCATTCTCTAATGACCAATATTAACATTAGTATAACTGTAATATACTAACACAAAAACCAACAAAATGGAAAGACGAGATAAAACTCATTTGTGCATACCAAGAACATTTAACATTTTATGCAAAAAATATAATATCGGTGGATTCCGCAGGTGACTCTTCCCTTCCAAATGATTCCACCGGAAACCCGTCTCATTGAAAAAATTCCGCAAAAGACCCTTTACTCACAAAAGATTCCACGGAAGATGTTTCTTTTCCAAATGATATCACGGAATACCTTTCTCAATGTAAAGATTCCACAGAAGACCATTCTCATTCAAAACATTCAAAAGAAGACCGTTCTTCTAAAGATTTTGCAGAAGACCTTTCTCTTCCAATTGATTCCACGGGTGACCCCTCTCTTCTAAAACAGTCAAAAGAAGACCGTTCTTATTCTATAGATTTTGAAGAAGACCTTTCTCTTCCAATTGATTCTACGGAAGACCCCTCTCTTCCAAAACATTCAAAAGATGGCCGTTCTTTTGCTAAAGATTTTGCAGAAGACCCTTCTCTTCCAATTGATTCTACGGAAGACTCATCTCTTCCAAAACATTCAAAAGAAGATCCTTCTCTTCCAAAACATTCAAAAGAAGACCGTTCTTATTCTTAAGATTTTATAGAAAACTCTTCTCTTCGAATTGACTCCACGGAAGACCCCTTTCTTCCAAATCATTCTACAGAAGATCATTCTAAAGATTCCGGAGAAGATTCTCCATTTCCAAAACATTCCGCAGAAGACCTTTCTTTTCGAGTTGATTCTACAAAAACCCTTTCTATTCCAAAAGATTTACTGGAAGACCATGTCTCTTCGAAAAGATTCCACAGGAGGTCCTTATCTTCCAAATTATTCCACAGAAGACCGTTCTCTTCCAAAAGATTCCCCAGAAGACCATTCTCATTCTAAAAATTCTACTAGAGACCTTTTTCTCAACAAAAATTGCACAAGAAGCCTTCATCAGTAAATTACACAAGAACACTTACCATTAATAAAATTCCACATGAATATTTTGTGAAACTTAAGAGAGACCTTTTTCTCAAATCAGAAGAAATTTTCCTGCCATGAAATCTCCATCAATTAACATTACATATATATATATATATATATATATATATATATATATATATATATATATATATATATATATATTTATGACTGTGAAGAGATTGCGACGGAGGCAATTGGAGGTTATCAACGGAATCCGTTAGCTTAAAATTTGAACATAGATGAGGAAATTTAGGGACTAGAGAAAGCACAAAGGACTATATATTCGTGCAAAATTCACTCTACCGACCCTTATTGGTCTTCAACAGGGTCCGACTGGAACTTAGTGCATAGTGCTACACTCATTGACTCGTTAGAACAATGATAGTACAAAGGTCTATGTGGTACCGTAGCACTGTAAGGGACCACTGAGAACCGTGGTGGTACAAATGTCTATATGGTACCGCAGCACTGTAAGGGTCCACTGAGAACCGTGGTGGAACAAATGTCTATGTGGTACCGCAGCGCTGTAAGGGTCCACTGAGAACAGTGGTGGTACAAATGTCTATGTGGTACCGCAGCGCTGTAAGGGTCCATTTGTACCACCGTGGTGGTACAAATGTCTATGTGGTACTGCAGCGCTGTAAGGGTCCACTGAGAACCGTGGTGGTACAAATGTCTATGTGGTACCGCAGCGCTGTAAGGGTCCACTGAGAACCGTGGTGGTACAAATGTCTATGTGGTACCGCAGCGCTGTAAGGGTCCATTTGTACCACCGTGGTGGAAAAAATGTCTATGTGGTACCTCAGCGCTGTAAGGGTCCATTTGTACCACCGTGGTGGTACAAATGTCTATGTGGTACCGCAGCGCTGTAAGGGTCCATTTGTATCACCGTGGTGGAAAAAATGTCTATGTGGTACCTCAGCGCTGTAAGGGTCCACTGAGAACCGTGGTGGTACAAATGTCTATGTGGTACCGCAGCGCTGTAAGGGTCCACTGAGAACCGTGGTGGTACAAATGTCTATGTGGTACCGCAGCGCTGTAAGGGTCCACTGAGAACCGTGGTGGTACAAATGTCTATGTGGTACCTCAGCGCTGTAAGGGTCCATTTGTAACACCGTGGTGGTACAAATGTCTATGTGGTACCGTAGTGCTATAAGGGTCCACCGAGAACCGTGATGGTACAAATGTCTATGTGGTACTGCAGCGCTGTAAGGGTCCACTGAGAACCGTGGTGGTACAAATGTCTATGTGGTACCGCAGCGCTGTAAGGGTCCACTGAGAACCGTGGTGGTACAAATGTCTATGTGGTACCGCAGCGCTGTAAGGGTCCACTGAGAACCGTGGTGGTTCAAATGTCTATGTGGTACCGCAGCGCTATAAGGGTCCACTGAGAACCGTGGTGGTACAAATGTCTATGTGGTACCGTAGCGCTGTAAGGGTCCACTGAGAACTGTGGTGGTACAAATGTCTATTTGAGAACCGAAGCGTTACAGTATCACAAAGGTAACAGTTTGAAATGTGGTAGGTATTTCTGTCGCATCCAGTACAAGTGATTTGTAAATAGTTCTATGATTTCGAGTATTCTTATTGAATACTGATAATCTCCCAACAAATTGACGTGACCCATGTATGAAACCCTAATAGATAATCCCATTCCAGATCAGAATATGTTTCAATTATTCATCTACTTTTTCGGTTTCTACCTTAACTTTTTTCTAGTCATGATCACTTAGCGATGGTAATGTAGTTTTCCGTTCACTCATGATTTTTTTAATTAATTCTATATGTTGTAGGTGACTCAACGATGACCAGAATAAAGGACTTACCCAAAGGGTATATTAATCAAGAACTAAGCTGGTAGAGGGAGAGCAGCAGCTGTAGTAAGCACTTTGCCTGTCTTCGTGTCCGTTGAACCAAGGAAACCCTCCTCAGAGACTTGGATACATTTTTGTGGCCCCTCATATCTCCGTGTTGAGTTATTTATTTATTGACCCTTAATAATTGGTTATAACACTATATTTTCTCTGTCTTCTAGTGTTAACATTGATTTTGTGATTCTAGAATCTGTAACGGTTTGGTATGTAATATTTTGCGTTTTTCTCTGTTTAGAGGGCTCTCTTCAAGTATATCCCTAACAGTTTACGTGTCCTTTCTTTTAAATCAGTTTTGCTTGGTTGACAATTTTTACAAGAAAGAGGTGACTCCTCACTCCTCTGAGCACCAGAAAAAAATCGGAGCCATTACTTGAGGAATACTGACTTTTTGTCGATTACCTGGTGCCAGGAGCTGACAAAGAAAACAGAATAAAAATAAAAATCCAATTGGTTTGGTTTTGTTTGATTTTATGGCATATCAACCCTTGTAGGGTTATTTAATGCCAAATCCTGTTAGATTTGGTTTGGTTTGTTAGGGTTTTATGGCATATCAACCTTTGTTGGTTATTTATACAAATATTTTATACAAATATACATTTCTATTTCAAACAATTCAGTTTAGCATAAGTACACAGTTTAATTGCCAAAAACATTTCTATTTCAAGCAATTCAGTTTTGTCAAAGAGCTCCAATTCAAACAATTCAGTTAAGTAAAAGTACAGTTTTTTTTTTCAAAATAGTTCTATATCAATTTAGCGTAAGAACAGTTTCAATGTCAAAAACAGTTCTATTTCTAACAACCCCTGCCGACTGGACTGGCAAAATCCTGTTTTATATACATATCAAATACCATTCTTAAACACTATTTGTAAATACACACAATTAAATGATCCAGCAATCCTATTTCTAACAATTCAGTTTTGCATAAATTAACAAAGTTAAATACTTCCAAGTATTGCTATGTATTCAATTTGACATCAGTCATTTGTTTAGACACAGTTAAATAATTAATTATATTTCAAAATTCAATTTACCATAAATTATTTGTTTGCACTCAGTTTAAATGTCAACCAGTTCTATTAGATATGACCCTATCAGGTGCTACCACTCCGGGCTACAGTGGACTTGGGAGTGATGGTAATGAAGGGGTACTCCGCATTCCTCAAAGCTCCATCATTCCTGGAGCCTCACGTTGAGATTGTTTAGTGTCATGAACAGGACACTCGTTGCAGAGATGCAGCCTGTGTATTCTACAGCTTCGGCAAACTGGGATTCGTGATAACGGGATCCTCAATTCCGACTTCGGTGATCTGACTCATTGCAAATAAAGAAAATAAAATCTGCCAGATTGTAAATCCTGTTCTTGAAAAAAAACCCACACACACAGCTCGAAATTGAGTAAAAGTGAAAGTTCAAAAAATATCTTGGTCTTGCCAGAAAACCGAAAAAAAAAACCCCTCAAAAAAGCAAGTAGTGGTTTATACCCATAATTATTGAAGTGCACGGAATAGTCACTCAAAGCCTTGAAAATAGATCAGAATAATCGGAAATCCAAGGAATAACAAAAGCCACTCAGAACACAGCATGAAAAATTTAACAAGGAAAAGAAAGTCTGGACGATCGTAGACATGGCTAAACCAGCAGACCGTCTCACTCGTAATCTGGTTTTGGTATGGGTGAGTGGTTGGGTGCTACTCGTGTAGAAAATAAGAAATACAAGAAGAAAGAAAGAAAGATGGTTAATAATAATAATAATAATAATAATAATAATAATAATAAGAAGAAGAAGAAGAAGAAGAAGAAGAAGAAGAAGAAGAAGAAGAACAACAACAACAACAACAATAACAACAATAGCAAAATAGAAGAAAGAATGTTGAGTAATGATAATTGCAAGAAAAGAAGAAATACTAGAAAAAAGAAAGAAAGAAGGAAAGAAAGAAGGAAAGAAAGAAAAATAATATTAATAATAATAGGAAGAAGAAAAAAAGAAAGATTATCATAATTAATAAAAGAAAGAAAGAAAGAAAGAAAGAAAAAGAAGTTAGGTAACGATAATAACAAAAAGGAAAAAATACTTGAAATAAAGAAAAAAGAAAGAAAGAAAGAATTATAATTAGAAGAAGAAGAATGAAAGAAAGATGGTCATTAATAATAAGAAAGAAAGAAAGAAAGAAGTTAGGCAACAAAAAAGCCAGAAAAACAAGGAAGATGAAGAAAGGTGAAGATTATCTAACAAAGAAGATTATAGGAAGAAGATTATCGAAAGAAATGAACAAAATAGAGATAGGCAATGGCAATAACAAGACATAAGAAGAAGAAGAAGAAGAAGAAGAAGAAGAAGAAGAAGAAGAAGAAGAAGAAGAAGAAGAAGAATACTATTACGATTAAAGAGATGAATGATAAAGAAGGACAAAGAGAAAATATTCAGAAAGAAAGAAAAAAAGAAAGAAAGAAAGAAAGAAAGAAAGAAGGAATGAGGTATAAAAAAGCAAGAAAGGTATGAAAGAAAGAAAGAAAAAGAAAAAAGAACGAAAAAAGCCAGAAAGACTGGTGGATATGGAAAGAAAGAAAGAAAGAAAGAAAAAAAGAAAGAAAGAAAGACTGGGGTATCAAAAAGTCAAGAAGGCTATTCAAAATGAAAGAAAAGAAAAGACAATTAAAATGAGAAAGGAAAAATATTCCGGAAGAAAGAAAGAAAGAAAGAAAGAAAGAAAATAACAAAGAATGAAAAGAAATAAGCGGAAAAGTCAAAAAGGAAAAATTTAAGAAACTAGGAAAGGAAAACAGAAAGATAGATGTTATGCGTGTACTAGTGAAGGAAACATACACACACACAATGGGGTACACATGTAACAGACAAATACACCCAGCCAAAATACTTGGGCTTTTAGTAATTTACAAGGATTTTCTTTGCTGTGGCATGAGGCGGGAGTATGGGGCGCCCAGTGAAATTCCAACTCACTTATAAGGGTTTGCTAGTCTAGCTTGCTAATCACTATACCACGCGCCAGACCTTATACAAACTTGGAACAGCTTTCACCCACACAAATACAAATATCACCAATTGTAATAATTTCAATCTCCTTAATTCTGCCTCAGGCATTTTTTTTCCTGACAAGACAGGCACTCGTCTTTTATGTTTAATCTTTTTACCTTTACTTAACGGATTTTTGTTCTTCAAATATATATATATATATATATATATATATATATATATGTTGATATGCTTTGATTATCATTATATATATATATATATATATATATATATATATATATATATATACATATATATATATATTTCTTGATATGCTTTGATTATCATTATATATATATATATATATATATATATATATATATATATATATATATTTGTTGATATGCTTTGATTATCATTATTTATATATATATATATATATATATATATATATATTTGTTGATATGCTTTGATTATCATTATAAATATATATATATATTTGTTGATATGCTTTGATTATCATTATATATATATATATATATATATATATATATATATATATATATATACATATATATATATATATATCATGATAATCAAGGCATATCAGCAAAATAGAAAATAGAAATTAGACAGAAAAAAAAAGAAAGTGGGGGAAAAAATGAGTGAGTGAAGAAAGAAATTCCCCCCCCCCAAAAAAAAAGAAAAAAGAAAGGAAGGAGTGATGAAAAAAGAAATACAAAAGATAGAAAGGCAAAAGTGAAAGAAAGAAAGAAAGAAAGAAAGAAAGAAAGAAAGAAAGAAAGAAAGAAAGAACGAAGTGAAAGGATGGAAATGCAAAAGAAAGGTAACTAAAAGGAAGAAATAAAGAAAGAGAGAGAGAGAGAGAGAGAGAGTGATAAACGAGATGCTTCCCGAAAGATTTGGCGGGTAACATTGAAGGGCGATCGCAAAGAAATCTCGTCCGAAAATTTCACCTTCTCCGAAAAGCACCACCACAATAACAACTAACAATTACAATTGTACTACCACTACTACTACTACAACTACTATAACGACGACTACTACTATTGCTACAACTATTACTACGGCTGTTGGTTATTATTGAACATTGCACTCAGCAAATTGCCCATTCAGGCAAGTGTGTGCAATACAATGCTTCAGTAACAGTTGTTAATCCCATTGTTACTCAATCGAAGAAGGGCCTACCCCCATATTCCATAACAGAGGATAGCAGAAAATTGACTCTGTACAAGAACAATTACAGTCTTCTTCTTCTTCTTCTTCTTCTTCTTCTTCTTCTTCTTCTTCTTCTTCTTCTTCTTCTTCTTCTTCTTCTATTCACCCTTTTCTTCTTCTCATTCTTTATAGGGTTCTCACCTTCAAATTTTTACTTCTTCATCTCATCGTCATCCATCATTTCTTCTTCTTCTTCTTCTTCTTCTTCTTCTTCTTAATAATAATAATAATAATAATTAGTTTCAACGGACCAAAGAGAGAAAATAAAAGAATACAAAATGATAAAACAATTAATAGATCTCGCCAGGGAGCTGAAAAAACTGGGGAACGTGAAGGCGACGGGGATATCAATTGGAATTGGAGTCCTTGGAACAGCCTCAAATGCCTAGGACTCAGACTTGGGGAATTGGAGTCAGAGAAAGAATCGAGAGCATCCAGATCACAATCCTGTTAAGATTGGTATGAATACTTAGAAAAGTCCTGGAAACCTGAGGAGAGTTGTCGTCATTCAAATTTCAGTGCAAAACCACCAGTTAAAATTGATATAAAAAACTTAGAAAGAAAAAAATAATAATATGAAGGAAAGTGAAAAGAAGGATAAGTACCTCGACCTTGCTAGAGAATTGAAAAAGCTGTGGAACATGAAAGTAACGATTGTGCCAATTGTGATTGGTGCGTTAGGAACAATAACTAAAGGATTATTAAAAGGCCTGGAGGACTTGGAAGTTGGCGGACGGGTAGAAACTATCCAATCGACAGCATTGCTAAGAACGGTGAGAATCCTGATACGAGTCCTAGAGACTTGAGGAGACTTGCAGTCACTCAGACTCTAGTGAAAAACCATCAGATAACGCTGATGTGAAAGACTCTAATGAATAATAATATAAGACTAGACACGCTTGGGTGGGCTAGGTGATCCACTAAGAATTGTGCAAGAAATTGAAAATTGATTATACAAACAAATGGTATATGCACAACCAAGAATATGTTCTGGGGAATGAGACGCACAAATTCCTCTGTGATTTTAAGATACAAACGGATCACCTAATCTCGGCCAGACGACCAGACTTATTAATAATCAACAAGAAAAAGAGAACTTGCCGAATAGTGGACTTTGATGTTCCGGCTAACCACAGCATGAAATTGAAAGAAGGTGGAAAGAAAGATAAGTTGCTCGACCTTTGCCAGAGAATTGAAAAAACTGTGGAACATGAAATTGACGATTATACCAATTGTACGTTGTGGTCTTGATACAGTCATCGAAGGATTGGTACAGAGACTGGAGGACTTGGAAATAAGAGGACGAGAAGAGACCATCCAAACTACAGCATGTTTGAGATCGGCCAGAATACTGAGAAGAGTCCTGGAGACTTGAGGAGATTTGATGTCACTCAAAATCTTGTGAGAGACTATCAGCAGACGCCGGTGTGAAAAACTCTCAAGGACTAAGTACTTAGACCTTGCCAGAGAACAAAAAGTTATGGAGCCTGAAAATGACGGTAATACTAATTATAACTGGCGTACTCGGAACGGTCTCCAAAGGCTTGGTATGGGGAGTGGAAGAGTTGAAAATCAAAGGACGAACCGAGACCATTTGTACCATACCCATGATACGGATATGTGAAACGTACATAGAATGTTCATAACATATATACATAGAACATAGGAACCCCGAAACACGAAAAACACTTACGACTTCTTAGTTCAGGTACGAAACTTTTTATTACCTTTGAGTTAAAAAGTTTTTCGACATAAGGAAGAGAAATGCACAATCTTTCTATGATGACTTCTTCATCTGCCCCCGCCCCCATCACGTGCGGCGCCCGTAGCACACAAATTCGTCTGGCCTCAGCGAGCCCCGAAACTCGACCTTCCCGTTCGGAGTCTAGTTCTCAACTCACTGACTTTTTTCAAATCCCCCCAAATCCTCCGCGTACGCTTCCGGTGCATGACGTCATTCACATACCCTGATCCTGGGATTTTTATTTTGATATCTGTGAACGACACATCCTCCCCGCGCGCGCGTTAACACCTGCGCTCAAGTTTGCACCTAACTAACCAATGTGCTGAGCCGAAAGGTTCTCAGCCTAACTAAACCCAAAGGCAAGATATATAAAACGAAATCCTTCGGCCATTATATAACACATTCAAACTACAGCATTGTTAAGATCGGCCAGTATGCCGAGAAGCGTCCTGGAGACTTGAGGGGACTTGCTGTCACTCAAACACCAATGAGAAACCAACGCTGATGTGAAAACTCGTAAAGGAGGTGCCCGTGGTGTAATAGGTATTGTCGTAGGAAATGGACACGGCGACACGAGTTCAAATCCTGGACGAGACTGACTGCATTTTCACATAGCACTAATACCCTTGGGAAAGGTATGAATCCAATTATTCTCCCTCCAGCTATGGGTAAATAGTAGGACAGACTGAGTTCTTCAGCCTTGGCGATGCAACTAGTCTAGGAGAAGGAAAACCCTGAATTCAAACCTGTTAAACTCCGCTTAAAAATTGACCTCGTGCCATATCCTGCTCGAGCGGAGGGGTTGGTAAATAGGGCAAAGGAGTAAATAATAAAAAAAATAATAGTTACAACGTATCTGGAATCTAAAAAAGGAGACTTGAGAAACAGGAGATCTAAGGAAGAGTTGAAACTGTCGTGGTTACTGTCCAGCTGATATCGGCTATAATTCTTAGAAGTGTCTTGGAGAAACATGTTGTTACTTAGATTTCAGTGAAAATAAACCCATTTGTGTTGATATGAAAAATTTCTAAAGAGTAATGATAACTGAATTGTTAATAATACATAGCAATACTGGGGATAATTTAATTACATATCTAGAAAATGAGACGCACAAAATTCTTTGGGATTTTGAGATACAAACAGGTCATCTAATCTCGGCCAGACAACCAGACTAAGCGATTGTCAACAACAACTAAAAAAAAAAAGAAAAGAAAAGAATCTGCCGAATACTAGACTTCGCCGTTCTGACCGAACCCTGAGCAAAACTGATAGAAAGTGAACAGAGAGATAAGCACCAGGACCTTGCTAGAGAACTGAAAAAACTATGAAACATGAAAGTGACGGTGATATCAACTGTAATTGTCACGCTCGATAGAGTCACCGAATGATTTTTAAAGGGACTGGAAGACTTGGAAATAAGAGGACGAGTGGAGACCCTCCAGACTACAGCGGGAGACTTGAGGAGACTTGCTATCACACAGACTGCAGTGAAAAACCATCTGCTAACGCCGGTGAGAACTCTCGAATGAGTAAAAAAATAATAAATCTCGGCCAGACGACCAGACCTTATCATAACAAAAAAAAAAAGAGAAGAATACCGAGAAGTGTCCTGGAGACTTGAGGGGACTTGCTGTCCCAGCGGATCACAGAGTAAAATTGAAAGAAAGCGAAAAGAGTGGTAAGTACCTGGACCTTGTTAGGGAATTGAAAAAAACTGTAGAACATGAAAGTGACAGTTATACCAATTATAATTGGTGCTCTTGGTACAGTTACCAAAGGATTAGTACAAGGACTGAAGGACTTGGAAATAACGGGACGAGTGGAGACTATCCAACCAACAGGATCGTTGAAATCGGCCAGAATACTGAGAAGAGTCCGAGAGACTTGAGGAGACTTGATGTCACTCAAACTCCAGTGAGAGATCATCAGCTTAAGCTGGTATAAAAAAAACTCTAAAGGTGTAAAATGATAATGATAATAATCTGGACGCTACTATAGAACTAAAAAAATTATGGACCATGAAGGTGACAGTGATACCAATTATATTTGGGACACTTGCAATCATTCCTGGAGATTTGGAAAAAAGACTGTGGGAATTTGCGATCAGAAGAAGAATGGAGACCATCAAGTTTACTGCATTGTTAAAATCAAACAGAATACTTTGAAGAGTCCTGGAGACCTGAGGAAGCTTACTGTCACGTATACTTCAATGAAAAACCTTCAGTAACAGCTGGTGAATCGCAAGGATTATAATTATTATTATTATTATTGTTGTTGTTACCGCCATGGTTCATCAATCGAGTACGATAAGATGTTATATGAGTCGTTTCGAAAGTAATGCCTACCTTTTTATTTTGTTGGCTCACGATTTCATGAATGAATGTTGATGATATGGCAGCAAAGGTTGAACCTTCCTGCCTCTTATCCTTCATTCTGTTAAAATGACGTCTGAAAGAAAAAATGCTAACAAAGCAGAGGTGTCACTAATCTTTTTTTATAGGAAAAAATTGCGTGATATTCATTGACGCTTGTTTCCTTGAAACAGTGGACGCAAACACAAAAGGGTGGCGAGAAATGCGTTTTGGCAGAGACAATAGCTATAGTAATGACAATCCATGTTCCGGGCAACACTACACAGCTGCCAATCTACAAAATGAAGGACACCTCGACAGCTGCCAAAATCAACGAATTACAATCAGGGAACTGTGGTTTTAATGAGTTGGAAACAATGTTGCCAACGTCGGGATATCGCAAAGTTTATGCCAGATTGAAGCAGATGCTCTCGCCAGAAGAGAAAGACCACACCAATGCAAGTCTGTCAGGACCAGTTGAACCAGAACGAGGCAGAAGTGGACATTTTTCTTGATTTCCATCCCTAGTGATAAGATACAGAATGAGGATGTGCCCATGATGTAATGGTTATCGTGGTAGGAAATGGACAGGGCACTCGAGTTCAAAACCTAGACGAGGCTGATTATACGAGGTGCATACGATAAGTTTCCAGACCTTTTTTCGTATGGGCACTTTTATTGATAGTACACACATGAAACTCAAGTCCCCTTCCAAGTAATCTCCTCCGGCTGCAATGTACTTGTTGTACCGTTCCAACAACTTCTGGAAGGCCCCAGGGAAGTCCTATTGTGTAAGCGTGTCAATGCCCTTGTCACATCCTCTTTCATCTCCTCAATTGTCTCATAACGACAGCCTCTAAGGTTTCCCTTGAGCTTAGGGAATAACCAAAAGTCAAAGGGAGCAAGGTCTGGACAATAGAGACGGTGAGGAACTGTCTTGATGCCTATCTTGATCAAATAGTCTGTGATAAGAATGGAGTTGTGGACTGGTGCATTGTCCTCGTGGAAATGCCACTGACCCGATTTGAAGAGTGCTGGTCTCTTCCGACGGAATCTCTTCTTGAACTCTCTTAAAACCTCAACATAGTATTCATTGTTGAATGTCTGTCCAGTGGGAACCTAGTGCATGTAGATCATGCCAGTGCTGTCAAAAAAGGGATCATCAAAAGTTTGTGGGTGGATTTGCTCTGTCTGGCCTTCTTGTGTCTGGGAGAGCCAGCATGCTTCCACTGGGAACTCTGTCTCTTGGTCTCTGGGTCATAGCAGTAGATCCAGCTTTCATCGCAGGTCAGCAGAGCATGAAGAACTGCTGGATCTGAATTGATCAGCTCGACCATCTCCCTGCTGTCATGACAACGTCTTTCTTTCTGATCTTCTCTGAGCACCCTAGGGACAAACTTCGCGCAAATCTTCCGCATCTTCAGTTGCTCGCGAATAACTGTGTGTACAGTTCCCTCACTGACATCAAAATGTGCACTTATTGTTTCTATAGACACACGACGGTCCTTATCCATGAAATTCTTTATTTGGCCAATCAACTCTGGTGTTCTGACTTCCTTACTCCTCCCACACCTCTCATCGTCCCTTACAGTCTCCCTGCCTTCCTTGAATCTCTTATGCCACTTAAAAACTGATGCTCGATTCATGCAAGATGGTCCCAAAGCAGTCTGAAGCATTCCATTCGTTTCTGAGGCATTTTTTCCAAGTTTAAAATAGAATTTTCTTACATATCGTTCCTCTAAAGTGCCCTCACGTCCAGATTTCATTTTTGAAATTCACGAGCTGTGACAATCAGGCTTTAGTAGGGTGTATTCCAATTGCTACTGTAGCTGTTGATTTGAAGCTGAAATCATAAAAATTGGTCAGTCATCTCATAAGATGTATAGCAATAACATACTGAATTTTCAAGAGTCTACAACAATTGTAAATGTCTGTACAAAAAGTCTGGAAACTTCTCGCATGCCCCTCGTATTTCACATAGCACTAATATCCTTGGGAAAGGTATGAATCCAATTATTCTCCCTCCAGCTAAGGGTAAATAGTAGGGCAGATTGGGGTCTTTAGCCTTGGTTAGGCAACCAGTCTAGGAGAAGGAATAATCTGAATTCAGACCTGTTAAACTCTGCTAAAAAAATAACATTATCACATCCTGCCCGTGCGGAGGGGTTAGGCAAATAGAGACAAGATATAGAATCCTCGCAACGTCCCGAAATCAAATCTTGGATAGCCTTCGATGTAAAAAAAATATTTTTGTAGCTGAAAACTTGCTCTACCCAAAAGTGTTTTGCGTCCCTTGCATCGATTTAATTGTATTTGGAAATAAAGTATCAACCATAAATAAGTACACCCATAAAAATCTTTTATATAAAGTCGATTTTGTTCGTCAGTGGTCCGGGAGACCTAGGTTCAATTCCAGATCGAGTCATACCAAAGACTTTAAAAATGGTACTTGATGCAGCATTGCTTAACACTCAACTTTATAAGGTAAGGATCAAGGGTAAAGTGGAGCAATTCAGGGGAAAGAGTAACCCCTTCCCCTAAACCTCAGTGTAGTAGCAATTGAAAAGGGAGCCTTCGGGTCACCCTCGACTACGGTCGCCAACCTATATATCTAAAGTTTGTATTCGAACATACAAGTATGCGTATTTTTTGCTGAAAGTGATCGATAAGGATGTATAAATAAGTAAATACTGGGTGAAACGATAAAATTGTCGTCCAAAAGAAAACAACACAACAGTTTTATTTTAAAACTTTTATCGAAAATATCAATTCAGGTAACTTGATCATGTAGTAGAGCTGACATCTATTCAATGTAGCCGTCTTCAGCCTCAATCACCGCCTCGATACGAATCCGGAACTGGGAGCATGCCTTTTCCACAAGCGCCGGCGGGAGCTCGGCGAATACTCGGCGGATGGCAGCGATCAGGCTGGCTTTGGTGTTGTGGGAGGTCATGTTGGTGATGTTCTCGACGTATGACCAAACGAAGTAGTCCAGCGGGTTCAGGTGGAGGGAGGAGGGGGTCCAATGAGAGAGGGGTACAACGTCGTAGCACTCGTTCTGAAGCCAAGCCTAGGTCTCTTTGGACTTATGGGCCGGCGCCGAGTCCTGCTGCCACATCCAGGGTCTGCCACCGGCCACCTGATTGCACCAGGGGATCACCACACTCTTCAGCACATCCAGGTACACTTTGGTGTTGACTTTCAAGCCGACTTGGAAGATGTAAGGTGGCATGATGTGGCCGTCACTTGAAACCACACCAAAGACCATAACCGTAGCCGGAAACTTTGTTTTCATCACCCTGGTCACGTTGACCGTCCGGATTTGCATTTTGAGGGTGCTGGCAATGGTCCTGTTGTCATCACTTGGCTCGGTAGAGGTCATGAGTTGTACAGCGGCGCATCTCTGATCTCGCACGTTGAATATTGTGTCACTTTCAGACATGATAGAAGGTTCCTATCGCTCTTAGGATTTGTACACAACTGGCCAACTAGTAGATGGTCTGCAACAAAAAAAGAAAACCGGTTTTCATTAAACGGAAATAGAATCATGTCGTCTTTTCTAGGGCGACAGTTTTATCGTTCCACCCTGTAGATCATCGCTCATAAATAAGTATACCCCTAGCAATCTTTTTAATAAGAAAATTTAATTATGTATGAAATTATATATATAGAATTAAGTATATTGATATACCTCGATAAAAAATCTACCTGAAACTGTTGTATACTCACAACCATCATAATGATATCAATAACAACAGTATATATACATATGCAAATACAAAGGCGAATACAAACACATATGTAAACAGGCGGACTCCGTTGTTCAGATACGAACGGCTTATTAACTTCTGAGTTCGGTTCTTCGACACAATTTTTAAAAGTCTTTCGTAATCTTACTATGTTAACAACACCCCTAACGTTCGGCAAATCTCGTGGTGTTTTAGATCTCAATTCATCTTCGCTGGTCGGGACCCGCAAAACTTGACCGCCGCCGCAACGGTAGAAAACTCAACTCTATGGCAGAGAACTCTATTCTCTGCCCCAATGGCAGAAAATCAATTGTCTGCCTGCAGGGGCCAATCTCAAATCCTCAACTCCATGGTCAGACTTCAATTTCTCAATACCATCGTCGGAACTCAACTGAATCTTTTTCAAAATCTTCCAAATTCTCAACCCATCTTTTCTGGGTATGACATCATCCACACTCCAGTCTCATTTTCTGTCTGGGGTTTATTATGACAATGGTGATTGTCATATCCTTTGCGCACGAGCGTAAACTGTACCCAATGCTATGCACCAGAACTCTTAACCCGAATAATTCGAAGCCCAACCAAACTGAATGATAAAATATAATTAATGAAAGATGATTAAAATAAAAAAAATCATTCCTTAATTATATAGCAAAACTATTGAACTGTGTGCAAACAAATGAGCTCTGGTTTGTTTAAAACGTCACCTACAACTATTTGAACCCTGTCAGGTAATGCTATAGAATACACCGACTGCATCTCTGCAGAGGAGTAAGACCCCCACTAACGAGTGTCCCGGATATGACGCTAAACTATCTGATGGTAAGGCACAAGCCCTGGAGCTTTGGGAAATGCGGAGTAACCCTTCTTTGTCATTGTTCCTACGTCCACTCTAGCCCGGAGTGGCAGTACTTGTAGTGTCCTACCAATGGGTCAAATAGAACTGTTTGACATTTAAACTGGGTGTAAAAAAATGGCTTATGTTAAATTGATTGTTAGAAATAGATCTGTTTGATTATTTAACTGTGTAAATCAGATAGATAGATAGATAGATAGATAATGAATAGAAGGAGATAGATAGATAGATAGATAGATAATGAATAGAAGGAGATAGATAGATAGATAGATAGATAGATAATGAATAGAAGGAGATAGATAGATAGATAGATAATGAATAGAAGGAGATAGATAGATAGATAGATAGATAGATAATGAATAGAAGGAGATAGATAGATAGATAGATAATGAATAGAAGGAGATAGATAGATAGATAGATAGATAATGAATAGAAGGAGATAGATAGATAGATAGATAATGAATAGAAGGAGATAGATAGATAGATAGATAGATAATGAATAGAAGGAGATAGATAGATAGATAGATTATCGCCCCGAAATCACGACTAATGTCATATCTCGGACATTTGTTGGGGGAGTCTTACTCCTCTGCAAAGATGCAGTTGGTGTATTCTACGGCCCCAACCGACTGGGCTCCTTTTTCATTGGTTCTAGTTTACTTTTGATACTGTTTCTAGAAATTTCGTGATCAACCCGAAGTCTGTTAATGCTGATCCGGGAAAATACAGATGGTTCCTAACCTGTGTGACTTTAACACTTCTCACAGTGGGTTCTGTGTTTCTTTATCCTAATATATAATGCCTAAGTCGGACGTAGTTTTCATAATTAACGAATATTATTATTTAATGCCATCACACAACAGATACTAAACAGAATATACTACCAAAGATACCGGGACTTTATAATATCTGGTAGAACACTTTTATGATCAAAACGGATATTATTTGGTATTATTTATTATCAAACCCAACTGCATCGAACCTTTGTAACAAAAGAATAAAACTGTGACAAAAATCATACGGCATATCATTATTGAATTAAAAAGCTGCATCTTGACCTGATAATCAATCTATATTACGGAAAACCAAAACAGTCTGGCGGTACAGTATATCCTCGGGTGGTCTGAGTTAATGATAATGATGTCTAGTTCATATTTGATGAAGGTTTTGTTGGGCGCAGAGCTGTGTGGTTTGTATTTGTAGCCGCATGTGTATATAATAATAATAATAATAATAATAATAATAGTACGACGAAAGCTACAAATACTTGGGCATCTTTGAGGCTGACACCATCAAACAAGTGGAAATGAAAGAAAAAATTAAAAAAGAATATCTCAGGAGAACTAGAAAACTACCCGAGACAAAACTCAATAGCAGGAACCTTATCAAAGGAATAAATACCTGAGCTGTACCATTCGTTAGATATTCCGGACCCTTTCTCAAGTGGACCAGAGACGAACTTAAGCAAATTGACCAAAGAACAAGAAAATTAATGACAATGCATAAGGCTTTACACCCCAGAGACGACGTTGACTATATGCTTCAAGAAAAGAAGGAGGAAGGGGACTTTCCAGCATTGAAGACAGCGTTGACGCATCGATACAACGACTATTTACAAAAACACGATGGAGGACTCATTACAGCCATCAGAAACGATACTGATAACACGATGGACAACAGAATGACAATAACTAGGAAACAAAAACGGGAAGGAAAACAACTCTATGGGCGGTTTAAACGACTTATAAACAACATCTCACACGACAAAACCTGGACATGGCTAAGAAAAGGAAACTTTAAGAGAAACAGAATTTTTCCTAATCGCAGCACAAGACAACGCCGTAAGAACCAATCATATCAAAGCGAGAATAGATAAGACTCAACAAAATAGCAAATGTAGGCTATGTGGTGAGAGATGAAACCATCAATCAAATAATAAGCGAATGCAGCAAATTAGCGCAGGAGAAATATAAGACTAGACATGATTGGGTCGGCAAAGCGATCCACCGGGAGATGTGCAAGAAATTTAAATTAGACCATACAAACAAATGATATATGCACAACCCAGAACCTGCTCAAGAAAATGACACACATAAACTCCTATGGAACTTTGGCATACACACGGATCACCTAATCTCGGCCAGAAGACCAGACTTAATAATAATCAACAAAAAAAAAAAAAAGAAAAGAAAAAAGGGAATTAAACTGTGGAACATGCAGGCGACAATTATACCAATTGTAATTGGTGCGTTTGGAACAGTAACTAAAGGATTACTAAAGGGACTGGAAGAATTGGAAGTTGGCGGACGGGTGGAGACCATCCAAATGACAGCATTATTGATAACGGCCAGAATACTGAGAAGAGTCCTGAAGACTTGAGGAGACTTGCTGTCACTTAGACTCCAGTGAAAAACCATCGGCTAACGCTGATGTGAAAAGCTCTAATGAGTGAATAATAATACGACCAGATTTATTGGGAGTCAACAAAAAAAAGAATAGTGGACTTTGGCGTCGCGACAGACCACAGAGTAAAATTGAAAGAAAGCGAAAAGAGAGATAAGTACTTAGACCTTGCTAGAGAACTGAAAAACCCTATGGAACATGAAAATGATGGTGATACCAATTTTAATTGGTGCACTAGGTACAGTCACTAAAGGATTGGTACTGGGACTGGACTAAAGAACAAGGAAATTGATAACAATGCAAAATGCCTAACATCCAAGAAGTGACATTGCTAGACTATGGGACTAGAAAGGAACGAGGAAGAAGACTCGTAAGCAATGAGAACTGCATGGAGGGAGCAATACAGAGACCCGATAAATATATATATATAGTCATCCACAGACAGGTCTGTTTCGTTCTATCAGAACTCATCAGTGTTGCTAGACATACTAGCTTCCCGTACTCGGGATCGAAACCCGGTTGACTCAAACGCCAATCCAAGGTTCTAACCCTTCAGCCACAAGGAACCAGTAGGAGCGAAGTACATTTTAAACGGTTATGAATCCCAATTACTATTGTTTACATACATCCGTTTAACTGCTACCGAGACCTCAATTCATATATGAAGAGACATGCAATAAACACTAATGGCAACACGATTACTTCACTCGCTAGAGAAATCAACCCTACGGGGGTAGAGGAGTGTATATATCTATATAGTCATCCACAGACAGATCTGTTTCGTTCTATCAGAACTCATCAGTGTTGCTAGACATACTAGCTTCCCGTAGCCGGGATCGAAACCCGGTTGACTCAAACGCCAATCCAAGCTTCTAACCCTTCAGCCACAAGGAACCAGTAGGAACGAAGTACATTTTAAACGGTTATGAATCACAATTACTATTGTTTACATACATCCGTTTACGGCTACCGAGACCTCAATTCATATATGAAGAAACTTGCAATAAACGCTACTGGCAACACGATTACTTCACTCGCTAAAGTAAAAGTAAATTTGGCAACAGTAGTTGTGGGCGACCCGAAGGCTCTCTTTTCAATATATATATATATATATATATATAAAGGCCAAAGAATGGCAGCACTAACAACAGGACAATCGACCTCCTCTAAACTTTAGTGAAGTAGATATTGAAAAAAGAGCCTTCGGGTCGCCCACAACTACTGTTGCCAAATTTACTTTTTAAATCTAGAAAACAAAAATGAGAAGAAAAACAACTATATGAATACTTTAAACGACTAACTGTTGAGATGTCATATGAGAAGACCTGAACATGGTTACGAATAGGAAGTTAATGTGTAAACCAATGAAGCCAGGGAAATTTTATAAACCAGAAAAGGAGGAGATTTGACCGATTTGGATTTTGGAAGAATAGAGTAATATATAGCAACTGTGTAGGCTAGCTCTGATGGATTTTTGAAATGAAGTGTAAATCAAGGTTGCATTGTATTTCTTTTTTCTTTTGGGAGGAAAAGTAAAAAAAAAACAACATTCTTATAGTTAGACTAGAAGCAGTAAGAGAGATTGGTGACTTGTTTTGAAAGATTGCTGTGTTTACGAAAGAGCTAACAAAGTGAAATCGACGATAGATTTAACTCTGAAAGCTAAAGGCTGTCAATCATCAAAGGTGGTTGAGTACAAAACTTTGGATTTGAAATAACATATTTTTCAGTTTCGAATATGGAAATTATCTTTAAAATATTTTCTGATGAAATAACATGTCAGCATAGAATTAGTAGTAATTCCAAATTTGGAGGAGACTGCCCCTTTTAGGTGAGGGTATGGGTGAAACGAATACCGAAGAAATGGAATTAATTGTTGAAATCCAAATTAGGAGAAAACTGAAATTGTTAATAGCTTCGCCAACCCCACTCCTCAATAAGAGAAAATGCATATATGCGATACATGTAGAGTTCAGTAGAAGACCAGTAGAAGGCAACGAAGACTTCACACTGCTCTGGGCTCTGGCCTTGCGCCAGATTGCTCAGATTAGAGAGGTAAATAAGCCATAGAGAAACTGAGAGGTAAAGATTGAGAAAGACAAACATAAGCACCTTTTGAGATTGCCTTATGCCAGACTATAGAAAGCGAGAAAAGAGAAGCCAGAAATTTATAAGATAAATTCAAGAAGCTTTGTGGCTGACTTTGAGTGCCAATAAACTTACTGACGGTAAATTTGTGAACTGGGTCTCTGACTAAAACTTCCCTCCTCTGAGATGGGTGAATATATATCATTTTAAAGACATTTTTTACTAAATATTGTTATTGTTATAAGCTGTGTTTTATTCTTTGTTAGCATCGACTTTTTAATTTTTTTTTTGCTTTTTTAATTGTGTAGTCTAAGTGTGAATTAATGCAAGAGTACAAGAATAGTGAGGACCTGACAGGGTGGGAACGTTGATCAAATGTGAACTGTGCAAGCAGCCTGAGTTTGACTCTGTAGACAAATGGTATACGTACAAACTAGAGGAGAATATAATAAAATCAAAATTATTTAGACTATTGAAATTCAAACGGAATATTTTACTGAAGTCAGAAGACCTAATATGTTTATTGCAAATAAAGAAAAGATCAGTTATTTTGTAGATGCTGCTTTTAAGAAAACTGTTAAAAGCAAGAAAATATCTTGATAGTTGTTTTGCAATTTAAAACAGATTACATGGCGATGAGGCACAGAAACAAACGTGTTATATAGAGAACTTTATAGTCACGTGTAAGATGCTCTGGAGGCTTCCTAAACTGGACAAGAGAGGAGCTCAGAAACTTGGACTACGGAACGAGAAAACTAGTGATATTCAAGAGATGATATTGATGAATTATATCTAAAAAGTAAAAAAGGAAAAAGAGACGCTTGAGCATTGAAAATTGGGCTGATGGGGATAATATAGGGGACTTGAAGATTACACAAAACATCGTCAAGAGGAACAAGTCGTAACAGCCAAAAACTACAGCATAAATAAAACAAGGACAAACAGAAAAATAAGAATTAAAAGAAAATGAACATGAGCACTTCGGAAGGCAAAGCAAAGAAATTACTCATGAAATAACATGACCCAGAATAGGCAACCGAAAGTAAGAAATTGATAGCAGCCCTGAACAATGCCACAAGAATAAACTAGATAAAAGCTAGGCTCAGGAGAATAGTAAGTGTGAGTTGTTTGGTTTGATGTTGTTTGGTTTTATGGCATATCAACCATGCAGAGTTTCAATGTAAAAAAAACAATTCCATTTCAAACAATTCAGTTCAGTATAAGTATGGATTTTTTTTACACACAGTTAAATGTAAAAACAGTTCTATTTCAAACGATTCAGTTTAGCGTACATACACAGTTAAAATGTCAAAAAATAGTTCCATTTAAAACTATTCAGTTTAGTATAAGTATAGATTTTTTTACTCACAGTTAAATGTAAAAACAGTTCTATTTCAAACAATTCCCTTAACCATAAATACACAGTTTCAATGTCAAAAACAGTTCCATTTCAAACAATTCAGTTTAACATAAGTACACAGTTTAATTCTATTTGACCCATAGATAGGATCCAATCAGATGCTGACTCTCTGAGCCAGAGTGGACCTAGGAGCGATGGCAATGAAGGGGTACTCCGCTTTCCCCAAAGCTCCTGTCGGTGTATTCTGCAGCCTAGCCGACTGGGCAAAGTGTGGGTTGTGTAAAATGAAATAGGACAATCAACCACTTAACTAGTGAATGCAACAAGCTGGCTCAGAAGGAATACGAAACCAGACATGATAGGACAGAGTAGGTGATCCACTGGGAACTGTGCAAATGCCTGAATTTCGGTCATATAAAACAATGATATATATATATGTGTGTGTGTGTGTGTGTGTGTGTGTGTGTGTGTGTGTGTGTGTGTGTGTAAGTTAAGGTCTATAATAACGGATCTTGTAATAGTCAACAAAAAACAGAGAACTTGTCAAATAGTGGACTTTACCGTCCCATCAGACTACAGAGTAAAATTAAAGGAAGGTAAAAAGAGAGATAAGTACTTAGACCTTGCTAGAGAACTGAAAACCCTATGGAACATGAAAGTGAAGGTGATGCCAATTTTAATTGGTGTGTTAGATACAGTCACCGAAGGGACTGAAAGAATTAGAAATAAGAACACGAGTAGAGACCATCCAGACTACAGTCTTATTCAGATCGGACAGAATACTGAGAAGAGTCCAAGAGACTTGAGGAGACTTGCTGTCACTCAAACTCTAGTCGAAGACCCTTAGCTGATGCTAGTGAGGAAAAACTGTCAAAGAAGTAAAATAATGGTAAATATGTAATTTAGTTCACATATGATATATATTATATATCATTGTTTTATATGACCGAAATTCAGGCAATTACACAGTTCCCAGTGGATTACCTTCCCTGTTCTCTCATGTCTGATTTTGTATTCCTTCTGTGCCTGCTTGTTGCTTTCTCTAGTTATGCAGTTGATTGTCCCATCTCATTCTACCCAAGGAGCTTTCAAAAAAGATATTATAACCATAGAAGTAGTTTCGCACACAGAATAAACAGGCATATGACTAGTTTATCTATGTGTGAGAAAGCAGAAAGAAGCAAGGAATAGATCCAATATTAAAATGGGAAATAATTTAAAAAAAAATGCCGATAATATAAGGCTGGTGAATGATATTGTCTCCTATGTATAGAGGAAAAGTTAGCTATAGGTTCTTTGAATTGCTCAGAGGTCTAAAATATCAAATGCTTGCAGGCATAAAAAAAATCCGGGCCCCTTGGCAAATGAAATGTGGAATTGTTTTTTGCTTTTTTCAATGCTAATTCTTTATCTTTCTGGAGAGCCACTTTAATAATAAAATGTCATTTGGGCCAACCCTCTTTAGTTTGAATTATCCTGAAGATCCGTTGGGTAAAAACCTCGGTAGGTAGTTTCTGGCTCTTCTAGGTATCCTATATATATATATATATATACATATGGAGAAAAATTTAAAAACAAAGTAATCCTAAATTGATGAATTTATTAGAAAAAAGTCGATGTTTAAACGTTTCAGTTTTAATGAACCTTTGTCAGGGCTTTTGACGAATGTTCATTAAAACTGAAACGTTTTAACGTCGACTTTTCTTCTAATAACTGCAATTTTGGATTACTTAGTTTTTTTAATTTTTCTCCATACTGTCGGATTCCTTTCCATTATTTACTTCTCTCTCTCTCTCTATATATATATATATATATAGTGTGTGTGTGTGTGTGAGAGAGAGAGAGAGAGAGGGAGAGAAAGAAAGAGAGAGGAGAATAAGTTTTGGTAAATCAGACAAATTTTCTAGGATTTTGAAATAAAAACGGATCATCCAATCCCGGTGACGATCAGACCTTGTTATGGTTAACCAGAAGAAAAAAAAGCTTGTTATCTAGTTGACTTCACCGTTAAAATAGATCACAATGTGAGATTAAGGGAAAAGGAAAAACTAAATGAATACCCTGACCTTGCCAGAGAACTTGAGAAACTGTGGAACATGAAGTTGACAGTAATATCAATCATAGCCTTAACTTTTGAAACAATCCTAAAGAATCTGGGATACATTCTGGAGTGGGGGGGATTTTAAGATACAGGAAAGAATTGGGACCTCTCTGACTACAGGAGTATTGAGATCGGTAAGAAGACTGAGGAGAGTCCAGGAGAACTGAAGAGACATTGTCACGCGGACTTCAGGAAAGACCACCAGTTACTATATTCGCATAATAATAGGAAATCTGTAGAAGAACTGCAACCATTCGAAGAGACGCTTATCAAGATCAACAAAAACACTGAAGAAGATTATGGAAGTCCAGCTGCCTCAGGGAAAGATACTCGTTAATACAGGTCCGAAAATGTAATGAGTACGGACAAGAATTAAAAAGGAAATCCGAGGAAGAACTGAAACATTCCAAAAAAAAATCAACTAGAATATTCAAGAGAGTGTTGAAGCAATAGAAAGACTTGCTGTCACTTTATCTCCAGTGACAGCCACTGGATGGGTGTGACCAAAACTTAAAATAAGAAGGAAATCTGTAGAAGAAATTAAATCATCCAGACAATTGCATTACTCTAGTAAGTATGACTGGCGAATTGTCTTTGGATCCTTCATGAAAGTTATTCCTCGATACTGGAATGAACGGGTAATGCCGAAAAATGATATATGCACGAACTAGAAACTGCCCCCCCAAAAAAAATGAGTCATTAAAATAATTGGATCTGGGAGCGATGGCAATAAAGGAGTAGTCTCTGTTACCTAAAACCACTGCATTACTGAAGCCTCATCATGTGATTATTTAGTGTCATATCGAGGAACAAAGTTAAATGGAGGTGTCATCATCAACATGATGTCGTGCTGGTAGCACGGATATCCCTGATCCTCTCTCGCTACTTTTCCCTATCGTTCATCGCCTCAGGCAGGTCTTCTGGACTATATGCCGTATCCTCACATAGTAGCTGAATGTATGTTCGTGCTGGTCGTCCTACTTTTGCTCGGCCATATGTGGGGGTCCATAAGAGTACATCACTTTTGAGTTCGTCCCTGCTTCTCCAGCAGTGTCCTGCATGTCTGGTTCGTCTAACTTGGATAGTTTTCGTGATGGGAGGCAGGTGGCCGTACAGTTGGTGTCTTGTGGGGTGTTGCCGCCAGGACTTGTTTAAGATTGCTCGCAGCATTCTTGTTTAATTGCCGTCTAGCTTCTTCTCCAGCCGTTTAGTTAGAGTCCATGTGGCGCATCCATATAGCAGTATCGATGCGACCGCTGCTTGGAAGAAGTGGAAGGAAAATTTCGTATTTTGGTTTGACGCGCAAATTAATTCGACGCATAATTTCACCCAATCAGGATAACTTATCCTATTCATCCCGGGTCTTCTTTACGGGCAGCAGAAATTAGGTAAGCTGCCAAACACAGTCTCTTTAGCCGGACAACGCCGCCCAGTGCAGACGCTTCACTGGCGGCTCTTAAATAGCAGCAGCAGCAGCATGGACACACGAGGGAACCTATCTAATTTATGAATTCCTTGCAAGGAATCCCAGTTGAATATAAATTAGATACATTCAACATGCCTCGCACAGGCACAACTTTATGTCACCCCCAAAATTGGCTATGTCGATTCGACACACAATTGAGCTCTCGGCACCTAGCTCTCAATTCAATTCTGGGCAACTTTAATGGAGACAACGTACACTCTCCCCAAATACCAGACACACGAAACTAATGGTAACTCCAAAGTTCAATTCCTCCAACGGCAACATGGCTTTCGCTAAACTACGGCGAACACAATCCCTTGCACGTCCGACTATAAACGCCTGCCATCTCAACCTTCTCATAAATCCATTTCGTCTCCTTACCGTCTCTTTACTCACAACCTTTCCACGAGTCTTACAACACTAATACCCTTGGGAAAGGTATGAATCCAATTATTCTCCCTTCAGCTATGGGTAAAAAGTAGGACAGAATAAGTTCTTCAGCCTTGGTGAGGCAACTAGTCTAGGAGAAGGAAAACTGAATTCAAACTCTGCTTAAAAATTGACCTGGTGTCATATCCTGCCCGAGCGAAGGGGTTGGTAAATATGGTTAAATGGTTCCAAGTACTGCTGAGTATCATTGGCAATTCAATTAAACATCAGTCATTTGTTGGCAGTAAAGGAGTAGTCTGTATTATCTAAAATCACTGCATCATGAGATTATTTAGTGTCCTTGTGCTGGTATGAAAATTCAATGAAATATTGAGGGAACTTATCATCACTTGATCTCAAGTGAAAGTAGATCCAGCAAACAAGCACAAAATGAATATAAGAGTAGCCACGACTGGTTGGGAAATCTATTCAACTGGGAATTATGCAAGAGTTTAAAATTTGGTAATGCCGAAAAATGATATATGCACAAACCAGAAACTGTCCCCACCCCCCAAAAAACGAGTCATAAAATTCTCTGGGACTTTGAGATACAAACAGATCACCAAACCCCGATGAGTTTAGGTTTGCTTTGGTTTGGGTTTGGTTTGATTTTATGGCATATCAACCATTGTAGGTTATTTAAAGCCAAATCCAATCAATACATACATATTAAATATATATGATTTAGTTTGGTTGAGTTTTATGGCCAATCAAGAATCGTCTTAGATATATGATTTGGTTTGATTTGGTTTTATGGCATATCAATGATTTTAGGTCATTTAATGCCAAACCCTCTTTATACATATATATTAGATATATATGATTTGGTTTGGTTGGATTTTATGGCATATCAACCATTGAAGGTTATTTAATGCCAAATCCTCTTTATACATATATATTAAATATATATGATTTGGTTTGGTTGGTTTTTATGGCATATCAACCATTGCAGGTTATTTAATGCCAAATCCTATTTATACATATATATTAAATATATATGATTTAGTTTTGTTGAGTTTTATGGCTTATCAAGCGTCGTAGGTTACTTAATGCCAAATCCTCTTTATACATATATACTGAATATATATGATTTCTGAACACATTTTGTAGATAACATTTTTAAACGAGTTTGATATTATTCTTTTTCAAACAGTTAAATGGTTTCACTTTTTTTTATCTAATACAAATAATTCTATTTACTATTTAACGTTTGTTTGTGCACAGTTTAATGTTTTCAAGTATTGCTATTTGATATTAATAATTCAATTAAACATCAGTAATTTGTTTACAGACAGTTAAATGATCAAACAGTTCTATTTCAAACAATTCAGCTTAGCATAAGTACAGTTTAGTTCTGTTTAACCCATAGATAAGACCCTATCTCGTGCTACCACTCCGGGCCAGAGGGGATCTGGGAGCGATGGCAGTAAAGGAGTACTCTGTATTACCCAAAGCCTCAGCATTACCGAAGCCTCACCATGAGATTATTTAGTGTCATATCGAGGAACTTAGTTAAATGGTTCCAAGTACAGCTGAGTATCATTAACAATTCAATTAAACATCAGTCATTTGTTTACACACAGTTAAATGATCAAGTTCAATTTTAAACAATTCAATTTTGCGTAAGTCATTTGTTTGCACTCAATTTAAATATCAAACAGTTCTACTTAAACTATAGATGAGACCCTTTCTCACCATGTTTAATGTCATATCTAGGACATTTATTGGAAGAGTCTTACCCCTCTGCAGAGATGCAGCCGGTGTATTCTACAGCTCCAGCCGATTGAGCTGAAACTTGGGTTTAATTAACATGAAAAAAACGTGTCATCTAGTGGACTTTACTGTTCCTGCAGACAAAGAGAGAAAATGAATATATCTACAAACTAGAGTCTTGGAAAGTGAGATACATAAAATTTTCTGTGATTTTGTGGTAAACACAGATCACAGCCTTGTCAACTCGGGCTGTAGAATACACTGACTGCATCTTCGCAGAGGAATAAGACGACAACCCAACGAGCGTCCAAGATATGACACTAAATAATCTAGTAGTGATGCTCTAGTCTTGAACATTTGGGGAATGTGGAGTAGCTCTTCTTAGCCATTGCTCCAATGTTCGCTCTGACCCGAAGTGGTAGCACCTGATCGGGTCCTATCCATTGGTCAAATAGAACTGTTTGACATTTAACTGTGTGCAAACAAATAACTTATGCTAAATTGAATTATTAGAAATGGAACTGTTTTGATCATGAGAATTAATTTTTTTATTTATAGCGGACTTTTTGTCCTCATCTTGGTAGTTTTTTTGTTGTTTCTTCTCACTACGTTTCGGCCAAATTTCACCTCTGACCTTCTTCAGGTGATTAACCGCGACCTCAGAGAGGACTGCTGAGTCTTGTAACCGTATTCCCAGTAATTACTGCCTTCCATAGTTGTTGTCTATCGCACAAAAAAGGATTCCCAATAAAAGACAATTGTTTTGATCATTTAACTGTGTGTAAACAAATGACTGATTTTTAATTGAATTGTTAGTGATACGTTGCAATACTTGGAACCATTTGATTTTGTGCAAACAAAGAAATAGTGTTAAATAGAATAGTGTTAAATAGCAATAGTTGTAACCACTTCACTATTTGCAAACAAATGATAACTATTGAACAGAATTATTTGTGTTTGATAGCAATGATTGCAACCATCTAACTGTGTGCAAACAAATTAGTTCTAATTCATTCAAAAATAAAATTTCCTACAAACTATTCCCTTTCAAATCCTCTGTATATCCATTTAAATGTCTGAAAACAAAACCAGGTTAAATTTTTACTGTTATGTAGCAATATTTAAAACCGTTTAACTATTTGCAAAAAATGAACTCAGACTCATTTAAAAATGATCTTAAAATGTGTTTACAAATCATATATATTTAATATGTATCTATAAACAGGATTTTGCATTAAATAACCTACAACGGTTGATATGCCATAAAACCCAAACAAACTAAAAACAGATCATCTAAACCCGAATAGAAGACCTGATCTAGATTAATAAAAAGAAAAGAACTTGTCTGCGAGAATACTGAGAAGAGTCCTGGAGAACTGAGGTGTCTTGCTGTCACTTGAACTTCAATTAAAGTAACTAGTTCGTCTGGATGAGAAAATTCGTTCAGAGTAAAATAAAAATAGTTCGAGTAATTAACAAATACCTTATTACGATAATATGGAAAAAGGCACGTTGTAGTGAGACTTTTGTTAACGCCATAGCAAAAAATGCTTTAACCGAGAGAAGAAAGCGATTGCCACTCTAACAATTGTGTGGGGTCTGCATTTTTAGATTACAACAATCATTATGGTTTCTAAAGGGAGATAACAATTAAAAGCTAATAACTGAATACTTCCCATGTTTATGATAAAGATAGGAAAAATTTGGAAATTTGAAGATAAATTGAATCCATTCAGACGATGGCATTAGTAAAGATACCGAGGAGAGTACTGGTTTGGTTTAGAGACTTGTTGGCACTTGATCTCCATTGAACCAGAATTGGTATTAAACAGTTGATCTATTTCTGTCGCCTATCTACTCCTGCTGCTGCAGCTAAGGCACGCTTCGCGCAATTTTCATTGTCGGAGGAAATGGAATCGGTGATCCGAGTTCAAATCTTGGACAAGGGTATCTGCGTTTCACTTCGGGCTAATGCCCGTGGGAAAGGCATGACTTAACATGTTGTCCCTTCTAGCTAGACTGGATTCTTTAAACTTGGTTTTTAAACCATTTGTACTCAACTTCAAATTGAACTTGTGTCTTGGTGGAGGGGTTTGATACACACACACACGCACACACACACTCACACACACACACACACACATATATATATATATATATATACATATAGTATGACAGTTTCTTGCCTTTTATCTCGTCTGTTAAATAAAAGGTAAATTAATTATCCCTATCAATAGATACACGCTTCATACCGCTATTGCCATCTCAGCTACTACAGCTGCTATTAGCAGTGGTATATAATTATTGTAACAGCTATTATTACTACTATTACTACTACTACTAAATCGAACATTGATCTTTTGCTGCGACTGCTACTACTACTGCTGCCACTCCGATACAAGCCACTGTGCACATGCCTCAACACAAATATACATTACACAATACACAGCTATCACATTCACGTAATACTTTAAAAAAATACCCCAAAAACAACACAAAAAAAGCACAACGACTAGCTTCGGCTTGTATCGAACGCGTTTGCACATGTTTTTTATACGATCATGTAATTCATAACAACTGTCTAATTTTCCCACTTGTTTGAATAAGAACTGTTTCGCCTATACATAGCCGAAAACAAGACGACTGCTATCACCAAGTTACTGTATTACATTTTGCAACAACTACGACGACACCTAGCGGTAGTAATTGTACACTACTACTAGACTGCTGATTTGAATGCTACCAACAAGCAAGTATTAGGAGTACCTGCCTTACTTATTACCTACATGAGAGAGGTTTCTCTTTTTTTTTTTTAAACAGTGGTGTGTACAGTACCAACAAAGCGGTATTTTTTAAGGAAAGAAAAAGAAAAGAAAAAACAAAACAAACAAAAAAAGATTTAAAAACAACAACAAAAAATACGTGAAAAACAAACAAAAACAAACATAAAAAAAAATCGTAAAAAATCTCAACAGGCTACTTCTACCTTTTATTAAATATCTTTTTAGTTCCAAGAAAAGAAAAAAAAAGAAGAAAAATAAATAAAAGGAAAAAATGTTATGTTTTATAGCATCGCTGTTTTACAAGTCCGACCTTGCTAGCTGCTAGCAACAGCCTCTCCTTTCTGGGTCGGCCTGTTGTGAATAACATATATATATATATATATATATATATATATATATATATATATATATATATATATGTATATATATATATATATGTATGTATTGAATAATATGTATATTAACCCTTATAACTAAATTTTCATTCGTTTGAATAGTTGCGTACTATGAAAGAAGAAAGAAGCGTTGATCGTATTTATTGGCATGAAAAAAATGTTATTTTAAAAAAGAAAAGAAAAGTATCTACTTCAAACGAATAAAGAAATAATATTTACAAGAAAATATCCCTCCAAAAAAAGCAAAAAAAAAAAAAAAAGCACCTGTCATCTTTACAGTCCAACCAAAAAATCAACAACGTCCTTCATTGCTATTGTTTTCTTCGTTACTGTCCAAGTCTACGTTTTACAGGATCCAATATTAACCATTTAAAAAAAAATAAGAAAAGGAATAAGAATAATACAAATAACAACAAAAACCAAAGAAGTGAGTGACGGGGCTGGGGACTGGACACTGGTCAATGCGACCCCCTTAATTACAGTCGTTGCTGGTTTTGGCCCCTCGCCACTAGCCAACAACCTCCCTTTCTCACCGCCACCGCTCTAAGCTCCCAAATATTATTTGGTTAACGTACATTACTTCCATTTGTCTCCCTACCCCAGTCTACGAATGACCTGGAATCAGGACCCCGACAAGACGGCACAGAAAATGGTGAAGGTGGTTGAGACGTCAGTGTTCGTTCTCTCCGGCCTTCACTTCTTCGTTGGACTGGTCAGTGTCTGCGTCGGTGTTGTATCAAGTATTAAAGCCGAAGTGTGGTTAGCCCACAGCGTATCCCCAATATGGAGCGGCGGATTTGTAAGTGACTTATTGATTAGTCTTTAATCATTAAAATTATATATATATATATATATATATATATATATATATAATTACTATCCGAATATAAAAGAACAAAAGAAAAAGAAAATTAATTCATATATTTATTCATTCAACAATTCATTCAGACGTATGTTCGATAATACTTCCTTTTTTTTCTCTCATTCATTCATTCAATTGTATACACTATTCATTGATATGTGTATAAAAGAAAAACCCGTTTTTCTCTTGTCTAACTTTTTTTTAAAACAACGTTATATATTTTAGCGTTCTTCCTTTTCAAATTATAAATTTCATTAATTTCAAATCTTATAATTAAAAAAAATCGTTCTACAACAACTGATTTTAATTAATAACTTACTTTAGCACAGACAGCTTATTATCAGTTCCTTTTTTATTTCCCTCCCTTTATATATATATATATATATATATATATATATATATATATATATATATATATATAATTTTTCTCTGTTACCTCCATTTTGTTTGAGTGACACAGATATAGACAATATGGCAAATAAAGACCGCAAAAAATTATTTTTATATTAGATTAAAAATGGGTATGTACTATGCAAAAGATTTAGTGCCAACTGTTATACGTTATACTGAAAGCCACTGATTGTTTAAGCAATTAAACCCAAGTGCCAACGTACGTACATCAACTTGTATATCATACTCGCACGCATATATATATATATATATATATATATATATATATATATATATATATAGGTTTGGTTTCTTTGTTTAACAGCATATCAACCTTCGTAGGTTATTTGATGCCCAAAAAATCCATATAGAAGTGCTATTATTTAACCTACAGTTGGGGTAGGGATGAGGGGGTTCATGCCTTTCCCAAGGGTATTTGTCCAAAAGTGAACGTAATATCGTGACTAGAGTTCGTATGTGCTTACTACGATGTCACAGTCCAGCATGTTAGTCACTAAATCACCCAAAAACTTCCCTAATACACACACACACACACACACACATATATATATATATATATGTATATATATAGTGTGTGTGTAATAAACCTTGATACCCTGTTTACAGAGGAATCTCACAATCGAATGTATTCATATCTATGCAATTAATTAAATCCTTTTCAATTAGCGCACATGTTCACAAGTCTCTATTATTCGTTGTGCCACACACACACACACACACACGTGTGTGTGTATGTATGTTCGTGTGCGCGGCACAAAGATAATTATACGGTGTGTATTGATGAATAAGTCGATAAAATCGCAAATGTATGTGACTTAGGTGCCTATACACACACACACACACACACACACACACACACACACACACACACACACAGAGACAAGACCTCTCAAACAAGTAAATACTCACACAGAAAAACACCCAGTCTAATGTGACACAATGCCACGAATGTGGGGCACCCAGTGAGAATCACATTCACGGATTCGATACACAAAAGAATAGTCTACTTGGCTTGTACTCAAACCATTACTTCATGGTCGAGACGAACCTCCACTAGAACCCACCTCATATATTTCTGTGATGGGTCATTATGTGTGTAGACACGGTCACACACAGACAAACAAGCACACATACACACACACAACATAATTATGTGTAATTTTCAGTCAACTTTGAGTTAAATCCTCACTGGGCGCCTAACATATATGTGTTCAACTAAATTAGTCAATGCCTCTCAATTATATTGAATTCAATCTCTCTCTCTCTATGTGTGTGTGTGTGTGAGTGTGCTATTTCTTCATTTAAAATTGAATACATACCACACACACACAATACATCTAAGCGTGCACATGCATCAATAATATCAGTGAAGTTCTGCATAAATTGCATATTAAATAAAATGTCCTAAAGTCGAATAGGTTTGTATATATATATATAGCGGGGTGTGTGGCAAGTGCATCTAGTTTTATCTACCTTCTTTCGCAATTTAAAATTCAAGTTATCCAGAAATGAATTAAAGAAATCCCTACCGTTTACGTTTGCTATTTACTAAACTCAGCTTAGTCTGACACATGGCCTCACTTCTTATGGGTAGTGTGAACATAAATGTATGAGTGTCTATGCATTAGAAAGAGAGACAGACAGACAGACAAGTAGAACATCACTACATTTGGTGATAACTAATAAGTCAATCTAAATCACAGAGAGAATATGGTCATTTCTTATATCAGTATATTACAAAAAGATTATTATTATTATTTGGTTGTAGTTGCAGTAGTAGGGCTTGTTGTAGTAGTTATAAAAGAAGAAAACTGAATTTGAAAAAGAGAGAAAGTGAAAGTGAAAGTGAAAACAGTTCTTAAAGACAAACGTTTACTCGAGTCTGTGGAATGCACACACACACACACACACACACACACACACACACACACACACACACACACACACACACACACACACACACTCGTAGTGTATGTAAATTCGTCAATCAGTTCGTAAGAAAGAATGAAAAAAATAATTTATTTTACACTACAAATCTTCATCTTTTCCACGCAGTCCACTTTCTTGTCAATGTACTTAACTTAAATATTAATCACATTGACTGATCATTATATAACAAAAATTTCAGATCCCCAAAACTTGGCAGTCAGACTTGCTGCACCCTCGTGTGTGTGTGTGTGTGTGTGTGTGTGTGTGTGTGTGTGCGTGCATACACACACACGTATATGTATGTGTATGTATAATCAATACATTTCATGTTACGATGTCATTTTATTTATAATCGACAACTGTCAATTTTTGTCATTGAATTTTCTGTGTGGATAACAATTACAACGATGCAATAATAGAATTAATAATAATAATAATAATAATGAACACTGATTTCATTGAAGCTTTGGGTTAACAACCACCTCCACGAAATATTCATATCAGGAATCAGATCACCGTATCATTTGTTTCGTTGTTCGTCTGGTAACTCTATACAATATATATATATATATATATATATATATATATATATATATATATATATATATGTGTGTGTGTGTGTGTTTTCCTTTTCTTTTTTACTTGTAAACCGTCAGATTTATCATCCAATCTCCTTATACACTTTCTTTCCTTATACAAAGGAAAGAAAGATTATATATATATATATATATATATATATATATATATATATATATATATATATATATATATATATAATCTTTCTTTCCTTTTTAAACCTTTAAAAATACCGTCCAAATTTAACTTGTTTCTATCTCAGTCCTTTCATAATCATTAACTTGTATATTACTGAGATTATGAGCATTTATCTGTATATAGATAGATAGATATAGATATATATCTATGATTGAGCCTCTAATAGAGATGTTTTCAACCTTAGTAACTTTCCTATGGTCCGATACTATTACAACAGTCTCTACAACAGTATCTTATCAATTAGAATGTTGGTTATAAATATCTGTTTTTCTAGTTCTGGAGTGGTGCAAGAAAGGATTGTCATTGTTTTTACATTCTATCTGATCAGTTTATATTGACATCTGTCTTGTTTTTGACGCAACATGTTAAAGTAAAACAATATTAGTTTTTTAAAAGAGGCTTTTGAATATTCCTATTCGGTTTTCCATTTCACCGATTGAACATTAAAAAACAAATCCGAGAGATAGAGTAGAAAGAGTATTGCTAGCCCAACCAGCTGATATCAACCTCGAAAAATAAATCTGTAATTAAAAAATAGAACAATTTAAAAAAAAAAAAGAGGAAAAATCTTTATGTTAACGAAGTGTAAAGGGTTGAAACTATCGATACGTCAGCATTAGATGGCGTTGTACTGGTGACTGATATTCTAGTTAGTATTGGGTGTATGGAAGCACAGATCTAACAAAAAAAAAGTTGTCTGTATTATTGGGAGTAACAATAAAGAAGCTAAGAAAAGTATTTTTGTCGCAACGAATATAGAATGAGAAGAGAATATGAAGACGCAAACGAATGACTTTCAATGAAGCGTCCTCATGTGTTTAAAGAATTATTTGTGATTTTCTTCATTGAAATCAGTAATGGCTGAGTAGGTGGAGATCAACAATAAATAGATAAATAAAATAAAATGAAATAAAGAAAATAAAATATTAATATTTGTTTTTTACGAATGGCTTGTGTGTGGCAGGCATGCAGGCTAAGTTTCGAATATATATATATATATATATATATATATATATATATATATATATATATATATATATATATATATATATATATAGTTTAGTTTTTTTGCTTAATGCCATATAAAGATTGGTGGGTCATTTAATGGCAAAGAAGTTGTTGTAAAAGAACAGTAGTGTTACTATTTAAACCATAGTTGGGGGATTAAAGGATTTACACCTTTATTCAAGTGTAGGATTCCGAAAGTAAACGTCATAGAGCGAAAGAAGTTCGAACGCACCTACTAAAATATCGCAGTTCAGTTCTTTTGAGTCGATGCCACGAGGTCTCCGCCAAATTTTTATATAATGAAAGCATATATGGTGGATAGGTTTTTCTGTTTGTGCATATATATATATATATATATATACATATATATATATAGATTTATATAATGTAATGTTATACGTATATCTATCTATCTATCTATCTATCTATATATATATATATATATATATATATATATATTGATAGATAAGAAATGTATATAGATATAATGGAATGATATATATATCTATATATATATATATATATATATATATATATATTGATAGATAAGAAATGTATATAGATATAATGGAATGATATATATATATATATATATATAAATACATATATATATATATAGAGAGAGAGAGAGAGAGACGGCTATAGATAGAGTGGAAGTGTGTATACATATATATATATATGTGTGTGTGTGTGTAATGGAAGTATGTATGTATGTGTGTGTATGTATGTATATACATATATATAATGGAAGTATGTATATATATATATGTATATAATGAAAGTATGTACACATATATATAATGGAAGTATGTACACACACACACACAAACATATATATATATATACATAATGGAAGAGTATATATATATAATGGAAGTGTGTGTGTATATATATATATATATATATATATATATATATATATATATATATATATATATATATAGGAAGTATATATATATATATATATATATATATATATAATAGTTTGGTTTTTTTCTAATGACATACCTAACATTTTATGTTATTTATGTTTTTTTGAAAACAGTACTAGTACTATTTAACCAAGTGCTGGAAGGATAAGGGGGTTAATATCTTTCGCAAGGGCATTTGCCCGAGAGTGAACGTAATAGTGCAACTGGACTACGAACTCGGAAATTACAATTCCGCTGTCCATCACTTTAACCATTAAACCATGCGAACACCTCCTATATATATATATATATATATATATATATATATATATATATATATATATAACGGATGTATATATAGATACAGATAGATATCAGATGTTTATACATATATTTAAATGGATTTATATATATATATATATATAATGGATTTATGTATATATATATATATAATGGGTGTATATATATATATATGATGGATGTGTGTGTGTATATATATATATTTATAATGGATATATATATATATATTTATAATGGATATATATATATATATATATTTATAATGGATATATATATATATATTCATAATGGATATATATATATATATATATATATATATATATATATTCATAATGGATATATATATATATATATTCATAATGGATATATATATCTATATATATTTATAATGGATATTTATATATATATTTATAATGGATATATATATATATTTATAATGGAGATATATATATATATATATATATTTATAATGGATATATATATATATATATATATATATATATATATATATATATATATATTTAAAATGGATATATATATATATTTAAAATGGATATATATATATATATTTAAAATGGATATATATATATATATTTATAATGGATATATATATTTATTTATAATGGATATATATATATATATATATATATATATAATGGATATGTATGTATATGTATATATATATATATATATATAATGGATATATATATATATATATATATATATATACATATATATATATAAAATATATATATATAGAGTATGTATGTATGTATGTGTGTGTGTATATATATATATATATATAAGGGATGTATGCGTATATATATATATATATATATATATATATATATATATATATATATATATATACTTTCTTTAAGAAAAACAAGAATTAATTGCTCTGTATTATTGTTATCTTGAGGTTACCAGGAAAATTTAAATATTCATTCATGAATAATTTCTTGTCCTGATAGAATTACTCCCAACTCCGGTTTAACTGGACCAAAGAATACATATATATATATATATATATATATATATATATATATATATATATATATATATGTGCGTATGTAATTATAATGTATGGATGTGCATATATATATACATATACATCCATACATTATATATACATATATATGATGTATGTATGTGTGTATAGATATATATAATGGGTATATATATATATATATATATATATATAATGGATGTATATATGTATATATATATATAATGGATGTATATATGTATATATATATATATAATGGATGTATATATATGTATATATATATAATGGATGTGTATATACATAGAAATATATATAACGTGTATATATATATATATATATATATATATATATAATGGATTTGCGTGTATATATATATATATATATATATAATGGATGTATATATATGTATATATATATAATGGATGTATATATATGTATATATATATATAATGGATGTGTATATACATAGAAATATATATAACGGATTTGCGTGTATATATATATATATATATATAATAGATGAGTATATATATATATATATATATATATATATATATATATATAATGGATGTGTATGTGTGTATATATATATATATATATATATATATATATATATATATATATATATATAGGATGTATGCATATATGTATATATATATATATATATATAAGGTGCATACGATAAGTTTCCAGTTTTTTCTCATGGGCCTTTTAAATTGTCGTAGACTCTTGAAAATTTAGTATATTATTGCTGTACGTCTTTTGAGATAACGTACCAATTTTTATGATTTCAGGTTCAAACGAACCGCTACAGCAGCAATTAGAATACACCCTACTAAAACCTGATTGTCACAGCTGGTGAATTTCAAAAATGCAATTTGACACTTTAGAAGAGCGATATGCAATAAAATTCCGTTTTAAACTTGGAAAAAAATGCCACAGAGACATATGGAATGCTTCAGACTGCTTTTCGACCATGTTGCATGAATCGAGCATAAGTTTTTGAGTGGCATAAGAGATTCAAGAGAGTGGCATAAGAGATTCAAGGAAGTCAGGGAGTCTGGAGAGGTGTGGGGGGAGTAATGAAGTCAATACACCAGAGTTGATTGGCCAAATGGTTAGGGTTAGGGTTACTATGTTGAGGTAAAATGAGTACAGGAAGAGATTCCCTGGGAAGAGGCCAGCACTCTTCAAATCGGCTCAGTGGCATTTCCACCTTGACAATACACCAGTCCACAACTCCATCGTTGTCACAGACTATTTGACCAAGATGAGCATCAAGACAGTTGTTCACCGTCCCTATTGTGCAGACCTTGCTCCCTGTGACTTTTGGTTATTCTCTAAGCTCAGAGGGTGTCATTATGAGACAATTGAGGAGATGAAAGAGGTTGTGACGAAGGTCATTGACACGCTCACACAAGGGGCCTCCGAGAAGTTGTTGGAACAGTACAACAAGTGCATTGCAGCCGGAGGAGATTACTTCGAAGGGGACTAGAGTTTCATGTGTGTACTATCAATAATAGTGGGCATACGAAAAAAGTTTGGAAACTTATCGTATCCCTCTCGTATATATATATATATATATATATATATATATATATAATGGAATCTATGTATATATATATATAATAGAAGTGTGTGGGGGTATATATATATATATATACATATATATTCTTATCTTTGGACAGATTTTTTCATTGTATTACCACTCTTCAGTGTAAGTAGACATCCATATTATATATATATATATATATAATGGAAATCTGCTTGTGTGTGTGTGTGTGTATATATATAATATATATATATATATATATATATATATATAATAGAAGAGTGTTTGTGTGTATATATATATATATATAATGGACGTGTCTATATATATGTGTATATATATATATATATATGGAATTGTGTGTGTGTCTATATATATAAATATGTAGATCGATAGATATGAAATTGTTTGTGTGAATATACATATATTTAATGATTTAATACCAAACCTCTCCTTTTAGAAAGCATATTAATGGTACTATATAACACATAGATGGGAGTATAAGGGGGTTCATGCCTTTCCCAAAAGTATTTGTCTGAAAGTGAGCGCAATAGCGTAAGTGCAGCCTGAACTTGCGTACTACGATTCTGCAGTCCAGTGCTTTAACCATTACACAACCATTCTCTCTCTCTCTCTCTCTCTCTCTCTCTCTCTGTATATATATATATATATATATACCCATTATGCGTATTTATCCAACTGCTCCAGTATGTGACCCAAGGTCAATTTTTAAGCAGAATTTTATTGGTTTGAATTCAGCGTTTCCCTTCTCGTAGACTGTTTGCCATACCAAGGTTAAAGAGCCCAGTCTGTCCTACTATTTAACAATAGATGGAGAGAGAATAGTTGGCTTTATATTATTCCCAAGAGTATTGCTGCTTAGTGAAAAAGCAAACAACCCGTTCCAGGTTGTGAACGCCGGCTGTCATATCCATTTTCATCGACCATAACCGTCAATCTACGAGGAAGTCTTATATATATATATATATATATATATATATATGTGTGTGTGTGTGTGTGTGTGTTACTAGCTCACTTGGTTAGTTAATGGAAGACTAATGATAGAGCATTTATATAAAGAAATATATTCATGTATTATATATATATATATATACAAATTTCGTTGAACATAATAGACATTTTCTGTCTACATATTTTCTTCTGGATCCGTTTGTATTGCCATATTGCTTTTATCGTATTCGGCAGGAACTGATTTATGTATTGTCCATAGTTATATGTATCCCTAGTACTTTCTGCCCAACTTTGGGCCATCATCAGGGGAAGATCTATTACAAAAGTGATGTAAGTACTAGGGATACATACAACTATGGACAATACATAAATAAATTCCTGCCGAATACGATAAAAGCAATACGGCAATACGAACGGATCCAGAAGAAAATATGTAGACAGAAAATGTCTATTATGTTCAACGAAGTTTGTATTAATGAAAAAATGCAGCCAAAATACACACACACACACACATATATATATGTAGCATATTACATGGTAGTGTATGTGACCCTGGGTTTAATGCATTTTTATTCATCGGACAGAGTCTGTCCGACGAACACAAAATGTATGAACCCAGGGTCACAGACACTAAATGTAATATGTATATAAGGGTGGGTGGGTGTTAACAAATCTTTTGACCATCGAAGATGTGAATGAACCTTTTTGCGAATTTTTATTGAATTATTTAATAATGGATAAAGAAATTGAAAAATGATGAGGTATGGGTCTTAAAGATCTTGATGAATATGTGGAATATATATTTCATATATTTTTATGTTTCTCGGTCGGACCCAGACCTTTTCAATGCCCTCTTGTATGTAATAATTATATTACTTCGTTTAAAAATGTCCTTTTTTTTCTGTCGTGTCAGAGAAATTGTGTGTGTATATATATATATATATATATATATACAAATACATACTTATATATATATATATATATATATACACAGGTATGTATATATTAATGTAATTAAATGTCTTCACATGTATGTAACTATATATGTATGTATTTACATGTATGTATATACATGTATTTAAATTTATATATATATATATATATATCCATGAAGTAAACTTAGTGACCGTAGTCGATGGCAGCCCAAATGCTCTCTTTTCAATAGCTACTACATCGATGTATATGGGAGAGCGCCACTTCTTTCTCTGAATTTCTCCACTTACCCTTGATCCGAACCTTATAATGCCGAGTGTTAAGCAAGGAGGAATAAAGTACTATTTTTGAGTCTTTGGTATGAGTCGATCTGTGATTGAATCCTGGTCTCCGGTACCATTGGCGAAGATTCTAACTTACGCACGTATTCATCAAATAATGTCTCATTTTTAGAGAAAAAATAATTGATGTCGACAAGTACACGAATAATTATTTTGTACGGTTGAAATGTTGAAATCTAACTAAATATAAAGATTGACAATTTTGCTTTTAGTTTCAAAAATTATTTCCATGAGTTGTTGATTTTGTAACCATAAATCATAATCGACCGATGCATGAGATCAACTCATCTCCCAATCGATCTATCTATCTGAAACGCAGTTTCTTTCAGGCAGCGGTCGTATCGATACTGCTATATGGATGCACTACTTGGACGCTAACTAAACGGCTGGAGAAGAAGCTTGACGGCAATTAAACAAGAATGCTGCGAGCAATATTGAACAAGTCCGGGCGGCAACACCCCACAAAACACCAATTATATGGCCACCTGCCTCCCATCATGAAAACTATCCAAGTTAGACGAACCAGACATGCAGGACACTGCTGGAGAAGCAGGGACGAGCTCATAAGTGATGTACTCCCATGGACCCCCACATATGGCCGGGCAAAAGCAGGACGACCAGCTCGAGCATACATTCCGCAGCTATGTGAGGATACGGGATGTAGCCCTGAAGACCTGCCAAAGGCGATGAACGATAGGGAGAAGTGGCGAGAGAGAGTCAGGGATATCCGTACTAGCGGCACGACATGATGATGATATATATATGTGTGTGTGTGTGTGTGTATATGTGTGTGGGTAGTTGTAGGTGTTTATATATGTGTGTGTGTCTGTGTTCGTGAGTTCAGCACAATATGTATGGAAAGACCACAGTAAACATCCAGTCACGTTTTTGTTATATATATAATATGAAAACCTTTTATATATCATATATGTATATATATATATATATATATATATATATTTATTTTTATATAGAGTTAAAACTTAATATATATATATATATATATATATATATATAATGTACAAAATTAACAGAGAATTTTTACAATGCTGGAACTGACTATAAGGTAAAAAAAGTATCAGCTTAAGCGGACACAACCCTAAACCCTCAGTTTTCTATATATATTTTTCTCACT
>OY757940.1:45336473-45413973 GCA_963585895.1 Sepioteuthis lessoniana | reverse complement strand
TGAAAAATGGTAACATTTATACAGTATTGCGTATAAACAAGTATAGCAATAACGTTTTTTATAAGAATTTAGTTGTCTTATGAAAGGAAGATACCAGTGTTTTGTTAGACTATCAAAACGAATATTATTACTTGTTAGTTATTATTAAATTATTAGGCATTTAAATTCTGTAAAAAAAAAAAAAAATTGCATTCATTCACATAAACGCGTACTTATTTTTGGCAAAAGAGTTTCAATGTTATAGAGTGTAGTAATAAATAATAACTAATAATATCCGTTTTGGTTTCTTAATGTTCCACTAAAAATAGAATTTTGGTATCATTATTTTAGATGAAAATTAGCTTGGTAAGAAAAATTGTTCGGTGTATTCCTGTTTGTGCATTTGGTTGCTTGGTTAGTTATGTTTTATGGGATATGAACCCTTGGAGGTAATTTAATACTAAATCTTCTTTATATATGATTTGTAAACAAACACTTTGTAGGCAATAGTTTTAAACGAGCCAGAGGTCATTTATTCGCACACAGTTTAGTAGTCAAAACTTACGATGTAATGCTAATAATTCACTTTAACATCAGTAATTTGTTTATACGCAAGTTACATGGTTTAAACTTGACAAAATGATTGCATTTGATTGATTAATAGAACCAAGGGTCAGACTGGATTGGTTTTGTTAATAAAGTGTTCGCCAATGACCTGGAAGACCGGGGTTCAATCTCAGGTCGATTCGTACCAAAGACTCAAAAATGGTACTTGATGCCGTCTTGCGTAACACTCAACATTAAAAGGTACAGATCTAGGGTAAAGTGGAGCAATCCAGGGAAAGGAGTCGCGCCTCCCTTACACCTCAGTGTAATAGTCAATGAAAAGGGAGCCTTTGGGTTTCCTTCGACTAGGATCATCAACTTTACTTTATACTTTACCCAAAGCTCAGGAATTGAGTATAACCTTCTGATAATTTAATGTCAAGGAAGCTTGTTGAGGAGGACTTTTGGTTTGGTTTTATGGCATATCAACTATTGTAGGTTATTTAATGCCAAATTCTCTTTATACATATATATTAGATATATATGATTTGGTTTGGTTAAGTCTTATGGTATATCAACCTTTGCAGGTTATTCTATGCCAAATCCATTTTTATACATATAAACTGTTTTACTTCCAACAATTCAGTTTAGCATAAGTACAGTTTTCTTTGTACAGTTAAATGTAAAAACAGTTCTATTTCAAAAAATTCATTTTAGCATAAATACACTATTATTTTTATTTGACCCATAAATAGGGCCTTATCAGGTGCTATCACTTCGGGTCAGAGTGGACCTGGGAACTATGGCAATAAAGGGGTACTCTGCATTCCCTAAAGCTTCTGCATTACTGGAGCCTCAACATCAGATTGTTTAGTGTCATATCCAGGACACTTAGTGGAGGAATCTTACACATCTGCAGAAATGCAATGAGTACGTTCTGCAGCCCCAGCTGACTGGGCCACCTTCGGGAGAGATATAGCCGGCATTTCTAGATATATACACACGTATGTATTAATATATATGTGTGTGTATGTGTGTGCGTGTATATGTATACAAGCATATATATATATGTATATGGGCATTAATATATCAATATGCCTACCAGCCCATTGGCATAATTGTTAGAGAGTTCGCCTATCGTCAAGGAGACCGGAGTTCAGTCACAGGTCGAGTGATAACAAAGACACAAAAAATGGTACTTGATGCTTCCTTGCTAAACACTCAGCACTATAAGGTACAGATTAAAGATAAGTGGAGCAATCCTGAGAAAGGAGTAGCACCCACCCTACACCTCGATATAGTTGCTATTAAAAAGAGAGCCGAAGTATACATATGCATATCTATGTATTATATGCGTACATAAATAAAGATTAATGAATATATATTGGCCTAGGGGTTAGAGTGTTCGCCAATGGCCCGGGAGACCTGGGTTCAATCCCAGGTCGAGTCATACCAAAGACTCAAAAAATGGTACTTGATGCCTCCTTGCTTAACACAGCATTATAAGGTACGGATCAAGGGTAAAGTAGAGCAATCCAGGGAAGGAGTAGCGCCATCTTACACCTTGGTGTAGTAGCTATCGAAAAGGGAGCCTTCGGGTTACCCTCGACTATGGTCGCCAACTTTACTTTTTACTTTATATATATATATATATATATATATATATATATATATATATACCGTACATAGGAATATTAATGGGTACGTCCCATTCCTCATTAATACGTTGGACACTATAGTGACGGGGGGTGTTTAATATGCTAATTAGGTCGCTTGACATAGATGCTGAGAAGCATTCCTGTCACAGGCGCTCTCATCTATAATCTGGGGGCCGTCCTCTCAGGCCTTAACCCTCTCTGGAGGGTCTAAGTTTATCGCTTGGAACCCGAGGCGCACCCTTTTTTTAGGGATTTGCCGACGAAGCCCGTTTGGTGGGGTGCGCGACGAATACGTTATATGCTGCTTGAGTTGTACACCACTAGCAGTGGTTTGCCTTCTTCACGCTGCAGTCACGTATTGTATTTTATTAATGTTATGAAGATTTCCATTTCATTTCCAACCCGCGTTTTCGACATTTCTCAGTCAGTAACCTTTTGTTAGGTTACAACAATTATATATATATATGTTCATAGATGTGTTTAAATATGTATATGCATGTAAATACGTATATATGTGTGTGTGTGTGTGTGTGTGTGTGTGTGTGTGTGTGTGTGTGTGTGTGTATATATGCATATATACATATATATGTATGAATGTGTAAATATGTATGTATCTATTTCATTATCATTATCATGTCGTGCCGCTAGCACGGATATCCTTTTGCCTAGTCGGCTGGGGCTGCAGAATACACCGACTGCATCTCTGCAGAGGGGTAAGACCCCCCCCAACGAGTGTCCTGGATATGACACTAAACAATCTGATGGTGAGGTTTCAGCAATGCTGGAGCTTTGGGGAATGCGGAGTACCCCTTTATTGCCATCGCTCCCAGGTCCACTCTGGCCCGGCGTGGTAGCACCTGATAGGGCCCTATCTATGGGTTAAATAGAACTAACAACATACTTATGCTAAACTGAATTGTTTGAAATAGAAATGTTTTTCACAATTAAACCATACTTACATTTAAACTGCGTGCTTATGCTTAACTGAATTATTTGAAATAGAACTGTTTTTCGACATTAAAACTGTATTTACACTTAACTGAATTATTACATATAACTGCTTGAATAGTTTGAAATAGAAATGTTTTTGACAATTAAACTGTGCACTTATGCTAAACTGAATTGTTTTAAATTGAACAGATTATTCACATAAAAATGGACTTGGCATTAAATAACCTACAAAGGTTGATATGCCATAAAACCCACCAAACAAAACCAAACGGATATCCCTGACCCTCTGTCGCCACTTCTCCCTATCGTTCATCTCCTCCGGCAGGTCGTCAGGGCTACATCCCATATCCTCACATAGCTGCTGTATGTATGTTCGCACTGGTTGTCCTGCTTTTGCACGGCCATATGTGGGGGTCCATAGGAGTACAAGGTGAATTTAAATATAAGTCTGTTTATATTCATATGTGTGTATATATGTACATATATGTATGTATGAATATACATCTTTATATATATGTACATATGTGTATAAATCGCTGTATATTTGTATATACATATAAGTGTATAAATGTGTGTGTGTGTGTATGTGTGTATATATATATATATATATATATATATATATATATATATATATATGCATATATATGAAGAGATATATGAATATATATGTATATATATATGTGTGTGTGTGTGTATGATATATATATATGTACTTATGTATGTATTTACATGTATTTATATATGTTACATATATAATAAGTGGATTTTTTCCTATCATAGGAAATCTTATATTGGCATTTTGTCCACTAATTGGAAAATTAGGTATGGAAATCATAAATTTTCCTTCTCCCATGAGCATCAAAAAAATCAAACTGCTCTATCTAAACATTATTGGGGATTGAAAAGTAAAGGGTTAACCCCTGACATTCAATGGTCCATATTAAAAGGATCTAATACCCCAAAGTCTTTCGATAGTAGGTGCAATCTGTGTCTTGAGGAAAAAATCCACATTTTGCTTTTTCCAGAGCCAAAAAAATTATTAAATAAGAGAAGCGAATTAATCGCTAGGCGTAGACATCGGGTTAAATTTAAGCTATAGATAATTAACAAAAAAATTTGTTTAAAAAAAAAGCATAGAGTTAAATTGAGAATTAATGTAAATGAATAAATAAAATAAAATGTAAGATAGAAAATTGTGAAAAAGAATATAATACATACGTACTACTCATAAAAAGTGTAACTGATAAATGGTTTCCAAATAGTTTTGAAATTTTAAAATATTTTAAATAAATGAAATATTTATTTTGGTTTAAAATATCTATTACTGTATCATTACGTAAGGTTATTAATTAAAGTTTAAATCTAATTCAATAAAAAATCTGTAATTTAGGTCAAAATGTAATTGAAAATTAAAAAATTAAAAAAAAATTTGTTTAAAATAAATTTACTACATTTCTAACCGAAATTAGAATTTAAAACGGAAGTGGGCTTTATGAGGAGATAACTCTTCACCCCTCTTCTATCCCCTCCCACTTTTCTGTGTCTATTCTAGTTTTTTTTATCTAAAAGATCTGAAGAAGTCCTGTTAATTTTTTTCGTGTTTTTGGAAATTTCAAAAATGCGTAACAGGATGGAAATAAATTTATAATCCTATGTGACTAGTTTTGTTGTTTTTCTTAAAGTATATATATATATATAAATATGTATATGTGTATATAATTGCATAGGTATATGTATGTATAGAAATGCAGATATATATATATATATATATATCTATGTGTGTGAGTGTGTGTGTATATGTATGTGTGTCTATGTATATATATGCATGTATGTATGTCTTTGTATATATATATGGGTATATATATATGTGTGTGTGCGTATGTGTGTATATATGTGTGTGCATGTATATATTTATATATTTAAGCATATTTATGGATGTATGTGTTTATATACATCTCTCTCTCTCTCTCTATATATATATATATATATATATATATATGCTTATACATGTGTGCATATATATGTATATTTATATATATGATTACAAATATATGCATTGATATGTATATTTATACATATAAATAAGTATGCATATGTATTTATATACAGAGTCAATTATATGGCTTAATATTTTTATACCCATAATTTTTTATTTGTACATATGCATATATAAGTATATATATATATATATATATATATATATACATTTGTGTAGACATTTATATAATTAGATATATAATATAATATATATATAATATAATATAATATATAAATATATATACATACACATATATAATATATATATATATATATATATATATTATATATATACTTAAGTGTTTAGGTCTATGTATGTATATGTAAGTATTCATATGTTTTTTTTTACATAAGTATATATATATATATATATGTTTGTGTGTGTATATTTATGTATTCTCTTATACATATGTATATATTTGTCATTTGCATAAGTATATAATAAAATATTTTACCATCTATGAGTTTCAACAGATAATGACTTAGAAAAGACTAAACATTTTAGTACACAATACAGGAAAAACTGCTCGGTGGGTTTTTCATAATAACACAACTTGAAATATCTGGATGTTTTAAGATATGTGAATGAAATATTTTGAAATTCTGCTAACGACTGTCTTTATATCCTCTAATTCATAGCTTAGTGTTATTAAGGCTCATTTAAAACATTTTTCATTTCCCCATTTTAAAAATTCCTAACATTTGGCATTTACAGTTACAGTGCCATGCCAACCTCATAAAAAGTTTTGCAGCATTATTTTTTTAAATCTTAAAACTTTTTTAAAACATTAACTGATGAAGCCAACAGTGAGTGAAATGTTGTATTGAATAAGTAAATATTACACCAAAATTTGTTGTTCATATGATATATTCATTAGTATATATATATATATATATGAGAAAAGGAAGAAATATATATATATATATATAAATATCTATATGTGTATATAATTGCATCGGTATTCACTATAAGAAAAACTTCTTTTTATTCCTACATCTATAACAATTGATAAGCCACTTCAAGAGAGAGGATGATTTGTGAGAGGGGCAAGCATACAATTATTAGTAAGCTTGATTCTCACTGAGTGAACAATATTTCAGCCCCTTCAGCTTAACTGAGCAAAGCTTTGTAAATGACCTAGTAAACTCCTGCAAAGTGATATAAAACAAAAAATAAATAAACAGATGGAAGAAATTTCTCTTGAAAACTCAATGTATAGTGTGAAAAAAAAAAGATGTTAACATTTCAATTTCTATCTGTACACCATTTTTCTCAGTCAGCTGGGGTAGTAGAATATACCAACGGCACCTCTGCTGAGGGGTAAGACCTCCCCAACAGGTGTCCTAGATATGACACTAACCAATCTGATGATGAGATTCCAGTATGCAGGAGATTTTGGAAAGGAGGAGTACCCCTTCATTGATATCACTTCCAGGTCCACTCTGGCCTGGAGAGGTAGCACCTGATAGCGTCCTATCTACGGGTCAAATAGAACTAAACTGTGTACTTATGTTAAATTGAAATGCTTGAAATAGAACTGTTTTGACATTTAAACTATAGATTTATGCTATACTGACTTGTTTGAAATGGAACTGTTTTTGACATTTAACTGAATGCAAACAACAACTATACTTATCCTGAACTGAATTATTTTAATTAGAACTGTTTGACTAAACTGAATAACTTGAAAGAGAACTGTTTTTGACATTTAAACTGTACTTATGTCAAACTGAATTCTTTGAAATAGAACTGTTTATTTATATAAAAATGGATTTGGCACTGGATAACCTACAATGATTGATAAGTCATAAAACCAAACCAAATCCCAAACCTGTACACCTTCCGTTTCAACATTGTTGGAATCTTCCCAAGACTGTCTCGGTAATATCAGTTCTGCTTTACTAATAAACATGTTCCCACAGAAATATTTAGATATCTTAATCACTAGTGGGAAATTTCGAGAATGTGTTGGTAGTTATGATGAACTTGTGGAAACTGTTTGAAATTATATCATAAGCGTGTTCCCATAATGATGTTAACATTTTTTTTTTTTAATTTGCCCTGTAATATACTCGAGTGACTCAAAAGTTTTGCAATATTTTGGTAACATGAAACACAATGTTGCAGTCTCGGATACTTTTTTCCAAAGTCGTGAAGATAATAAACCACACAGTACCGTGAGATGCTGTACTTGTCTGATACTGACTGAGTGCTACTTACTGGTTTTGCCTCTGTTGATTGGAGCACAGTCTCAAAATCTATGGTTTTAGGCCTACATGTCTTCCTGAGGTTGTCGTGATCCTTGCAACGTAAATAAAATTTCTTGCACTATCTGATTATCGTACTTTGATCAACTGTGCCTTCACTTTTTGCCAAACAAAATGGTTTTGCTTCTTTCAATGGCGCTATGGCCGAATTTAAACTGGTAAGTTCCTGAATTAGACTATACTGCATGTTCATCTGTGTGTCTTTCAGATCATATACGGAGTAAAGTAATGCACAATATGTCACCACACCAACTATCACAATACTACCAACCATAGTGATTACTTTCAATGGCTTGAACTACTTCAATTACACAATATACACCCTTCAAAATAGCATGTACTACTAAAATATTGCAAAACTTTTGACTCGCTCTAGTTGTTAGTAATCCAGTGGATGGCTGATAAGTTTTGAAATAGCCCCATGCATGTGAAACTTTAAATACTAGTTTAGATCAAGATCATTCGATCCCAGTGGATAATGAATCCAAAAGCCTGTTTAATATTCCTGTTTCAAGAAGAATTTCTCATTATACCGGAAATGATAAATACAAGAACCAAAGTTGCTGTTCAAAGCTTAACATGGCACCAATTCAATCAATTTAAGAAACATTGCTCAATCGGCTTCCTTTTAAGAAGTGGGTGCGTTTTTCAAGCTTGTGTTTCAGATCAAGTGTCTACTCAAGTGAGTCAATTACAGAATGCATATTCATCTCCCCATTCTTTGTGCCATGTATATTGGTGCCTACTTCATGTTCTCGCAGAAATGAAACTGTAGCCTTTGACAGATGATACAGATAAACCTCATAATTCAGTTGGCTTGATACATAGAACTCATAGCAGTGCTGATAATCAGTTGAAAATACTGAAATTATCCTCCTTTCATCTGATATTCATTTAAGATTATGTGAAGAACTAGTTTCTTTCATAGATATAGGAAAGTTATGCATTGATACATTTTGAATAAAGTTAGAATTAACCTGTGATTTGTAGGCTTGCCCACTTGGTCTCCAGGGCTTAAATATTTTAACTATCCCTTAAAGAAAGATAAGAACTCTTTAATAAAAAAAGGGTTTCTTGGGTATGACACTGCATCTATGGGTCAAATACATCAGTTTAAAAATGATTCAATAGGAATACATGATAATATATAACAGTAAATTATTTGAATTATGAATATTTTCTTGAAGCTCTGATTGTTTACTAAGGATTATCATTAGTTATTTGAAATCATATAACCATGTAGAAATTATTTATACTTGGAATAGTTACTTGAAGCTCTAATTGTTTACTTAGGATTATCATTAGTTATTTGAAATCATATAACCATGTAGAAATTATTTATACTTGGAATAGTTACTTGAAGCTCTAATTGTTTACTTAGGATTATCATTAGTTATTTGAAACCATATAACCATGTAGAAATTATTTATACTTGGAATAGTTACTTGAAGCTCTAATTGTTTACTTAGGATTATCATTAGTTATTTGAAATCATATAACCATGTAGAAATTATTTATACTTGGAATAGTTACTTGAAGCTCTAATTGTTTACTTAGGATTATCATTAGTTATTTGAAACCATATAACCATGTAGAAATTATTTATACTTGGAATAGTTACTTGAAGCTCTAATTGTTTACTTAGGATTATCATTAGTTATTTGAAATCATATAACCATGTAGAAATTATTTATACTTGGAATAGTTACTTGAAGCTCTAATTGTTTACTTAGGATTATCATTAGTTATTTGAAATCATATAACCATGTAGAAATTATTTATACTAGGAATAGTTACTTGAAGCTATAATTGTTTATTAAGGATTATTATTAGTTATTTGAAACTAATCACTAGGCCAATAGACCAGTTGAAACCATATAACCATGTAGGAATTATTTATATTAGGAATTGTTACTTGATGCTATGATATTTACTAAGGATTATTATTATTAGTTACTTGAAACCATTTAACTGTATGGAAACAAATGATCATATTTACCAACCCCCCCGCTCGGGCAGGATATGACACAAGGTCAATTTTTAAGCGGAGTTTAACAGGTTTTAATTCAGAGTTTTCCTTCTCCTAAACTAGATGCCTCACCAAGGCTGAAGAACCTAGTCTGCCCTACTATTTACCCATAGCTGGAGGGAGAATAATTGGATTCATATCTTTCCCAAGGGTATTAGTGCTATGTGAAATGCAGTCAGTCAGGTCCAGGATTTGAACTCGTGTCGCCGTGTCCATATCCTGCGACGATAACCATTACACCACAGGCACCTCCATATGTATGGAAACAAATGATGATTATTAGATAAAAATAGGTAGGAATTCATTAAACTATACAATTTTATGCAAATTATTTGTAAAAGATAGGAATACTTGAAACCATATAACTGTGAGCCAAAAACTCTGCTTTAAAACTGACCACTATCACATACAATTCATGGTTAAAGTGTTGGATAAATATATACATTTCGGATTTCTCTTGAGGGCAAGTATTCTTCACAAGCTAAAAAAGCTTTCCCTATTTTGGTTTGGTGCTGATTCTTTTTTTAATAGCATATCAACCTTTGTTGGCAATTCAATGCTAAAGGTGTCCTTGTAGAAGGACAGTAATGGTTCTATTTAAATCATAGTTGGGCGGTTAAGCGAGTTATGCCTTTTTCAAGTATATTAGTTGGAAAATGTTTCATTATTTGATTCAGTTTTGCACTTCCTGTTATATAATGGCCAAGGGATTTTGTTTTATATATCTTGCCTTTCAGTTTAGTTAGGCTGAGAACCTTTCACTTAGCGCATTGGTTAGTTAGGTGCAACATGAGCGCAGGTGTTCATGTGTGTGCAGGGAGGATGTGTCATTCAGAGATGTCAAAATAAAACTTGCTTACTATGATCCCACAGTCCATCGCTTTAACCATTACACCACGAGGACACCCTCCTGGAAGATGTATGAACCATTTATCCACCCAGAACAATGGATGATAGAGATGGATGGCCAGAGAGAGTCAGCTTAACTTGATGATAGTTCTGTAAGGATGATGATGATTGATGACTTCTTCTACAAGGGTGGCTTTGTTTGCACACGGTTCAAATGTCAAACAGTTCTATTTAACCCATAGATAGGACCCAATCATATGCTACTACTCAGGGCGAGAGTGGACATGGGAGTAGTGACTATGAAGAGATACTGCATTCCCTAAAGCCCTCAACATCTGATTGTTTAGTGTCATATCCAGGACACAAATTGTGGGGGGTCTTACCCCCTCAGCAGCGATGCAGTTGGTGTATTCTACAACCCCAGCCACCTGATCTGCTATGTGTTTGTGTGTGTATGCATATACACACACACACACATATATATATATATATATATATATACACACAATTATGATTAGAATTTAATGCTGAAAGCATTTTTAATATGTAAAATCTTTACTGTGCTCTGTGCATGAAACTGCGGAGCAATATTCAAATATATTTCAAGTACAAAATAAGATAATAATACAGCAGGATAAGAACTCATGACTTGAAGTTTTACATTGTTGATCCTCAGGCGAGCCAGAATTCAACATGTCCATCTAGAGTGGTATAAAACCAGCGGAAATACACAGATAAATTAAAGAAAAAGATAGCTTGGAAAATCAGACAGACTCACATGTTTCCTTACAGGACTAGTATTAACAGAATAGAAATGATTTTATTACCAAGAAATGAATCTACATTAAAGAGGGACCAAAGTACTTTATACAAAGCATCTGAATGCTTAAATGAAAATTTAACTGTATCACAGAATTCTCTAAACAGTATTTATTTATTATCATTTGATATATTCATTTATCTATTTATTATCATTTATTTATTATTATATTATTATTTGTGATCATTTATTATCAGCCCATTGGTCTAGTGCGTAGAGTGTTCGCCAATGGTCCAGGAGACCTGGGTTCAATCCCAGGTTGCATCATACCAAAGACTTTAAAAATGGTACTTGATACCTCCTTGCTTAACACTCAGCATTATAAGGTACATAACAAGGCTAAAGTGGAGCAATCCAGGGAAAGGAGTAGCGCCCTCCCCTACACCTCAGTGTAGTAGCTATTGAAAAGGAAGCCTTCTGGTCGCCCTTGACTACAGTCGCCAACTTTACTTTCTATAGCTTTCAATATTCTGCTTTCTGTGAGTTTTAATTCGGGAAGGAATGGTTTGGTTTGGTTTTATGGCACATCAATCATTGTAGGTTATTTCATGCCAAATCCATTTGTAAACATATACACAGTTCTATTTCAAACAATTCAGTTTTGTATAAGTATAGCTTTTTGTTTACACACAGTTAAATATCAAAATAGTTCTATTTCAAACAATTCAGTTTAGTGTAAGTACAGTTTCAATGTAAAAAAATAATTTTATTTCAAACAATTCAGTTTAGTGTAAGTACAGTTTCAATGTCATAAGAGTTCTATTTCAACCAATTCAGTTTAGCATAAGTATGCAGTTTAAATATCAAAACAGTCCTATTTAAAGCAGTTCAGTTTAGCATAAGGACACAGTTTAGTTCTATTTGACCCAAAGACAGTACCCATTCAGATGCTAACACTCCAAGCCAGAGTGGACCTGGGAGTAATGACAATGAATGGCATTCCCTAAAGCTCCAGCATTACTGAAGCCTCACCATCAGATTGTTTAGTGTCATGTCTAGGACACTCATTGGAAGTGGGGTGGTCTTACCCCTCCACAGAAAAACAGTTGATGTATTCTACAGCCCCAGCTAACTTGGCAAGGGAAGGAATAATGTTTACTGCAAAAACTACATATATATAGGTAAAGTAAGTAAACTTGGTGACAGTAATCGAGGGTGACCCGAAGGCTCCCTTTTCAATAGCTACTACACCAAAGTGTAGAGGAGGGCACAACTCCTTTCCCTGGATTGCTCCACTTTACCCTTGAAACGTACTGTATAATGCTGAGGGTTAAGAAAGGAGGCATCAAGTACCACTTTTTGAGTCACAAAAATAAAATTTGAAATTAAAAATTTGAAATTTAAATTTTGAATTTGATTTAATATAAGTATTATTGTATCCTTACATAAAGTTATTAAAGAAAGTTGTATTTATCTAACTTAGTATTAAATCTGGAGTTTTAAGTACCACTTTTTGAGTCTTTGGTTGAACTCGACCTGAGATTGAACCTTGGTTTCCTGGGTCATTGGCGAACACTCTACCACTAAGTTTCAAAATCACACACTTAAAAACAAGCTATCTGTTTGTTTAAATACTTTTGAGCCATTCTATAAGTCTATTATATGATTGTATTTATGTACAAGGACTGTATATTTTACTCTAAATGTATTTTGTGCAGCAGTACACATTGCACCACTGCATCAATATTATCATTGTGCTATATCAAACGTTATCACTTGTATGAAACCTTAATTTTGAGTCGCTTCCACCAATATAAAGTGTGGCTTTCTGATAAGCTCCAGAAATGAATGAGAGGGAAAATAAAATAAACATCACTTAAAGCCAAAAACATTATCGAATCTATCAGAAGATTTTGAAGGCCTACAAATGATAGTTCAAATTCCATCTTTTTAAATCCTGATGCTATAATTTCAGATTGTTTTAATGGACTTTAATGGCATGACAACTCGTTTGGGGTTATTTTATGACAAGAAGTTAGTTAATAACTTATGTTAGATGCTATATTGTGTCAGCTATGTATTAATGTCCATACACCATCAACTCTATTTGTATATATATATTCGTATATATATATATATATAAGCATTATTTGGTCTTGTTAAACCGGAGTTGGGAGTAATTCCATCAGGACAAAAAAAACATTCAACAGTGAACATTTAAATTTTCCTGGTACAGTACATACTCTTCAATGAATTAATAGGCACAAAAATAAAATTTGAAATTAAAAATTTGAAATTTAAATTTTGAATTTGATTTAATATAAGTATTATTGTATCCTTACTTAAAGTTATTAAAGAAAGTTGTATTTATCTAACTTAGTATTAAATCTGGAGTTTTAAGTCGAAATGTATTTAGAATTTAAAAATTAAAGATAAATAAAATTAATTTTCTATAATTCCAACCAGCAATAAAAAAAACCCTGGAAGTGGGCTAAATGAGGAGAAAACTCTTCACCCCTCTTCTACCCCCTCCCACCCTTCTTTCCTGTGTCTATTCTGAATTATTTTATCCATAAGATCTGAAGAAATTCTGTTAGTTTTTTTTTTGGTGCTTTTGATTTATATCAAAACCCATAACAGGATGGAAATAAATTTATAATCCTAATGTGACCGGTTTTTGTTTTTTCTTAAATATATATATATATATTTAAGAAAAAACAAAAACCGGTCAAATTTAGAATTATAAATTTATTTCCATTTAGATGATGTAATTACATTTACAATATATATATATACATATATATATAGTAAATGTAATTACATCATCTAAATAATACTAGGATGAGTTGCATGTTTTGCAATATTTTGGTAACGTGAAGCACAATTCTACAACTCTGGATGCTCTTGTCAAGGTTGTGAAAGTAACTAACCACACTAGACTATGAAATACTCCTGATACTCTCCAAATGCTACTCATCAGATTTGCATCTAAGGCTTGAAGCATCTCACAACCCAAATGAAATTTCGCCAACCAACTGCTTACTGTATTGTTATCAACTGGTGCCCTCACCTTTCACATAAATATTTTCAGTTGCTTCCATTGTGTTATAGCTCAGTCTGAACTTGTTATGTATAGATTACCTAAATTAAACTAATTGTCTTTTTTTTAATTGGAATCATTTTAAGATGAGGCTTCTTAATCTGAGAATTAATTTTTATTTATTGCAGACTTTTTGTCCTTATCGTGGTAGTTTTTTTTTTTTTTTTTCTTCTTTCACTACATTTCGGCCAAATTTCGGCTCTGGCCTTCTTCAGGTGATTTACTGCGACCTCGGATAGGAATGCTGAGTCTTGTAACTGTATCCCCAGTAATTACTGCCTTCCATAGTTGTTGTCTATCGCACCTCGTTTTTGACCAAGTAAACCTCTGGCCGGCTTGGGTAGGATTTGAAACCACTATCTTCTGACAATGCTCACCTGGAACCATAGAGACTCAACACCTCTATCCGCTGCGCCACGGGCCCCGAAGGTCAAAAATGTGGTGCGATAGACAACAACTATGGAAGGCAGTAATTACTGGGGATACGGTTACAAGACTCAGCATTCCTATCCGAGGTCGCAGTAAATCACCTGAAGAAGGCCAGAGCCGAAATTCGGCCGAAACGTAGTGAAAGAAGAAACAACACAAAAAAACTACCAAGATGAGGACAAAAAGTCCGCAATAAATAAAAATAATTCTTAAATTAATTCTTAAATTAAACTACATTGCACATTTATCTGCATGGCTTTCAAATCCCACACATAGTGATGAATTGCACAACATGTCAGCACACCAACTACCATGATGCAACTAACCATTGTAGGTACTGCCGATGGCTTGAACCGATTTGGTCATATGGTATATGTGTTGCAAACTTCTATGTACCAAAATATTCTAAAACTTTTGTCTCACCCAAGAATATACATCGTTTTAATGGTATTACTATATTTTGTATATTTTTACACCGGACATTGGCATAATGGTTACAGTGTTTGCCAATGGTCCAGGAGACCTGGGTTCAATTCCTGTATACATCTTTTTAATATTTTGTCAGTAATTTGGAAAAAAATTTTTCTAAAGTACCTATTACCTTTTAATAATTTTCCTTTACACTTGCCTAATATAATTTAAAGGGATTAATTCTTATAGAAGTTGGTTGCAGGGGCTTTGCTGGACAGTCTTTGGGCAGAGCCCTAGAAAAAATTGGTATAGTCGGTGCAGCTAGAGTGAGAGCGCTGAAGGACATTACCAACACAGTTCTGAAGGCGTCAAAGTGGATTTGGCTTAAGAGATCAGAGCCATGGAAGAAATAAAGAGGATGTTGGAGGAGCCTAAAGAATTAAGACTAAGATACATATTACAAACCATAAATGCATAATAAGTTAATACAAAGTTAGGATAGTCGGAATGTCAGGGGGGGGTGAGAATAATTGGCAGTTGGGAGGGGGGATGGACATTTTATTTATTTTAGGTATTTATTTATTTTTTTTTTTTAACAATCCGTTTTTTTTTGTTTTTTTTTCTTCCTCGTATACTGGTTATGGTCCGCTACGATTTAAGGTAATTTATTTGCCAGCGGTCACGAGCAGTTTTAGTTAATTGATTGAAACCTAATTGCAAATAGTTCATGGGATGAAGTGGGGGGGGGTGGAGATAGGTTTGAAATAGTAATAAATTAGAATGTAAGTTGAATAGAGTTGCGTTTTTTTATTTTTTATTTTTATTCTTATTTTTTTTTTTTAGGAATATGTATGAGATTGGTAATATGAACATAGGTTAATGTTAAACGGGGAGGAAAAGTTTGGTAAAAAGCATGAGTTAATCTTTAGCAAATAATCTCGTGAGCCAAACAAACGGGATTATTATAATTATTTTTTAATTCTTTTTTTTTTGCGAATAGGGGCATAAGGTAAAGTTAAAGACTGACTGAATAGTTTTGAGCGGGGGATTAATTCATGTTAGTTTAGTAGTATTAGTATAGGACAGATTTGGCGGGAAATTCGTGTAAGTCTAGTGAAGTGTAAATCATGGACACGGACGAGTATTAAAATAACATCTTACCTCGGTACCGATTCCGGAAGTAGCAGGAAGAAACCGGATGAGGTAAAGATGGTACTATATAGCAGAGGAGTGTGGAATGCCCTGTTTTCATTGGCTGTTTACTAAAAGACAGATGTCTATAAGAACGGCCGAAGTCCGGTTTTTATTTATTTTTTCTTTGGTTTGGTAGAGGCACGAGCGTAGCACGTCGCGATCACGTAGGCGGCTTGGCTCTTTCAGAGTCAAGCCGGGGTTACTGTCGGAGCTGATATGATGCAGAAATAACCCGAAATCGGCAATGAAGATAGCGCATCACTGAAGACCTCCCTGATGCATCTAAGATGTATGATTGAAATTGTTGACTCATTTAAAAAAAAAAATGATTACTTTTCTTTCTGCATATTCTTTATTGGATTTAAATTTTAAGATTACAAAAGACACAAGAGGGAGACCCAATTGTGTAATGGCTAATGTGCTGGGCTGCAACATTGTAGTATGCAAGTTCAAGCTCTAGTCATGCTTTAACATTCACTTTTGGACCTTTATATTCCCAGCAATTGATTATATAGTATCACTGCCATTCTTCTACAAGGATAGCTTTGGCATTAAATAACTCATGAAGGTTGCTATACCATAAAAAAAGAAATCAAAATAGAACAAAAGACACTCGATGGAATTTTAAAAAGATTATGTATATTTCTAAATTACAAATTTTTAACAATCTTAAACCTATTCTCTTCAAATCTTGATTGTGGCCTTAGTTCTGTGATTACCACATGTGTTTCCGCCTAGTTGTTTTATTGACTCTCTCCATGCTCATGTTGTGTTTGAAAGATCTACAGATGGGGGATGATGCTATCTATCTGGAACTTCTGATGGTTACGGTGGTTCATTGAAACAAGTTTCCTGGGTGTTGGCAACTCAAAGACAAGGAAAACTTTCCGTTAACAATCAACAACAATTTATAGAAATACAATGGTGAAACAATATACATATATATATATATATATATATATATATATATATATATATATATATATGGGAATTGAGTCACTTTTTGTTGTATTTGAGAGACAGGCAAATAAGGTATCTGGCTGGTGCAGTCTTTCTATGTTACTCAATTTTCGGAGAGTTAGGCTTTTGCTGGAGAGGCTTTACTTCTTGCTGAGATTTCTTTTCTTATTCTCCTGTCTTTGATATGGACATCTGATATCTTCTTCCTTCTGACTCTAAAACATATATTTTTATTGGGGATTCCCTTGCAAACAAACATTCCGGATGGGTGGGGAGATTGGCTAACCAATCACAGATCATTTTATAAACTTCTACGACTTATTGACTGGTCAGCCAATCAAACCTGTGTCTGTGGAAATATCCTTTCCATTATCAGATTTTAATTGGTCATCCAATCAAACCATAATATAGGGGCTTGGTTAATTAAGGGTCCCAGCTTATGCCTTATGGAGAAGTATCTCTTTTCACATTAACCAAAACAAAAATCAAAGGTCTGATTAAGCTATCTAAAACCCAGATTTGACCTTTTAATCCCAACATGTGGTGAAGAGTAAGTTTGGGATGTCTTGATTTAAAATGGGTCAATGCAGCAACAAACCCCACATTTCTTTCCGGATTACATTTCATTTTTGACAATTTAAAAGTTTGGTCAGTACAAGGCACTCACTGACCTTTTGAATTGACTTTTGAATTTCTTTTAAAGTCCATAAAGTCTATTTTATACTTTTATGAAAGGAAAATTACACTTTCCCAATAAAAAAAAATGCATCATGCTATCCATAAGTTTTCAGTATTAGTGAATACTTCATGTTGTCAGGGAGACCTGGGTTCAATCCCAGGTTGAGTCATACCAAAGACTCAAAAATGGTACTTGATACCTCCTTGCTAAACACTGAGCTTTATAAAGTACAGATTAAAGGTGAAGTGGAGCAATCCAGGAAATGGAGTAGCGTCCTCCCCTACACCTTGGTGTAGTAGCTACCAAAAAGAGAGCCTTCAAGCCACCCTTGACTACGGTTGCCAACTTTACTTACTTTACTTTTATATAGATCATCCTATCAGTCTTATTTTCATTCTCAGTCCACTGTGTAACTTACATCTTTATTAATGCCTACAAGATATTGAGAACATGGTCCTCACCAGGCCACACTGGCCAATGATGTAATAACAAGCTTTGGAGAAATGCTTTGTGTAATGGTTATTGTGACTGTAAATAGAATTAGTGACTCGAGTTCAAATCCAGAACAAGGCTATCTTTGAATTAATTTTTTTATTTATTGCGGACTTTTTGTCCTCATCTTCGTGGTTTTTGTATTATTTCTTCGTCTGCAATAAATAAAAAAATTAATTCTCAGATTAAGAAGCCTCATCTCAAAATGATTCCAATTAAAGACAAGGCTATTTTTATTTCACTTTTTGCTAATTCTTTTGAGAAAAGAATGTATCCCTTTGTTTCTTCTATTAGTTATGGGTAAATAGGAGAGCAGAATGGGTTCTTTTGCCTTGGTAAGGCATTTAATCTAAGAGAAGGAAAACTCTGAATTCAAACTAGCTGTACTTTACCAAAAACTTTACCCTGTGTCATAACCTGCTTGTGGTGGAAAGGTTGGGTAAAAACATACTCTCAAAAAGATTTACCATACCTGATGTAGTGGCTGTTTGGTTACCATTCTCCTTTTTTACATACTATGACTTGTAATTTATCACTGATAGTGTAGCTATACAGTATTTCTGAGCAACTGACATAGAGCACATAGGTTTCTGGGGGCCCTCTGAAAGTAATTCATAACACAGGGTACCATATTATAGCCTAGTTGCAAATGTACACTTGGTATTTCATCATATAATAAATTAAAACCCTTAAGGATATCTCATACAATAAATATAGAGCTCAGAGTATGAGTTCAGTAAGTACTGACCCTCAATGGTCTTCAACTGGTTGACTATGGGTTAATTTCCAGATGGGCCACAGATATAGATCCTATAGTAAAATGAAGGGACCCACTAATGAGTTTGGTCTAGGACCCACAAGTTGGTAAATCCCTCTGTTTCTGCAGTTCCTAAAATGTGTGCTATACTGACATTTTGCCAGGGCATTGCAAGTTGGAGGACACCCATAAAATCGGGGTGTAGTGCTATGGATTGAAGGGTATTATAATAATTTAGATGTGAATTGTGTTATGGCACCGAGGTGTATTTCATCAATCCATTTTCAGCTTTTAAATCTCCAGAAGAAAATCTTATCAAACCGTTTTTCAACAATACATTGGAAACAAAATTTTCCGCTGTGCATTTAGCACAGTTTTAGTTATCAGTAAAAGATGTGTATCTTTTAAATGCGAAAACTCAGAATCCTAATTACATTTGCAATGGCTTATCTCTGCCAAGCTTAGTTTTTGGCAGAAGATGTAAAAAAAACAAACAAAAAAAAACAGGTATCATTTAAAAAATCAATGTGGACCAGGAAATAAGGGTGGATCTCTCCTGTTTGTTTCCAAGATTCAAGAAACTGTGTGGTGAGCAGGCACCTAATATGGTGTAATGATTAGAAAAGTAGGCCAGTAGACCATTATAAATGAGTTTGATTCTCACCGGGTGCTCTATACGTATTGGTTTTGTGTCACAACTAAGCTAAACTTAGTGAATGGCAAGAGTGTGGTGATTAGCAGGCTCATTCCCATGACTTGTGATTATAATTATTTGAAAAGAAACAAATACAAGGTCTCATAAATAAGTATTGAGACTCAAGCTTTGAATTTTTTTAGATTTAAAATCAAAATTTAAAATGAAATGAGGGTGGCTATCTCAGGTTTGTTTCTAAAATTTGAGAAACTCTGGTGAACAGATGCCTAGCTTGATATAAAGGTTAGTAAGATAGGCAGGCAGACAATTTCAAGAGAGTTTGATTCTCACTGGTGCTATTGGTATTATATGAATTTATAGTGTGTGGTATTTATTTAGATTACCACCAGCATTTTCCTATAATGCATTAGGCTATCCAAATGATGGCCTTACATAGAATATTTTGGTAAGGAAAAAACGCAAAGTCAATTTAGACTAAAATAACATATTTTATATACATATAGTTATGCATAATTATAAAACATGTTAAATGCCTCAAACCATTAAAAAAAAGTTATAAATACAGTTTCAAAGAACAAGAAGTGCTGAATAGCAGCAGTTAAACACGGTTTCCTGATGTAGGGAAAACTCTCAGAAGAGGATTTGCACACATGTGTGTCTTGAAGACCGGAGATGAAAGAAAGGGGTTCCTCACCAACCAATGTCTGATGCTAAAAAGAGGTGGAACTAGCCTCTTGAATTGTCACTTGACCATTGGAAGTTCCACCCATAAATCCCCAAAAGAGGGACAACTATATTTTGTTCCTTAACAATATGTTTCTTGGCTTTGCATCACAACTAATGTAAACTTGGTTAATACTAACTGTGCATTGAACAGCAGGCTCACCAGCCTGATTACTATTTATGGTTATTAAAAGAGAAAGCTAATCAAAAAAGTACTGATCAAAAAGTACTGTGACTGAAGCCTTGAGTTTTTTAAAATTTCAAATTCAAGATTCCAAATTTTAAATTTGAATTTAAATTTAAATGAGTGACTGTCTTCTATTGTTTCTAAGATTTAAAAAGCTGTGTATTAAATAGGCACTTAGCATAGTGTAATAGTTATCAAGCTTCACTTGCAAACTTTTACAAGTGAGTTTGATTCTCACTGGGGTTTCTATACTTCTTGGCTTTATGCCACAAAAAAGCTAAACTTAGTAAATAAAAATATTGCTGCAAATAGTAGGTTCACCCACCTGTGATGGTTTTATGATTATTAAGTGGGTACAAATATAAAGTCTGATCAAATAGTATTGAGACTGAAGCTAAAAATTTTGAAAACTTTTAAACTTAGAATCTTACATCTAAAAATTTCAAAGTCTGCTTATGCATCTCACAGTCACTTTGTTTCTGATGTTTGGAGGAAGTCCCTATTGTTTGTTTTGTTTTATGGCGTATCAACCATTTTCAGGTCATTTAATGCCGAATTAAATTTCAAACAATTCAGCTTAGTATAAGTATAGTTTTTGTTTACAAACAGTTAAATGTCAAAACAGTTCTATTTCAAACAATTCAGTTTAGCAAAAGTACACAGTTTAGTTCTATTACCCATAGATAGGACCCTATCGAGTGCTACCACTCCAGGCCAGAGTGGACCTGGGAGCAATGGCAATGAAGGGGTACTCTGCATTCCCCAAAACTCCAGCATTACTGGAACCTCACCATCAGACTGTTTAGTGTCGTATCCAGGACACTCATTGGTAGGGTCTTACCCCTCTGCAGGGATGCAGTCGGTGTATTCTACAGTCCCATCTGACTGGGCCAGGGAGTCCCTGTAGCGTATTGGCTAATGTGCTGGATTACAATATTGTAGAAAGTAGTTCCTAAGATTTTTTTAATCCCCATATCCTCCCCACCAAAAATATAAATAAATTCACTTTCTTCTTCTTTTGGTTGGTTGGGTTTTATGATATATTAACCCTTGTAGATTATTTAGTGTCCAAAGTACTGGACTATGGCCTTGAAGTAAGCAAGTACAAACTGCAATTATGCTATTATGTTCACTTTCAGACAAATACCATGAAGGAAGGTATGAACCCCCCCTATACCCCCAGCTATAGGTTAAATAGTACAACTACTGTTCTTCTAGAAGGATTGCTTTGGAAAAAAAAATAACCCAGGATAGTTGATATGCCATTAAACAAAGAAACCAAACTAGAATTTCTCTGTCAGTAAGCCCCCAATTTTTTTTCCAGTCTTGTTACTGAAAGCAGCAGAGCTGTTAACTGACATAATGGAGTAAAAGTACATACTAAGCATAAAAGTACATACTAAGCAGCAATATAACATGGAATTTCCACATAAAAACAAATCTGACCTGTTGATAGGACCCTGTCAGGTGCTACCATTCAGAGTGAACCTGAGAGTGATGGCAATTAAGGGGTACTCCACATTCCCCAAAGCTCCAGCATCAGATTGTTTAATGTCATATCCAGGACACTTGTTGTGAGGGGCATCTTTTCTCTCAGCAGAGATGCAGTCGGTGTATTCTACAGCCCTAGCTAACAAAGCTGGTATAGCTATATAACACCAATAATTCAATTTTTGCACATAGTTAAATGGTTTCAAGTATTGCAGTTCAACAAAGATTCTATTTAAGATTACTCATTAATTTGCACTGTTAAATGGTATGTATGATTTGTAAACAGTATGAAGGTAACATTTTTTAAGTGAGCCAGAGTTCATTAGTTTGCACACAGTTGAATGGTCAAAGTTCTAATTAACTCATTGATGGGATCCTATCAGGTACTATCACAATGCGTTAGAGTTGACCTGGGAGTAATGGCAATGAAGTGGTACTCCACATTACTTAAAACTCCAGGACTGAAGCCTCACCATCAGATACAGTTTGGTGTCATATCCAGGACACTCGTTGGAGCTGAATGTTTACAGAAATTAAAAGTGGATGTAAGAACAGTCAGGAAGTGAGTATTATCTATGCAACTGTCACGTGATATCCCATGGAGACGATAGAAATAAGATTAATACTATCCTCCCGTTGGAATGAACTGGCAAGCCGTCAAAGATTGACCGTTAAGAAAGAATGTAGGTCACAGAGGGGATACCAACAGATGTTGGTACTTAGTAACCTCAGGTCGCCGGACACCAGGGGGAAGGAGGAAGAGAGAAGCCAAGTGATTGGCTGGGACCCTAAAACGGAAGTGGCACCTTCTCCCCGTTGGCGAAAAAAACGCAAAGAAAAGTCAGTTGTTTGACAGGGTTCGTAGCGGGCAGACGAACCAAAGCCAGTATTCCAGGTAGAAGACAAAAGAATATCTGAGACACGAGGGACCCGAGTTCTTCAAGCCAGTATTAAAAATAGCATAAAGTCTATTAGCCCGTGAAAGGAGAAAGATTCTCCAGTGGAACCCCGTTGAAAAATAAGATAAGTAACTTTGGGACTATTTCTCCTTTATACCCAAATTTTATATACCACTCTCTCTCTCTCTCTCAATTTGAAGAAAAATGAAAGAACAGAAAAGAAGAAAGACATTTATGTTCGTGGACTGTCCATTTATTATATATTTGACACTTTGAAAGTGTATCTCTTTGTATAGTAAAGGATTCATGTATTTTAATGTTACCACGTGGTCGAAGTTGTTCTTTGCAGTTCTGCTACGAATTTGTTGTGTCACATTTCCTTTTTCAGCTTCTGTTCGCCTTATGTTATCTTGCTTAGTATTGTCCTATAAATTCCTTTAAAATATCACACGGGAAACCGGAATTACCGACTACTACAATATAATATTATTACGACAAAACCTATAGGTCCATATCTTCCATTGTCTAGGGGAGGAAGGAAAGCGACCTGGTGGGTGTGTGGATAGTGTGAAATTTGGAACCCCTTGCCAGCGGCGGTCAGTCTAGCCCTAAATTAATCCCTCACATAATATGCCAGTTCTTATATGCCTGAGAGAAAAACTCTGAACGAGGACTTATTCTATAAGGGATCAAGTGCCAACCTGCCTCGTCTTCCCACGTGCGAAAATAAAGTACCGTTTTGGGATTTTAAAGAATTTGCTGTCACACAAGACTTTAGTCAGACGGGAAAAGTAGCCACCACAACTCAGGTTGACATGCCATTAAAATTAATCAACTCTCTGGAGTTATTCTCTGCCAAGAGGTTAGGGAATCACATTCATGGTATATTTATATTTATATTTTTTTTTGTAGTTGTTTCTGAAGAGTTTGGTACACAGTTATAAATCAAGTATTCCTATCTAATACAAATAACTTTCAGATAGATCTATTTGACGCAGAGATGAGACCCTAACAGGTATAACCGCTCTGGGTTAGAGTGGACCTGGGAGTAAGTAAGTAAAGTTAGCGACCATAGTCGAGGGTGACCCGAAGGCTCCCTTTTCGATAGCTACTACATCAAGGTGTAGGGGAGGGCGCTACTCCATTCCCAGGATTGCTCCACTTTACCCTTGAACCGTACCTTATAATGCTGAGTGTTAAGCAAGGTGGTATCAAGTACCATTTTTAAAGTCTTTGGTATGACTCGACCTGGGATTGAACCCAGGTCTCCTGGGCCATTGGCGAACACTCTAACCGCTGGGGAGTAATAGAATCAAAGGAGTACTCCACACTCCTCAGAGCTCCAGAACTGTAGCCTCATCATTAGATGAAGTTTAGTATCATACCAAGGACAATTTTTAAGTAAGTAAAGTTGGCAACCTTAGTTGAGGGTCACCTGAAGGCTCTCTTTTCAATATTTACTACACCGAGGTGTAGGGGAGGGCACCACTCTTTTCCCTCCACTTTACCCTCAATCTGAACCTTATAATGCTGCGTATTAAGCAAGGTGGCATCAAGTACCATTTTTTGAGTCTTTGGTATGACTCGACCTGTGATTGAACCCCAGTCTCCTGGACCATTGGCAAACACTCTACTCAATAGGCCAATGGTCCGGTTTTGGACAATTTGTAATCAGTGCTAAATATATACATGATTTATGTATGGGTTGGTTGATTGGTTGTTTTGTTTTACGGCATATAAACCCTTTTGGGGTCAGTTAACGCCATATTAAATTTCAAACAATTCAGTTTAGTATAAGTATAGTTTTTATTTATGGACAGTTAAATGTCAAAACAGTTCAGTTAAATGTCAAAAACAGTTCTATTTCAAACAATTCAGTTTAGCATAAGTACACAGTTTCAATGTCAAAAACAGTTCTATTTCAAACAATTCAGTTAAGCATAAGTACACAGTTTATATATCAAACAGTTCCATTTGACTCATTGATAGAACCCTATAAGGTGCTACCACTCCGGGCCAGAGTGGACCTGGGAGCAATGGCAATGAATGGGTACTCTGCATTCACCAAGCATTATAGGAATCTCAGCATCAGGTTGTTTAGTGTCATATCTAGGACACACATCTTACCCCTCTGCAGAGATGCTGTTGGTGTATTCTATAGCCCCAGCCGACTGGGCAAGTGTACGGGTTGGGTATACGAATACAATGTATATGGTGTACTTTACTTTCAGTTGATGCTTCTTAGAATGTTTTGTCTGCAATTTATTAAAAATTTGAATTTTTCTAAACAGTTTATTTATGAGATGAATTTTTTCAGAGAAATATTTATTCATAAAAATTTCATAGGCTGAAGCCATAATTTTTTTTTTTTTTGTTCGTTTAAAGAGAAATTAAATATTCAGTTGACAATCAAAATATTTATCTAATGTTTGTAATGTCTTTTGAATTGTAAACATGCACAATGGTTATTCAATAAATAAGAGAATGTTTTTTTTACTATTATATATATTCAGGTTAAACAATAAATGAGGGGAATTTTTTAATTGAGGAGGGACTTATTATATATACAAGGGTCATTCAATGAATAAAGGGAATTTTTTGGCTAAGGAGGGATCTATTACATATACAAGGGTCATTCAATGAATAAGGGGAATTCTTTTGACTTTGGAGGGATCTATTACATATACAAGGGTCATTAAATAAATAAGGAGTGACTTATTATATAGATAAGGGTCATTCAATTTTTTTAACTTAGGAGGGATCTATTACATATACAAGGGTCATTAAATAAATAAGGAGTGACTTGTTATATAGATAAGGGTCATTCAATTTTTTTAACTTAGGAGGGATCTATTACATATACAAGGGTCATTTAATAAATAAGGAGTGACCTATCATATAGATAAGGGTCATTCAATGAATAAGGGTAATTTTTTTTACTGCAAAGGGTCCTATTGTATATATGATGGTCATTCAATAAATGAGGGGAATTTTTTTTTTTACTGCAAATGGACTCTTCATATGTACAAGGGTCATTCAATAAATAATGTTAAATAAATGCGGAGGGATTTTTTTTATATTATCATTTTTCGTTGGTTATATCTTATCTCTTGGTTTAGTTAGGCTAAGAACTGTTCAGCTTAGTGCACGGGTAGGTGCACACATTGAGCCCAGGGGTTCACGCTCGCGCAGGGAGAATGTGACAATCACAGACGTCATAATAAAAACCCCAGATAGAAAATGGACTGGGGATGTGAATGACGTCATACCCGGAAGTGATGGGCTGGGATTTTGGGTGATTTTTGAAAAAAACAGTTAGTTGAGATTTGGACGTGGGCGAAGCGAGTTGATTTTTGAGCCTCGGCGAGGCCAGGCCAGGCCAGTTGCGTCTATGAGATGCACTGTGCGTGGTGGGGTCAGATGGAACAGTCAGCATAGTAAAAATTGTGTCTCTCTCTCCTCGTGTTGAAAACCTAAAAGTCAAGAAGGTAATAAAAGTTTCATACCTGAACTACCGAGAGTCGTCAGTGTTTCGGGATTCCTATGCATGTGAACGTTTTACGTATCAGTATATTTTACAGATCCGTATCATGGCTATATTACAATAAGGGGAATTTTTTTTACTGTAAAGGGACTTATCATATATACAATATACAAGTGTCATTCTATAGATAAAAGAAATTTAAAAAACACAAAACAAAATAGATTTAAAAAATGTTTTTCCAGAAAATTAAACTCTACATTGATTAAAAATGGCTTATAGCAAAAATTATTTTAATATCTCATAAATATTTGCTTAGAGGTTATACAACAAATCAAACAGAGTGCTTCAGGCTTGAACAGAGGTCTGTCATCAAATTTTTGGTTTGGTTTGGTTTGGTTTGGTTTAGTTTGGTTTGGTTTCTTTGTTTAATGGCATATCAACCTTTGTAGGTTATTTAATGCCAAAGCCATTCTTCGAGAAGAACAGTAGTGGTACTATTTAACCCATAGCTGGGAGGATAACGGGTTTCATACCTTTCCCATGGGTATTTGCCCAAAAGTGAACGTAATAGCGTGACTGGAGTACGAACTCGCTTACTACGATTCTGCAGTCCATCGCTTTAACCACTACACCACGAGGACACCCACCTCAAATTTTTAGATAACTGAGAAGTACAAACCATGTGAAATTTTCAGAATAATGTGTAATGTGCATGGAGAAGTATGTTTTAGTCAAAAAAGATGCTCCAGGTTTGAACAGAATTCTGTCATCAAATATTTGGTGAGTGAGAAGTACAAACCATGTGAAATTTACAGAAGAATGTGTGATGTGTTCAGAGAAGCATGTTTTAGTCAAAAAAGATGCTCCAGGTTTGAACAGAATTCTGTCATCAAATATTTGGTGAGTGAGAAGTACAAACCATGTGAAATTTACAGAAGAATGTGTGATGTGCATGGAGAAGTATGTTTTAGTCAAGAGAATGTTACAAATCAGCTTAATGGGTTTGCCTCTACAAGCTTGAGTTGAAAAGACACTCCATGGAGTGGAAACACACTGATTCTGTAAAGGAAACTTCTGAGTGCAGGTGTCAATAAAGAAGGTCATGCTGACAAACTTTTGACACATGAAAGGACCCATCACTGTTAATTTCCTTGAAAAAAGTGCAATTATAAATAGTGCTTCTTATTGCTCACTCCTTTGGCAATATTCTCCTTATTTATAAGGGGTGTCCTCGTGGTGTAATGGTTAAAGTGATGGACTGCAGAATCATAGTAAGCGAGTTTGAATTCCATTCGCACTATTATATTCACTTTCGGATAAATGTCCTTGGGAAAGGTATGAACCCCCTTATCCTCCCAGCCATGGGTTCTAGAAGGATGGCTTTGGCATTAGATAACCTACAAAGGTTGATATGCCATTAAACAAAGAAACCAAATCAAACCTTATTTATTAAATGATGCTTGTATATATTTAGATACTCTTTTGGTTGGTTGATTTTCTGGTATATAAACCCTTTTTAGATTATTTAAAGCAGTCAGTGGGTAGAGTGTTCGCCAATGGTCCGGGAGACCTGGGTTCAATCCCAGGTCGCGTCATACCAAAGACTTTAAAAATGGTACTTGATATCTCCTTGCTTAACACTCAGCAATATAAGGTATGTATCAAGGTTAAAGTGGAGCAATTCTGGGAAAGGAGTAGCATCCTCCCCTACACTTTCTTGTAGTAGCTATTGAAAAAGGAGCCTTCTGGTCACCCTCGACTACGGTTGTCAACTTTACTTTTTACTTTTACTTTTTTTCAAGCAATTATATAGTTTTCTGTTAATTAATGATAATAATCCTATGTAAACAATTAAAACTTCCTGTAACTATTCTGAATACTAATTTCAAGAATTCTTATCTGATACTAACAAATTGCACATAATTATGGGATTTCAAGTATTTTAAGCTATAAAATAGTTTCAATTAACTAAAAATATAATTTACTAACAATTATAACTTCAAAGAACTAAATGACTGTTAAATTGTGACTTTTATTTAGCAATACTTGAAACCAATTAACTGTGTGCAAACAAATGATTAATATTAAATAGAATTATTAGTGTTACATAGCAATACTTGAAAGCGTTTAATTGTGTGCAAACAAATGATTAATATTAAATGGAATTATTTGTGTTAGATAGCAATACATGAAAGCATTGAAATGTGTGCAAACAAATGATTAATATTGAATAGAATTATTTGTGTTAGATAGCAATACTTGAAAACTGAAAAAAGAATGAGCACAGGTTCATTTAAAAATCTTATCTAAAAATATATTGACTAATCATAATTATTTAATATATATGTATAAACTGGATTTGGCCTTAAATAACCTACAATGGTTGATATGCCATGTAACCCAACCAAACAAAATCCTATATATTTAATATATATATGTATAAACTGGATTTGGCCTTAAATAACCAACAATGGTTGATATGCCATATAACCCAACCAAACCAAATCATATATATTTAATATATATGTATAAAGAGGATTTGGCATTAAATAGCTTACAATGGTTAATATGCTATAAACCTAACCAAACCAAATCATATATACTTTATATATATATGTGTAAAGAGGATTTGGCATTAAATAACCAATCATAGTTGACATACCATAAAACCAAATCAAACCAAACCAAACCTAAACACAGATAATTCACACTTGGTTATATAGTATCAAGGATTCCTATCTAACACAAATAATTTGCTATAAAAGAACTTTAGAGAGCTGTTACCACTCTTGGCCAAAGTTAAGGTGGGAGTAACAGCAAACAAGGGGTACTTTACACTTCCAAGAATTCTTGAAATAGTGCCTCACCATCATGTGCAATTTAGTGTTAAACCAGGATAACAGGATTTCATATCTAACCAGCCCATTGACATTGTGGGTAGAGTGTTTGCCAATTGTTCAGGAGACAAGGGTTCAATCCCAAGTCGAGTCCTACCAAAGACTTAAAAAATGGTACTTGATGCCTCCTTGCTTAACAGTTAGCATCATAAGTTATGGATCAAGGGTAAATCAAGCGAAAGAAGATGCCCCCTCTTTTACACTACTGTGAAGTAACTATTGAAAAGGTAGCCTTTGGGTTGACCTCAACTATATATATATATATATAGTGCATTTTAGAAGGAAACTCAAACCTGGTTAAATTCTCTTTCTAGATTTATTTTGGTGGAGAATATCATTATACTCTCCGTCTCATCAGTACTCCAAACATTGAGCACTCCCATAGATTTATATGAAATTCCTCATATTCTATATGTGAATAACCCATACCCACTTTCTTCGGATGCTGACTGGATATTACTGATATATATGTGTGTATATATATATATATATGTGCTTGTCTCTGTGTGTATGTATATATATATATATAGAGAGAGAGAGATGTGTGTATATATATAGGTGTGTGTGTATATATATATATATATATATATATATATATATATATATATATATATATACAGGTGTGTGTATGTGTGTATATATATATAGAGGAGTGTGTATGAGTATATATATATATATATATATAGATAGATGAGTGTGTGTATATATATATATATATATATATATATATATATACATGTGTGTGTATATATGTGTATGTGTGTGTATAAGTATATGTATGTGTGTGTATATATATACAAATATATATACACACATTTGTGTGTGTGTATATATATATATATATATATATACGCATTTGTGTGTGTGTATATATATATATATATATATATATATGCATATACACATTTGTGTGTGTGTGTATATATATATATATATATATATATACGCACATTTGTGTGTGTATATATATATATATATATATATATATAGTCATCCACAGATAGACTGTTTCATTCTATCAGAACTCTTCAGTGTGGCTAGACACGCAGGACGCTCGAAGCGGGATCGAAACCTGTCCAACTTTACGTTAGACTGAGTTTCAGACCTGTCGGCCACCAAGTGGACCACGTTGGCTAAGGGAATTTTTAAGGTATTTTATTTTAGCAACAGCAGCAGCAGCCTTTGTTTACATTTTTTATACCCTATCGGCTACCAGAGTGCTCAATTCTTTCGAAGAGCTTTGCATTACGCTAGCGGTGGCCGACAATTCCTTGGCCAGAGAGCTCAACCCCCATGGGGGAGCATATATTGTCATCCACAGACAGACTATTTTGTTCTATCAGAACTTTTCAGAGTGGTTAGACATGCAAGGACGCTCGAAGCCGAGATCGAAACCTGTCCAACTTTGCGTTAGACTGGGTTTCAGACCTGTCGGCCACCAAGCAGACCACATTGGCTAAGGAAATTTTTAAGGTATTTTATTTTAGCAACAACAGCAGCAGCAGCTGTTTGTTTACATTTTTTATACCCTATCGGCTACCAGAGTGCTCAATTCTTTCAAAGAGCTTTGCATTATGCGAGTGGCGGCCGACAATTCCTTCACCAGAGAGCTCAACCCCCATGGGGGAGCATACACGCATTTGTGTGTGTATGTATATATATATATATATATATATATATATATATATACACGCATTTGTGTGTATATATAAATATATATACATTTGTGTGTATATATATATATATATATATATATATACACACACACACACACACAAATACGCGTATATATATATATATATATATATATATATATATATATATATATATATATATATATATGCTTGTGTGTGTGAGCATATCATTTAATTTACCTGTTCTTATTTAGTAGTAATCATTGCACAAAATTATGTGGTTTCAAGTATTTTTATTTAACCTTAATAATTTGCAAGTAATTATATACGTATTTATCAACTTGTTCACACGAGTCGGATGTGACACAATGACAATTTTTTAAGCAGAGTTTAACAGATTTGAATTTAAAGTTTTCCTTCTAGACTTATTGCCTAACCAAGGCTGAAGAACTCAGTCTGCCCTACTATTTACCCATAGCTGGAGGAAGGATAATTGGATTCATACCTTTCCCAAGGGTATTAGTGCCATGTGAAATGCAATCAGCCTTGTCCAGGATTTGAACTCGTGTCGTCATGTCCATTTTCTACAATAATAACCATTACACTGCATGCTCCTTGCAAGTAATAATATGGTTTCAAGTATCTAATAATATTCTTTATATTTCAAGTATACCTTATGTTAATAATTCTATTTAATAATAACCATTTGATTACACAGTTACATGGTATATAGTGCCCCATTCATTTGGCCTTGTGCCACATCTAAGCAAAAAGTTTAGTAAATTACTTCGCAGTTTCATGGTTACACATCTTTATCCAATATCATTTTCAAACACTTGTATTTGACCTGAACACACGACTTTAATAAGTACGTATTACTAACCAAACCCATGTTTCGCTGATTTGTAAACATTTTTTTGACTAAAACATTCTTTTCCATATATATCACACATTTTACGGTAAATTTCACATGGTTTGCACTTCTCAGCTACCAAATATTTGATGGCAGACCTCTGTTCAAGTCTGGAGCACTCTATTTGATCGGCTTCCATTTTGAATAGCCTACGAACAAAAATTCCACTTATTTATTGAATCACCATCATATATGCATATATATAAATATACATAAAGATGGTTGCCGATTCAACTTGAGAAAAGTAAATATTTTAATATGAATAGGTCAGAAAATTAATCATGATTTGGTAGTTAGGTTTTTATCATTTCATATATTCTGCAAGTGTTTCAGACTATTTCTTCTTCAGGCGATATGTAATGACTTTAGTCCGCTTAAAAATTGACCTTGTGTCATATCTTGCCCGAGCAGAGCGGTTGGTAAATAGATATGTAATGACTTTAGGAGTTTTTAGTTCCTACCGTCATTGTATAGATTGTTTTGATAGGGATGGGATCCTTTTTAATTCCAAGATTTATGTCTGTGAATGGCCTTTTGGTGTTTATTATGCATGAAGATGTCTGGTCTTTGCAGATGTTTCTTTTTCTGTATATATAAAAGTATGTCTTTAATTGGAATCATTTTGAGATGAGGTTTCTTAATCTGAGAATTAATTTTTTTTATTTATTGCAGACTTTTTGTTCTCAACTTGGTAGTTTTTTGTGTTGTTTCTTCTTTCACTACGTTTCAGCCAAATTTCACCTCTGGCCTTCTTCAGGTGATTTACCGCGACCTCGGATAGGAATGCTGAGTCTTGTAACCGTATCCCCAGTAATTACTGCCTTCCATAGTTGTTGTCTATCGCACCAACAAGAATGTATTCTCTGTAATTTTGTACATTCACATACATGCATGTACACACATACACACACACACACACATATATATATATATATATATATATATATATATATATATATATATATAAATATTCCCCCATGTATACATGCCTTAATCTTAAGTTAATCTGAAAGCCAAAGAACAAAAACATTAGAGGGTTAATGATCAGTTTCAAATGGGGGTCTGCATTTCCAACAGAGGTTTGGCTTCAACCTGGATATTAACCAATAAAGGTAGATATTAACAGAATCAGATAGTAGAGACTCTCTATGAAGTCTGTAAGAAAAGACACAAAAATCTCAGTTTGTAAGTGAGTGAAATTCCAATGTCAATCAATTCTTTGGAGCAGCTGTATTCCCCAATTCTAGTCAGTCTGCAAGTGGAACCTGAGAGTGTCAGCTATAAACACCTTAGTCAAGTGTAGAGTGCATGGGAATAGGCTCCACTTACAAAGCTTCACTTTCTTTAGTCTGACCTTGAACTTTCAAATTCATTTGTTTCTTTTTGCTTCTATTTTTTTTCTTGCTTTTTTTTAAAGACCTTGTTGATGTTTTTAAAAAAAATAATGAAAATTTTTTCCAAGTGGCATATTCCCATCAATAAAATATATATCAATAATTCATATATAAGAGTGTGTTTGCATATGTGTGCCAATTTTAGTTTGGATATATCTATATATATATAAGTATTATTTGGTCCAGTTAAAGCGGAGTCGGGAGTAATTCTAGCGGGACAAGAAAACTATTCAAGAGTGAACATTTAAATTTTCCTGGTAAAGAGTTTTGGTCCAGTTAAATCTATTCTGATTTATTTTATCCATAAGATCTGAAGAAGTCCTGTTAATTTTTTTTGTGTTTTTTTATTTTTCAAAAACACATAACAGGATGGAAATAAATTTATAATCCTAATGTGACCGTTTTTTTGTTTTTTCTTAATGAAATATATATATATATATATATATACATATATATATAATGTGTGTGTGTGTGTGTGTGTGTGTGTGTGTGTGTATATGAGAGTGTGTATATATATATATATATGTGTGTGTGTGTGTGTGTGTGTGTGTATGAGAGTATATATATATGTGTGTGTGTATATGAGAGTATATATATATATATGTGTGTGTGTGTATATGAGAGTATATATATATATATATATATATGTGTATGTGTGTATATGAGAGTATATATATATATATATATATGTGTATGTGTGTATATGAGAGTATATATATATATATATGTGTGTGTGTATGTATATCAGAGTATATATATATATATGTGAGTGTGTGTGTGTATATGAGAGTATATATATATATGTATACAATAAAATTTTTTAAAATGGACTTGATTATTCTAAGCTTTTGTTCATCTCTGGTAAAATCAAATGTTAGTGACCGAGTTAAAGTATTCAATGATATTTTTCTTAATATTTGACTCCCTTTATCATTAGTAGTTCTCCTGCAAATAGATTTGACGCATTATTTTCAAATCACTATCCCCCCACCACACACACACACATACATATATATATATATATATATATATATATATATTCATGAGGGTGGTCTGAAAAGTTCATAGGTTAAAAAGTTATGATCTCATATCTGCTGTTGATGACTTTTTTGACCAATGGGATTAAAACACTGCAACACTGTCATGAAGTGTATGAGGGACTATGCTGAAAAATAACCCTCTTTTAGTCACATTTCATTAGAGCATTGTTGTCAGCCTATAAACTTTTCAGCCAACATATATATACATATATATATATAAATCATAATTCTGAGTTTCTCATGGTGAATTCTATTGTTGCAACCACATATCTGAAGTCTGAAGGATTGGCAATGTAAAACTCAGAGCTGTGAGTTTTTACCATTTTTATTATACTATTTTTTTTTTTTTCATCATACAACGTGTGAAAGCACGTGCAATACTCTGCCTTCATCAGCTGCCAACCAGGGTGATAACACAGTTTCGGTAGTTCAAGGCGGTACTGCCACTCTTGGCGCTACCAAGCAGCTTTTGCCACTGGACAATATATATATATATATATATATAGTATAATAAAAATGGTAAAAACTCATATAAATCGGCCCATTGGCCTAGTGAGTAGAGTGTTCACCAATAGCGCGGAAGACCAGGGTTCAATCCCAGGTTGAGTCAGACCAAAGACTCAAAAAAGAGTAAAGTAGAGCAATACATACCTTATAATGCTGAGTGTTAAGCAAGGAGATATCAAGTACCCTTTTTTTTAAGTCTTTGGTATAACAACCTGAGATTGAACCCTGGTCTCCCTGGCCATTGGTGAACACTCTACCAACTAGACAAATGGATGGATATATATATATATATATATATATATATATATATATATATATATATACACACATTCCTCCAGTCATTTTTCGATATATTCATTCCTCTATCTATACATATTCAGTACAGTAAGAAATGCCTTAAATGTTATAGCTTATCAAATATTTAGTGTTAAAATTTGGTAAGATGTTGTCAGCTGTTGTTAGAATTTAGGTCATGAGTTCAATTTCCCCGCTAAGCTTGCAGAAATGTAGTTAGATAAAAAAACAAAAACCGACAAAGATGAAAATAATTTCTTTATCTTCCTCAAGAAAAGCATACAATGAAATAAATTTAGCATTTTGAATATTAACAAATGCTCATCTGTAAATTTTACCGAAATGATATGCCTGTTTTTTTGGATAGAAAGAAAGTAAAAAAACAAAACAAAAAACAGAGTACTTAAACTGTGTGTGTGTGGGGTGTGTGAGGTTAAGTGTTAAAATTATCATCTGCATCAATCCACTAGGCTTGTCAGGAGGGGGTGTAGAATTTAGTGTTAAGCCCATGAATACAGTGAGCGACCTGGTTCAAATTTCTGAAGAAGCCTACAGAATAATTGTCGAATCAGAGAAGCAATAAAGAGAGGAGGAATAATAATCTCCTCCCTCATTAGAGAAAAAAAAAGTAAAATAAAATTCTAAATATTGACGACTATTCTCTGTAAATTTTATCAAAATGATATGCTTCTTTTTTTTTTTTTTTTTTCAAATTCATATATCGTGTGTGCTGTATTGTGGTAAGGAAATGATACACTGTGAAACAGAGTTAATTATTTATTAACTTGAGTGGTAGAGTCTGACTAGTGTTCTAAGTTTCTTGGTGTTGGTGTTATGTCCGAAGTTGGTCTTCTACTGACCAAGGTCTTTCAGAGCAGTCTCTCTGCTTCAGCTTCTGTTCTGTAGGTCTTCAAGGCTACATCCTGTATTGGCACAGAGCTGTTATATGTAGGTTCTAGCTGGTTGTCCTGCCTTCGCTCATCCATGTGAAGGGGTCCACAGGAGTATGTCACTTATATACCCTTCCAAAGATGTTAGTGTGGAAATTGAATATAAACAGCCTTGCCCAGAATTACTTGTCTCTTTGAATCTGGTTCTTAAATTGAGTCCATATATATATATATATATATATATATATAATATTATTATTATTGTTATTATAATAAATAAATGTATAATAGATTTATATATTTAATGCCATGAAATTTAGTCTGCGACCCCATGGCATTAAATATATAAATCTATTATATATTTATTTATTATTATTATATAATAGCTCTATCCTAGATATTGAGCACTCTCCATATTATATTGCACTTAGTTTGCCACAAACCCACAAAGTAATTTAGTGACAAACAACACTGGTATAATAATAATATATACATACACACAGCGATGCGGTTTGAACACCGAAACCACCTGTCCAAACCGCATTGCTGTGTGTGTATATATATATATATATATATATATATATATATATATATATGGACTCGATTTAAGAAACAGATTCAAAGAAGCAAGTAATTCTCGACAAGGCTGTTCACATTTTATTCCCACATTAAAGTCTTTGGAAGGGCATGAACCAGCATATTCTTCCCTCAGCTGTGGTTAAATAGTATACCTAATGGTGCTCTTTAGTCATGGTAAGGTAACCATTCCAGGAGAAGGAAAACACTCTGAATTCAAAACCAGTGGGCAACTCATCCAGAAAAACCTTCTTACCACAAAGCAACAGCATCTGCACAGACATAGTGTGGCAACATTCATATGCCCTCAAGAACAAAGGACATTTATATTTTTACAATTATACTGTTGATGTTATTTACTTTTTTTTTATTTCTTGTGTTCTGGGTATACAACTAAACATGGCGGACTTGAGGCCAAAAGGCCCCCACCCCGGGTTCAGTCGGGCCACCTTCTGGTGGGCGAATTGCAACATTGACACCTTTGTATAGCACTGGACCTTACTGTCCAGTTTAAGCTATAATCAGGCATATGTGCCTGGACCCAGATTTAGGTCCATGACCAGCTAGGCTCATCAGGTCCACATTGCACTAAGTGGGCCAATGACCAGCATAGTACAGCAAGGCTTGAGCCTCGACTCGTGCCTGACTTTCCCCTCCCCTTAATCCCCACTATAATCGACCTTCGGGTCATTGACCTTGTGTCAAATCCTGTCTGGTAGGAGGCAGAGACAAATATCAGGTATACTACTAAACTGCCTCCCGTAGTAAGACTCCTGTTCTAAATCTCTGCAGTGTAGAGAGTCCCCCTTTCTTTACCATTACTCCCAAGTCTACATTGAGTGGTATTTCCTGTTACGTTTGATGGTTTGGTTTGGTTTTTATGGCATATCAACCATTGTAGGTAATTCATTGCCAAATCCAGTTCATACAAATATATCAAATATATATGATTTAAACAAAAGTCAACAAAACTGCTCCAAGTATGACTACATATCACTCTTTTGTTTACACACAGTTCAATGATCAAACAGTTTTATTTCAAACAATTCAATTTAGTATAAGTTAAAGTTAAATGTTTCTATATATTGCTCTATATTACTATTCAATTAATCATCATTCATTTATTCCCACACACTTTAATGATCAAACAGTTCTATTTCAAACAATTCAATTTAGCATTACTCAACAATGTTAAATGGTTCCAAGTATTGCTATGTATAACTAACAATTCAATTATTTATACCTTGTTAAATGACCAAACAGTTCTATTTCTAACAATTCAATTTAGCATTAATCATTTGTTTGCCTTTAGCTTTAATGCCATACATTTCTATTTAACCCATTGATAGGACACTTTCAGGTGCTACTATTCCAGGCCAGAGTGGATATGGGAGTAATGGCGAAGAAAGGGTACTCCGCATTCCCCAAAGCTCCAGCATTACTGGAACCTCACCATCAGATTGTTTAGGATCATATCCTGGACACTCGTTGGTGAGGGTCTTACCTCTCTGCAGAGATGCAGTCAGTATATTTTTCAGCCCCAGCTAACTGGGCTTCCCTGTTTGGGTAACATCTATGGGTCTGTGTAGAATACTGTGATGCATATTTGCTTAAGGACCACAGACAAGTCATTTTTGAGGTTTATTTTTTTTTTACTTTTTACATTTTCATACAAGTGACTAAAGGTATAAAATCTCCAGAATTGATCAAGGAGATTGAAAAGGCAAATTCTCATTACTAGTTTGGTAGCTCTTGCAAATAACAAGTTAAATTTAGTTCTTTTCAACTCAAAATGGACCTTGCAATGTCAGTAAATAAAAAAGATTTTGTTCTTGTTGAAAAAATTTTTAATAGTACAAAAATGAACTTTTTTAATAGTACTAAAATGAACTTTTTAATAGTACCAAAATGAACTTGTTTAGTAGTAGTAAAATGAACCTTTTTAATAGTACTAAAATGAACTTTTTTAATAGTACTAAAATGAACTTGTTTAATTGTACCAAAATGAACTTGTTTAGTAGTACTAAAATGAACTTTTTTAATAGTACTAAAATGAACTTGTTTAATAGTACCAACATGAACTTTTTTAATAGTACTAAAATGAATGTTTTTAATAGTAGTAGAATGAACTTTTTTTATAGTACTAAAATGAACTTTTTAGTAGTACTAAAATGAACTTTTTTAATAGTACTAAAATGAACTCGTTTAATTGTACCAAAATTAACTTTTTTAACAGTACTAAAATGAACTTTTTTAATAGTACCTATGCATGAGTCAAGTACATCAAGAGTCATGGGAATGTATTCACACACAAATGTTAACATTCGATCATATGTTATCAAGTGACTTAGTTGTCCTTATTTGAATTCTGATCACTTCTCCTTCTCTTCTGGATATGATACTAAACAGTATCTAGTGGTGAGGTTCATGTTTTAGAGTTCTGAGAAGTGTGGAGTTTTTTACTATTTTTCTCAGGGTCCCATCTATGGATCAAATAGATCTGTTTGAAAATCATAAGTCCTAGATAGAAATATGTGAAACCATATAATTGTGAGCAAACAAATTATTATTATGATTATTATTATTATTATTAAATAAAATCATTAATGTTTGATAGGAATACTTGAAATCATTGAACTTATGCAAGTTATAAGTATTAACGCTAATTACTTGAAGCCATAAGGATTATCATTATTGGTTACTTGAAGCCATATATATACAGGGTGACCCAAAAAAAACAGAACCCATATCACTTCTACAAGAATATATGGGTTCTGTTTTTTGGGGGGCACCCTGTGTGTGTGTGTATATATATATATATATATATATATATATATACACACACACCTGTTTGCACCAGCAGGATGCGTCACTAGGTCAATTTTTAATCAGAGTTTAACAGGTATGAATTCAGTTTTCCTTCTCCTAAACTGATTGCTATACCAAATTTAAAGAGCCCTGCATGGCCTACTATTCCCCTATAGTTGAAGGGACAATAGTTGGATTCCTAGCTTTCTTAAGGGTATTAGCACTATGTGAAGTACAACCAGTCTCATCCAGAACTTTAATTCATATTACCAAATCCATTTCCTCTACTGGTAAACATTAACCATGAATTTCTTCTTGAAGCCATATAACTATGTGCAAACAAATAGTAATTCTTAGATCTTCAATTATTTTCTCCTACTATTCCTAACCGGCTCATATCCCAGTGGGTAGAGTGTTTGCCAGAGGTCCAGGAGACAAAGGTTCAATCCCAGGTTGCGTCATACTGAAGACTTTAAAAATGGTACTTGATACCTCCTTGCATAACACTCAGTAATATAAGGTACGTATCAAGGGTAAAGTGGAGCAATCCAGGGAAAAGAGTAATGCCCTTTCCTACACCTTGGCGTAGTAACTATTGAAAAGGGAGCCTTCAGGTTGCCTTCGAGTATGGTCGCCAACTTTACTTTCACTTATTCTATTCCTAAGTTGTGTAAGAAAATAATTAAATAAATTGGCAGATTTTACCTGATATAAAGACTATGTTCCTTCCAGATATAGAAATTGAATGACCAACTGTTCTATTGATGGTGTGTAGATCAAGAGATTGCAAATTTTGAAATTTTGAGTAGAGTGTTTGCCAATGGTCCGGAGGACCATAGTTCAATCCCAGGTCAAGTCATACCAAAGACTCAAAAAATGGTACTCGATGCCGCCTTGCTTAACACTCAGCATTATAAAGTATGGATCAAGGGTAAATTGGAGCAATCCAGGGAAAAGGAGTAGTGCTCTCCCCTACACCTTGATGTAGTAGCTATTGAAAAGGGAGCCTTTGGGTTACCCTCGACTAAGGTCACCAACTTTACTTTTATATTAACCTCTAGGGAGACCAAAATTCTAGAGAAAGAAAGTGAATGAAAGAAAGAGAAGGAAGGGATAAAGGTAAGAGAGAGAAGGAAAAGAAGATGGTGAAGAAGAGTTTTAAGATAGAATATACAGAAGTGAGGAGTAAGAGGAGAAAGAGAGTAAGGGAAAAGAGTTATAGAAGGAGGAGAAAAAGAAGAGAAGATGTTTAAGATGAGTAGGAAAAGAGGAAGAAAAGGAAAGAGAAAGAGAGTGAATGGAAAGAGTATGAGAAAAGAAGGAGGAGAAGAGAAGGAAGTAGGGTAGGAAGAGGTTTAAGATGAGTAGGAAGAGGAGTAAGAAAAGAAGAGGAAGAAAGGAAAAAAGAGAATGAAAAAAGAAGAGGAAGAAGAAAAAAAGGCTGAAGAAAAAGTGAAAGTGAAAAAAGAAGAGGAGAAAGGAAAAGAGAAAAAGAAAGAAAAAGAATGAAAGAAAAGAGTAACAGAAAAAGAATTCGGAGTGAAGAGAAAGAGAGACGAATGAGAGAGAAGGAAACGAAGAGGAGTAAGAAAAGCTTGAGGGAAAAGGTGTAACGAAAAGGATGGGAAAAGAAATGTTGTGAAGGGGAGGAAGAAGTCTAAATGAAATTAAGAAGATGGTGTGAAAGAGGGGGAGGAAAGGAGGAAGAGGATGAAGGAAAGAAGGAAAAGAAAAGGAAGAGCAGTAGTAAGAGGTGGTAGGAACTGAAAGTGAAAGTGAGAAATGAGAAAGAGATGGAAAAGAGAGAAGGAAAAAAAATGGTTGAATGAAAATAAGATGAAAAGGAAATGAGAAAGGAAGAAGAGGGGGAAGGAAATGAAAAAGAGTAGAGGGAAGGTGAAAGAAGTGGAATCAAAAGAAGGGGGAAAGGAAATGGAGAAAGAGGGATGAAGGAATGACTAGAAAGAAGGAAAAAAAAGAAGAGGAAAATGAAAAGAGCAGGAGGAAGAGGTGGATGAAAACGAAAAAGGTGGGAGGAAGAGGAGGAAAAAGAAGGAGGAGGGGAGGAGGAGAGGTTGAAAATGCTGCTTGGAGATCAGCTGGTTGTAGGAAGTTCGAAGTGAGGGAGAGAATTGAAACAGCGTGATTTTCTTCCCTGTGTTGAATTCGAAACGTGACAATGATAACAACTGCTGCACGTCACAATCACCTGTCACAGTAGCAGCAGCAGCAGCAACAGTTGACACTGACAACCAGTGGTGGGAAGCATCAGTAGCTCCACTGGAGATATCAGTGTTTCTAATTCTGTTGGCAGTATTAGCAATGTAGAAGAGTGACAGAAGAAAAGAATCAGAAATAAAAAATAATGAAAATAGATCAGTATTAATTTAAACTGCCTTGCTGATCCTGTCAACAATTAAATTAAAAGGATTACAAGAAATTTTCCTGATTTGAGGGCACCTTTAAAGTCACTTAGCAAGATAAAGCGTTCATCATGATTTTTTTTTTCCTACTGCCAAGAACATATAAGTAGATACTATTTGTCGCTGCCTCCCACCAGACAGGACTTGACACAAGGTCAAAAGCCCGAAGGCCGATTAAAGTGGGGATAAGGGGTAGGGAAGGTCGGGAATGAGTCGAGACTCGAAGCAGTAAAAATCTTAGAATCAACTCAAAAGTAAAACTGTTCACTATAAATCCCAAAAGATGAAGATAAGTGTTTGATATTGATAGATTGATTTTAATAGCCTTCATAAGGGTTATTTAAGGCCTAACTAAACGGCTGGAGAAGAAACTAGACGGCAATTACACAAGAATGTTGAGAGCAATATTGAACAAGTCCTGGCGGCAACACCCCACAAGACACCAACTATACGGCCACTTGCCTCCCATCACAAAAACTATACAAGTTAGATGAACCAGACATGCAGGACACTGCTGGAGAAGCAAGGATGAGCTCATAAGTGATGTACTCCTATGGACCCCCACATATGGCCAAGCAAAAGCAGGACGACCAGCTCAAACATTCATACAGCAGCTATGTGAGGACACAGGATGTAACCCTGAAGACCTTCCAGAGGCGATGAATAATAGGGAGAAGTGGCGAGAGAGGGTCAGGGATATCCATGCTGGCGGCATGACATGATGATGATGAAGGCCTAGTGGTCAGGGAATTACATTCTTTGTACATTTATAATTCCATTTGTGTAATTGTTTTTGAAGACCTTTTTTTGCTCATGGTAATGTTATATCAAGTGTTCTAACTCAATACAAATGATTTGTACATAGGTGTGTAGTTTCAAATAACTAATAATAATAATCCACAGTAAATGATTGAACAGTTCTATTTGATCCATAGATGGGACCCTGACAGGTACTACTATTCCTGGTCAGAGTGGACTGGCAAGTTTGGTTTGGTTTGGTTTGGTTCTATGGCATATCTATTATTGCAGGTGATTTAATGCCAAATCTGGTTTATTCTCACATAAAAGTAAAGTTGGCGACCGTAGTTGAGGGTGACCAGAAGGCTCCCCTTTCAATATCTACTACACCGAGGTGTAGGGAAGAGCGCTACTCATCTCCCTGGATTACTCCACTTTACCCTTGATTACAGACCTTATATCGCTGAGTGTTAAGCAAGGAGGTATCAAGTACCATTTTTAAAGTCTTTGGTATGGCACAACCTGGGATTGAATCCTCGTCTTCTGGACCATTGGTGAACACTCTACTCACTAAGCCAATTAGATATATATGGCATATCAACCATTGTAGGTTATCTAATGCCAAACCCTCTTCATACATATATATTCAATATATATGATTTGGTTTGGTTGGGTTTTATGGCATATCAACCATTATAGGTTATTTAATGCCAAATCCTCTTTATACATATATATTAAATATATATGATTTGGTTTGGTTGGGTTTTATGGCATATCAACCATTGTAGGTTATTTAATGCCAAATTCTCTTTATAAATTAGATATATATGATTTGTTAACTCATTTTGTTGATCACATTTTTAAACAAGCCAAAGCTTATTCTTTTGCACACAGTTAAATGGTTCTAAGTATTGTAATGAATCACTAACAATTGATTTAAACATCGATCATTTGTTTACATACAGTTAAATAATCTGACTATGCTATTTCAAACTAATGTCAAACAGTTCAATTTGACCCATAAATAGGGCCTTACCTGGCGCTACCACTCAGGGCAAGAGTGGACCTTGGAGCAAAGGCAATGAAGGGGTACTCCGCATTCCCCCAAACTCCAACATTATTGGAGCTTCACTATCAGATTGTTTGGTGTCATATCCTGGGGTGGAGGTTGTCTTACCCATCTGCAGAGATGCAGTTGACGTAGCCTCAGCTGACTGGGCTATTTTTGGAATTGGTTGCAGCTAAATTTGTACTTAATTTAACTTTTGTTCAATCTTTTTTATCCAGTTTGTATTGACTAAAATGCAAATTTACGTAATTCATAAAATATTTATTATTTACCCTACCTATGAACATTAATGGGTATGTCCCATTCCTCATAAAAAAGTTGGATAGTATTGTAAGAGGGGATATTTTTGCTGACTAAGTAATCACCACCAGCAGTGGGTACTTTATTCACACTGCAAGCAAGTATTGTATTTTGTTAATGATATAAAGATTTCCATTTCATTTCCAATGTCTGTTTTCAATATTTCTCATTCAGTAACCTTTTGTTAGGTTACAACAGTTTCAAAACACAAGATTAACACAGTATTTAAAGGAAGGATGACGACATGTTCACCTGAAAATGTAACAAACTTTCTACAAAAATAAGTTTACAATAGAAGAAACAAGTTGTAAACAAACACACATTCAAGTGCTTATTTCTCTGTAGCAGTATAAAATAGAAGTGTTCGTTATACATTTGTTAGTTTGGACTATAGGTATAGCTTATTTCTGGAGGTGCCCGTAGTGTAATGGTTACTGTCGTGGGAAATGGACACGGCGACACGAGTTCAAATCCTGGACAAGACTGATTGCATTTCACATTGCCCTAATACCCTTGGGAAAGGTATGAATCTGATTATTCTCCCTCCAGCTACGGGTAAATAGTAGGGCAGACTAGGTTCTTCAGCCTTCGTGAGGCAACTAGTCTAGGAGAAGGAAAACTCTGAATTCAAACCTGTTAAACTTCGCTTAAAAAATTGACCTTGTGTCATATCCTGCCCGAGTGGAGGGGTCGGTAAATATGTATAGGTATAGCTTAGTTTTGCTCATGCTTCCCTGAATATGATGACACATGGGTTTGGGAGGCATCGGCCTAATGAGTAAAGTGTTCAACAATGGTCTAGGAGACCTGGGTTCAATCCCAGGTCGAGTTATACCAAAAACTCAAAAATGGTACTTGATGCTACCTTACTTAACACTCATTATTACAAGGTAAGGGTAAAGTAGAGTAATCCAGGGAATGGAGTAGCACCCTCCCCTACACCTCGGTGTAGTAGCTATTGAAAAGGGAGCCTTCAGGTCACCCTCGACTAAGGTCGCCAGAGCTCTAGAGTTGATTTGCCCAGTTGGCTGGAGCTGTAGAATACACTGACAGCATCTCTGCAGAAGGGTAAGAACCTCACCAATGAGTGTCCTGATATGACACAAAACAATCTGATGTTGAGGCTCTAGTAAAACTGGAGCTTTGGGGAATGTGGAGTACTCTTCATTGCCATCATTCCCAGGTCCACTCTGGCCCACAGTGGTAGTACTTGATAGGGTCCTATCTAAGAGTCAAATTGAACTAAACTGTGTAATGATGTTAAACTGAATTGCTTGAAATAGAACTGTTTTGACATTTAAACTGCATACATATGCTAAACTGAATTGTTTGACACAGAACTGTTTTGACAGTTAAATTGCATGTTTATGCTAAACTGATTTGTTTGATATAGAACTGTTTTGACATTTAACTGTGTAAATAAATGACTAATGTTTAATTGAATTGTTAGTGATAATAGCAATACTTGGAATCATTTGACTTTGTTGACTAAATTGAATAGCTTGAAATTGAACTGTTTTTACATTTAAACTGTGTACTTATGCTAAAATGAATTATTTGTAAAAGAACTGTTTATATGTATAAAAATGAATTTGGCATTAAATAACCCACAATGGTTGATATGCCATAAAACCAAATGAGACCATCCAGAGCTGATGTCATGAGATGCAGTTTAGTGTCATGTCTTTTCAAAGCAATGAACTAGACGTAGCAAATATTTTTTTGCTGAGTGCTGCTCAAAGACAAAAATGTAGCGGAGGAAGCCAAATAGATAAAGAAGGTTGGGGAGTGAGTTGGTGGTCTGTTGTCACTCGAGCTGATAAGCCAACTCCCTCTACCGATCTAATCCTCACCACCTCTTCCTTTCACTCCTTCACCCCCCCACGATCAGTTATTTATAGAATATGTAAAAAGATTTTCCTCTTTTTTCCCCTAATCAATGGCATTTTTAATTTTCTGATTTTTTTTTCTGTTTTTGCTTCATTTGTATAATTTTTTTTTATCTTGTGTAAGCCTATTTATAGATTTTAATCAATATATTTATAGGCTCTGACTTACGTACAAGAAAAAATACACTGGTTGCGAGATGAGAATCAGCCAGTCAGGTAGTCCATTGATATTGACAATGATGTCCCAGTTTTCTCAGAAGAAATGCGGGAAAACCTGCATATGATATGAGAACACGCTGCTTCTGAATGGGCATTACTTAGCAGTGCCCATCTCCTTTCAAAGTAAAAAAATTTAATTTGTGATACTGGACTACATATTACCAAAAAGAGGGAATAATTTATCATACAATTTCTAAGGAGAGACAGCTCAAGTGATGTTTTATAACTGTCAGGCTCATGAAATTTTGAGATAATCTGTCAGTTTAGTTACCATGCATCTTTTTCTCTTTTTCTCTTAATTGATACTTCTACTAGTCTGTCTATCTGTCTGTCTGTCTGTATTTCAAATGGTTGGTGATTTTCTTTCGAGCTGTTAGCTCTCATAGTTTTGTATGTGTTCTTTTTGCCTATAACATTTATGCTTTGCTTTTTAGTTCTTTTCTCAATATTTGTATATGTAATCTAAGCTTTTCTATTAATATCTATCTATCTATCTTCCTTGCTCTGATCATATCTATTGAGCTAGATAGCTCTGTTTCTATCTATCTATCTATCTAGCTTCCTTGCTCTGATCATATCTATTGAGCTAGATAGCTCTGTTTCTATCTATCTATCTATCTATCTATCTAGCTTCCTTGCTCTGATCATATCTATTGAACTAGATAGCTCTGTTTCTATCTATCTATCTATCTATCTAGCTTCCTTGCTCTAATCATATCTATTGAGCTAGATAGCTCTGTTTCTATCTATCTATCTATCTATCTATCTATCTATCTATCTAGCTTCCTTGCTCTGATCATATCTATTGAGCTAGATAGCTCTGTTTCTATCTATCTATCTATCTAGCTTCCTTGCTCTGATCATATCTATTGAGCTAGATAGCTCTGTTTCTATCTATCTATCTATCTAGCTTCCTTGCTCTGATCATATCTAGTGAGCTAGATAGCTCTGTTTCTATCTATCTATCTAGCTTCCTTGCTCTGATCATATCTAGTGAGCTAGATAGCTCTGTTTCTATCTATCTATCTATCTATCTATGTTCTAATCTAATGTAATTTATTTTTTTCTCATGATATCTATCAATAAATCTGTTTCTTTCAATCGCCTCATATCTATCTTACTTGCTAGTCAGTTCATATTTGGTCTCAATCTGTTTATTTCTCTCTCTCTCTCTCAATATATATATATATATATATATATATATATAATGGATAGTCCCAGTGGTAAAGTGGTTAATGTGCTGGACTGCAACATTGCTTTCAATTTTGGACTAATACCTTCAGGAAAGGTATGAACCCCACTTTTCCCATCCAGCTATGAGTTAAATCATATTACCACTGTTTTTCAACGAGAATGGCTTAGGCATTAGATAACCCCCGAAGGTTGATATGCCATTAAACAAAGAAACAACATATATATATATATAAGATTAAAAACAAAGAACTGAAACCAAAAATATTCATAAATGAATTGAATTTTGGCATTAAATGACCCATCAGGAGTTGATGTGCCCATGAACAAATAAACGAAGCCTATGTATGCATTTGTTACAGAATATTTTAATGCCATTTTGTTCTTATCTTTCTCTTTCTCCATCTATCAAGTATATCCAAGTATATATCTATCAATTTAAACTGAACACACACACACACACACACACACACACACACACATATATATATATATATATATATGTGTGCATGTGTGTACATATATATGTATATATATGTGTGTGTGTGTATACATATATATGTATATGTGTGTGTGTGTGTGTGTGGGTATATACATATATATGTATATATATGTGTGTGTGTGTATGCATATATATGTATATATGACTGTGTGTGTGTATACATATATATGTATATATATGTGTGTGTGAGTGTGTGTGTGTATATACATATATATGTATATATATATGTGTGTGTGTGTGTGTGTGTATATACATATATGTATACGTGTATGTGTATATACATATACATATTTGTGTGTGTGTATATACATATATATATATGTGTGTGTGTGTGTGTGTATTTATATATACATATACATATTTATATATGTGTGTGTATATATATATATGTGTGTGTGTATATATATATATATATATATGTATATATATATATGTGTGTGTGTATATATATATATATATATATATATATATATATATCTGTGTGTATGCATATATATATATATATATATATATATAAACGAAAAGGTTTCTTCGGGTTTTTTTTTCTGATTTTAAGATCCTTTTCTTTTAAAACCTCATTTCCTTCATTTTACCGATGATTGACTTTGAAGAAGTGTCTATCAATAGGATTTGGCATTAAATAACCTTCAATGGTTGATATGCCATTAAAACAAATCAAACCAAACCAATCAATAGGAGTATTCTTGGACACCTAACTGAAAGACTGCTGCCTCAATATAACAATATATATTGCAACTCACATTTCACTCACGAAAAAGAACTTTGCTTTATTTTCCATCTAATCTCCTTTCTTTAAAATGCATTTCTTCTTAAAAAAAACAAGTTTTTTCACTTTGTTTTGTTTTGGTTTTATCATATATCAACCATTGTTGGCTATTTAATGCCAAATACATTTTTATACATATAAACGTTTCTATTTTATATAACTCAGTTTAGCAAAAGTATAGTTCTGTTCCTAACTATTCAGTTTAGTATTAGTACACAGTTTAGTTCTATTTAACCCATAGATAGGACCCTATCAGGTGCTACTACTCTGAGCCAGGGTGGACCTGGGAGTGTTAGCAATAAAGAGGTACAAAGCATTCCCCAAAGCTCCAGCATTACTGGAACCTCACCATCAGATTTTTTAATGTCATATCCAGGACACTTGTGAGGAGCTACAAGCTTTTCTATTCCTTCAGTGTAGAAATCATTGGACTCAGTTTTTAGGTATTTGTTCACAATGCTTTTCACTTCATCATTGCTGGAAAATTTTGTTCCATGTCTGAACTCTTTAGGACACCAAACAAATGGAAATCAGTATTGTAGAAGCTACATCTACACTGTAAAGAACATGTGGCTGCTGTTCCCAATCAAAATGACAGCTTGTAGAGAAGAGGAAAATCTCGTATTTTGTTTTGGTGCGCAATTTAATTCAACACTGAATTTCACCCAATCAGGATGACATATCCTATTCAGCCCGGACCTTCATTTCCGGCTAGCAAAACGGGTGAGCGGCCAAACACACTCTCTTCAGCTTGAGACAGCGACCGGAGCAGTCGTGTCTCTGGTCGCCCCTGCTTAGCGATGCTTTTTAGCTAAACAAGCCACCCAGTGTGGACATCTCACTGTGGCTTTAACACTAGCAGCAGCAACATGGACACTCTGCGAGGGAACCATCTAATTTATGGATTCTTTGCGTCTAATATATTTTAGACCAAGGAATCCCAGTTGAATATGAATTAGATAAGTTCAGCATGCCTTCCACAAGCACCACAAAAATTTACTATGTCGATCCGAGTGCCACTTCGCTCTCGACACACTAGCCCCCATTTCACCTCTGGTCCACATTAATGGAGATAACGCCTACTCTCCCCAATTACCAGACACACAAAACTACACGGTGACCTTGAATACTTCCCTCATACGTCCAACGACACGCTGCCATCTCAACATCCCGCTAAACTATCGCATCTCCAAAACCAACAAGTCTAAATACCACGCGTCTTGCAGCACCAAGAACAAACCGCCTCAAAGCTGCAAATAAAGTACTTTCGTTATTGTGTGTTGTTTAAATCAAAGTCTCGTAATTCATTTGTGTGCCCAAAAACAATAGTGTAAATTCTTCAATCACCGCTATAAGCTGGTCTCTGCTTCTTGCTGCAGTATGAGACCTTGTATTGTCCTGTTGAAACCCAATGACAATTTTTTTTTTTTCCATAGTGGTATATATTTGCTAGTTTTCCTTCTCCAGGAACCAATTGTTCTAAACAAGGCTCAAAAGTCCAAACTTCTCCTTCTTTCCCAATAGCAAAGAAGCACAATCTAAAGTGGTAGGAACATGTGTCACAATCAACAAGCTTTGCAAGGAACGAGGAGAAAAAGATAGGGAATTATTATACAAGAAGTCATGAAGCTTAGTATGCTCTGAGTATGAAGCTGGTTGCCAGGTCATCTGTGATGGTACCACAGTCAACCAGATCATCACTATCATTATCATCTCACTAACATCATCAGCATGATTGTCATCATCACTACCATCCGTGGCTCAGTCAGCTGAGGCTGTACAACACACTGACTATATCTCTGCAGAGGGAAAAGACTCCCCCAATGAGTGTCCAGTGGCTCAGTCGGATGGAGCTGCAAAATACATCAACTGCTTCTCTGCAGAGGGGTAAGACTACCACATCCAATGAGCGTCCCGTATATAACACAAAACAATCTAATGGTGAGGTTTCAGTAATGCTGGCGCTTTGGGGAATGCAGAGTATCCGTTCATTGCCCTCACTCCCAGGTCCGCTCTGGTCCACAATGGCAGCACCTGATAGGGTCCTATCTGTAGGTTAAATAGAACTAAACAGTGTACTTATACTAAACTGAATTGTGTGAAATAGAACTGCTTCTACATTTAACTGTGTGTAAACAAAAACTGTACTTGCGCTAAACTGAATTGTTTGAAATAGAACTGTTTTGACATTTAAACTGTGTACTTATACTAAACTGAATTGTTTGAAATAGAACTGTTTTTATGTATAAAAATGTATTTGGCATTAAGTAACCTCCAGTGATTGATATGCCATAAAACCAGACCAGTGACAACTAACCAGAGAAAAAAGCCAAGTCCTTATGCATAATTTTGTGTGCTGTCCCAACAAAATTTCCCAGTTGTTCAGAAATTTATTTTATGTCTTAAAAAGATATTCACCTTATTTATTGAATGACCTTCACTTTCACACACACACACACACACACACATATATATATATATATATATATATATAGTATGTTTCTTGCCTTGAACAAATGTCATTGTTACATAACTTGCATCAATTAACCTCGATAGACATACAATAAACAATTCCATGCTAATCCGTTGATACCTAAAATACTTTGTTGGAGATTAAGAAGTGTTTATCTATGTTAATTACTTTATATATCACTAGTAATTTTCACAGACATGCATGAATTCACCCAATTCCTCCAGTCCAGGCAGGATGGGGTACAAGGCCAATTTTTTATGTGGCAGTTTGAATCCAGTTTTTCTTTGACCAGTTAGCTGGGTGGGAGGCTGTAGAATACACTGACTGTATCTCTGCAGAGGGTTTAGCCCCTCCTACCAATGAATGTCCTGGATATAACATAAACCATCAGACAGAGACGCTCCAGCCTTGGAGATTTGGAGAATGTAGTATACCCCTAAATTGCCATTGCTTCCTGGTCCACTCTGACCTGGAGTGGTAGCATTGATAGGGTCCTATCTATGGGTCAAATACAATATAGCCAAGACAGCTGGGGCTGCAGACTACACCAACTGTTTCTAGGCAGAGGGGTTATGACTTAAACACCCAATGAGTGTCCTTGATAAGACACTAAACAATCTGATGGTAAGGTTCCATTAATGCTGAAGATTTGAGGAGTGTGGAGTACCCCTTCATTGCCATCGCTCCCAGGTCAATTCTGGCCCAGAGTGGGAGCACCTGATAGGGTCCTATCTATGGGTCAAATAAATCTGTTTGCCATTTAAACTGTAAACACACAAATGACTTATGCTAAACTGAATTCTTAGAAATAGAACTGTTTGATCATTTAACTGTGTGTAAATAAATGACTAACGTTTAATTGAATTGTTAATGATACATAGCTATATTTGGATTTATTTACAAATCATATTTATTAAATATGATTTGTAAACAGATTTATAAAATAAAATAACCCAACCCAAAATAAAATAATCCAACCCAACCCAACCCAGTTTTCTTTCTCTGAGAATGCTTACCATATCAAGGCTAAAGAACTGACCTACAATTTCACCATTGATGGGAGAAATGATGGATTCATTTCTTTCCCAAGGGCATTAGTATGAAGTGAAATGCAAACAGCTTCGTCCAGGATTTGAACTTGGGCTGCCATGTCCAATTCCTAAGATGATAACTGTTATACCATGTACATCTATATACAAACACATGTAACATCACAAAAAACACCTACATAAATGAACATATATATGTTTGTGTGCTTGTTTGTGAGTTTGCTTGAATTTTAGTGATCTCACTAGCCATTGTTAGTTATTGCTCATCTATGTACAACCATTATAATTTTGGTTTGAATTTCTTTGTTTAATGGCAAATTAACCGTCATTGATTTAATGTCAAAGCCATCCTTGTAAAAAAAAAAAAAGTAGAGGCACAGTTTAATCTATGATTGGGGGAGATAAGTGGGTTCAAACTTTTCCCAAGGGTATTAGTTCAAAAGTGAATGCAGTTGTATGACTAGAATTTGAACTACCTTACTATAATTTCACAGTCCAGCACGGCACAAGGACTTCCTTTCTTTATAATTTTCTTTTAAGGATCAGAGCATTGTATATCTATGAACCTTTACGCTTTTGAGCTGAAATCAGTTAACTGATCATCTATATTATCATTCGGCTTGTTTGTATGATATAATCTTTACCATATATATATATATATATATATATATATATATATATATATACACACACAAGCTATATTGAACAAATCCTGGGAGCAACACCCCATGAAACAACAGCTGTACAGCCACTTACCTCCCATCCCTAAAACCATCCAAAGAAGACGAACAAGACATACAGGACACTGCTGGAGAAGCAAGGACAAACTCATTAGTAATTTTCTCCAATGGACCCCTACACATGGACCCCATGCTAGTGTTGGCAGACCCACAAGAACTTAGCTACAATAGTTCTGTGTGGACACAGAATGTAGTCTGGAAGACCAGCTGGGAACAATGGATGATATGAATGAATGGAGAGAGACAGAGAAAGAAAGAGAGAGAGATAGAGAGAGATAGTCAGGGAAATCTGTGCTAGCAGTGAAATTTTCGGCTCATTCGTCCAGTGGGTAGAGTGTTCGCCAATGATCCGGGAGACCTGGGTTCAATCCCAAGTCACGTCATGCCAAAGACTTTAAAAATAGTAATTGATACCTCCTTGCTTAACACTCAGCAATATAAGGTACGTATCGAAGGTAAAGTGGAGCAATCTAGAGAAAGGTGTAGCACCCTTCCCTATACCTTGGTGTAGTAGCTATTGAAAATGGAGCCCTCTGGTCGCCCTTGACTACAGTTGCCAACTTTACTTACTTTACTTATATATATATAGAGAGAGAGAGGGAAAAGATGAAGATGAGGGAAAAACATAAAAGTAGAAACAGGATTGCTGGCTGTATATCACGAGACAATGAGTGCCAGGCCAAGTTTTAGCCAACCAGGTCAATTATGCCCCCCGCCATTTGCCTTATGTTTCAGGGGACTTGTTCTACAGCAATCTACTCTAGTCTCATTAGATTCTACCAATATGGATTATTTCACAACCACTAGAACTAGAACTTTTTTTTTTAATTATTTACTTTTCATTGGTAATTTACAAATTTTGTGGATTCACTTATTGGCATACGTCTATCTAATTTTACGCAAAAACAGGATGATATATAAACCTATTTCTGTTGCTAGAGTGATCTATGATGTTGATTCTTTTATTTATGAAGGGGCAAAAGATTTTAACTACAAAGTTATCATTCGTCGATAAATCAGACAACAAGTCCTCTAATTTAGTGAATTTCAAGTGTATTGCTCTAATACAAATCTTACTATGTGTGATTTAAAAACAAGGGTCTTTCTATCTCAGTTCGCCACACCAAATTCTTTTCGTCACACAAGGTCTCTGGTCTCTCTCAGCTGTAAAAAGCTCGACTGTAAACACCGCCCCAGGCAAATGACTTTTAGTAATTTACGAAGCTCTTTGCTTCAATGTGTTACAAGGCGGCCTGAATGGGGCACCCAATGAGACTCAAACTCACTCTTGCAGGTTTGCTAGTCAAGCTTGCCAACCATTACACTACCCGAGGTACCCAGGCAAATGACTTTTTTCACCTAACCAAATTTGTGTGTGTCTTAAATCGTGCCTGCAACAATCCCAAGCCTGCCTCTGATTGTTTGAAACAGTCTTATTTAAATTAAACCAATCTATAATTTGTTATGAGAAGGTCTCAGGTTCAATTCCTGATAAATCACAAGATTTTGTTTTAAACATACTAAAAATTCGTGTGCAGCTTTCAGAGTTTACAATGCAGCCTATACACATGAAAAGATTGATTGATTGATTCTAATGGCATGTCGACCCATCTTGGGTTATTTTCTACATAGAGGTTAGGGAATTGTGTTCATTGCAGCTTCATATTTACATTTTACATTCATATTTACATTACACAGGAAAAGATTGATTAACTGATTTTAATGGCATGTTTACTGATCTTGGGTTATTTTATACATAGAGGTTAGGGAATTGTGTTCATTGTAGCTTCATATATACATTTTTTTTTATATTATTTTTTACATTTTTATTTTTCTATTTTTTATCTTTTTACACAGTCCTCTTAAAAATCAATAAGTTTTAAACTGATCTATTTGACCTATAAATGGGACCCTAATAGGGACTACCATGCTGGGTCAGATTCAACTTGGGACCAGGATTCTCACCACTGGTATAGCACTCCAAAAATAAAGAGTCCAATCGACTGGGGCTGTAGAATTCACCGACTGCATCTCTGCAGAAGGGTAAGACCCCCCCTGAGTGTCCTGATAAGACACTAAACAATCTGATGATGAGGTTCCAGTAATGCTGGAGCTTTTGGGAATGCAGAGTACCCCTTCACTACCATCATTCCCAGGCCCACTCTGGCCTGCAGTGGTAGCACCTGAGAGGGTCCTATCTAAGAGTCAAATTGAACTAAACTGTGTAATTATGCTAAACTGAATTGTTTGAAATACAATTTTTTTGCCATTTAAACAGCATACATATGCTAAAATGAATTGTTTGAAAAAGAACTGTTTGACCCTATTTACCCAACCCCTCCACTTGGGCAGGATATGACACAAGGTCAATTCTTTAAGCGGAGTTTAGCAGGTTTGAATAATTGGATTCATACCTTTCCAAATGGTATTAGTGCTATGTGAAATGCAATCAGTCTCGTTCAGGATTTGAACTCGTGTCACCGTGTCTATTTCCAACAACGATAACAATTACACCATGGGCACCTCCATGCGGAGTTTAACAGGTTTGAATTCAGAGTTTTCCTTCTCCTAGACTAGTTGCTTTACCAAGGCTGAAGAACCTAGTCTGCCCTACTATTTACCCATAGCTGGAGGGAGAATAATTGGATTCATACCTTTCCCAAGGGTATTAGTGCCATGTGAAATGCAATCAGTCTTGTCCAGGAATTGAAAAAGAACTGTTTGACTAAACTGAATAGCTTGAAAAAGGAATTTTTTAGACAATTAAACTGAGTACTCATGCTAAACTGAATTGTTTGAAACAGAACTGATTATTTGTATAAAAATAGAGCAGGTGTTATATAACATACAAAGGTTGATATGCCATAAAAACCAAGCAACCAAAAATAAGTTTACCTCTTGTGAATACTTAAGCAATTTTACTTTCAGTTATACAGTTGCATTGCTGTAACGATTGGTAGTAAAATTTACTGCATACTATCTGTTTTGATTATGTATATGTTACAATTTGTACATATGGGTTTTGGGTCTTTCATGAGAACAAATTGAAAATATTGTAACATTTAAGACAAACACAATGTGAAACACATTATTATGGATTATAGATTGAACTAACTTTAAGTCAGGCCATTCTGCATATGATGAGGTGTATAGCCATGTAAAAAATAAATTATATTGTTCTCAAGCGTACCACACCTGACCGATAAAATGAAATGGTCGTGTTGATACTGCTGTATGGATGGACTACTTGGACGCTAACGAAATGGCTGGAGAAGAAGCTTGACGGCAATTACACAAGAATGTTGTGAGCAATGTTGAATAAGTCCTGGCAAAAACACTCCACAAGGCACCGACTATACGGCCACGTGCCTCCCATCATGAAAACTATCCAAGTTAGACGAACCAGACATGCACGACACTGCTGGAGAAGCAGGGATGAGCTCATAAGTGATGTACTCCTATGGACCCCCACATATGGCCAAGCAAAAGCAGGACGACCAGCTCGAACATACATACAGCAGCTATGTGAGGATACGGGATGTAGCCCTGAGGCGATGAATGATTGGTAGAAGTGGCGAGAGAGGGTCAGCGATATCCGTGCTAGCGGCACGACATGATGATGATAATACTCTCCTCCAACTTGTGTGCTGAAAAATCTGGAAAAATTGTTTGCCTTGTACTAAAGTAATTACAGTATTGTAAAATAGTCATTGTTTAGGACATAAAATCCTGTATATATTTATGTATCGGTCACATTTTCAGGATCTAATTTTTATGTAAAATAGTTGTGTTGGCATACATATGAGTTCATCGTTACTTCTGCAGCTGTGGCCAACATGTCTTGCTTGCCTTATTTGGATGGCTTGTTTGAGATAAGTAACTGTTGATCTGCTGTTTTGTGGGGTACTGCTTCCAGGATTTTTTAAAAACAGCATACGGTATTCTTGTGGAGGTCTAATCTAGCTTATAGATAAAATTAAAAAAAGATTATTAATCATTTTCATGATAATCTCAGCTGAAATTTCTTTCATGAGATCATTTTGACACAACAACAGTGTCCTTAATCCACATGATTGATTCTATTAACTGATCAAGCAGATTAACAGAGGATTTGCTAATTTATTGCAAACATTTGGATTATCATCAAATAAATGTTTGTTCTTTTAGTTTGATTATCATAAAAATAATACATACTGTGAAAATTCTATAAGTGTCAATAATGTTGGGCAGTGGGATCTCAAAGAAAGTTAGTAGAGACAGTGATCAGATGAAGAGATGATGATTTCACATCAGGAAATGCATAAAGTCAAACATGTGGTCACAGAAAATTACCACTCTTTTTATCATTGATATTCTATCCTTCCTCTAGACCTTCCTCAAAGACAGGGAGACATGAAGTGGTATTCTTAAATCAATGAAAGAAAAATCTCTTGTAGTTAATCGCCAATGTAGGGTGGTGATTTCAATATCCCAGAAATTTCAGTGCTTCCTTGTCAGAAAGCCAGAAGTTCACAAACTCTGACTGACCCTTTTCTAAAATCCTCAACTCTCATGTGTGACTGTTTTTCACAACTACTATAAGACTTTCTTGTGGTTGACCTCTTGCTGTCAGTTACACTGCTATGTTTACAGGTGTTGGGAAGTGGATACAATGTTACAATGACTCTCACAAATATAATTATTAAAACTGGAAAATAGCTTGATTGCCCCAATAAATTGTTGACCCCCAAGAAACAGAATAATTGGAATCAAAAACAAAGATGTCAATTTCTCAAGAATTCATGTAATATTTTTCAAAGAACGGATTTATTTAATAATATAATTATAATATAAATATATAAATAAATAGAGTTATCTATCTAGATTTATTTATATCTATTTTATAAATAGATTTATTCATATATATTTTATAAATAGATTGATCTATCTAGATTTATTTTAAATAGATTTATCTTTTCATTTGGTTCCTTTGCTTATGGTATATCAACCTTCATGCGTTATTTAATTCCAAAGCCTTCCTTGTAAAACAGTAGTGGTACTTTTTAACCCACAGCTTGAAGGAATAAGGAGGTTCATGCCTTTTTCCCCCAAGGGTATTAGTGAACATAATGATGTGACTGGAGTTTGAACTCACTTACAACAATGTTGTATCCAGCACTACACCAAGAGACTCCCGCCAGTTTTATCTTTAATAGTAATAATTAATTCACAACAAATACCCCAATTACCTGTGTATAATACATACTTATGTATAACATTTCCTCTAAATTTGATTGCCCAGTTGGCTGGGGCTGTAGAATACGCTGACTGCACCTCTGCAGAGGGGTAAGACCCCCTCCAACGAGTGTCCTGTATATGACACTAAACAATCTGATGGTGAGGTTCCAGCAATGCTGGAGCTTTGGGGAATGCGGAGTACCCCTTCATTGCCATTGCTCCCAGGTCCACTCTGGCCTGGAGTGGTAGCACCTGATAAAGGTTTTATCTATGGGTTAAATAGAACTACGTGCTTCTTTCACTATACTGATTTTTGCATTTAAACTGCGTATTTATGCTAAACTGAATTGTTTAAGATAGAACTGTTTTGAAATTGGAACTGCATATTAGTGCTGAACTGAATTGCTCGAAATAGAACTATTCTTGACGTCTAAACTGTGTACTTATGCTGAACTGAATTATCTGAAATAAAACTGTTTGACATTTAACTCTGTGTATTTCCCAGTCAGCTGGGGCTGTAGAATACACTGACTGCACCTCTGCAGAGGGGTAAGATCCCCCTAACGAGTGTCCTGAATATGACACTAAACAATCTGATGGTGAGGTTCCAGCAATGCTGGAGTTTTGGGGAATGTGGAATACCCCTTCATTGCCATTGCTCCCAGATCCACTCTGGCCCGGAGTGGTAGCACTTGATAAGGATCCTATCTATGGGTTAAATAGAATTAACAGCATACTTATGCTAAAAGGAATTGTTTGAGTAAAACTGAATAGTTTGAAATAGAAATGACTTTTACAATTAAACCGTACTTACATTTAAACTGCATGCTTATGCTTAACTGAATTATTTGAAATAGAACTGTTTTTCGACATTAAAACTGTATTTACACTTAACCAAATTGTTACATACAACTGCTTGAATAGTTAGAAATGGAAATGTTTTGACCATTAAACTGTGTACTTATGCTAAACTGAATTGTTTTAAATAGAACAGATTATTTACATAAAAATGGATTTGGCATTAAATAACCTACAAAGGTTGATATGCCATAAAACCCACCAAACCAAACCAAACCAAACCATCTAAATTTGATAGCCCAGTTGCCTGGGGCTGTAGAATACACCAACTGCATCTCTGCAGAGGGGTAAAACCTCATCCTCCAAAGAATGTCCTGAATAAGACACAAAGAAATCTGATGATGAGGCTCTAGAAATCCAAGAGTTTGGGGAATACGGATTACACCTTCATTGCCATTACTCCCAGGACCACTCTTACCCAAAGTGATAGCACCCCAGAGGGTCCTAATGTATGAATCAAATAAAACTTTTACATGTAAATTGTGAGCAAATAAATGACTGATGTTTAATTGAATTGTTAGTGGTACAAAACAATACTTGGAACCATTTAACTGTGTGCAAACAAATGAGAAATGTTGAATTGAATCATCATCACGTTGTGTCGCTAGCACGGATATCCCAGATCCTCTCTCACCACTTTTCCCGATCGCTCATCGCCTCCGGCAGGTCCTCAGAGCTACATCCTGTATTCTCACAGAGCTGCTGGATGTATATTCGAGCTAGTCGTCCTGCTTTTGCTCAGCCATATGTGGGGATCCTTAGTAGTACATCACTTTTGAGCTCGTCCCTGCTTCTCCAGCAGTGTACTGCATGTCTGGTTCGTCTAACGTATAGTTGGTGCCTTGTGGGGTGTTGCCGCCAGGACTTGTTCAATAGTGCTCGCAACATTCTTGTGTAATTGCCGTCTAGCTTCTTCTCCTGCTGTTTTGTTAGCGTCCAAGTAGTGCATCCATACAGCAGTATCGATGCGACCGCTGCCTAGAAGAAACTGCATTTCATATCATTGGTCAGGTCTGATTTCCATATGATCGATAGCTTATTGATAGCTGTCCATGCCTTCATTAGCCGCGTGTCAATGTCTTTTATCGGTTGATGAGACACTGCTTCCTAGGTAGGTGAATTTGTCTACCAGTTTCAGAGAGGTTCACTTGTTAAATAGCAATACTTGTTACAACTTGCCTATCTGCAAACTAATGATTAATATTGAATAGAATCATAAGTGTTAAATAGCAATAATTGAAATCATTTACCTATGTAGAAACAATAGCTCAACTAATTAGTTCAAATTCATTTAAAAATGAAATTTCTAACAAACTATTCTCTTACATATCATGTGTGTGAACAAATGACTGGTGTTAAATTGTTAGCGATACATAACAATATTTGAAACCATTTATCTGTGAAAAAAAAATGAGCTCAAGCTCATTTAAAAATGTGATCAATAGAATGTTTTTAAATCCTATATTTAATGTATATATATATATATATATATATAAAGAGGAGTTGGCATTAAATAACCCACAATGGTTGATATGCCATAAAACCCATCCAAACCAAATCATATAAATTTAATATTCATGTATAAAAAGGATTTTCAATAGCTACTACACTGAGTTGTAGGGGAGGACACGACTCCTTTCCCTGGATTGCTCCTTCGCCAATGGTCTGAGAGACTGGGGTTCAATCCCAGGTTGAGTTATACCAAAGACTCAAAAAATGGTACTTGATGCCACCTTGTTTAACACTCAGCATTATAAGGTAAGGATCAAGGGTAAAGTGGAACAATCCAGGGAATGGAGTAGTGCCTTTCCCTACACTTCGGTGTAGTAGCTATTGAAAAGAAAGCCTTCGGGTCACCCTCGACTAAGGTTGTCAACTTTACTTTACTTATAAAGAGGATATTGCATTAAATAATCCATAATGCTTGATATGCCATAAAACCCATCCAAACTAAATCCTATATATTCAATATATATATATATAAATAGGATTTGACATTAAATAACCGATAAGAGTTGATATGCCATAAAACCAAACCAAACCCAATCATATATATTTAATATATATGTATAAAGAGGATTTGACATTAAATAACCAATAAGAATTAATATGCCATAAAACCAAACCAAACCAAACTAAACTAAATCATCTAAATTTTGACAATGAAATTCTTGTGTATGATATGCACTAACTTTTTGGAGGTTGTAGCAGCTAAATTTAACCTAAATTTTGCTCATTCTTTCAGCTCAGGCTATAGAATTCACTGACTTCAAATGGGGTAAGACCCCCTCAATGAGTGTTCTAGGCATGACTCTCAACAGCATCTGCTGGTGAGGAACTGGTACTAGAGCTTTTGGGAATTTGGAGTACCCTTTCATTGCTATTACTCCCTGGTCCACTCAAACAAGGATCGGTAGTACCTGTTTGGGTCCCATCTAAGAGTCAAATAGAATGGTCCAATCATTTACTAAGGAATATCATTATCAATTAGTTGAAACCATACAGCTGTGTGCAAATTATTTATATCACATTTGAATACTTAATAGATAGAATAACTAATGTGAAATAGCAATACTGGAAACTATTACTGTGTGCAAACACATGATTAATATCAAATAGAATTATTAGTGTTAAATAAAAATACTTTAAAGCATTTAATAGAGAACAAATAAATAAGCTTTAACAACTCATTTAAAAATAAATTTACTGACAAACTACTTGCTTATAAATCATATATATATATATATATTTCATTAAACATAATAGACATTTTATGTCTACATATTTTCTTTTGGATCCGTTCGAATTCCCGTATTACTTTTATTGTATTCTGGGGGAATTGATTTATGTATTGTCCATAGTTGCATGTATCCCTAGTACTTTCTGCCCGACTTTGGGCCATCATCAGGGGAGGATCTACTACAAAAGTGATGTAACTTTTGTTTTAGCATATTACAACTGTGTAAGGGCGTCTTTGCCGTTGAAGGTTTTGGCGTTTGTTTTTGAATGTGATTCTATATTTAGTGCCAGTAGCTAAAGACATTTAAGTACATTAGCACTGGTTTGAAAATTAATTCTATTAAGTGTTGGCTGCAGGTTTCTGATATGTAATGCTTCGAGAATCTGAAGTTTTTGCTTATTATTTTGATGTTCTAATATTGTTGTGTTGTCGGTGAGAATTTTCCATAGCTGTGCCGTTGGGCATGAATGTTTTTTTAAATGCTGAGCTATTGAACTTGTGTCTGAAAGGTGCATTGTAAGTCTCCTCGACAGGGTAGTTGAGGTTAAACCAACATAACCTCAACTACCCTATTTTCAAACCAGTGCTAATGTACTTAAATGTCTTTAGCTACTGGCACTAAATATAGAATCACATTCAAAAACAAACGCCAAAACCTTCAACGGCAAAGACGCCCTTACACAGTTGTAATATGCTAAAACAAAAGTTACATCACTTTTGTAGTAGATCCTCCCCTGATGATGGCCCAAAGTCGGGCAGAAAGTACGAGGGATACATGCAACTATGGACAATACATAAATCAATTCCCCCAGAATACAATAAAAGTAATACAGGAATTCGAATGGATCCAAAAGAAAATATGTAGATATAAAATGTCTATTATGTTTAATGAAATTTGCATTAACGAAGAAATGCTGCCTAAATATACACATATATATATATATATATATATATATATATATATATATATATATATATGTTGTATAGCCATATACATAATACATATACAAATATATGCGGAAACATAGTCAACAATAATGACGACTTCAATGAACAAACACACTTCTTTATAAAAATATACCCCTCACACTTTATTCTCGAAAGGGTTGATGTTAGTTGTGTGTGAGAGATGAGTTGGAGATGGAGACAGACTGCTACATATTGACCCGAAGTTCTTCTGACCATAGCAGCACTTCTTTCACATTCTGGCTGGGCTGCTCAATCATGGGTCACTGAGAGCCCAAGCCCTCTGTCTGGAGCTGGTTCTCACTCCGCCGGCATCCTATCTCCAACTGGAACTGGAACTGACCCAAGCTGTCGGTGGCAGCTGGTTATATAATTGTCAGACACCCACCTGCTTCCTGTGGGCATACGCATCTGCCACCATCACCGAATTCAACCACGTCCACAGGTCAAGGTAATATTCTGATATGTTCGACCAGATGCACCTGTTTCGCTGTTCTTCTGCTTATTTACACAGGTGCATCTCTTGATTGACGGCTCGGTCTAAGGTCAATATGTAACAAATATATTAAAACAGGATTTGGCAAAGGTTGATATGACATAAATACCAACCAATGTAAATTTAGCATTTGGTCAACATAAGTGAGGTTCTCCTGTGGACTTCTATGCATGATCATGGCAGTGTCAAGAGAGTAGCAAAAAACTTACATTATCCAGCTTTGTGGAAACACTGAGTGCTGTCTAAAGGACCTGTCAAGAATGATAACCTATGAGAACAGAGAGAGAGAGAGAGAGAGAGAATCTGTGCTGTCAGCCTGCCCTGACGATCATGATGATATATATATCTGGTTATGGAAAAACCTGAAATTAAAGTCATAAGGTCATATTATAACCAAGTTATTGGGCTGTTGGTCTAATGAGTTGAGTGTTCGCTAATGGTTCAGGAGAGCGGGGTTCAATCCCAGGTTGTGTCATACGACAGACTTTAAAAATGGTACTTGATACCTCTTTGCTTAACACGGAGCATTATGAGGTACAAATCGAGGATAAAGTGGAGCAATCCAGGGAAAGGAGTAGCATCCCCTCCTACACCTTGGTGTAGTAGCTATTGAAAAAAGAGCCTTTGGGTCAGCCTTGACTACGGTCGCCAACTTTACTTGTTACTTTTATAACCAAGTAATTGAAAATCCAACGCTTGATTTGGTCATTTTAAACAACTCTGATATTGCTTTTGTCATATAAGGTGGATCATTCTCAAGTAATAATATCTTTGCTGCTCAGCCAGTATGTGATATATGGTCAATTTTTGAGTTAGATAAAGCTGGTTTGATTACAGAGTTTTCCTTCTCCTAGACTGATTGCCCAATCAAGGCAAAAGAACCCAGATTGTGTTACATACTGGCTAAAAGTAAGTATTTTGGCCCAACGAGTAGAGTGTTCGTCTATCGTCTAGGGGACTCAAGAAATGGTACTTGGTTTGGCCTTGCTTAACACTCAGCATTATAAAGTGTAGTAGCTATTGAAAAGGGAGCCATCGGATCACCCTCAACTAAGGTCGCCAACAACATAATGTCTTAAAACACAAAATTTACATGGTATTTAAAGCAAAAACATGGATAGGTTCATACAAAAATGCAACAGGCTTGAGGTAAAAAAAAGTTACATTAAGAGAAACAAAATAATAAGCAAAAACACATTCCAGTGGATATTTCTCTGTAACTATGTGAAAAATATTATTTGGACTATAGATTTACTTAAAATCATGCCATTCTGAATATGGTGAAGTGCATAGCCAGGCAGAAAGTTAATTATATTGTTCTCATATATAATACTCACCTCCAATCTGGAAAATAGTGTGCATTATACTCAAGTATGGGGGACATCTCCACTCTAGAGGGAACCCCTCTTAAACTAGTAGACAAATTCACTTACCTAGGAAGCAGCGTCGCATCAACCGAAAAGGACATCGACACAAGGTTAACGAAAACATGGACAGCTATCAATAGGCTATCGATTATATGGAAATCAGACCTAACCGACAAAATGAAACGCAGTTTCTTCTAGGCAGCGGTCGCATCGATACTGCTATATGGATGCACCACATAGACTCTAACAAAATGGCTGGAGAAGAAGCTAGACGGCAATTACACAAGAATGCTGCGAGCAATCTTGAACAAGTCCTGGCGGCAACAACCCACCAACTGTACGGTCATCTGCCTCCTATCTGGAAAACTATTCAAGTTAGACGAACCAGACATGCAGGACACTGCTGGAGAAGCAGGGACGAACTCATAAGTGATGTACTCTTATGGACCCTCACACATGGCTGTGCAAAAGCAGGACGACCAGCACGAACATACATTCAGCAACTATGTGAGAATACAGGATGTTGTCCAGAAGACCTGCCTGAGGCGATGAATGATAGGGAGGAGTGGCGAGAGAGGGTCAGGGATATCCGTGCTACCAGCACGACATGATGATGATGATACTCAAGTAATTACAGTATTAAAGAATAGTCATTGTTTAGAAAAATAAAATCCTGTATATATTTATGTGTTATATTCTCATATGTATATACATCTACATACATATGCAGCATCATCATGACACAATAAATAAACAGACACAGGAAGACTTCTTTAACAAGATATACCTCTCACTTTATTGTAAGGGTTCAAAAAGGTTACTCAAGGTTTGCATGTGAGAGGGAGCTGGAGACCGAACAGAAACTGCATATTTTGACCCCCACTCTTATGACCGTCAACGTTGTGTTTTCTCGTTCTCCAGATGCTCAACCGGAGGCCCAGAGGCCCACTCTGCTGGGTGATGGCTTTCTTTACTGCATCTTCTCAGCAACTTCCCTGGACCCCAACTCATCAGAGCCCCAAGGCCCCTTCGGCCTGATGTGGCTTTCCTTACCACATCTCATCTATAACTCCGTCCGATCTCTAACTGCAACTGTCTTGACTTCTGTCTTGACTGAATTATATAATGGTTCAACGCCCACTCAGTCGCCTACTCGATCTTTGGAATCGCATGTTGGATCGTCGTCAAGCGGAAATAACTGTCATGCAGTTCAGAGGTCACTCTCTTCCGGTGCGTCGGTCTATGAAAGTATCATGGGATTTTTTAGCTTGTCCCATTTTGTTAGCCAATTTCTGCCCACGCGATTTCCTCTCATGACTGCCATTAGAATGTGTCACTTTCCTCTGGTGCATCACCTTGAATGGCATTTTTGGCTGGGTCGAAGGCCAAAATACAACATATGTATTGGTCACATTTTCAGGATCTAATTTTTGTGTAAAATAGTTGTGTTGACATACATATGAGTTCATCGTTACTTCCACAGTAGTGGCCAACACGTCTTGCTTGCCTTATTTAGATGGTTTGTTTGAGATAAGTGGCTGTCAATTGGCTGTTTTGTGGGGTGCTGCTTCCAGGATTTTTTAAAAACAGCATGCTGTATTCTTGTGGAGGTTACATCTAACTTTTTGTCCAATTGTTTCATTAGTGTCTAAATGGTGCAGTCATAAAGTAGTACAGACATGACTACAACTTGGAAGAATTCCTTTTTTATTTTATCAGTGTTATTAGATTTCCATATGATTGATAACCATTCAAGAGCTGCCTATGCTTTAACTATAAATGTGTTGATATCACTTTCAGAAGATGAAATATTGCTGCTGAGGTATAGAAACTGGTCTATAAATTTCAGAGGCTTTCCCTTTCATAAGCAGATGGCACCATCTTGATTAAAAGACACAAACTTTTTTTAACTGAATTTAGGTAGAGACCATTGCCTCTTGCTGCTAGCTCCAGACTATACTGCAGAAATTTGGCTTGAGCCTGTGTATTTTCAAGCAGTATTAGATGTTTAATTTTTATTCTTGTGATTTTTTTTTTATCCAAGTCTTGACTGGCAAAGACAGGTACTTATAGTGTGTGTGTGTGTGTGTGTGTGTGTGTGTGCATATATATATATATATATATATATATGTTTGTGTGTAAGTGTGTGTGTGTGTGTATATATATATATACCTACCTATATTTACTCAAACCCTCTGCTCGAGCAGGATATGACACAAGGTTAGTTTTTAAGTAAAGTTTAGTAGGTTTGAATTCAGAATTTACCTTCTTCTAGTTTGGTTGTCATACCAAAGTTAAAAAGCTCAATCTTCCCTACTATTTGCCCCAAGCTGAAGGGAGAATAATAGAATTTGTACTTTTTATCATTCAGGGTTTTCAGTCTATTGTTTTTATCTTTATTATCTTATTCACGAGATTTTGGCCGATACATTCTTTGGCCTTCTTCAGTTGTTTCTTGTCAAATTCGGGAGCCTACACGGAACTTTGAAGCATATCCTTTATTTAATCCACAGGGATCTCTTGCTCTAATTCCATTAACCATTACTGGGAACAAGAATTAAGTATTCCTGTATTGTTACGTAGCATAACAGTTATAGGCGTTGGTTCCCTAAGCTTCTTAGTGACAATCATCTGTAGGTTCAATCCTGACTGCAGGCAAGTAACAATACAGGAATACTTAACACTTGTACCTGGTTATAGTTAATGGAATCAGAGCAAGCAACCATGCTGGGTTAAATAAATTCTTTTACCCAAGTCTTGACTGGCAAAGACAGGTACTTATATATATATATATATGTCTCTGTTTTTATATATATATATGTAGTACAAGATATTGGCATACTGGTTAGTGTGTTTGCCAATGGCCCAGGAGACCTGGGTTCAATCCCAGGTCATGTCATACCAAAGACTCAAATAATGGTACTTGATGCTACCTTGCTTAACACTCAGCATTATAAGGTAAGGATCAAGGGTAAAGTATTTGTGCTATGTGAAATTCCAACAGCCTTGTCCAGGGTTTTGAACTTGGGTTTCTGTATCCATTTCCAATGGCAATAACCATTACACTATGAGCTTCTCATACTTATTGTAACTTTTGCCTTTTGTTACTATTTGGTGTAACTTTCTACCTGAAAGCATGTTTTGCTTAAAAGTAAAAGGATTGGTATATTACTTGGTTCTGCAACATATCAACTCCTGGGTTATTTTTAGTATCTGTCTGTTCAACAATTATTGTCTCCAATTACATATACAAACCGATCAATCAGCATAATGGTTAGAGTGTTTGCTCATGGCTTGGGAGACTGGGGTTGAAACTCAGATCGAGTCATACCAAATACTCAAAAAATGGTACTTGATCCCTCCTTGTTTGACACTCAGCATTATAAGATATGGATCAAGGGTAAAGTGAAGTAGAGCAATCCAGGGAAAGGAGTAGTACTCTCCCCTACACTTCAGTGTAGTAGCTATTGAAAAGGGAGCCTTCTGGTTGCTCTCGACTCTGGTTGCCAACTTAACTTTTTCTTCCACATACTACAAAAATGTATCTTTACAATCATTTTTAGTTGCTTTCACTGCATGATTTCCTGTAATCATTTCTCTAAAATGTAACCCTTTGTTTGTGCACAGTTATATGGTTTCGCGTTATCTAATACTAGAATTTACACACTCTGATATGGTTGTCTAATGTGATATGGTAAGTTACAAAGAAAACAAAAGGCTAATTTCTAAGGAAGGAGAGAAAGAAGAAAAAAACTAAGAAGCAAAAAAGGCAGACATGGGAACAGGTAGTTGACCTCTGAATGACTTAGGCTGGGGAAGTTGTGGGTCAACCAGTCGCTGGGAATGACTGCATTAGTTGAGGATAACTAGAAAAAACTGGAGGTCCCAAGACCTTGTATGCATGTACAGAGCCAGGGGAAGCAGATGTTCCTCCTACTAACAACAGGCAGAAGGGAGAGAACAACTGTTTTTTTTTTGTTTTTTTTGGGGGTGATGTGGGAGTTGACGGTGAGACATAATGAGGTAAAAACAGATAGTTGAACATGAGCCGCGAAAAATCTGAGGTGGGGAAAGTTTATGGGCCCAATTTTTTTTTGTGGGATGGGCTCCAAAGGGAGCTGTACACTGGACATGAACCAGCAGACAAGCATGTTAGAAATACATAAGAAAACCAGGAAGAAAATTCAAGGTCTGTGCCTGCTCACTCTTTCTCACTATATGTTGCTTCTCTTTGCCTATCTAGCATGGTTGTCTCAGTTTCCATACTCTCTTTCTTTCTCCTGGTGACTACCTACAAATTGTAGTACTAAATAAACCTTTGTGTGGTTAAGCAGAGTTTCTTATGTTTTTCAACTTTTACCACAGCAGGGTCACAACAAAATCCTGAAGGCACAAATGTCTAGATGGTGCCATTATGGTACATACATTCTCGTTGATACTGTTATGGTACAGTTGCATGTATTCCTATCAAATGCAAACAATTTTCTAAAAGATCTATTAGACCCATGTAATATAATTAAGGATGATACTTATATTAGGTAGTTAAGCAGGGACGAGCTCATAAGTGATGTACTCCTATGGACCCCTACATATGGCCGAGCAAAAGCAGGACGACCAGCACGAACATACATTCAGCAACTATGTGAAGATACGGGATGTAGTCCAGAAGACCTGCCAGAGGCGATGAATGATAGGGAAAAGTGGCAAAAGAGGGTCAGGGATATCCGTGTTACCAGCCTGACATGATGATGATGATGATAATTTCATTTCTGGAGATATATTTTAGGTTAGCCCAAAAATTTAAATGAAAGAGTAGGTCGCAAAGTTCATGGGCACCCACATTTCGGCAGGATGTCAGATTTAAAGGCCAGATATTAAAAAGTAAACAAATATGAAACCATGTTTAAAAACTTAAGCATTAAATTTCTGAGTATTTATCATCTTGTAATCACTGTTGATCATGACTTGTGGACAAGTCCCTATGGTGTAATGGTTTATGTACTGGACTGCGTCATTGTAGTAAGGGAGTTCAAACTCCAGTTATGCTATTATATTCACTTTCAGACTAATACACTTGGGAAAGGTATGAACCCCCTAATCCCCCAGCAATTGTTCTTCTACAAGGGTAGCTTTGGCATAATCCCAAAATGTTAGGTTTGGTTCATTGGGTTTTATGGCATAACAACCATTGTAGGTTATTTAATGCCAAATCCTGTTTACCCCACAAGGCACCAACAATACGGACACCTACCTCCCATCACAAAAACTATCCAAGTTAGACGAACCAGACATGCAGGACACTGTTGGTGAAGCAGGGACGAGCTCATAAGTGATCTACTCCTATGGACCCCCACATATGGCCGAGCAAAAGCAGGACGACCAGCTTGAACATACATACAGCAGCTCTGTGAAGAAGGGGATGTAGCCCTGAAGACCTGTCAGAGGCGATGAACCATAGGGAGAAGTGGTGAGAGAGGGTCAGGGATATCTGTGCTAGCGGCACAACATGTAGATGATGATGAAATATATGATTTGTAAATGTATATTTTTAGATAATGTTCTTAAATAAGCTATAGCTCATTTATTTGCACACAGTTTAATGGTTCCAAGTATTGCTATGTATCACCAACAATTCAATTAGACATCAGTCATTTGTTTACACACAGTTAAATGGACAAACAGTTCAATTTCTAATGATTTAATTTAACATGAGTCATTTGTTTGCACATAGTTGAATGGACAAACATTTCTATTTCTAATGATTTAATTTAACATGAGTCATTTGTTTGCACATAGTTAAATGTCAAACAGTTCTATTTGACTCATAGATAGGACCTTATCAGGTGCTACCTCTCCAGGTAAGACTAGACCTGGGAGTAATGGCAATGAAGTGGTACTCCATATTCCCCAAAACTCCAAGACTGGAACCTCACCATCAGATTGCTTATTGTCATATAAAAGACCTTATTTAGGGAGGGTCTTATCCCTCTGCAGAGATGCAATTGGTGTATTCTACTGTCCCACAAAGTTTGATATGCCTTTAAACAAAGAAACCAACCAAATTAATTGCCATCTAGTGAGCTAGGCTTGCAGAATGTTGTCGGAGTTCAATTTTCACTGGGTAACCCTTATGTCAATTTTTTTTGTAATTTTCTTATCTCTTTGATAAAATGCAACAGGAAGTCTTCCAAGTTGTAACCACATCTGTATTATTTAGATTTCAACAAAATCCCTGGAGAAAAAGGTACATGAGAGTGCCACAAAATGTTGTATGCAATTTTGAACAAATCCTGGGAGCAACAATCTTGAAAACATCAGTTGTCTGGCCATTTACTTCCCATCACACAAACCATACCAGTAAGACATGCTGGGCATTGCTGGAGAAATAACCATGAACTCAGAAGTGACCTTCTCTAAAGGACCTCTGCACATGGACTCATCAGTATTGGCCGACTTGTAAAGTCTTACATTTATCAGCTCTTTGTGGACACTGGATACCGTCTTGAGGACTTACCAAGAGTGAAGGTCCATAGGGACAGATGGTAAGAGTCAAGGGAATCTGTGCTGTCAGCATGTTTTGATGATGATGCTGATGTTGATGACACCCATTATCAGATACTTGTAAAATCAGTAATGTTCTTGAATTCAGGAAAAATTTTACACTGAATAAAATAGACAGAGATAAAAAAAATTATTTTCTATACCTGTATAAGAAATTAGTCATCTAGAGTGAAAACGTCTATTAAACAAGTGATATATGACATGCTTTTGTCATAAGGATTTTTCTGTTGTAATAAAAGTTAAGCAAGGATAAGCCTGCTTGGATGGGTGACTACTTAGTGAGAGTAGGTAATGTAAGCAACCCAAAACCTGTGCATTAGAATGAGATCATCATGGCATACTGACAGCACATTGTCTTGACTCTCTTGCTATCTGTCCTAATAGGCCACCACCCTTGGTAAGTTCTCTAGATGCCATCCAGTGTCTGCACAAAGCTGATGAATGTAAGTTTTTTGCTGGATGGTCAACATTTAAGTATTATAGAATAGAGAAACTCATGGAATAGTGGTTAACGTCAAAGGAAGTGGACTCAGTAATCCAAGTTCAAATCTTATACATGGAGTAATCATTATCATTGTAAGAAATGGATTAGGCAACCCTAGTTCAAATGCTGGACAAGGCTGTTTGGATTTCATATAGTGCTAATAGACTTGGGAAAGGTATACATCCTAAAATTTTCCTTCTGGCTATAGGTAAATAGTAGGGCAGACTGTCTCTTTAACCTTAGTATAGTGATTCTTCAAGAAGAAGGAAAACTGTTAATTCAAACCAGTTTTAGACCTGCTGATGAGACCTAATAAGGTCGAAACTATTCTTCAGTGTTCCGTATGTTGCATGGAAGTGCTTGCTGGATTTTCTAGTCATGGTAATTCAATTAACATAATACAATTCCTTTATTCAAATGTCAAACATATTTATTTGTGAATTTAAAAAAAATCTATTTGTCCTGATGAACTTTTAAAAACTGAGACATTTAATGAGCTCTACCAGGTTATTCCTGCCCAAGACAAACTACATGAGGAGCACCTCCCACAATGTCATAATGGATTAGAGAGTGATTATACAATCCAGCAACGTACCAGATAATACTTCATGAATAAAACGCAGAAGATATTTTAGTGCAATTTTAGGGAGAAAAATGGAGGTATCTCTCAATTGATCTATCCATCTATCTATCCTGTGTATGCCATTAAATGCTATCTGATGGTGAGACTGAAGTTCTGGAGTGAAATCCCCTCCCATCATTGCCATTACTCCCAGGTTCACTCTGATCTGGTGTAGTAGTACCTGTTAGGGTTACATCTATGGATAAAATTGATCTGTTTGAGATAATGGAGAATTTACTTGCTTAAAATGATTATGAAGATATAGTTTTGTACTGTACAAACAAGAATACAAAAAAATAACCAATACAAGTTGACATGCCTTAAACCCAACCAACTCTATATCAGGTATGACACAAAATTGCATTTTATAAGGAGACACAAGTTATGCAGTTTTGGGGAGTAGGGAATTACCCCTTTGTTACTATTACTCCCAGGTCCACACTGACCTGGAGTGATAGTATCCATTAGGGTCCTATGCATAGCTCAAAGAGAGATAATGATTAAAATAATTTTGAACTGAAGTTTTTTCCAATTTAAAATGGTTAAGAGACATTTTTGTACTGTATATAATTGGAGGGCATAATTGTTGAACTGACTTTGGTATAAAATAACCCAACAAGGGTTGACATAATATATTTTTGTATTGTATATAATTGGAGACCATAATTGTTAAACTGGCTTTGGCATAAAATAACCCAACAAGGGTTGACATAATATACTTTTGTATTGTATATAATTGGAGACCATAATTGTTGAACTGACTTTGGTATAAAATAACCCAACAAAGGTTGACATAATATATTTTTGTATTGTATATAATTGGAGACCATAATTGTTAAACTGGCTTTGGCATAAAATAACCCAACAAGGGTTGACATAATATACTTTTGTATTGTATATAATTGGAGACCATAATTGTTGAACTGACTTTGGTATAAAATAACCCAACAAAGGTTGACATAATATATTTTTGTATTGTATATAATTGGAGACCATAATTGTTAAACTGGCTTTGGCATAAAATATCTCTAGTTGGCATGCCAAAATCTAAACAACCAACCAATTTCTATTTTGTTTATATCATTTAATATTACAGCATTTTGGGGTCAAGTTAAGAAATAATGCTAATATCTGGGTAAAAATGTGACTATTAAATACTTCAATTTTATATATAAGAGCTAGGATGTATTTTTTCAGCATTTTGGAGAAAGAAAAAAGGGAGCTTATAAACCATTAAATATGGTAGACTTTTGCTTGTTCCTATTTCTTTGAGGAAACTTGACTACTCAAAGGAAAAATATGGAGAAACAGCTATTGTTCATGACGTTATAAAATGTTTTTTGACATCAATTTGTGTCTCTTCATGGAGAGACTCTCACCTTGTCAGAAATCAAAATGAAAGGAAAATCATTCAGGTCATCTTTTAAATTTCCTTTAAAGAACATAATGAGTCCTCTCCTGAATTTGGAGACTAATTTGTAGAGTGAATTATTCATTTGTAAAATTGTGTTTGCTGCTTTAGTCAAATTCATTCAGGAATTATCGACAAGAAACAAAATTGGCAGCCATTATTATTATGTTTTTTGGTTCAATTCAATTAATTCACGCTTTTGATCCTGTTAAAAAAAAGATCATTTATGGACAGATCAATGAATAGATTAAAAAATAAAAAAACCTTGGTACATAATAAAGAAGATAATTGATTAATTAATTAATTAGATAGAAAGGAAAAAAAGAGGAGATTAAAACTACTTATTACATTTTTTATAGTCTGGCTGATTGTAGAGGTACTACTGATAAAGGGCAATCAGCTCCCTCTGTCTCTTTTTCTCTCTCTCTCGTTCAGAGACCATCTCAGTGCATCAACCAATTTCAGGCCTCTCTCTTCTGGGATGTTTCCCTTCAATCATTTTTCTTCTTTTTCTCCAACATCCTTACACTGTTCTTTGTAGTAAAACATCCATATTGTTAAACAGCTTAACATTTGGCATAAAACTCCAAAAATAAGTGCCAGAAAGTATCTTTTAGCTATTTTTGAGTCATTGTTTTGTTATCATTACTCCCAGGTCCACTCTGGACTGGAGTGATTATACTTGTAAGTCTCATCTAAGTGTCAAATAGACTTGTTTGAGATGATATCTAAAATCATTTTGAATTATATTAATACATTTAATTCCAAAAACATTGATGAGGGTGTCCTAGTGGTGTAATGGTTAAAGAGCTGGACTGTGGAATCATAGTGAGTTCAAACTCCAATCATGCTATTATGATCACTTTCGGACAAATACTTTTGGGAGTCATGAACCCTCTCATCCTCCCAGCTATGAGTTAAAAAGTACTACGACTGTCCTTCAAGAAGGATGGATTCAGCATTAAATAACCCAAAAAGGTTGATATGCCATTAAAACAACAAAACATTGATATTGTAAGCAAGTATGAATTAAAAATACAGTTTTAGGGAGTTTGGAGTCACTGTTTCCTTGTCATTACTTCAAGATCAACTCTGTACTGAAGGGGTAATATCTTGTTTAAATTCTTGTGATAAAGTTTGATAATTACTATTACTTCGAATATTTAGACTATTGACCGCATATTTATTGTTATACTCACATTGTTTTGGCCGATGCGTCCTTCAGCCTTCTTCAGGTGTTTCATATCAAACTCAGGAGCCCACACAATCTCGAACTGAACCCTTTGTTTGAAATACAAGGGTAGACAGTTCCAATTCTGTTAACCAAGACTGTGGTGTAATTGTTATCGTCGCAGGATATGAACACGGCGACACGAGTTCAAACCCTGGACGAGACTGATTGCATTTCACATAGCACTAATACCCTTGGGAAAGGTATGAATCCAATTATTCTCCCTCCAGCTATGGGTAAATAGTAGGACAGACTAGGTTCTTCAGCCTTGGTGAGGCAACTAGTCTAGGAGAAGGAAAACTCTGAATTCAAACCTGTTAAACTCCGCTTAAAAATTGACCTTGTGTCATATCCTGCCCGAGTGGAGGGGTTGGTAAATAAAAAAGACTGTATACAAGTGTTAAATTATAGTAAGTATTTATTGTTATTCTACCCATATTTACCAACCCCTCTACTCAGACAGGATATGATACAAGGTCAGTTTTTAAGCAGAGTTTAACAGGTTTGAATTCTGAGTATTACTTCTCCTTGACTTGTGGCCTCACCAAGGCTGAAGAACCCAGTCTGCTCTACTATTTACCCATAGCTAGAGAGAGAATAATTGGATTCATACCTTTCCCAAGGGTATTAATGCTATGGGAAATGCAATCAGTCTCGTCCAGTATTTGAACCCGTGTCGCCATGTCCATTTCCTACGATGATAACCATTACACCACGACCACCTCCTTGTTATTCTTCCTGTTGTTGGGATTGAACCTGCAACTCCCAGGTAATGTCACACAGGAGCACTTTCCAACAAAATGCCTTTTCCACTGCATCATGTGACTCTGCCAGACAATTTAGAGTGAATTTTTGGGACTTATAAACTTAAACAGGACATTGGCATGATGGTTAGAGTGTTCGCCAATCCCAGGTTGAGTCATACCAAAGACTCCAAAAATGGTACTTGATGCCTCCTTGCTAAACACTCAGCATTATAAGGTATTGATCAAGGGTAAAGTGGAGCAATACAGGGAAAGGAGTAGCACCCTACCCTACACCTTGGTGTTGTAGATATCAAAAAGGGAGCTTTCGGGTCACCCTCGACTAACGTCGCCAACTAAAAAAAAAGACTTAATGTCTCCATCAACTCATGAGATACTCTTCTCAAGTATCATATCAAATGTTTTTACCCTCGCTCATATCGCAGTTTGTTAGGTCTGTTAGCAATAATGACGTGTTTGCTTTTTTAAAAAGTTTAGCTTTAAGCTTTCAAACATATTTTTTTCATAATAATGAAATTAAAATCTTGACAACCATAAGTCAAAGTTAAATAGTGATACCTAGCAATACCTAGAACTAACAATTCAATTAAACATCAGTCATTTACTTACATACAGTTAAATGATGAAACACTTCTATTTCAAACAATTCAGTTTACCATGTTAAATGGTTCTAAATATTAGTATGTATCACTAACAATTCAATTAAACATCAGTCAATTATTTACACACTGTTAAATTTAAAATCAATTTTATTTAAAACTATTCAGTTTAGCATAAGTTTAAATGTCAAACGGTTCTATTTGACCCATAGATAGGACCCTATCAGGTGGTATCACACTGGACCAGAGTGGACCTGGGAGTGATGGCAATAAAGGGGTACTCTGCATTTCCCAAAGCTCCAGGACACTCATTTAAGGAGTCTTACTTCTCAGAAGAGATGCAGCCAGTGTATTCTGCAGCTCCAGCAGACTGGGCCACAAGACACTCATTGGAGGAGTCTTTCCCCTCTGCAGAGATACAGTCAGTGTGTTGTACAGCCGCAGCTGACTAGGCCAGTGATGGTAATGATGATGTTAGGGATGATGACAATCATGTTGATGATGTTGGTGAGATGATAATGATTGTGATGATCTGGTTGCCTGTGGTACCATCACAGATGACCTGGCAACCAGCTTCATACTCAGAGCATACTAAGCTTCATGACTTCTTGTATAATAATTTCCTATCTCTTTCACCTCATTCCTTGCAAAGCTTGTTGATCGTGATACATATTCCTACCACTTAAGATTGTGCTTCATTGCTATTGGGAAAGAAAAAGAAGTTTGGACTTTTGAGCCTTGGTAAGAACAATTGGTTCCAGGAGAAGGAAAACTAGCAAATATATACTACCATGAAAAAAAATATATGGAATTAGCTCATGTACAGAATGTTCACTTTTGTTTTTTAATTTTTTTTTAGCAGTAAATAAACTAATAACAGATATGATACAAAACATTTTTCATTTAATAGGTGGGTATTCTAATTTCATATAATATATCTTAAATAAACTAAATAGAATTATTTAAATTAATGATATAATTTTTTCCTGAGTTACATAATTTTATAATTCACCTGGGTAGTATGTGTGTGTGTGTATATATATATATATATATATATATATATATATAAAATGTTGTTTGCAATACTGAGAAATAAAGAGAGTTCAATATCAGTAATAGAGCCTATATAATAAGTTTGTATAATGTAGACCCAGAGTATATACAGGCCATTGGCCTAATGAGTAGAGTGTTTGCCAATGGTCTGGGAGACTAGGGTTCAATCCCAGGTCAAGTCATACCAAAGATTAAAAAAATGGTACTTAATGCCGCCTTGCTTAACACTCAGCGTTATAAGGTAAGGATCAAGATTAAAG
>OY757940.1:45286473-45331473 GCA_963585895.1 Sepioteuthis lessoniana | reverse complement strand
TGCTTAGTAAATTACTACTTCTGGCTTTGCATTAGGTCGCATAATGGTTAGCAAGCTAGACTAGCAAACCTTTGCAAGTGAGTTTGAGTTTCATAGGGTGCCCCATTCATATGGCCTTCTACCATATCTGAGTGAAAGCTTAGTAAATTACTATTGCTTTTCAGGCTTTACCTGCTAACAGGACTAAGTTTATTGCTTGTTGCCTCAGGCACCTCATTAAGGGAATGCCCATGGGTTCAAGAATGTTTCTCCTTGGCTTGCATGGGTTTTTACTTGTGCAAGTTCCCCTCAGTAAAATGACCTTGTGCCATATCCTGTCATGGTGGGATGTCAGATAAATTCCTATACAAAAAAGAGACAGGGCTTGCCTTAGGTGGTTTAATGGTTTGCAAGCTAGACTTGCAAATTATTATGAGTGAATTGGGTGCCTCATTTATATGGCCTAGTGCCATATCTAAGCAAACAGCATAGTAAATATGAAAAGTGGACATTGAACTACAGACTTGAAACAACATTGCACTTGAATAAGTTTTATAAATTTCAATCTTATTACTTTCTCTTTATGGGAGTTTTTCCAGCCAGTTTTAACTGATGTTTTTTTTTACTAAAATCTGAGTGACAGTAAGTGTCCTCAGGTCTCCAGGACACACCTAAGTATTTGAGCTGATTTTAACTGTGCTTTGATCTTGATTCTTCTTATGATCTGCAGTTCCTCAGACTATTTTACGTTTTTTGGGAACCGTTCTAGGGCTCCAATTACAACTGGTATCACTGACACCTTCTGGTTTCATTGCTTTTTTCAGCTCTATGGCAAGATTCAAGTATTTATCTCTCTTTTTGCTTTCTTTTCACTCTGTCATCCACTGGATTGGCAAAATTCACTTAGTTATTAGTTCTTTTCTTCTTATCAATCAAGAATAATAGAATTATAAGTGTAGCGGTAATATTATCAAAGTACATGGAGAGAAAAATCTTCAAAACAACCAAAACAATATTTTGTTATAAAAAGGAATGGTTATATGCCACAAAAGTAAAGTTGGCGACCTTTTAGTCGAGGGTGACCACAAGGTTCCCTTTTCATATGCTACTACACCAAGATGTAGAGGAGAGCACTACTCCATTCCCTGGATTGCTCCATTTTACCCGTGATCCTTACCTTATAATGCTAAGTGTTAAGCAAGGCTGTATCAAGTACCATTTTTTGAGTCTTTGGTATGACTCAATCTGGGATTGAACCCAGGTCTTCCAGACCATTGTTGAACACTCTACACATTAGGCCATTGACTCGGTTAACTGGTTCATTGGCCTAGTGGGTAGAGTGTTCGCCAATGGTCCAGAAGACTGGGGTTCAATCCCAGGTTGGATTATACCAAAGACTTTAAAAATGGTACTTGATACCGCCTTGCTTAACACTCAGCATTATAAGGTATATACGTACCAAGGGTAAAGTGGAGCAATCCAAGGGAAGGAGTAGTGCCTTCCCCTATACCTTGGTATAGTAGCTATTGAAAAAGGAGCCTTCGGGGCACCTTCAACTAAAAAGTTGCCAACTTTACTTTTATTTATATACCACAAAATCAGAATATCACTCTAATTTTTTACCTGATTTTTGCCATTGGTGTAAATAAAAAAAAAAAATCTCCAGGTAGTGATTTTTCTAAATATAAAGCTACTTTAGAAGCAAAACAAAAAAAAAACAAACAATTTTAATTCCTAAAAAAGAAAGCTTAAATTTTCAATATTCCTTCAAATGATAAAACAAACAATTCTTGAGTATCTACTACAAGAGAAATATCTTGGAAACTAGTTGCACAGGCTATTACTAAAAAGTATACACTTCAATGGGATTGTCATCTTGTACCAGTTATTCATATAATTCTCTGAATTTAAAGCATAAATTTAGGAGTAGTCGCTGTTTTCTATTAACAAGTTTTATATTAGTAAAAGCAGGTTTCAATATCATAAAGAATAAATTCATAAAACGTTGAATAATTATCACCTATCAACAAGTTTTATATTAGTAAAAGCAGGTTTCAATATCATAAATAATAAATTCATAAAACGTTGAATAATTATAACCTATCAACAAGTTTTATATTAGTAAAAGCAGGTTTCAATATCATAAAGAATAAATTCATAAAACGTTGAATAATTATAACCTATCAACAAGTTTTATATTAGTAAAAGCAGGTTTCAATATCATAAAGAATAAATTCATAAAACGTTGAATAATTATAACCTATCAACAAGTTTTATATTAGTAAAAGCAGGTTTCAATATCATAAAGAATAAATTCATAAAACGTTGAATAATTATAACCTATCAACAAGTTTTATATTAGTAAAAGCAGGTTTCAATATCATAAAGAATAAATTCATAAAACGTTGAATAATTATAACCTATCAACAAGTTTTATATTAGTAAAAGCAGGTTTCAATATCATAAAGAATAAATTCATAAAACGTTGAATAATTATAACTTATACACTCCCTGTGAAACAAAAGACCATTGCCTTTCACTATCGTTCTTCAGGCTGGGATTTGGTAATCAGTTTGTATCTCAAAATCACTGAGAATTTTAAGGATCTCTTTCTCTTGCACAGATTCTAGTTTGTGTCTATACCATTTGTCAGCATGGTCAGATCTTAATCTCTTGCACAATTCCTAATGGATCACCTTTTCTGCCCTGTCATGCCTACTCTTGTATTATCATTTTACTCTTTTTAGAGTTTTTCACACCAGAATTAGCTGATGATTTTTTACTGGAGTCTGAGTGACGGCAAGTCTCTTCAACTCTTCTTAGTATTCTGGCCAATCTCAGCAATGCTGTAGTTTGGATGGTCTCCACTCATCCTCTTATTTCTAAATCCTTCAGTCCTTGTACCAATCTTTTTGTGACTGTACAAACCAAACCTATTACAATTGGTATCACCATCACTTTCGTGTTTCATAATTTTTTAGGCTCTCTTGCAAGGTCTTGGTACTTATCTCTCTTTTTGCTTTCTTTCAGTTTTACCCAGAGATCTTCCGGGACGGCAACTATCATTATTATGAGTAATATGGGCAAATTTTAATCTCTCACACAGTTCCCAGTGGATTATCTTTCCTAACCAGTCATACCTACTCTTTGTGTCTGTTTGATGCATTTGCTAATTCTATTAGTGATAAAATAAATTGATGAATGGCAGGTGAGTGAAGATGGGAATGTATATGTACTAGTAGACTATAGATAGCTCTACGGTCCAAAAGTTAATTTGTTGATAATTATGAGAAGAGTCATTAACATACTTGAGATATTTTAATGAAATGAACCTCTTCTTTGCATTCTTCATGTTGGTAGCATAGCATTTTTGCTTACCTTTTCTTCAGGTGTAAAAATCTATGTATACTTAATTCAGGTGAGGTAAAGATTTCAAAACTATGAGATTTTCTTTGCTTTAGAAAGTCATTGTTGGCGACTCTTATTCTTGATTATTGGTTTGAATTGGCTGAAGACATAACACAGCTTCGTGGTGTTAATGGATTGGTATTGGTCAGGAACTGAAGTATTTGGTGCTGAGATAATTCATAACCAAATTTGTTTCTGTTCCATCAATGTTTTTTCCTGTAGAAAAAAGAAACCCTTTTTCCTCTCTTTTTCTTTGGGATTTTTTTCACCTGGTAAGGGCTAAAGAATGGATCAGACATTTTAACGCGATGAAGAATGCAAAGATGATACTATCTATCTCAGTCTGTTCATATCAATCAATTCATTTATCAATCACATACTGTTCATATCTATCTATCTATCTATCTATCCTCATCTCCATCTATCTATCTATCACAGTCTGCTCATATTAATCTCAATATCTATCTATCTATCTATCTATCTATCTCAGTCTGTTCATATCTATTAATTCATTTATCTATCACATACTGTTCATATCTATCTATCTATCTATCTATCACAGTCTGCTCATATTTATCTATCTATCTATTGAAGTCTGTTCATATCAATCAATTCATCTATCTTTCACATACTGTTTATTTCTATCAAGCTACCAATAAAAATAGTGTACATCTTATATACCATTCAAATATTGTAGTTTCTGGCACAGGATTTTTACGAGAGCTATTTTCTTTGGAGAAGAACCGAACAACAAGATAACCCTCATCTAATTCTGAAGCTTGAAAGAAAACAAGCTGGGGGAATTTTTTTTTCCAGCCAACCAAAACAAAAATTAAAATATATTTCTTATGTTTTATGATAGCTGAAAGCTCATAAACATTTTTGATTTGATCAAGCATTTGCTTCCTTTAGGCATGAATCGTCTTTTGCCAAACTAAGTGCCAACTTGTGATATGATCTGAATTTGGGCTGTGATCAAATTGCTTTACTTAAATCATTTTCAACAAGATCAATACAATTGATTCAAGATGATTGAGCAGTGCACTTACCCTCAAGATACAGTATCATTGTAAGTATTACAATGTATACCAGATCAATATCATTCTCGCCCAGTCGGCTGGGGCTAACGAATACACTGGCTGCTTCTCTGCTGTGGAGTAAGACTCCCCTCCCACAAGAAGTGTCCTGGATATGACACTAAACAATCTGATGGTAAGGCTCCAGTAATACTGGAGCTTTGGGGAATGTGGAGTACCCTTTCGTTGACCCTGCTCTCAGGTCCACTCTGGCCTGGAATGGTAGCACCTGATAGGGTCCTATCTATGGGTCAAATAGAAATGTTTGACATTTAAACTAAGTGCAAACAAATGACTTTTGCTAAATTGAGTATTTAGAAATAGAACTCTTTTTTCATTTAACTGCATGTAAACAAAGGATTGATGTTTAATTGAATTGACAGTGAGATATATATATATATATATATACTTGGAACCATTTAACTGTGAGCAAAAGAATGAGCTTAAGCTTCTATAAAAATGTTAACAAATTGTGTTTACAAATCATATATATTTAATATATATGTATAAAGAGGATTTGACATTAAATAACCTACAATAGTTGATATGCCATAAAACCAAACCAAATCAATATTATTCATTGACAAATTTAGACGAGAATCTGGTTTTCGACATAATGTTACCCTCATATTGTGTAACTAAAAATCACTAATATGTTTTATCCTCTTATATAAAGCAACTCAAAACTATTGCTGTATCTATTCATATTTTTAAAGAAACCAGTGTATTTATTATCAAAGCCAATTTTAAAATACATACTAAAATATAAATGGCCATTTTTATTTTTGGTTGCAGAATTTCAGTTCTATACAGTTTGGTAATAAATGATTTCTGATGATACATATTTTGATTGTGCAATGTTCTACTGGAAATTATACAGTCTTTGTGTTTTTGGTTTAAATGATAAGCAAAATATGGAATAATTTTTAAAATGTTTTTTTTAGTCTGATTAGTCCAGTTTTTGAAAAAAAAAAATGATAAATCTAAATTTTCTTGATTAGGTCTATTATTCAATCTCTTTTTTAATTTAAATTCTGCCCAATATGAGTGAGCAAGAAAAGAGACAACAAAGAATTTATAATTTGCTATAATGCTGAAACCAAACCAAAGTTTCTTTGTCTACTGTATACAAAGGAAAGAAAAAATCTTTTACAGAAAAAGAGCATTTTAGGGAAAAGGGTGAGTGGAATATTGAACAAGAGGCAAAAAGAAGGCTGCTCTTGCAATGGGGATTAAGAAGGTCCCTCCAATATCAACAAGAAAGCACACTAATGAATTGAACACTCATAAGAAAACTCAGGACAGCAATTAAACAAGATTTATACCCAAACCTAAATTCCCTTGATAATGCTATATGGGGAATTTTTATAAAGCAAAAAATATGTAACTTCCCATCTAAATGTTGGTTCACTTAAGTCTGCTATTGAGGAAGAATGGAATATAATGTCTGTAGAATTTATTTTGAAGGTATGCAAATTGTTTTGAAGGCATGTTGATACAATAATTGAAAAAATGACGGCCATATTGAATGGATTTACTGTTTTGTATGTATCTTCTTATTTTGTAGTTTATATAAGTTTATATAAGTTTTTGTTGAATATTCAAGTTAGGATTGTGTAGACACAGTCAATGGAGCTTGCAAGTGTCAGTTTCTCGGCCATGCAGTCATCAGGCCAATATGAATGGATAAGTGGGAAACTAATTGTGGTCAGTACCATTAAATCGGTGCTACACTATCTTATCATAAATATATATGCTCTATCAATGATATTAAGCACTCTTTATCTATAAATACATATCTATCTATCTATCTATCTATGTTCAGTCATCCACAGACAGACTGTTTCATTGTATCACAACTCTTCAGTGTGGCTAGACACGTAGGATGCTTGAAGCTGGGATCGAAACCAGCCCAACTTTATGTTAGACTTAGTATCATACCACTCAGCCAACAAGTGAACCACACGTCAGCTCGGGAATTATAAGGTATTATGAAGTAGCTTTTGTTTGTTTACATTTTTGCCTTACTGGACACCAGAGTGCTCATACTAATCTATCTGCATGAGCAGGATACAACACAAGATCTATTTTTTTGTGGAGTTTAACTAGTCTGAATTCAGAGTTCTCCTTCTCCAAGACTGATTGCCATATTAAGGTTAAAGAATCCAGTCTGCTCTACTATTTACTCATGTTTGGAGGGAGAAGAATTAGATTCATACTTTTCCCAAGAAAATAGAAATAGACTCATCCTGGATTTGAACTCAGTTCACCATGTCCATTTCCTACAATGCTATCCATTACATCACTGATACCTCATATATATATATATATATATATATATATATATATAAATGTAGCCTGCTATATTTATAAATAAAGAGTGCTTAGTATCATTGATGAAGTGTGTATATATATATATATATATATATATATATATATATATATATATAATGTTAGTAGTGGTAGTAGTCCAAAGCTAATGATGTTCATGCCACTTCTGCCTCTCTCTCTCTCTCTCTCTCTCTCCATATATATATATATATATATATAATACATATTAGATATATATATATTTAATTCATGGAATTTAGACTGCAACTGCAGGGTTTCATGGAGTTTTTTGCAAAACAACACTTGGTTCAACACAAACCATTGTTTTGCAAGAAACTCCATGAAACCCATGGGTTGCAGTTTAAATTCCACGAATTAAATATATATATATATCTAATATATATTTATTTATTATCATTATATAATAACTCTATCCTAGATATTGAGCACTCTCCATATAATATTGCACTTGGTTCGACACAAACCCACAAAGTGATTTAGTGATAACGAACAGTTATAATATATATATATATATATATATATATATATATATATATATATATATAAATTTTTTTTCTTTTTTTGTTGATCCAAAGAGAGAAAAAGTAAATATTTTTAAATGAATAGGTTCACAAAGAGATTAGTTTTCTAAAATTATTTATTTTATTCCTACATTTGTTTCCAGCTACTTAATGCTGATAGTGATAAGCTGCTAGAAATACAAGTAGGAATAAAATAAATGATTTAAAAAATAAATCTCTTTGTGGACTTATTCATTCTAAGAAATATAGATATAGATAATCTATACCAAAGTTTAATCTTATACAACCAAAATACATATTACTAGTTATTTAGCATCAAAACTGCAAACCACTGTATACAAAAATAAAATTGTATAGATATATACAAGAGGTATGAATATTTTTAGAGAGGTGTGCATTATTTTATATACCGGCCCAATGGACTAGTGGGTAGAGTGTTCGACAATGGCCCGGGAAACCTAGGTTCAATCTTTGTTTGAGTCATACCAAAGACTCAAAAAATGACACTTGATGCCACCTTGCTTAGCACTTGACATTATAATGTAAGGATCAAGGATAAAGTGGAGCAATCCTTGGTGTTGTAGCAAATGAAAAGGCAACCTTCGGGTTGTCCTGAACTACAGTTGCTGACTTTACTTTTACATGCATTATTTTGAAATAAATATTTATTAATATTTTTCTAACATAATTTCCTTGCTATAAAGTTTAGTAATAAATTCATTTTACAGCACAAAGTTCCATTAGAAATAAAAACCTGGTACCTTGTGTTTCAAAGAAAATTAACTTTTATAAAAATTCTTAAGGATACACTACTTAATGGAATATATATGTATATATATATACAGAGAGAGAGAGAGAGAGAGAGAGATATTGATAGATATATAATTACAATAAGAAAAAGCAATCTGCAAAAGAAATGCTGGAAATAAAGATAAGTAGTCATAGGTCAGTAGGCAGAACAGTATAAAATTTAAATGATTAATCTTTATATATATATATATATATATATATATATATATAATGTATTTGCCAACCAATATGCATGAACAGGATGGAAGACAAGGTCAATATTGTAAGTGGAGTTTAACATGGTTTGAATTCAGTTTTCCTTCTCCTAGAGTGGTTGCCATACTAAGGTTAGAAAGCCCAGCCTTCCCTACTATTTACCCATTGCTAGTGAGAGAATATTTAGAAGCAAACCTTTCCCAAGGGTTTTGGCACTATATGAAGTGCAAAAAGTCCATTTCCAACAATGACAACTGTTATGCCACAAGTGTCTCTCTCACTCTCTCTCTCTCTCTCTCTTTATATATATATATATATATATATGTATATGTCTGTGAAAATATTTATAGTATGTGTGTATATGTATATATATATGTGTGTGTGTGTGTGTGTATTGTGTGTGTGCATATATACATATATATGTGTGTGTGTATATATATATGTGTTTGTGTGTGTGTGTATATATATATATATATATATATATGTGTGTATTGTGTGTATATATATATATATATATATATATATATGTGTGTGTGTGTGTATATATGTGTTTGTGTGTGTATTGTGTGTGTGAATATATATATATGTGTGTGTGTATTGTGTGTATATATATGTATATATATATGTGTGTGTGTGTATATATATATATATATGTGTGTTTGTGTGTATATGTGTGTGTATATATGTATATATATATATATATTATGTGTGTGTATATATGCATTATGTGTGTGTATATATATATTTATTGTGCGTGTGTATGTATATCTATGTATTGTGTGTACGTACGTGTATGAATTGTGTGTATATATATATATATATATATACATATATATGTGTGTGTGTATATATATATATGTGTATACGTATATGTATGTATATATACATATGTGTATATATATATATATATATATATATATACGTATGTGTATTATATATATATATATATGTGCGTGTGCGCATGTGTATATATATATATATATATAGGTGAGTGTGTGTGTGTATATTGTACATCATTTCATAAATATCAGAATATATTTGCTGATATTTGACCAAAGATAAGAATGTTTGTGTACTTAGACAAAATGATTGCCAACTGTACGTCTACATCTTACTAAGCATCTTTTAGATGATTTGCAAGATTTGCATATAAGGAGCACCTGCCAATGAATGGCATTAAAAGCCTCGAGTCCATGCAATCAAAAACTTTAATGAATATTCTAATAATGACCTTTCCTCTTTCCTTTTTCTTTACTTTGACAAATCTTTGGTATTTCTGGACACACTGTCAAGAAATTGGCACCAATCTTTTGTCAATAAAATGCTTGGGTGGCTGCCAGACAAAGTTTACAGCAGCTGCAAACTGGAGATTCTATTGACAGCTCACTATGAATGTCATAACTTTGAATTGTGTAAGAGAATGGGGGAAAAATTCTTCATAAATTATGGATACGCATCAAATACTAAGACGAAAAGCACATATAAAATTCATTGTAAATTATTTCATAAAAGAAATGACTTGGAAATTGTTTTAAGGCAGACATTCTTCAAAAAAGTTATTGAAATATTTTGGGAATATTTTGCTTTGGAGTAAGTAAAGTTGGCGACCTCAGTCGAGGGTGATCCGAAAGCTTCCTTTTCAATAACTGAGGTGTAGGGGAGGGCGCTATTTCTTTCCTGGGATTGATCCACTTTACCCTGGATCCGTATTTTATAATGCTGAGTGTTAAGCAAGGAGGTATTAAGTACCATTTTTTGAGTCTTTGGTATGACTCGACCTGGGATTGAACCATGGTTTCCTGGACCATTGGAAAACACTCTATTCATTTGGCCAATGCTATAGAAATTGCAAAGTATTTCTATATATAGATTAAATGTAAGTTATTTCATTATAGAGGTCCATTTCAATTTTTCATAATGACAGGATTATTTATGTATAGAAATCAAATAGAACATGTTATAGAAATAAAGAAAAAAACTTATAGAAAGATTGGAAGAAAAAAGTTATAGAAAGAAAGAAAGGACTTTTGAAAGAAAGAAAGAAAGAAAGGAGTTTTTCAAAGAAAGAAAGAAAAAAGTTACTTAAAGAGTGAAAGAAAGAAAGAAAAACTTATGGAAAGAATGAAAGAAAGAAAATTACATGAAGAAAGAAAGAAAAAGTTAGCGTAAAAAAATTTTTGACGAGATGGAGTAAGAAAAAAGAAAAAGGTTATTGAAGGAAATAAAGAAAGTTATTATAGAAAGAAAGAAAAACTTATAGAAAGAATGAAAGAAAAAGTTCATGTGAAAAAAGTTATGAATTGATCGAAAAAGAAAAAATTATTGTAAGAAAGAAATAAAGAAAATAATGTAATAAAGAAAAAGTTTACGTAAAAAAAGTTATGAGATGAAGAAAGAAAAAAGTTATTGTTAGAAAGAAATAAAGTAACAAGTAACTGAAAGAAAGAAAGAAAAATGTTATAGTCATAAAGAAAGAAAAAATTCTAGAAAGACAAAAAGAAAGAATGAAAATGTTATGGAGGGGGGGACTGAAAGTAAAAAAAAAGATGGAGAGAGAGAGGGGGAAAGAGAGTCAAGGGATCTGTGTCGTTGGCACGAACATATGATGAACAATGAAAAGTATGATATTTGTCGCTGCCTCCCACCAGATGATGAACAATGAAAAGTATGATATTTGTCGCTGCCTCCCACCAGATGATGAACAATGAAAAGTATGATATTTGTCGCTGCCTCTCACCAGACAGGACTTGACACAAGGTCAAAAGCCCGAAGGCCGATTAAAATGGGGATATGAACAATGAAAAGTATGATATTTGTCGCTGCCTCCCACCAGATGATGAACAATGAAAAGTATGATATTTGTCGCTGCCTCTCACCAGACAGGACTTGACACAAGGTCAAAAGCCCGAAGGCCGATTAAAATGGGGATATGAACAATGAAAAGTATGATATTTGTCGCTGCTTCTCACCAGATGATGAACAATGAAAAGTATGATATTTGTCGCTGCATCCCACCAGATAGGACTTGACAAAAGGTCAAAAGCCCGAAGGCCGATTAAAATGGGGATATGAACAATGAAAAGTATGATATTTGTTGCTGCCTCCCACCAGACAGGACTTGACACAAGGTCAAAAGCCCGAAGGCCGATTAAAGTGGTGGTATGAACAATGAAAAGTATATTGACTTAAACCCCTATGATAAAAGCAACAATAATAAGATGAAGTAAAACAAACGATAAACACCACTTACCGAAACTCCAGCAGACTGCAACAAACATTTCTTACGTAAAATTGTGTTTGGGGAACATTTAACAAATAAAGATGGAGAATAATTAAAATTAAAAAAAAAAACTTTAATACAAATTACCGCTCTATCACACGCCGATTTCAACAGCTCATCTACAGACAATAAACGCTAAACAGAATGTCATGGTATTTCCTACAATATATATATATATATATATATATATATATATATATACTAACCTACTAATAAACTAGATATGAAAAGTAGTGATTTTTGGTTTTATTTTTTATTTATTTATTTATTTATTTTTTGTTATGTAAATTTTCAGCTGAATAGGTTTTGGGTGAATAAAAATGGTGTTTTCTCCTTTGTTGTTGGTCGGTACAAAACTCCCTGATGATCCGTTGAGGTGAAACTTTAGTAGGAGAATTCCAACTCGCGATTTAATTATATATATATATATATATATATATATATATATATATATGTAAAGTTATTTAATTTACAAAGCTTTTTTGCTTAGATGTGGTTCAAGGACATATGAAGAAGGCACCTCACTAACTCACTCGTGAAGATTTGCTAGTCTAGCTTGCTAATTATTACACTACCCGAGACACCATCTTATAAAGAAAGTTATTACTGCCAATGTATTGATACAAGTAAGTAAAGTAAAGTAAAGTTAGCGACCATAGTCGAGGGTGACCCGAAGGCTCCCTTTTCGATAGCTACCACACCAAGGTGTAGGGGAGGGCGCTACTCCATTCCCTGGATTGCTCCACTTTACCCTTGAACCGTACCTTATAATGCTGAGTGTTAAGCAAGGTGGTATCAAGTTCCATTTTTAAAGTTTTTGATATGACTCGACCTGGGATTGAACCGAGGTCTCCCGGGCCATTGGCGAACACTCTAGGTTATCATACTCTATCTTCATTTAAGTCTACTGAAGAAGTTTTGGACTATTAGTACCCTACTGTACACACGGAAGATCGACCTATACAGCAGGTATAGGTCTAACCAAGAATTTTGAGCTAAAAATTTTAAGGTCGACTTATATGCCATATTGACTTTTACCCAGCAATTTGCAATATATTATTTATCTGAACCACAAAGAAATCAACAAATAAAAAAAATAGGTATTCATATGCTCTACATAAATTACGATACTTCTCTCCCTTATAATGTAGATTCATTTTTGGAAATAAATTTGTTTGCATTTTGCTAGCACGAGACTAATAACAAAACGTCAATGTGATTTTCCAAATTATCTTTTTTTTTCTCATATTATCTTATAAAGTTAATGTTGCCCAGAGGGAAAAAAATTCATTTTTGTGGATTTTCTAAAAAATTTGAATGATTAACGCGTAAGAGATTTATTGATTTAGATATTTTTGTTTTTTGCAGTTTGTTTTTTTTGGTTTTATGGCATACCAGCCTTTCTGAGTTATTTAATGCCAAAGCAATCTTTGTAGAAGATCGGTTGTGGTACTATTTAACCCATAGCTGGAAGGGGGATAAGAAGGGTTCATGCCTATCTCAAAGGTATTAGTTCGAAAGTGAACGTAATAGTTCGACTGAAGTCGGAACTCGTTCATTATGAAGTCACAAATACTTAGACTTTGATAAAATTTTCATGAAATTTGGAATGAAATCAAGAATAATTTGTTTCTCAACTAAAAAGAAAAATTTTCGTTGTTTTGCATTGAAAGGTTTCCAAACTTTTGTGTTTCTAAAACAAACAAACAAAAAAAAAAAAACTTTCAACACGTTCGTTTCATTTCAATGAATGAAACAGTTAAAAACTATAAGTAATAAGATTTTAAAATCAGAAAAAAATTCGACGAACCTTTTAGAATGGTCTGTTATAAGAGGTGAATACAAAAATACACCAACTGCATCTCTGCAGAAGGGTAAGACCCTGCCAACGAGTGTCCTGGATATGACACAAACAATCTGATGGTGAGGCTCCAGTAACGCTGGAGCTTTGGGAAATGCGAAATATCCCTTCATCGCCATCGCTCCTAGGTCCACTCAAGCCCGAAGTGGTAGCACTTGATAGAGGCCTATGTATGGGTAAAAAAGAACAGTGTACTTATGCTAAAGTGAACTGCTTGAAATGGAATTGTTTTTACATTTAACTCTGCGTATAAGAAAAACTGTTTTTATGCTAGAGTGAATTGTTTGAAATAGAACTGTTTTACATTAAACCGTGTGTAAAAATTATTGGTTTATCTACAAAATGTGTTGAGGAATCATGTATTTAATATATATGTATAAAAATAGATTTGGCATTCAATAACCTACAATGGTTGATAAGGCAAAATGTCAAACAAACCAAATCATGTATATTTAATATATATGTATAAAGAGGATTTAGCATTAAATAACCTACAATGGTTGATATACCATAAAACCCAATCAAACCATATCATTCATATTTGATATATATGTATAAAAACAGGTTTGGCATTAAATAACCTACAATGGTTGATATGCCATAAAACCAAACCAAACAATATCACGTTAGCCATTGCGACACGGGGAATCATCCATGTTGTTTGTTTGTCATGGAGAAGGAAATAAATGCTTAAAATATTATTAGTAAAGTTATCTTTTGAGTCATTTAACTGGTAGAGAAATTCACCTACCTAGGAAGCAGTGTCTCATCAACCAAAAAAGACATCGACACATGGCTAACGAAGGTATGGACATCTGTCGATAGACTATCGGTCATATGGAAATCAGACCTGACCGATGAAATGAAACGCAGTTTCTTCCAGGCAGTGGTCGTATCGATACTGCTGTATGGATGCACTACTTGGACGCCTACTAAACGGCTGGAGAAGAAGCTAGACGGCAATTACAATGTTGTGAGCAATATTGAACAAGTCCTGGCGGCAATACCCCACAAGGCACCAACTATACGCCCACCTGCCTCCCATCACGAAAACTATCCAAGTTAGACGAACCAGACATGCGGGACACTGCTGAAGAAGCAGGGACGAACTCAAAAGTGATGTACTCCTATGGACCCCCACATATGGTCGAGCAAAAGCAGGACGACCAGCTCGAACATACATACAGCAGCTATGTGAGGATACGGGATGTAGCCCTGAAGACCTGCCAGAGGCGATGAACGATAGGGACAAGTGGCGAGAGAGGGTCAGGGATATCCGTGCTAGCGGCACGACATGATGATGAAAGTGACTTTGGAACAAAAATAGATGTCAAGATTGTAATTTTTTCATTGTTCTTTTTCTACCCTAATCTGAGTCCCTATATTTCTTTGTTTAATGGTGTATCAACCTTCGTGGCTCATTTAATGCCAAAGCTATTCTTGTAGAAGAACAGTGGTGGTACTGTTGAGGTCATAGTTCAGATGATAAGGGAGCTCATGCCTTTTCTGAGGGTATTACTTCAAAGTGATCATAGTAGCGCAACTGGGTTCCAAATCGTTCATAACAATGTTGCAATCGTGTACGTTGACCATAACACCCATTAGATTCCTCCTTTTATCTAGATTGTTAGTTTTAACTAAAGAATAATGGGAATTATTTTATATCTACAGGTCGATTGGTTTGGTTTTATGGCTTATCAACCATGATAGGTAATTTAATGCCAAATCCGGTTGATACATATATAGATATCTATACGAATGAAACTAGTTGATAAGTTCACCAACCTAGGAAGCTGTATCTCACCAACTGAGACAGACATGAGCACGTTACTAGCAAAGGTATGGACAGTTATCGATAGGATATCGAGCATATAGAAGTCAGACCTGACCAATAAAATGAAACGCAGTTTTTTTCAAGCAGCGGTCTTATCGATACTGCTGTATGGATGCACTACATGGACACTAACTAAACGTATGGAGAAAAAGCTTAACAGCAACAACACAAGAATGCTGCGAGCAATATTGAACAAGTCCTGGAGGCAGCACCCCGTAAAGAAGCAGCTGTACGGCCACTTACCACACATCAATAAAACTATCTAAGTTAGACGAACCAGACATGCGGGACATTGCTGGAGAAGTAGGGACGAACTTATAAGTGACGTACTCCAGTGGACTCCTTCACATAAACGAGCAAAGACAGGACCACTAGCTAGGACCTACATACAACAGCTATATGCCGATACAGGATGTAGCCTTGAAGACCCATCGGAAGCGATGGATGATAGTGAAGGGTGGCGGGAGAGAGTCAGGGATATCCATGCTGATAGCGACATAATGATGATGAGATATCTATGATTTGTAAATATAAGTCAACAAAGTTAAATGGTTCTAATTATTGCCATGTATCGCTACCAATTTAATTAAACGTCAATCATTTGTTTACACACATCAAATAGTTCCATTTCAAACAATTCAATTGATCATGTATTTTGTTTGCATTCAGTTTAAATGTCAAATAGTTCTATTTGACCCATAGATAGGACCTTATCCAGTGCTACCACTCTTGGTCAGAATGGACCTGAGAGCGAGGGTAATGAAGGGATCCTCCACATTTTCCAAAGCTATAGTATGACTTGAGCCTCACCATCAGATTGTTTAGGGTCATATCAAGGATACTCGTTGGGTGGGGGTCTTACCCCTCCGAAGAGAAGCAATTGATGTATTATACAGCCCCAGCCAACTACCCCCCCCAATGAACTCACAACTTGGTAGTTATTGATTTGTGAGTCTAGAATGATAATCAAACACTGCCATGAGGTACTCATTTTTGTTTATTGAATATATATATATATATATATATATATAGTTTTATCCATGAGATCTGAAGAAGTCCTGTTATTTTTGGTGTTATTGATTCATATCAATACCCATAACAGGATGGAAATAAATTTATAATCCTAATGTGACCGGTTTTTGTTTTTCTTAAAGAAATTGTTACTCTGAGATGTTAGTTAAATTGAGCTCTTTACCAGGAAAATTTAGATGTTCATAGTTTAATAATTTTTTTGTCCTGACGGAATTATTCCCGACTCTGGTTTAACTGGACCGAATAATACACACACACACACACACACATATATATATATATATTGTCGGCAGAGATGCAGTCGGTGTATTCTACAGCCCCAGTCGACTAAGCTGTTCAGGTTAAAGAACTGCCGATAAACCTAATTAGTAATTATTTTAGTAAGATAAATAATTATTTCTTTTTTAAAGTTTGTAAATTTAAATTCTCCATAATTAGTTATATCTTGCTACATCATGAATTTCTTTTTAGTTCCATTTGTGAACTTCATTTCTCATTCTACTATCTTATGGATGCATTTAAAAAAAAAAGCTTACGTCACACTCCTCATTATATCAGGATATGAATAAATATATAATACGCATAATGAATAAAACTTTACTGATTCAAACTCAATCTGAAATCGATTTCATTTATAAATGGAAGATTTAGTGTATGTTAATCAAGATTTGGCCGAAAACACACCATATATATATATATATATATTGTTTTATAAAAACCCTGTGGTCTAATGGCTAAAGTGCTGAACTGCAGTCTGGAAGTAAACGAGTTTGAACTCAACTCTCGCTATTACACTCATTTTCAGACTAATACCCTTGGGAAAGGTACGAACCCCTTTATTTTTTAAGCTTCGGGTTAAATAGTATCCCTACTGTTTTTCTATTAGGGTTGGATTTGGCTTTAAATAACCCATGAAGGTTGATATGCTATTTAACAAAGAATCCGTAACCGAAAGAAGAAAAGATGAGAATAGTGAGATCAGACAAATGCAGGCATTTTATACTGAAGATGCCATATTTGGTTCACCTTTGGGTCACAGTTCAGTGGTTGTAAATCTCGTTAGATCTAACAAGAAATATCAAAGCAAGAGAGACTGTTTGATTTTCCATCCATTACCCAGGGGGTGTCCTGGTGGTGTAATGGTTAAAGCGATGGACTGCGGAATCGTAGTCGGCGAGTTCGTACTCCAGTCGCGTTATTACGTTCACTTTCGGGCAAATACCCTTGGGAAAGGTATGAACCCCCTTATCTCCCTCCAGCTATGGGTAAATAGTAGGACGGTGAAGCAACTAGTCTAGAAGAAGGAAAACTCTGAATTAAAACCTGTTAAACTCCGCTTAAAATTTGACCTTGTGTCATATCCTGCCCGAGCGGTGGGGTTGGTAAATAGGATCCATTACCCATAATTCATCTGCTTAATACGGCGTGTAAAGACCTGTGTGACATGAATGTGTGTATTTGCATATCTTAGCACACATCCATATACCACCTCTCAGAGACAAGTGCCATAAAACAACATCTAATTAAAAAGCATAACCATGACATCGAAAAACTCACATCTTCCAATATATGAAAGATTCTCAATAAAAACACAAGAATCCTCTATAGAAATAACAATAAAAATCGCTTACAAATCCTTGAAGCAATATGCATAAAAATTTTTAAAAAATCCAAACATAAACAAAATAGTGTTTTATACTGGTACCAGTTTACTCAACATAGTTAATAACTAACCTTAGCAGCCTTCCTAATTGAATGGACCAACCATATATATAAAAGTAAAGTTGGCGACCGTAGTCGAGGGCGAGCCGAAGGCTGATAGTTTAATAGTTACTGCACCTAGGTGTAGTCGAGGGTGCTACTCCTTTCCCTGAATTGCTCCACTTTACCCTTATAATGCTGAGCATTAAGCAAAAAGGTATCAAGTACCATTTTTTGAGTCTTTGGTATGACTCGGCTATATATAATATATATGTCTACATATAATGATAAATAAAAAAAAGCCCTTCCCAAATAAATAAAACTCACACGGAAAAACTTTCCCAAATAATAAAACACAAAAAAAACACAAATGAATAAAACTCACACGAAAAAACCTTCCCAAATAATAAAACACACAAAAAAAAACCCCAAATAAATAAAACTCACACGAAAAAACCTTCCCCAATAATAAAACTCACATGAAAAAAACCTTCCCAAATAATAAAACACACACAAAAAAACCCCAAATGAATAAAACTCACACTAAATAAAAAACAAAAACACAATAGTTCTTCTTAGGACGACCAGAGGCATTATTGAAAGCGCTTGGGTGAATATGAGATACTACCTCCACATTTTTGGATCCCAACATACGAAAAGAAACAAGAAGACTTGAACGTCTAAACATGAACATCATAAGAAAAAAAAATCTCCGTGGTCTATAACAAAGCCAGTTTGAACAATGACTTGCTGCCAAAATACACTATATATATATATATATATATATATATATATATATATTGTGTATTTTGGCAGCAAATAATTGTTTAAACATATATGTGTGTGTGTGTATGAACAAAAGTGATAAGGCAAATAGTTATAATTCTTTTATGCTATTCTTTTTAAAAATGTTTTCATCGTGTTTCGACCTTGGGTCATCGTCAAGAGAAAAATGTTTTATAGAAAAAAGGAAGCTTTCTTACAGAAAGGTTGTTAAAAAGATTTTTAAAGAGAGTTTAAAGCTATATAAAAAGCAATGTAGAATGTCCTGTTGACATTACATATTCTTTATTAGACCAATGTATATGCTACACCTAAAGTACATTTTAAACACGCACATTTACATATGCGTGTAAAAATTTTTTTTCGTTGTTGGTCCAAAGATAGAAAAAAAAGTAAATATTTCAAAAGGAATAGGTCTACTAAAAGATTTGCATTTTTTTTTTTGAGAATTATTTATTTCGTTCTTACATGCTTATGTTTCCAGCTTATTGCTTTCGTCAGAGAACATATGTGGCACAAGACCATGGGAATGGGGCTCCTTGTGCCACATATGTTCTCTGACGAAAGCAACAAGCTAGAAATATATAAGTATGTAAGAACGAAATGAATAATTCTTAAAAAATACAAGTCTCTTATTGGTCCTATTCATTTTGAAATGTGTGTATATATATATATTCTCTCTCTTTTTGTTTGTTTGAGTTTTTTGGCATCTTAACCTTTGTAGGTTATTTAATGCCAAATCCATTTTTATTCAAATAAACAGTTCGATTTCAAACAATTCAGCTTAGCGTAAGTACAGTTTCAATATCAAAACAGTCCTATTTCGAGCAATTCAGTTTGGCATAAGTACTCTGTTTAGTTCTATTTGACCCATAGATAGGACCCTATCAGGTGCTACCACTCCAGGCCAGAGTGGACCTGGGAGCAATGGCAATGAAGGTGTACTCTGTATCCACAACATTACTGGAGCCTTACCACCAGATTGTTTTGTGTCATATCCAGGACACTTGTTGCGAATGGGGTGTGTCTCAACCCTGTGCAGAGAAGCAGTCGGCGTAATCTACAGCCCCAACCGACGGGGCAACTTCATTTTTGAGTATATATATATATATATATAATTGCACCATTTTGAATAAAACACTGTATTATACATTTGCAATATACACAAACCCTGATGATGGTCCGATAGGGGCCCGAAAGTATTTGGGAACCAGTTAAATACAGAAACTTTATTAGCCTATTCCAGCTGGATATCATAACATAAATACGGCGATTTGAAAGGACTGAAACAAAATTTTGTAGACAAAGGATGTGTATTATATTTCATCAAATATACCTAAACGAAGAAATGCTGCCTAAACACACACATCTCTCTTTCTATCTATATATATATATATATATATATATATATATATATATATATATATATATATGTGTGTGTGTGTGTGCGTATATGCGTGTCTGTGTGTTTATACATCTGTGTCTATCTCTATGTGTGTGCATGTTAGTATGTATATATTCATTTCCAACCCCTCCACACAAACAGGACGTAACACAAAGTCAATTTTTTTAGCGGAGTTTAACAGGTTTGAATTGAGTGTTTTCCTTCTCCTAGACCGGTTGCCATACTACGGCTAAAGAGCCCAGGCTGTTCTACTATTTGTCCCTAGCTGGAGGGAGAATGATTGGATGCATACCTTTCTCAAGGTAATTCGCTCTATATAAAATGCAAGTAGCTCCATCTAGGTTTTGAACTCAGATCACCGCGCCCATTTCCTACGACGATAATCATTACACTACGAGCGTCACCTGTGTTTGCATATGCATTTACCCAATTCTTCGCTACGAGCCAGATGTGACACAAGGTCACGTTTTAAGTAGAGTATAACCGGTTGGCATATCAAGATTAAAAAGTCCCGTATTTTTTATTTGACTAATAATTGAAGATGGTGAAGTGGAGATGTGTTATATAGAAGTTGAATGATTGTGTAGAGTTTCATAATAAAGCACACACTCACAGATACATACTCATTCACTCATATAGACATGCAATCACACACACACACACACACACATAACACTCTTGCCCAGTCAGCTGGGGCTGTAGAATACACCGGTTGCTTCTCTGCAAAGTAGTAAGACCTCCTCCCCCTAACGAGTGTCCTGGATATGACACTAAACAATCTGATGGTGAGGCTCCAGTAATGCTGGAGCTTTGGGTAATGCGGAGTACCCCTGTATTGCTATCGCTCCCAAGTCCACTTTGGCTCGGAGTGGTAGCACCTGATAAGGGTCCCATCTATGGGTTAAATTGAACTAAACCGTGGTTTTAGTTTACTGTTTTTTTGCATTTAAACTGCATATTTAAGCTAAAATGAATTGTTTAAAATAGAACTGTTTTGACATTCAAACTGCGTACTTATACTAAACTGAATTGCTCGAAATAGAACTGTTTTGACATCTAAACTGTGTACTTATGCTAAACTGAATTATCTGCAATAAAACTGTTTATTGCCAAGTCGGATGGGACTGTAGAATAGACCGACTGCACCTCTGCAGAGGAGTAAGACCACCCCCAACGAGAGTCCTGATATGACACTAAAAATCTGATGCTGGAGCTTTGAGGAATCCGGGGCACTTCTTTATTGTCATTGTTCCAAGGTCCACTCTGGCTCGGAATGGTAGCACCTGATTGTGCCATATCTATGGATTAAATAGAACTAACTGCATACAAATGCTAAAATGAATTTTTTGAATTAGAACTGTTTGACTAAACTGAATAGCTTGAAATAGAAATTTTTTTGACAAATTAACTGTACTTACATTTAAACTGTGTGTTTATGCTAAACTGAATGGTTTGAAATAAAACTGTTTTTGAGTTTGAAACTGTACTTACACTAAACTGATTTGTTTAATATAGAACTGTTTTGTCATTTAATTGTCTGTAAACAAGATCTGTGCTTATACAAGACTGAATTAGCAGAATTAGAACTGTTGTGACAATTAAACTGTGTACTCATGCTAAACTGAATTGTTTGAAATAGAACTATTTGCATAAAAGTGGATTTGACGTTGAATAACCTACGGAAGTTGATATGCCATAAACCCAAACATACACCCTCACACATATACTCTCACACATACACATACAGTCGCATACTCACATACACACCAGCTCGCACACAGCGTATTCGTGGTGCAATTGTTATCGTCGTAAGAAATGGACTTGGTGACTCGAGTTCAAATCCTTGACGAGGCACTTTGCATTTCATATTTCACACCGTGCTAATAGCCTTGGGAAAGTATTGTGGACTAACCTATTATACCTTTTTTCACTCGTAGGTAAACAGGTCCGTGACTACTTATCTCCGGCTGGTTAGAGCAGTGGCCTGAATTCTTTAGAACAGTCTGACGTTACGTGTAATAGTCATGCTACGGTGATGCCAATACTACGTAGACAACCAGTCGTATCTTTTGGAGACTGAGGGTGAACTGTCGAAGCTCTCTGCTACTAGAACTAATCCAGATATATCAGTATACTGATACAATCTAAATCCCGGTATACAATAGAAAGGTATGAATCCAACTATTCTCCTTTCAGTTATGGGTAAATAGTGGAATTGACTGGGCTCTTTAAACTTGCTATAGCAACCTGTATAGGAGAAGGAAAACTCTGAATTAAAACCTCCGCTCAAAAGTGACATTGTCTCACATCATGTTCGTGTGGAGGGGTTAGGTAAATATATATGTCGTGTATATTTTAGCAGCAAATTATTGTTTATACAAGTTTAGTTAAAGGCCACGGAACTTTTCTTTTTCATGATCTTATTTTTTTTTCTCTAGATTTCTTGCTAGTTTTGTTGTATCAGGATCCAATTGAGAGAGAAGTTGCCCTAGGTTTTGCTCCCAAGCGCTTTCGGTCATATCGATTGGTCTTCTTCAGGAGAACAATTTATCTATTCACTGAAGGTTTTTTTTGTTTAGTTTGGGTTGGGTTTTTACTTTGTTTGAAGGATTTATTATTGGTGGGGGTGCATTGATACAAAGAAACTTGCAGAAAAGAAAAGATCACAAAAAGGAAAGTCCCATGGCCTTTTACCAAACTTATCAAAATTATGTATGTGTTATATCTATATCAGCCCATTGGCATAATGGTCCGGAAGATTTGGGTTCAATCCCTGGTCGAGTCATACCAAAGAGTCAAAAATGGTACTTGATGCCTCCTTGCTTAACACTATGCATTATAAGGTATGGATCAAGGGTGTGGAGCAATCCAGGAAAAGAAGTAACGCTCTACCCTCCACCTCGGTGTAGTAGCTATTAAAAAGGGAGCCTTCGGGTTGCCCTCGACTACGGTCGACCAACTTGTATATATATTACATGGTGTTGTCTGACCCTGGGCTTCATGCTTTACACATTCGTCAGATAGAATGAAAGGTTTGCAAAAAGACAGATTAATATGGTTAATTTTTTGTTTTGGTTGTGTTGGAAGGGTTTTTTTTTTTCATGTGTATATGTGTGCCTATGTTTGTGAGCGTTTGAATGTTAGTGAGTTGGTGTATGTGCAGTTGCTCGCACATACATTTATACGTATACCTAGATAATGGTATGCATCTTTACATATATGCACTTATTTCCGGTGTCTTTTGGTAGGAAGTGGTGAGGTGTGAGAAGAGATGGAAAAAGAATTGTTACAGTCAGAAGGATTTTTCCTCTTGATCCTACCTATATTTTCCGATACTATATATATATATATATATATAGGGTGTCTCAAAATTGATGCAACCCATTAATATGATAATGATTTATTACTGAGGCAAGCACAATGGCAGTCATTTTGAACACGTCCTGTAAAAAATGCATCCTTCAACTTAGAGACATCAAATGTATGTGTTCTTTTTTCAATTGTTATTTTATCAGCTTCCAGGACATGCAATCTTTTTTTTTTTTATTTCTTGTCTCAGTAATAAATCATTATCATATTAATGTGCTACATCTATTTTGAGACTGTTTTTAATGATTTTATTTCCAAATAAGTTGTGACACAAAATATTTTTCCTCTTGTCCAAGGCATTATGATCTAGTATTAATAGTTGTTATAGTATACTATTTTCAAATCTGAAACCAAAAAGAACACAACGTTGATATATATATATATATATATATATATATATAGAGAGAGAGAGAGAGAGACTCCCACTAGGTTTGGTTTGGTTTTATGGCATATCAACCATTGTTGGTTATTTAATGCCCAAATTTTTTGTGATAATCTTCCAGACATTGTCTTTTTCATGTACAACTGACTTGCAAATCACTCGAACTGTCAACCGACGATCGCCAAACACCACCTGCCATATCCACTCGACGTTGACCTCAGTCTGTTTGTTGAAGGCTACCCACTTCTGAACTCAACTTACACCTCCTCACGACCCTCCCCAAAAATATCAGTTTTATTCGTTGCTCGATATTCATCATTTGTTCATAGCTGTACGACCCCGAAAAGCGGAGGTCTTAGCAAAAGCATATGAAAAAGAGCAATTGTTGTAGAAAGCTAAGATTTGTTATACACACTTTAAATATCATGTTAAATGATAACACAGTCCACTTATCTCTCTTTCGCCTATAGCTCGCACGGACACACCCAGTCTCGTCACTTTTCAAACAGACCTCGTATATATATATATATATATATACATATTTACGAACCCCTCCGCCCGGGCAGGATATGACACAAGGTCAGTTTTTAAGCGGAGTTTAACACGTTTGAATTCAGAGTTGTCCTTCTAGACTAGTTGCCTCACCAAGGCTGAAGAACCCAGTCTGTCTGACTATTTACTCATAGCTGGAGGGAGAATAATTGGATTCATACCTTTCCCAAGGGTATTAGTGCTATGTGAAATGCAATCAGTCTTGCCCAGGATTTGAACTCGTGGAGCCGTGTTCATTTCCTACGACGATAACCAAATATATATATATATATATATATATATGTAATGTCCCTTTCCACCACCCTATCTATATTTATGTGCATGTGTATGTATTTAAACTCTTTGCCGCAGACCATATGTGATATAGAGTTAACTTTTTAGTGGAGTACAGCTGGTTTTAATTCATGGTTTTTCTTCTCTTAGATCGGTTGCCTTACCAAGGCTAAAGAGCTTGGTTTATTCTACTGTTTGCACAATGGTGTAGGAAGAGGAAATATATAGATCCATGCCTTTCCCAAGGGCATTAACATGAAGTGAAACTGAAGCTGATTCGTACTGGATAGGAACTCACATCACCGAGTTCATTTTCAAAGACCATGACAGTTATGCTCCACACCTCTATAGGTACATGCGTATATATGCGTATCTTTCAAGCACATCTCTCTCTCTCTATATATATATATATATATACACACTGCATGACACCTCTTCCAGAAAATTCATGGTGGTTGGTTAAATTTTCATATATTTAACTTAAATATGAGACTTCATATATATTTCATTTCTATTTCTACTCTTTAACAGTTATTAGAACTTTAGTGGTGTGTTAGGACTCAGGAAATCGGGCCATTGACTAATGAGAAGAGTGTTCGCCAATGGTCCAGGAGACCAGGGTTCAATCCCAGGTCGAGTCATACCAAAGACTCAATAAATGGTACTTGGTGCCGCCTTGCATAGCACTCAGCACTATAAGGTGAGGATTAAGGGTGAAATGGAGCAATTCTGGGGATGGATTATCGCCCTCCCCTACATCTCAGTGTAGTAGCTATTGAAAAGGGAGCCTTCGGGTCGCCCTCGACTAAGATCGCTAACTTTACTTTTAGGACTCTGGAGGTATTTGAAGGATTTTATTTCTAATAATTATTTCTGACAGCTGTGTTATATATTGACTTTTGACAGACCCGTCAATTAGTAAACAAGGCGACAGCAGAAACAAACCACATAGTTTGGAGACCGGAAGGAAAACGCGTAGGCATCGAAAATATTATATAGGCACACGATTTCAATCCCTACAGATAGCCAGTCAATCAGGAGAAGCGGGTAGTCAGAGTAGAAGTCGCTTTGGGGTTGCAAGTGACCTTGTATTGAGAACTGGCCCTGATCAGCCCCGTCAACGAAATACTATGTGGGGCTCTGAATATAGGATCACAACGTAGGTTTAGATATGGTGTCTAATATATTAGTCCTATTTGGTTTGGTTTTAAGGCACATCAACCATTGTATCACTACTGGACCAATAAAAAGGTAGTAAGGTTCATGAATTTTTGCTGTGTATGGAGGTGTGTGCCTACGTGTGAGTTCTGGTATGTCTAAGTCACTGAATCTATTGGTCATTCAAGCCCACTGTTGGCGTCTTAGCGTATTTGAATGCAGCTGACCATTTTCTTCCACGTGTATCATATTCGTGTCGTCTGTGGCCACCCGTGTGTCGCCTCCCACCTTTTGAACTAAAAAATTCTCGGTTCTTATACTCTTTGAGAGGATCGAAATAAGATATTTTAAGTTAACGCAGGTAGATTTTATTTCGGGTCAACTAAAGTTCAAACGTACGGACGTATGAGTAAACCCAACTTGTGACCTGATCTAACCAATGAGAATCGTAGAAATTACTTATTTACTGAGGCGCTTATTTTCTGGTTCTAAGAAAAATCTTTGATCCGTTTTTTCGAGAATGTTCTAATCTATGTGTTTGCTGATTGGCTTAAAATATTCCAAGTAAGTCAGGTTTGGATCCTTTTTTTCAAGAATATTCTGATTTACGTTTTCTTAGATAATTTAACTAAAAATTAAAAAAAAGTGTGGATCCTATACATTCTCTTCATCTCTTTTCAAAGAGTTAAAAAGGAAAGGCCAAAAACGGTGTCTCCAAACTACTAAACTGGGGCCCCTATAAAAGGTTGTAAAGATACTGATTCGAAATAGTTCAGATGTACCTAGTGAAAGTGTGTTGCTTCTGAGCCTTCCTATTTATTATAGTCGGCCTTTCAATTAAATCTCCTGATCAAGACTGTTGGAGATGTTATCAGCATAGGATTTATTTTAATTTATCTGAGGCCACCTGTATTTTGTAAAAATTAAAAGCTAATCATGCTGAAATCATCAGGGCTATCATATCTCATTGATATCTTTCTTGTACATCTTACTGTATCTCTCTTTCTCTTTCGTTTTATATATATATATATATATATATATATATATACACGTAGGGTGTAAGATACATAACAATGCTGTGGTATACATCCCCAGAGATGTATCGCAAAAGGTCCTTAGGGATTTTGGTCTTTCAACATCAGATCCCTTCACTTTGCTGACCTCGTCTGGGTTGATCGGACCCCGATGTGTATACCACGAACCTGCTATGCCTATTGCTGTTTTGAACTTCGAAAAAAACGCGGCAAAGCCCGAACTATCTGAGGGCAACTGTCCATCACAGTAACCAATCAAAAATCAGATATTGATATATCTGCCTGTATATAAGTCGTGTTGAAATCGTTCCTAGTTTCTCATGAAAGGATCAAACACGGGACCAGCTCACGGCAACACCGACGGTGTGAACTTCAGAAGAATACTGCAAAAGAGGAGATAAATTTCGTCTTTCCATTGTTGCCTTTTTCTCTTCCTCCTTCCCTTTGTTCATCTTACTGTATCTCTCTTTCTCTCTCGTTATATATGCACACACTCACACACAAGGGTCATTCAATGAATAAAGGGAATTTTCTTTTTAAAGTAAAATATATTTTCTATTCAGAATTTTTTCCCACAAATATAAATTCTGAATGGTTTAGAAATTGTTAATAGCGGAAACAAAGGGAAGGGATCTGATGTTGAAAGACCGAAATCCCTAAGGACCTTTTGCGATACATCTCTGCGGATGTATACCACAGTATTGTTATGTATCTTACACCCTACGTGTATATATATATATATATATAAAGAGAAAGAGAGATACAGTAAGATGTCCAAGAGAGATATCAATGAGATATGATAGCCCTGATGATTTCAGCATGATTAGCTTTTAATTTTTACAAAATACAGGTGGCCTCAGATAAATTAAAATAAATCCTATGCTGATAACATCTCCAACAGTCTTGATCAGGAGATTTAATTGAAAGGCCGACTATAATAAATAGGAAGGCTCAGAAGCAACACACTTTCACTAGGTACATCTGAACTATTTCGAATCAGTATCTTTACATATGTAGGGATTTTTATCCCCGGGGAAAAGGACTGTTTGAACCATAAGTTTTGTAGGAGAATAAACCGTACTTAGAACGCAGTGAGGAAATGGGCGCCGCTTTTGAAGAAAGGACACAGACCAGTTTTAGCTACTACAAAAGGTTTACTGTACATATACACAATATAAAACAGGTAGAAACAAGAGGCAAAACAAGCAAAAGAGTTTAAAGTTTGGTAGGGTAAAATTTCAGATAAATATGCCTGCGGGACATAGCGGTTTAATTGTTTCTGGTAACCTGTTAGGGCTCTGTTGCAAGGTTCATCTTAGTAGTTGTGTTTGTCTGTTCTCAGCAGTTAGGTGCCCTATTCATGCAGCCTTGTACTACATCTAAGAAAAAAAAAACTTTGTAAATTACAACAGTGTTGGACAGCTTACAGCAAAGTCTGGTTGAAAACACCAACTAAGTCACCGAGGTGAAGCAATGACGAGTTTGCTCTGTACTTAGATGGTGCCCTGGTTATGACACTAAACTACATCTATTGGTGAGGCTCTGGTTCTGAAACACTGGAGAGTGTAGAATATTCCTTCATGGCCATTACTCCCTGGCCCACTCTGACCCAAAGTGGTAGTACTGTTAAAGTACAATCAGAGGGTCAAAGATATCTATTTGGAAATTATTAGTATTAGATAAGAATTCTTGAAACCATACAACTGTGTACAAATTATTTGTATTACATAAGAACACTTGCTACCTTACAATTCTGTGAAAATTATTTGTAGAAAGAATAGTTACTTGAAGCTATAATTATTTACTCAGGATTATTATTTCTGGGGATTTTTGTCTCTGGGAAAAGCACTGTTTAAACCCTAACTTTTCTAGGAGAATGAACCATACATAGAAGGCAGTGAGGGAATGGGCACTGCTTTTGAAGAATGGCTTACTGAACATATACACAATATACAACAGGTAGATACAAGAGGCAAAACAAGCAAAAGAGTTTAAGAGTTTGGTTGGGTAAAGTTTTAGATAAATATGCCTGCAGAAACTTAACTGTTTAATTGTTTCTGGTAACTTGTTAGGGCTCTGTTGCAAGGTTCATATTAATGGTTGTGTTTGTCTGCTCTCAGCTGCTAGGTGGTGGACTTGCTGCCGAATTGTCACTGTCTGAGGTTTGTATGATGCAGTCTTAGCTAGAACTGCTTGCCCGAGTAGTGGCAAAAAGAGGACGATTCCTTGTGACACCTTGTTCTATAGCCAGCTTCATGTGACTTCCAGAAGAGCTGTGATGGGCCAATTTAGCCCTTGGCACGTGTGTCCTTTAAGGAATTCCAATATTTAAGCCAGGAAAAATATTAGTTTTGAGGCTGTTCAAAATGGCAGAAAATCAAACTTATACAAAGGTTTATACTCAACTTTTGGTGACTGAGAAGCACAAACCTTGTAATTTTACAAATCGGTTAAACAAGGGAGCCTAAATTGAAAAGACGGTCAATCAGGTAGAAATTCCCAGACTCTCTAATAAGGAAAAAGTTCTTGCTGCAACGGTCAGTAAAGAAGGTCATGCTGACTGTCTACTGGGACATCAAATTAGGCATCACTATTGGTTTCCTTGAAAAAGGTGCAACTGTAAACAGTGCTTCTCTATTGCTAGCTCCTTAGGCAAGGTCAGTTTTTAAGTGATGTCGAACAAGTTTGATTCTAAAGTTTTCCTTCTCCTCGACTAGTTTCCATACCGGCGTTAAAGGGCCAGTCTGCCCTTCTATTTACCCAAAGCGGGAAGAAGAATAGTTGGATTTATACCTTTCCCAAGAGTATTAACACGATGTGAAATATAAACAGTCTAGTCCTGAATTTCCAACGACGATAACTGTTTCAATATGAGCACCTCTTCGCTCTCTCTCTCTCTTTCTCTCTCTCTCTCTATATATATATATATATACACACAAACACACACCTTTATGCGTATATAAATGTCTGTATGTGTCTTTACTTTTTCCCCACTATGCGCACATGCTTCTGTCTATACGTATGCTTACATGCATACCTTTCTCTCTCTCTCTCTCTCTCTCTCAATATATATATATATATATATATATATAAGCGTTCGGGAAAATTTCTGTAAATTCATCTACCAACTCCAACCTAAAATCAAAGCACTTGTCAGGAAGCTTGAAAGGATCCTAATAAAATTATATAGACAACTCGTGTCTTTATTATTTTATCAAATCTGTTTAAATGAAGGACTATTGCCAAACTACATACATACGTACATATATATATGTGTGTGTGTGTGTGTGTTCTCTCTTTCTCTCTACATAATCACGTATCCCTCTATACATATCTCTTTCTCTCTAAATTCACCGGGATCTAAACGTGCTGATAGCCCCGAGTTCCCTGCTGTCTGTACCTATAGTCCATTGTTCCTGACAGGTCCTCTAAACTGCATCTAGGGTCTACACAGAACTGTTTTTTGTAAGTTTTTCTGGTCGGCCAACACTGATGTTTTCCCGTGTAGGTCTCTATTTAAGAATTTCCCTTATGAGTTTGTCCTTACTTCATCAGCAATGCCCAACTTGTCTTTGTTGAATGGTTTGTGAGATGGGAGGCTACAATGGCTGTTTTGTGTTGGGTATCACCTACTTTTTCAGCATAATGAGCTGTTCCATCTGCCATATATGGCAGTAGCGGAGATCAGTCTGGGAAGAATAAGCCTCCGAGTCAGACCAGAAGAGCCGTTCCTATTATTGAAGTATATCATTACTCTATCACTAATCCTATGTTCTTATTACTAACAGTCTCTCTCTTGTAAACACTCTTTCCTGTAAATATAACTATTTTACCTCACATATCGTGGTTTGTCTTATTATTACCACAACTTGGGTTCACTAACCAGAACACAACATTTTGTGAGGTGGTTTTCCCCTGGGATTTATTCAAAACAGCATTCAGCATTCTTATGTAGTTCCATTTAGCTTTTTCTCTAACGTTTCGTTAAAGTCTAAGTGGTGTAACTATACAGTAGTACTGACACAGCCACAGCTTGGAAGAAATCCCATTTTATTGTATCAGAGAGATCAGTTTTCCTTGTGACTGACACCCAATTAATTTTAGTTCATACCTTCCCTATGTGTACAATGACATCGCTTTCAGTCGATGAGATATTGTTGCCAAGCTACATACATGAAATATATATATATATATATATATATATATATATATATGAGGTGCAATAAAGTGACAATGTTCAGATGTGGAAAATCTAGTTGCAAGACTTAAATACAATGATTTCATTTTTTTTAGGAAGTCCTTGATCATACCAATGTATTGTATACGTTTCAGTCTATAAAATAAATTTGAAAGCGGTATTAAAAAAAGGTTTTAATTTTAGATTTAGGATTTTGTTATACAAACAGACCACATACGAGGTGCATACGATAAGTTTCCAGACTTTTTTTCGTATGGGCACTTTTATTGATAGTACATACATGAAACTCTAGTCTCCTCCGGCTGCAATGCACTTGTTGTACCGTTCCAACAACTTCTGGAACGCCCCATGGAAGTCCTCTTGTGTCAGCGTGTCAATGACCTTCGTCACAGCCTCTTCCATATCCTCAATTGTCTCATAACGACAGCATCTGAGCTTAGGGAATAACCAAAAGTCACAGGGAGCAAGTTCTGGACTATAGGGAGGGTGAGAAACTGTCTTGATACCCATCTTGCTCAAATCGTTTGTGACAAGGGTGGAGTTGTGGACTGGTGCATTATCCTGGTGGAAATGCCACTGACCCGATTTGAAGAGTGCTGGCCTCTTCCGACGGAATCTCTTCCTGAACTCCCTTAAAACTTCAACATAGTAACCCTAACCCTTTGGCCAATCAACTGTGGTGTTCTGACTTCCTTACTCTTCACACACCTCTCATCATCCCTCACAGACTCCGTGCCTTCCTCGAATCTCTTATGCTACTCAAAAACTGATACTCGATTCATGCAAGATGGTCGAAAAGCAGTCTGAAGCATTCCATACGTTTCTGTGCCATTTTTTTCAAGTTTGAAACAGAATTTTATTGCATATTGTTCTTCTAAAGTGTCAGATTGCATTTTTGAAATTTACCATCTGTGACAATCAGGCTTTAGTAGGGTGTATTCCAATTGCTGCTGTAGCTGTTTATTTGAACTTGAAATCATAAAAATTGGTCAGTCATCTCATAAGATGTATAGCAATAACATACTGAATTTTCAAGAGTCTACGACAATTTTAAATGTCTGTACAAAAAAGTCTGGAAACTTATTGTATGCTTCCTCATAATACCAACCAAAAGAGCAGACCTTAACATTATTTACAATACAAAGAGAACTTACCATATAGTGGACCACAAAGTGAAAATCAAAGAAAGCGAGAAGAGATAGAAGTACTAAGACCTTACCAGAGAACTAAGAAAACTGTGGAACATGAGAGTGATAGTGATACTAATTGTAATTGATACACTTAGAAAGGTCCTTAAAGACTTGGAAAGTAGACTGCAAGAGTTGGAAATCAGTGGACAAATTGACACCATTTAAACTACAACATTTGTTGAGATTGGATAAAATTCTGAGAAGTGTCCTGGAGACCTGAGGAGACTTGCTGTCACGTGACCTCGAATGAATGAACATCATCTAATTTTCTTTATCTCCTCACTTTCTGAGTTTTACTCTTTCTTCTTCTAAATCAGTTTTCTCTCCTTTTCTCTATATTTCTTCACTTCTCCCACTCCCTACCAAAGTGACTAAAATTGAGTTTGATAATCTGTTTTCTACATAGCCTCAGAAATTTGTGTCTGTGAGTTCAAAAACTCACCTTTCTTCCTCTCTGTTTTATATCATAGATAAATGGAGACTTCATTTATTATAGCAGAGATTTCCAGGAATTATTGGATCTTTTTTCAATTCTTTTGTTTCTGTAGAATAACAATAAAACATACCTCTGTAAAGCGTCCAGCTACAGGTCCTAGCTCAGTGCAGTCTTTCTTACTATGCTAAACTGAAGCTGGTTTATATAATGAAATACCTTCACTCACTTACCAGCAGCCAACCACGACCCATGCAATAGAATCGTCCACTTGTGCACAATGGGATGCTCCAAGGCACCATAAATAGTTTCTGTTCCTCAGTCACGGAAATGCTTAGCTTTCTGTCTTCACGGCCGATTGCTCTTTGCTTGAAATAAATCTCAGTGCTGTTGTTGGGGCTTAGAATATGCTGACTGTATCCCCTGCATAGGTGTAAGACCCCTTCCTCCAAAAAAAGAGGTGTCTTGCATATGACACTAACCTGTATCTGATGGCGAGGCTCCAATTCTGGAGATCTGGGAAATGTGGAGAACCCCTTCATTGGCATTACTCCCAGGTTTACTCTGACCAAAAGTAGTAGTACCTGTTAAATTCCCATTTATGGGTCCAATAGATTATTTGTTTTTGATAGGACTATACGCAAAAATCAGCCCAGTTGACTGGGGCTGTAGCATACATTGACTGCATCTCTGCACAGGGGTAAGAATTCTCCCTCTCAATGTGTGTCCTGATATGACTCTAATAAATCTGGTGGTGAGGCTCCAGCCTTGGATATTTGGTGAATGTGTAGTACCCCTTTATTACCATTGCTCTCAAGTCCTCTCTGACCTGGTATGGTAGCACCTGATAGGGACCTATCTAGGGGTCAAATAGAACAGTGTGCAAACAAATGACTTATATTAAATTGTGACTGTTATATAGCAATACATGAAACTATTTATCTGTGTGCAAAAAAGAGCTCAGGCTTGTTTAAGAATGTAATCTACAAAATGTGTTTACAAATCATGTTTATATTTAATATGTATAAACAAGATTTGACATTAAATAACCTATAATAGTTGATATGTCATAAATCCCAACCAAACCAAATCATATATTTGATAAATATGTATAAAGAGGATTTGGCATTAAATAACCTACAATAGTTGATATGCCATAAATCCAACCAAACCAAATCATATATATTTAATATATATGTATAAAGAGGATTTGGCATTAAATAACCTACAATAGTTTATATGCCATAAATCCAACCAAACCAAATCATATATATTTAATAAATATGTATAAAGAGGATTCGGCATTAAATAACCTACAATTGTTGATATGCCATGAATCTAACCAAACCAAATCATATATATTTAATATAAATGTATAAAGAGTATTTGACATTAAATAACCTGCAATGGTTGATATGCCATAAATCCAACCAAACCAAATCATGTATATTCAATATATATGTATAAAGAGGATTTGGCATTAAATAACCTGCAATAGTTGATATGCCATAAATCCAGCCAAACCAAATCTTGTATTTAATAAATATGTATAAAGAGTATTTGGCATTAAATAACCTACAATAGTTGATATGCCATAAAACCAAATAGCAGATGATAATCACCTTTTTAAGCTGTTCTTTGTTTATTAGTGGTAATTAGTTACTGAATGAGCAGTTAAGTCTGTTTATTATTGTTAAAATTTGGCATATGACGGGAACATTAAATTCTCTTTATAAATGTTTCTAAATAGAACTATGAACACATTTTAAGCACTCATCTCTATTAAAAACTCAGTTTCCTCACATAATATATGCTTCCTTTTATAGACATAAAACACTCGACAGAGATTAAATTCATCGAGTCTAATTTAATAATTATTCTGGACATTTTCCCAAATGTTGAGAGATCAGCAAATCTGATGCGTGTGATATCAACTTTGAATTGTAAAGTCTTATTTCATTTTAATCATATATGTGTATATGAGTGTGTGTATGTGTGTGTTTATACAGCCTCTCGACACAAGCAGGATGTGACTGGGGTCAGTTTTTTAAGCTGAGTTTAACAGGTTTGAAATCAGAGTTTTCCTTCTAGACCAGAAGCCATAACAAGGTTAAAGATCTCAGACTGCCCTACTATTTACGGTTAGCTGGAGAGAAGATGATTTGATGCATACCTTTCCCAAGGGTATTAGCACTATGTGAAATGCAAATTGCCTCATCCAGGATTTGAAATTGGGTAACTGTGTCAATTTCCTCTGATGATAACCCTTACATCACAAGCAATATATATCTGTATGTGTATGTGATTTTCCTTCATTTATATATATATATATATATATATATATACATATTGTCATCCACAGACAGACTGTTTTGTTCTATCAGAACTCTTCAGTGTGGCTAGACATGTAGGACGCTCAAAGCCAGGATCGAAACCCATCCAACTTTACGTTAGACTAAAAGTATCAGTTCTTGTAACATACTGACCCTCAACCGAGCTGTCAATCAAGAGATGCACCTGTGTAACAGTGAAACAGGTGTATCCGGTCGAAGATATTGGAATATAACCTTGACCTGTGGATGTGGTTGAATTCGGTGCTGTTGCGTATGCCCACAGGAAGCAGGTGGGTGTCAGACAATTATATAACCAGGTGCCACAGACGGCTTGGGGGAGTTCGAGTTCCAGTCACACTTGGAGATAGGATGCCCGTGGAGTGAGAACCAGCTCCAGACAGAGGGCTTGGGCCCTCCGTGACACATGGTTTAGCAGCCCAGCCAGGTTGCGAAAGAAGTGCTGCTATGGTCAGAAGAACTTTGGGTCAATATGTAGCAGTCTGTCCCCGTCTCCAACTCACCTCTCACACACAACCAACATCAACCCTTTCGAGAATAAAGTGTGAGAGGTAAATTTTTATAAAGAAGCGTGTTCGTTTCGTTCATTGAAGTTCCCCATCCAGGATTTGGAATTGGGTCAATTTCTTCTGATGATAACCCTTACATCACAAGCAATATATATCTGTATGTGTATCTGATTTTCCTTCATTTATATATATATATATATATATACATATTGTCATCCACAGACAGACTGTTTCGTTCTATCAGAACTCTTCAGTGTGGCTAGACATGTAGGATGCTCGAAGCCGGGATCGAAACCCATCTAACTTTACGTTAGACTAAGTCTCAGACCGCTCGGCTAACAAGCGTACTATGTTTGGCTTAGGGAATTGTTGAGGTATTTATGTAGCAACAGCAGCAGCCGTTTTGTTTACATTTTTATACCCTATCGGCTACCAGACTGCTCAATTCTTTCGAAGAGCTCTACCTTGTAATGAACACTTTTTTCGTTTACTTAGACCTCTGTTTGAGTTTTTTCTTTTGGCTAGACATTACGATATTCTTTGATTTTTTTTTTTCTTTTTTTTTTTTTAGATATTATAAATGTTTTTGGTCTTTTTGTTGTTTATGGAATTTTTTACCCAAATATCAATTTGTATATTTGTTTATCCACAAGGTGGATCATTTGGGTTTTTTTCACTCAGCCAAAGTTAAAGTTAAGAATTAACCTAAAATAGAAATACATTTTATATATATATATATATGGTAACTGCCAAATCTTTACCACCAAAATTACAACTCAAACATTCTGATTAATAACTAATTCAACTAGGGAAAAATATGCAAGATGCATAAGGTGAAAAGACAATAAGACATCTGTGCATCATTGGATTTCAATAACATACACTTGTATGATACTTATGCAACTCATTGGGTCTACATTGCTACAACCCTGTGACAATCGCAGCAAGATAACTGTTGACTATGCAAACTACAGGTTTCGTTCATTAAAGTTCGTATATTATTGTTGACTATGTTTCCGCTTATATTATGTATATGTATATGTATGCAGCTATATATCATTCACACTTGTTCTAGTTAAGGAATGATATGACCCAAGATGGTCAATTCAGACTTAAAGCTTTTGTTCTCTTTAAATGATTGAATTTAAACAATGATTAACCTCTTCTGTTCTGAGATGAATGATCAGTTATAAACAGCAAGTACTGTAAGCACTGTGTTGTGTTTGTGTCAGATTAAGCAAAAATTAAATTTTTACTTTAAATTCATTTGGCCTTAGAAGCCGAGACTCACTGACCATGAACAATGGTGTGGTAATTTTAATCAATGGTCCAATCATTAATTCCTGGTTATCATATGAGCTAGTAATGTAAAAAAAAGAATGTGAGCCCAGAAAAAGGGAAATCGTTATTAATATTCCAGCAAAAGAACTGAGTGGCCAGAAAGAAGGTGTGTTATATTGTCATATACATGTTCATGCAGGATACATACTGACGCAATGAATAACAGACACAATGATAAAGACGCAGGAAGACTTCTTTATAAATATGTACCTCTCTCTTTATTGCAAGAGTTCGAAAAGGGTTACTCAATGGTTTGCGTGTGAGAGGGAGCTGGAGACCAAACAGAAACTGCAATATTCTGACCCCCTACTCTTATGGCTGTCAACATTGTGTCTTTCTCGTTCTCCTGATGCTCAACCGGAGGCCCTGGGCCCACTTTGCTATGTGATGGCTTTCTTTACTGCATCTTATCAGCAACTTTTCTGGTCCCCAAACTCCATCGGGGTTCCCGAGGGCCCCCTCAGCCGGGTGTGGCTTTCCCTACCACATCTCGTCTATCTCCATATCCAACTCTACTGCAACTGCCACTGGCTTCTGTCTTGACTGAGCTATATATTAGTTCAACGCCCACTCGATCTTTGAAATCACATGTTTGATCGTCATCAAGCGGAAATAACTGTCATGCAGTTCAGAGGTCACTCTCTTCCGGTGCGTCAGTCTATGAGAGTATCATGGGATTTTTTAGCTTGTCCCATTTTGTTAGCCAATTTCCGCCCACGCGATTTCTTCTCCTAACTGCCATTGGAATGTGTCACTTCCTTCCGGTGCATCACCTTGAATGACATTTTGGGCCCGGTCGAAGGTCAATATACAACAGGTGGAACTGGAAGAAGAAGAATAATTATTCTCCTGAAAGGAGTTCACTCTGACTCAGAGTGGTAGCACCTGATAGGGTCCGATCTATAGGTCAAATAGAACTGTTTTACATATAAACTGTGTACTTATAAGTTTGAGACCTTAGTCGAGGGTAACCCGAAGGCTCACTTTTCAATAGCTACTCTACGAAAGTGTAGGAGAGGGTGCTACTCTTTTCCCTGGGTTGCTCCACTTTACCCTTGATCCTTACTTTATAGTGCTGAGTCCTAAGCAAAGTATCATCAAGTACCGTTTTTTGAGTCTTTGATATGACTCAATCTGGGATTGAACCCTGGTCTTCCAGACCACTGGCAATCACTCTACTCATTAAGCCAAAAGCCCAGCTAAACTGAATTGTTTGAAACAAAACTGTTTTTACATTTAACTCTGTATATTGTTCAGTGATCTGGGGTAGTATAATACACTGCTGCCCTGCAGAGGAGTAAGACCCCCCACACACACACCATGAGAGTCCTGATATGACACTAATCAATCTGATGGTGAGATTTTGGCAATGTAGAGCACCCCTTCATTACCACCACTCCCAGTTCCCCTCTGGCCTGAAGTGATAGCACTTGATAAGGTCTTATCTATGGGTCAAATAGAACTGTTTGACAATCAAACTGTGTACTTATGCTAAACTGAATAGTTTGAAATAGAACTGTTTGATCATTCAACTGTGTATAAACAAATGACTGATATTAATTGAATTATTTGTGATACATAGCAATACTTGAAAACATTTAACTGTGTGTCAACCAATGATTAATAGAAAATAGTATTATCTGTATTAGATAGAAATAATGGAAACCATTTAGCTGTGTGCAAAAAAAAGATGAGCTCAGGCTTGTTTAAAAATGTTATCCACAAAATCATATATTTAATATATATGTATTAAAAGGATTTGGCATTGAATAACCTACAATGGTTGATATGCCATAAAACCCAACCAAACCAAATCATATACCTCTAATATATATGTTTAAAGAGGATTCGGCATTAAATAACCTAAAATGGTTGATATGCCATAAAACCCAACCAAACCAAATCATATACCTCTAATATGTATGTTTAAAGAGGATTTGGCATTAAATAACCTAAAATGGCTGATATGCCATAAAACCCAACCAAACCAAATCATATATGTTTAATATATATGTATAAAGAGGATTTGGCATTAAATAACCTACAATGGTTGATATGCCATAAAACCCAACCAAACCAAATCATAAATATTTAATATATATGTATAAAGAGGATTTGGTATTAAATAACTTACAATGACTGGTTGGGTTTTATGGCATATCAATCTCCTATGAGGAAAACTTTGGAATTAAATAACCCATGAAGGTTGATATGCCCATTAAGAAAGAAATTAAACCAAACTCAGTATCATGTCTGTGTTTTCTGCTGTAATAAAAAGTAGGGCAGATCAATGTATGATAAATTGTTCAACTATTGTTAGTTGTGCTTTTTTCTGTGAAGAAGTTATTTATTATTGCTTTATCAACTATTTCATATAGATTAGCAACATTTTATTAGATCTGTTGCCTGGGTAAGTTATTGCTGATTGATTTAGTACTTATATATTTTTCTATTTGAGTTCTGGTGATGACATTAAACTGTATCCAGCAGAGAGGTTCCATTTTTAGAGATCTTGGAAGTGCTGAGTCACCTCTTTAGGGTAATTACTCTCAGATCTATGAGCCAAATATATCTGTTTGAGGTAATGTTCGATGTATTGGCTTTTAAAACATTGATATTGCAATTAAGTATAAAGTGTTCATCTATTTAAAAAGATATTGGACTTTATTAATACATTGACTCTTAAAACATCGACATTGCAACTAATTAAAAAGTGTTTATTTGTTTAAAATGATGGTGAACTTTATTAATACATTGACTCCTAAAAACACTGACATTGTAAGAAAGTATGAAGTGTTTCCCTAGTTGTGCCCTTCTCTACACCTCAGAGTAGTAGCTATTGAAAAGGGAGTCTTCAGGTTGCCCATGACTATTGTCTCCAACTTTACTTACCAGACATTGGCATGATAGAATATTCGCCAATGGCCGGGGAGACCTAGTTTCAATCCCAGGTCGAGTCATACCAAAGAGTCAAAAAATGGTACTTGATACTACCTTGCTTAACACTCAGCATTATAAGGTAAGGATCAAGGATAAAGTGAAGCAATCCAGGGAAAGGAGTAGTGCCCTCCCTTACACCTTAGTGTAGTAGCTATTAAAAGGGGAGTCTTCGAGTTGCCCATGACTATGGTCTCCCACTTTACTAACCAGACATTGGCATGATAGAATATTCGCCAATGGCCGGGGAGACCTGGGTTCAATCCCAGGTTGAGTCATACCAAAGAGTCAAAAAATAGTACTTGATACTACCTTGCATGACACTCAGCATTATAAGGTAAGGATCAAGGGTAAAGTGAAGTAATCCAGGGAATGGAGTAGCGCCCTCCCCTACACCTTAGTGTAGTAGCTATTAAAAAGGGATCCTTCAGGTTGCCCTCGACTACGGTCGCCCACTTTACTCCCTTTTACTTATGAAATGTTTGCCTGTTTAAAATGATTGTGAACTTTATTCATACATTGGCTCTTTAAACATTGATATTGCAACTAAGTATGAAGTGTTTAATAGTTTAAAATGATTGTGAACTTTATTTATACCTTTGCTCCTAAAACATTGATATTGCAACTAAGTATGAAGTGTTTAATAGTTTAAAATGATTGTGAACTTTATTTATACCTTTGCTCCTAAAACATTGATATTGCAACTAAGTATGAAGTGTTTAATAGTTTAAAATGATTGTGAACTTTATTTATACCTTTGCTCCTAAAACATTGATATTGCAACTAAGTATGAAGTGTTTAATAGTTTAAAATGATTGTGAACTTTATTTATACCTTTGCTCCTAAAACATTGATATTGCAACTAAGTATGAAGTGTTTAATAGTTTAAAATGATTGTGAACTTTATTTATACCTTTGCTCCTAAAACATTGATATTGCAACTAAGTATGAAGTGTTTAATAGTTTAAAATGATTGTGAACTTTATTTATACCTTTGCTCCTAAAACATTGATATTGCAACTAAGTATGAAGTGTTTAATAGTTTGAAATGATTGTGAATTTTAATCATTCATTGGCTCTCCTAGAGGGTAGAGTGCATGCCAATGGCCCGGGAGACTGGGGTTCAATCCCAGGTCGAGTCATACCAAACACTTAAAAAATGGTACTTGATACCTCCTTGCTTAACACTCAGCATCATGAGGTATGTATCAAGGGTAAATTGGAGCAATAAAGGGAAAGGAGTTGCACCCTCCCTTAAACATTGGTGTTGTAGCTATTGAAAAGGGAGCCTTCGGGTCGCCCCCCCCAACTACAGTTACCAACTTTACTATGAAGCATTTACCTATTTAAGATGATCATACAATTTATTGATACGTTGACCATTAAAACATTGGTATTGTAACTAAGTGTTTACCTATTTAAGATGATTGTACAATCTATAAATACATTTTTCCAACATTGGAAATCAGACCTAACCGATAAAATGAAACGCAGTTTCTTCCAGGCAGCGGTCACATCGATACTGCTATATGGATGCACTACATGGACGCTAACAAAACGGCTGGAGAAGAAACTAGATGGCAATTACACAAGAATGCTGCGTGCAATCCTCAACAAGTCCTGGCAGCAACACCCCACAAGACACCAACTGTACGGCCACCTGCCCCCTATCACGAAAACTATTCAAGTTAGGCGAACCAGACATGCAGGACATTGCTGGAGAAGCAGAGATGAACTCATAAGAGATGTACTCTTATGGATCCCCACACACGGCCGCGCAAAAGCAGGACGACCAGCACGAACGTACATTCAGCAGCTATGTGAGGATACAGGTTGTTGTCCTGAAGACCTACCTAGGGCGATGAACGATAGGGAGGAGTGGCGAGAGAGGGTCAGGGATATCCGTGCTGCCAGCACGATATGATGATGATGATAATTACATTGACTCTTAAAGAAATGATATTTCAACTAAGTATAAAGTGTTTACCTGTTTAAAATAATTGTGAATTTTATTAATATATTAGCTCTTAAAACATCGATATTGCAACTAGATATGAAATGCTAACATAGTTAAAATGATGATGAAGATATTTTTTGTACCATATATCATCATCATCATGTCGTGCCGCTAGCATAGATATCCCTGACCCTCTCTCGCCACTTCTACCTATCATTCATCACCTCTGGCAGGTCTTCAGGGCTACATCCCTTATCTCACATAGCTGCTGTATGTATGTTCGTGCTGGTCGACCTGCTTTTGCTTGGCCATATGCAGGTGTCCATAGGAGTACATCACTTATGAGCTCATCCTTGCTTCTCCAGCAGTGTCCTGCGTGTCTGGTTCGTCTAGCTTGGATAGTTTTCGTGATGGGAGGCAGGTGGGCCGTATAGTTGGTGCCTTGTGGGATGTTGCTGCCAGGACTTGTTCATATTGCTCACAACATTCTTGTACCATATATAATTGGAGATGATAATTGCTAAATGGTCTACAACATAAAATCCTACAAAGGTTGACATGCCATTAAAGAAAGAAGCTGAAATAGCATTAAATAACCCAATTACTGTTCACATTCTGTAAAACCAACCAACCAACAATATAATTGATTTTTTTGCTATTTGATTGGTTGGTTGGTTTATTTTACATTGTATCAACCCTTTACAGATCATTTAACGCCAAATTAAATTTTAACCGATTCAGTTTAGTATAGGTATCGTCTTTGTTTACAACAGTTAAATGTCAAAATAATTCTATTTCAAACAATTCCGCTGAGCATAAGTACAGTTTCAATGTCAAAAACAGTTCTATTTCAAACAATTTACTTAGCATAAGTACACTGATTAGTTCTTTTTGACCCATAGATAGGACCCTATCAGGTGCTACCACTCCAGGCCAGAGCTGACATAGGAGCAATGGCAATGAAGGGGTACTCCACATTCTCCAAAGCTCCAGCATTACTGGAACCTCACCATCAGATTGTTTAGTGTCATATCTAGGACACTCATTCTTCTGCAAAGAAGCCGTCGGTATATTCTACAGCCCCAGCCTACAGGGCATTTGTGCCATTAGAATCATTGTTATTAAACATTGGTTTGTTCACACGATGTTGACACTGAATTCTTTGATGTTGTTTCTAGAGTCGTACAAAGAGATAGATTAACACCATTTCTCTTTTTAATCCACCTCGATTATGTATGATGAATATGAATAGGTCTAATGAAGGAAAATGGGCTTGCACCGTGGTGTAATGGTTAAAGCGATGCACTGCGGAATCGTAGTACGCGAGTTCGTACTCCAGTCGCGCTATTACGTTCACTTTCGGGCAAATACCCTTGGGGAAAGGTATGAACCCCCTTATTCTCCCTCCAGCTATGGGTAAATAGTAGGACGGACTAGGTTCTTCAGCCTTGGTGAGGCAACTAGTCTAGGAGAAGGAAAACTCTGAATTCAAACCTGTTAAACTCCGCTTAAAAATTGACCTTGTGTCATATCCTGCCCGAGCGGAGGGGTTGGTAAATAGTACCAAAAAAGTCTAAAAGAAGACAAAATCCCACAGAATCTATCACAGATGCAGATTTTGCTGATGATCTAGTGCTTCTCATTATTTAACCTGTGCAAGTCATGATGTAATGGTTATTGTCAAAGGGAAATAGATACAGTGGCCAAAGTTCAAATCCTGCCAAGTGCCATAGACAATAGGGATGGATGGTAAGACAGGACAAGGGAATCTGTGCAAATCCACATAACTTGGTGATTAATGTTAGATAGGAATACTTGAAACTATTTAACTGAGCAAATTATCTGAATTACAAATACATAATTCTTTACAAAGTGTTATTGTTATAACTTACTTGAAACATTTAACTGAGTAGAAAGTGTTAGTATTTGATAGAATACTGAAACTATTTAAACTCAGTATAAAGGGTTAATATTTGATAGGAATACTTGAAACTATTTAACTCAGTATAAAGGGTTAATATTTGATAAGAAAAATTGAAACCTTTTACTAAGTATAAAGTGTTAATATTAGATAGGAATACTTAAAGCCATTTAACTGTATGCAAATTATTAGTATGGGGAATAGTAACTTGAAGCAGCAATTATTTGCTAATGATTACTTCTAATAGGAATAGTTACTTGAAACCATATAATTGCTAAAAAAAAGTGACTTTGGCATTAAAAAGTCTAATAATGGTCGAAATGCATTTTATTTGTCTTAACTCATTCAGTTTTAGATGCTTATTTATCAATCATTATCATTAATTTACCCTTTAATGTTGTTCTTTAATATACTCCATGCCTTTATTAAGATAATGACTTGAATAAATCGCAATAAAATAAAACCCGACAAATTCAAGATGAAGAAAAATACTAGTCGAACTTAATAATAATGAAAGGTTAACATACTCTAAAACCAACCAAACTTCTTTTCTCTCTTTTTTTTTTTTTTTTTGTACTTTCTTCATTTTTTATAGATACTCTCCATTCTAAGTTTATATCTATTTATTCACAAGTTATCCTCTATCTTTCTCTCACGTTATATCAATAAAATTCTTTTTCCTTTTTCTATATATTTTCATTCACAATCAATTTATGCATGGCTGTTCATGACAGGAGCATATATACACAGTAAAATGACCAACATGTAATGATTGTCTGAAATACTGCAGAGAAGAAAATACTGGATTGTACTTTATAGGATACATAGATATGAATAGGCTGACTTAGATATATAGATAGATTGATAGATATGAAAAGGTGACTTTAGATAGATAGATACGAACAACTTGACTTAGATAGATAGATATGAATAGATTGACTTAGATAGATAGATGGATAGATATAAACAGGCTGGCTTAGATAAATAGATTGAACAGAATTGGATGAACACACTTAGGTTGAATAAATCGAGACAAATATATATACATCAATAACAACCCATTCATATCTATTTATACTTCTACAAGATTTACATTAATATATATGTTTTTGTACGTATTTTCATTTCCAATACATATATACACACTCACATATATTA
>OY757940.1:45183973-45283973 GCA_963585895.1 Sepioteuthis lessoniana | reverse complement strand
TTGTGGTCAACCAAATGTGGTATAATTTGGAGATTGGATTGTCATTTATAAGACAGCATGAAACCTGTGGTCGCAAATATGCTTCCATGCTATTAAGCATATATAAAAAATAATATATATTTGCTTTTTATTATTATATATATACACACATATATATATATATATATATATATAAAATTAACTTAAATCACGAGTCGGAATTCTCCAACTAAAGTTTCATCTCAACGGATCATCAGGGAGTCTCACACCAACCAGTGTGAGATTCCTGATGATCCGTTGAGGTGAAAGATAGTAGATTAGTAAATAAATATATATATATATATATATATGTATAATTGATTGATAGATATGTGCTGGTTGAAAAGGATCGGTAGATAAATAGAAAAGAACAGACTCATATTGATAGATACAGACATAAATAGGCAGATAGCAGAGTGAGATAGAGTCATAGATAGATAGATAGATACGAACTAAAATAAATGGATGGAAAAGGTCTGTGATAGATGAACATTGCGAAAATATATTGTAGATTAATAGGTGCTGTCTAAAAATATGAAAATTGTTGGTCTGGGTGGTATAAGAAATGGCGTCTCTTAGCTGTATTCAAATTCCCACTGAGACTGTTTGCGTTGATTTCATACTGAAGCCCTTGGGAAAAAAATCGGTTCATATCTTTTCCCCATCTAACAACTGGCAAAAATAATAGGGAAGATAAACTTAATATGCAACCTAACAGTAAGAAGGACAATTATGGAGAAGGATTCGAGATGGATTTGATAGCAGCACAGCTACGCTATTATAAAACAAAGAATGATTATAATTATAACCACTATATCAACACTGGTGTGGTGAGGCTGTGATTCTATTCTTTACAAAGATTCTACTGGCTCTATTCATCAGCATATTTCAGAAAAATAAACTGGTGAATGGATATGAACAGTCTGCAATAGATAAATGTTGTCAAAATACATTGTATATAAATGACAATTCTAAAAATATATTGTAGATTGATAGATGATAGACCGTGATAGATGAGAACCGACTGGAAGATAGATGAATGTAAATAAGCCGAGATAAATAGATATTGTCAAAATATATTGTACATAAATAGCTATCGTGAAAGTATGTTGCTGGTAGATAAATTGAGAGTCTAAACAATCTGAGAGAGATAGAATGCTTGATTGATTGATTGATAGATAGATGTGAACAGTGATATATCAATATCGTCAAAATATACTGTACATAGTAAGTAAAGTTGGCGACCTTAGTTGACCCTAAGTCTCCCTTTTCGATAGCTACTACATGGAGGTGTAGGAGAGGGCACTACTCCATTCCCTAGTGAGATATTGTCAAAACATTGTAGATAGATAGATATTGTAAAAATATATTGAATATAAATAGCTACTGTAAAAGCGTCTTGTTGATTGATAGATAGAATAGTGAATTGATAGATAAATATGAACAGTGATATATCAGTATTGTCAAAATATAATGTAAGTAAAGTGATATTTTCTAAACATTGTAGATTGGTAGATAGACAGATAAAAAAGCTGAGATAGGTAAATAGATATTAAGAAACAGTGATGGCTAGAAATTGGTTGAGAGATACTAATAGGTTGAGATAGAGAGAAACAAGCTGGGGTAAAGGTGAATCGGCTGAGATAGATAGATATTGTTAAAGCAAAATGTACATTCACCCATAAAACGAGGGGACTGCCCAATGGTATAGTGGGTAATACCAGCCAATCACAGAGTTCTATTTGGGGCTAAGGAAACATATTTATTGACTTTTTCCAATCAAACTTAACCAGCTGATCAACATAGGAAAAAGGCAATCATAAATTATAAGGATATTCCTGGTTGGCTTATTCTGGGTCTCTTCCAAAATCCATTGCAGATTAAAAATATGTTTGTTGATTCATCTGACCTATACGAGCTGACATTCTTGGCTACAGGATCATTGATAAGTCAAATGGTCACATGTGTTTAGACAGAGAGAGAGAGAGAGAGAGAGAGAGAGAGAGTGTATACTAATTCAAATTCTAGTAGTTCTTTGCAGTGAGTTAATTTTAATCTGTTGTGCAGTTTTAAAAGTGTGATTTCTTTGTGATTACACTTCCTGTATACACAGGATCCTATTTACCCAATCCGTCCGCTCGGGTAGGATATGACACAAGATCAATCTTTTTAAGCGGAGTTTAACAGGTTTGAATTCAAAGTTTTCCTTCTCCTAGACTAGTTGCCTCACCGAGGCTGAAGAACCCAGTCCGCCCTATTATTTATCCATAGCTGGAGGTAGAATAATTGGATTCATACCTTTCCCAAGGGCATTAGTGCTATGTGAAATGCAATCAGTCTCGTCAAGGATTTGAACTCGTGTCATCGTGTCCATTTCCTACAACAATAACCATTACACCACGGGCACCTCCTTATATATATATATATATATATATATATATATATATATATATATATATATATATATATGTATTTGTGTATGCATGGGCATATATTTATATATGTACGCATGTGTGTAGGCATGTATGTATGCATGGTATTGTTGTATCATGGTAAGGAAGAGATACACAGTGAAATAAAGGGTAATTATTTATTAACTGAAGTGGTACAGTCCAACAAATATTATACATCTTGCGCTGAGGGTGTTAGGTCCAAAGTTGGTCTTCCTACTGACTGAGATCTTGCAGAACCTTTGTGCTAAAGAAACATGTTTTTTATACCTCCGCGTTACCGGAAGTCATGTGGTATGAGCCACTATACAACAGGTATTTATGTAAATATGTATGCTTGTGTATATATTTGTGTACATATGCCTGTGTGTATCTATTTATCTGTGTGTGTATGCATATATATATATATATGTATATGTATACACATATGAATACATATATAAATGTGTATATACATGTCAATGTGTGTAAATATATGTGTATATATAGATGTGGGAATATATGTATACATATATATATATATATTTGTATATGTGTGTATATTTGGTTTGGTTGTTTTATGAGATATCAACCCTTCTGTATTATTTAATACCAAATCCTATTTACACGTATATTAAATATATATGATTTGTAAACACATTTTCTTAACATTTTTAAATGATCCAAAGCTCATTTTTTTATGCACGCAGTTAAATGTTTTCAAGTATTTCTTTCAAATAAATAATTCTACTTATTATTGATCATTTATTTTTTAATGGTTGGTTGGTTTTAATAGCATATCAACCTTTGTAGGTTATATAACACCAAATCCATTTTTATGAAAATAGTTCTATTTCAAATAATTCAGTTTAGCATAAGTACGCCGTTTAAATGTAAGTACAGTTTAATTGTAAAAAACATTTCTATTTCAAGCTATTCAGTTTAGTCAAGCAGTTCTAATTCCTCTAAGTACAGATTTTCTTTACACACAGTTAAATATCAAAACAGTTCTATATTAAACAATTCAGTTCAGTGTAAATACAGTTTCAATGTCAAAAAACAGTTCCATTTCAAATAATTCAGTTTAGCATAAGCACGCAGTTTAAATGTAAGTACAGTTTGTCAAACATATTTCTTTTTCAAGCTATTCAGTTTAGTCAAACAATTCAGTTTAGCATAAGTATGCCATTAGTTCTATTTAACCCATTGATAGGGCCCTATCAGGTGCTATCAAGCTGGGCCAGAGTGGACCTGGGAGCCATAGCAATGAAGGGGTGCTCCACATTCCCCAAAGCCCCAGCATCACGGGAACTTCACCATCAAATTATTTAGTGTCATATCAAGGACACTCATGGTGGGGGGATCTTACCCCTCTGCAGAGGTGCAGTCGGTGTATTCTAAAACAGTTTTATTTCAGATAATTCAGTTTAGCATAAGTACACAGTTTAGACATCAAAACAGTTCTATTTTGAGCAATCAAGTTTAGCATAAGTATGCTGTTTAAATGTCAAAACAATTCTATTTAGCATAAATACGCTGATTAAATGCAAAAATCAGTATAGTGAAGGAAGCATGGTTTCATTCTATTTAACCCATAGATAGGACCCTTATCAGGTGCTACCACTCCGGGCCTGAGTGGACCTGGGAACGATGGCAATAAAGGGGTACTCCGTATTCCCCAAATCTCCAGCATTACTGGAACCTCACTATCAGATTGTTTAGTGTTATATCCAGGACACTTGTTGGTGGGGGTCTCATCCCTCTGCAGAGGTGCAGTCGGTGTATTCTACAGTCCCAGCCGACTGGGCAAATGTTTTTTGAGGTGATTGAGTACTTTTCTTTCTTATCTGTTCATATTCATCAAATTTACTTATCATAAAACCTAAACTGTAAATAAACAAATAAAAGATTAAGATATTGTCAAGAAGGTTTATATTGAAAGCAAAGAAGCTTTACCCACCTAGTTGGTGGAGCTTAGAGTATGCTGATTGTATTCCCTAAAGTAGGGTAAGAACCCCACAAAAAAGCAGTGTCCTGAGTATGTTACTAAACTGTATTTTATGGTGAGGTTCCAATTCTGGAGATCTGAGGAGTGGGTACTACTCATTCATTGCCATTACTCCCTGGTCTGATCTGGAGTGGTAGTACTAGTTAGTGCCCTATCTATGAGTCAAATCTGATTATTTTTCCTACTCAATAGGACCATGTGCAAAAAAAAAAAACACCTTATTAAAAATACATCACAAAAAACGAAAACATATACATATAATGAATGCGATTCCCTAACCTCTAGGCATAAAATACCCCTGACAGTTTGATATGGTATTAAATTCAGTTAATCAAGAAGCTTTTCTTAGCTTTCCATTTATTTTTTAAATTCCACAGTGAGGTATTTTCATGAAATTTTTACTTCCCCAGTTTAATTTGAATTGTGGTAAGACCCCCTCAAAAGTGATTGATTGGGTATAGCACTAAACTGCATTTAATGGTGAAGCTCCAGTTCTGGAACCTTGAGGAGTGTGGAGTACTCTTTTTACCGATTATAAAACCTAAATTATGATAAATCCAGTTCTGGAACCTTGAGGAGTGTGGAGTACTCTTTTTACCGATTATAAAACCTAAATTATGATAAATCAAATTAAAGCTAAAATGTTGTCAAGAAGGTTGATGGTGAAAATCAAAATAGATTTGTGGTATTAAAATGAGGCATTACTTTGCCATTGGATTTAATCCTATTTACCCAACCCCTCCGCTCGGGCAGGATATAACACAAGGTCAATTTTTAAAGCGGAGTTTAGCAGGTTTGAATTCAGAGTTTTCCTTCTCCTAGACTAGTTGCCTCACCAAGGCTGAAGAACCTAGTCTACCCTACTATTTACCCATAGCTGGAGGGAGAATAATTGGATTCATACCTTTCCCAAGGGTATTAGTGCTATGTGAAATGCAATCAGTCTTGTCCAGGAATTGAACTCGTATCGCCGTGTTCATATCCTGTGACGATATTTATTACACCACGGGCACATCCAATGCTTTTTTTGTTTAATGGTATATCAACTTTTGAGGGTTAATTAATGCCAAAGCTATCCTTTTTGAAGGAGAATTGTGATATTATTTTACTTATTGATTCAAGGGTAAGAGGGTTAATATCTTTACCGGGGAATAGAGTCCAAAAGTAAGCACAATAGAGTGGCTGCAGTTTGAACTTGTTTATTATGATGTAGTATGGCATGCTATTCGCTATGCCATGAGGACACCCAGATAAAACTGTGTGAACCAATTCTCACAGTTTCATCAGGGTGTCCTCATGGTACAATAGTAATGATTAGCTTGCCCCGGTCAGTTACTGTTTCATGACAAGAGGCATCCGAAAAGAAATAAACTTAGCTATGGTTTGGCTTGGCTTGGTATAGTTTCTTTATTTAATGGCATATAAACCTTCATGAGTTATTTAATTTGAGAGCCATCCTTGTAGAAGAACAACAGGTATAAGGGGGTTCATTCCTTTCCCAAAAGTATATTAGTCCAAACATGAACATTATTGTCCAACTGGAGTTTGAAAATGCGGGACTGCAATATTGTAGGAAATGGGTTCAAACATCAGTAACACTTGTATGCTTTCTTTCTGACTAATACCCTTGGGAAAGGTATGAACGTCATTATTGCTACTGCATATATATATATATATATATATATATGATGAAAATAATTCCTACATTCCCAAGAATGAGTCTACCTCAGTTTCACCAAACAGCTCTTCAGGATTGTACTGGAGAAAATAGTTAGGATAAAATACATTTTATTGGTTAAAAAGAACCCCTTACTTATACAAAAATTAGCATTAGAAAAAAAAACAACACTTTATTCAAGAAACCGACAAAAAATTTTTTTTTCTCTCTTTTTACATTAAATAATTTTTATCAATCCTTTTATCCACTAATTCACTAATTTTTCCTGTCAGCAAATATTAAATATTTCAGACCTTTGGTTAAGCAATTCCTTTGGTCGATTATACATTGCTATGGTTAATTTTTCCTCCATACATAGTTTACAATATCCATTTACATATATATATATATATATATATATATATATATATATATTGTTTAGTTTTTTTGTTTAATTGCATATCAAGTTTTATGGGTTATCTAATGCCAAAGCCATCCTTGTACAAAAACAGTCGTTTGTTGACCATAGTCTTCATTCAAAATTGGCTACAATCCTACTTGGCTTGGCTTTACATCCCTTGATCTCTGTCAGAACAATAAAGAACCTTTCTTTTCTGTCTAATTCAGCCTGCACCTCCGTTTCATGTCTGTGTTACTTTTCTTGGCTAAAAAAAGACTAACTACTCTTTTTATAGTCACATATCAATACAAGGCTAACCAGTAACTGGGGGAATAAAGGGGTTTATATTTTTCCCAAGGGTATTAGTCTGAAAGTTAACCTAATTGTACAATTGGTATTTCAACTCACTTACTACAATGTTGCAGTCCAGCATGCTGATCCGCTCTTCCAGGCAAGTGCAGTTACCATAGTATATATATATATATATATATATATATATATATATTATAATCCTAGTACTTACTAGCATGTTAGCCATTATACCATGGGGTAATAGATAATGTGCTGGACTGTGTCATCATAGGAAGTAGTTCAAATTCCAGTTGCACTGTAATGTTCTATTTTGGACAAATACCCTTGGAAAAGGCATGAACCCTCTTAGTCCTTTGTCCAGTCAGCTGGGGTTGTTGAATATACTGACTGCTTCTCTGCAGAGGAGTAAGAATCCTCCCCCACAACAAGTGTCCTGGAATGACACTAAACAATCTGATGGTGAGGTTCCAGTAATGCTGGAATTTTTGGGAATGTGGAGTACCCCTTCATTGCCATCGCTCCCCGTTTCACTCTGGCCTGGAGTGGTAGCACCTGATAGAGTCCTATCTATGGGTAAAATAGAACTAAACTGTATACTTATACTAAACGGAATTGTTTGAAATAGAACAGTTTTTGACATTTAACTGAACTGTTTTGACATTTAACTGTTTGTAACAAAAAAAAACAATACTTATACTAAACTGAATTGTTTGAAATCTAATATGGTGATAAATCACCTGAAAAGGTTGATATGCTGTAAAACAAAACAACCAACTAACCCTCTTATTCCTACTATATATATATATATATATATATATATGGAGTTTAGTTTCTTTGTCTAATGACATATCAACTATTATGGGCTATTCAATGCCAAATCCATCCTTGTAAAGGAACAGTAGTGGTAATATTTTACTTATAGCTGGGGGGTGGATAAGGGGGTTCATACTTTTTCCTTGGATGTTAGTCTGAAATTGAATGAAATAATGTGAATGAAGTTTGAACTCACTTTCTATGCTTTTGCAGTTCAGCACATTAGCCACTAAGCCATGGGGTCTCCCTTCTTTATTAGAACAATTTGTACCTTTGGAATTCTTGGAGTTAAGTTTCTGTGGAAATAAATTGGAGGCATTACTTTTGGAGTGTCTCTTGTAGATAGATAGATAGATAGATAGATAGATGTATAGAGGATTACTATTAATGGAAGTGAAAAAGTTAAAAGTCACCGGTTTTAATTCTTCTAAAATCTGAGTTTATTCTAGTTCTTAAGATTTATTGATTTCCCATTTGAATGAATGAGGAAGCATCTTATTTGTACAATTCTCATCCATTTGTTGACTATAGTCATCATTCAAAATTGGCTAGGCTCCAACTTGACTTGCCCTCACATCCCCTGACCTCTGTCGGAACAAGAAAGAATCTTCTTTTTCTGTCTAATTCACCCTCACCTCTCACGTCTCTGTAATTTTTCTTGGCTAAAAAAAGATACGCTACTCTCTTTTCAGTCACGCATCAACACAAGGTTAACCAAAAGTCATATTAGACTTTCTCTTCATTTTTCTAGCAAAGATAAATTTCCAAATATTAAGGAACATAATCAGTTTTCTAGTTTTTATGTGTAAATTTAATTAAATTAGTATTATCTTCTTTTTCTTGCATATTATAATGGCAGTACTCATTATTATTACTTGTTGACAGATTTCTCTCCACAAAAATGTTGGGGGAGATCCTAGGTATGATGACACTTAACTGCACCTGATGGTGAGACTATAGTTCTTGAAATCCGAGGAGAAACCATTACTCCCAGGTCCACTCTAACCTTGAAAGGTACATACATTATACAATTAATAGCGCTATTCTGTCAATCATGGTGTAATGGTTATTGTCGTAGGAAATGGACACGGCGATACGAATTCAAATCTTTGATGAGACTGATTGCATTTTACATAGCACTAATACCCTTGGGAAAGGTATGAATCCAATTATACTCCCTCTAGCTATGGGTAAATAGTAGGGCAGACTAGGTTTTTCAGCCTTGGCGAGGCAACTAGTCTAGGAGAAGGAAAACTCTGAATTCAAACCTGTTAAACTCAGCTTAAAATTTGACCTTGTGCCATATCCTGCCCGAGCGGAGGGGTTGGGTAAATAGGATCATACTAGCCTCAAATCTTGACCATTGACTATCACTTTTTCCCTGATTTTCTATACATTTCTATAGAAAAATTATTAGCTGTAAAATCATTAACAATTCATCACATTATTCTTATCTTATATCTGTAAGTCATAACCAGCTCATTGGCCTAGTAGGTAGAGTGTTCGTCATTGATCCGGGAGGCCTGGGTTCAATCCCAGGTCGCTTCATACCAAAGACTTTAAAAATAGTACTTGATACCGCCTTGCTTAACACTCAACAATATAAGGTACGAATCAAGGGTAAAGTGGAGCAATCCAGGGAAAGGAGTAGCGCCCTCCCCTACACCTCAGTGTAGTAGCTATTGAAAAGGGAGCCTTCGGGTCGCCCTCGACTATGGTCATCAACAACAACAATATCTGTAATTAGCACTTGTATCAATTCCTGATCACGGACAATTCCTTTCTTTCTGATTTTCAATGCATTTTTAGCAACTGATTTACATTTTTATATTATTAAGATCCTTATTGTCTTTGTACATACATATATATATATATGAAATGTTTCATTGATGTCACTGAAGCAATTCAATCATTAATCGCTTTGGAATATTCGACTCAAACTTAGTTATCCTTTCAATTTTGAATCTGTTATTCTCTTTTGACATAATGATACTAATGTGGGTCAAACGTTTTGTAGTATTTTGGTAACATGAGGCACGGTTTGGCAGTTCCCAATGCTTTTGTTGGAGTTGTGAAGGGGACAAACCGCAATGGAATGTGAGATGCCAAACTCATGATAGACTCCCAGTTCTACTTGGTGAGTTTGCCTCTTTGGCTTCAGAATTCACTGTTTTAGCAAATCTGACTTTGCCTGATCACTGAGGTTCTTGCAACCTAAGTAAAATTTCTTGAACCATCTGGTTACTGTACGGTAATCAAGTGTGTCTTCACCTTCAAGATGTAATATTATTTAGAATTCTAATTAATTACTTTAGTGATAGTGTGTGCTAGTCAAAAACTTTGAGTTTGACATCATACGTGCAAGCTTGCATTGAAAAGGTCAAAACAGGTGGACCTTGGTTGCAGGCATGTCATTCCAGTCATAATAAAGGTTTGCATAGCACTAATATCCTTGAAAAAGGTATGAATCCAATTATTCTCCCTCCAGTTATGGGTAAATAGAAGGACAGACTGGATTCTTCAGCCTTGGTGAGGCAACTAGTCTAGGAAAAGGAATACTCTGAATTCAAACCTGTTAAACTCCGCTTAAAAATTGACCTTGTGTCATATCCTGCCTGAGCGGAGGGGTTGGTAAATATGATAATAAAGGTTTGTTTTGAAATCAGCTGTGGGCAAGATATCAAAATAAACATTTAGATGTGATGTCAGCTGATTTTAGAATGATGTAGCATTGGAAAGTTTAAATGATTTCATGTTATTATCAGATTAGTTGAAAATGATGAGAATAAGACAAGTTCTAAGATGCAGTTGGAGTTAGTTGTGGAGTTATTAAATTAGACAGTTCCAGTTTAAGTCCAGTCCATGACTGAAGCAGTTGGACAACAAGTGACCCCAATTGGGGTAAGGCTAGGTCAGAGGGAAGAAAAAATGAAGTCTGTGATTGTCATCTCACCTACCATGAGTTAAAGCTTCTGTTGCTAAGCGAGTGATGCATATCTTTTATTCCATCTCTCTCGTTTCAGAACTACTAGAGTAAAAACAGAAGAGGCAATAAATTTTCAAATCTTGAACAAACAGAGCCAGTTTGTATTTGTGTGTGTTATAACTTTTGATTGACTGGACATTGGCATGATGGTTAGAATGTTTCCCATTGACCCGGGAGACCAAAGTTCAATCCCAGGTCGAGTCATACCAAAGACTCAAAATATGGTACTAGATGCCTCCTTGCTTAACTCTCAGCATTATAAGGTATGGATCAAGGTTAAAGTGGAGCAATCAAGGGAAAGGAGTTGCGCCCTCTCCTGTACCTTGGTGTAGTATCTATTAAAAAGGGAGCCTTCTGGTCGCCCTCAACTATGGTCGCCAACTTTACTATGACTTTTGACATGACCAGTAACCTAACATGTTGATTTGGTCCATGGTGATACATGAATGCATATTTGGTGCAGCAGTGTTACAAGCATGACAATTATTTTTGGTTACTTAGCCCAGTTTGCAGTGAGTTCCCATGGTGTGATGACTAAAGTGTTGGAGTCTGGCCTCAAAGAATACAAGTTCAAACTCCAGTTGTGCTATTATGTTCACTTTCAGACTGTAGAAGAGAAATGGACTTACCCCCAGAAAAACGTGCTCGGATGTGCCTGGCATGCAAAAGTGAAAACGACCACTCCAACATCGTGTTTTAAGAACTCATGATCTCAGATTCTCACAAGACTGATGAGACTTGACAAGGACATGTGCAAAGCTCTAAGTCTATAAAAAGAGCCTGGGCAACAGAGACAGGGTTTGTGTTCATAGTGAACTCAAGCATTGCCGTTGGTGAGATTCTTCATATCAAGGTGATTGCAAGAGACATTTCTGGAGGGCACTTTTCTAAGCTAGAGACATTTGTGGTGAGACCAATGATGGTAGTTGAAGATAGAAATTGTGCTGGACAGTGATACACATAAAGTGCCCCTTGGAAGAGAAAGACCCGAGGTTACAGAATTCTCTTCATAGTCAACATTGACTCAACCCCTGAAGATTTTTCAGTGACTGTGAAGCGACCCCTAATTACTACACAGACTATAATCCTAATCTCCCTCCATGTGTTAAATACTATCAATACTGTTCTTCAATAAGGTTGGCTTTGTCATTATAATATTTTTTGAAAGAAGATTTGCCATTAATGTAATATAATGGCTGAAGAATTTTGTTTTATATATCTTGCCTTTTGGTTTAGTTAGGCTGAGAACCTTTTGCTTAGCGCATGGGTTAGTTAGGTGCAACATGAGCACAGGTGTTCATGCACGTGCGGGGAGGATGTGTCATTCAGAGATGTCAAAATAAAAATCCCAGACAGAAAATGTGACCACGGGATATGAATGATGTCATGCACTGAAAGCATATGCGGGGGATTTTGGGGATTTGAGAAAAGTCAGGGAGTTAAGTTTTAGCGTCCGAAGAAGATAGTTGACTTTCGGAGCTCACCGAGGCCTTGCAGCAGGTGGAAAAGTCATCATAGAAGGATTGTGTATCACTCTCCTTATGTCGAAAAACCTTTTAACTCAAAGGTAATAAAGTTTCATACCTGAACTAAGAAGTCATAAGTGTCTTTTGTGTTTCGGGATTCCTATGTGCGTTATAAACATTTTATGTCTATTTCACATATTGGTATCATGGGTATGTTATATTAAGCCAAGAAACTAAAAGAAACTTTGGCTCAGCTCAAACTCATAGAGAATAAGTTCTTGTGTTTGATTATATTGTAAGTTCTTCATTGTGGCTTTCAAAGTGCTCATGAACTGAAGCATATCAACAATCACAATGCTACTGGCCATAGCGAGTACTCCCCACAGCTTGAACTGCTTTAATCATATGATATATATGCCACAAACAAGTACATACTACCAAAATATTGCAAAACTTTTGGTTCACCCTACTATGAATGCATGGGTAAACTTTAAAGGGTTTTGCTTAGACCCCCACCCATCGCAGTTACAAATCAAGTGAAACTATGTTTTATTCATTCCTCATCAGTGGTGTACTTGAAACAATCTGGAGGAGTTTGAAGTTTCCTGAAAAATTGAAACCTTCTAAAAGAAACATCCCATGGAACATTTCAAAATAAACACGTCATAGTATCACCTACTTGTGAATGCGCTATAATATTCTAGTTACGCAAGCAAATTTGAAAATTTTTAAATTTCGCCATTAGACGTTGATTTGACAGGATGCTTTAATGGGGCCTCATGTCAGTGAGGGGGGCCGATATGCAAATAAAACTGTCAAGAGGAAGGCCCTGAAATGGTGCACATTCTCTCCTGATGACCCCAAAACAAGCATGGAGTTAAAACTGCTTGGTGGAAATGAGAATGGCTAAAGGCGCGTTTTCTATCCGCTCACTTTTTGGTGAGTTTCTGTTACTTGGTAAGTAACTTCCTCCTATATTGACATCACTTTCCATTGATGAGATATGAAAATTCAGGGAGTGCAAATAATATTAAAATAAAAAGAAAATGTGATAAAAGTTTAGAATTTCCTATAAATGTTGTAATGGCTCTTTCTTTTGTGGCCTTGTACCTTACCAAGCTAATTCATCATTTATTTCTATATTTGCAGTTTATTATCACTGGCACATTGGGAGTTTGTTCTACAAAAAGAAAATCTCCATATTTGGTAAGTTTTTATATTTTCTTGATGAAACGTGTAAATATTGCTAGATTTGAGTTATTGACTCATTGTTAATGACAAACGGAGAAAGGTTATCTTAAATTTTTAATAAAGGGAAACCCTGACAAATATTAACAATTTTTTATTAGTATTTCTTTTATTTTAAATTGATTGATTTGGTTTGGTTGGGTTTTATGGTATATCAACCATTGTTGGTAATTTAAAGCCAAAACCTCTTTATACATATATATCAAATATTTCTTTAAAGAAAAAACCAAAGACCGGTTATTTTAGGATTATAAATTTATTTCCATCCTGTTTTATGTTTCTGGTGTGAACCAAAAACACGAAGAAAAATATAACAGGACTTCTTCAGATCTAATGGATTAATAAAACAGATTAGACACGGATGGGGAAGGACCAGCTCCTGAATGATTTTCTTGTCCTGAAGGAATTCCTCCCAACTCTGGTTTAACTGGACCAAATAATACACATATATATCAAATATATATGACTTGCTTTGGTTGGGTTTTATGACATATAAACCATTGTTGGTTATTTAATGCCAAAACCTCTATATACATATATATTAAATATATAGGATTTGCTTTGGTTGGGTTTTATGGCATATAAACCCTTGTTGGTTATTTAATACCAAATCCTCTTTATGCATATGTATTAAATATATAGGATTTGCTTTGTTTTGTTTGGGTTTTATAGCATATCAACCATTTTTGGTTATTTAATGTCAGAACCTCTATATACATATATATTAAATATATAGGATTTGCTTTGATTGGGTTTTATGGTATATCAACCACTGTAGATTATTTAATGCCAAAACCTCTTTATACGTATATATTAAATATATAATTTCCAAACACATTTGGTTGATAACATTTTTAAACCAACCTGAACTCATTTTTTTTGCACTCAGTTAAATAGCATCACTTATTTGTATCTAATATGAATAATTCTATTTACTATTAATCACTAACAATTTAACTAAACATCAGTCATTTGTTTACACACTGTTAAATGATCAAACAGTTCTATTTCAAACAATTCTGTTTGGTATAAGTCATTTGTTTGCACTCAGTTTAAATGGCAAACAGTTCTATGTGACCCATAGATAAGACCCTATCAGGTGCTACCACTCTGGGCCAGAGTGGACCTGGGAGTAATGGCAATGAAGAGGTAATCTGCATTTCCCAAAGCTCCAGCATTACTGAAGCCTCACTTTTAGATTGTTTAGTGTCATATACAGGACACTCATTGGGGAAGTCTTACCCCTCTACAGAGATGCAGTTGGTGTATTCTACAGCACTAACAATCTGATGATGAAGCTTCAGTAATGCTAGAGCTTTGGGGTAGGCTGAGTAACCCTTTATTGCCATTACTCCCAAGTCCACTCTAGCCTAAAGTGGTACCACCAGATAGGGTCCTTTCTATTGGTCAAATAGAACTAAACTGTGTACTTATGTTAAACTGAATTGTTTGAAATAAAACTGTTTATATGTATAAAAATAGATTTCGCATTAAATAACGAATAATGGTTGATATGCTGTAAAACAAAACAAAATCAAACCGAGTGGGCCAATTTTATTTTGAGTTGCTTTTTGTCAGGAATCTTGTTTGCCTAATTGACTCTTTAGTCTATTATCATTGCTCAGGTGCTGTAATGATAAGCAAGATAGACTAACAAGTATTCACAAGTGAGTTTGTGTCTCACTGGGTGCCCCATTCATACTGCCTTGTTCACACCTAAGCAACAATCTTGGTACATTCCTATTCTCAGTGTCTGTGACTCATCTCTTGACCAACTCTGTCAGCGCGATTTAGAATATATTGACTATATTCCCTGAAGAGGGTTTAGACCCCCATCAGCAAAATACAGGTGTCCTGGGTATGACACCCATCAACATTTGGTTTTGAGGCTCTGGTTCTGAAGACCTGGGGCAGGTTGGAATTCCTATTCATTGCTATTACTCCCAGATCTACTCTAACCAGGAGTGGTAGTATCTGTTAAGGTTACATCTAGGTGTCAAACAGATCTATTTAAAAACTATTTATAACTGATAGGACTGTGTGCAAAAAAAATCTCTTGAGAAACATTTACAAAAGAAATGTAAATATGAATGTATATGAACACTGAATGCAATTCCTAAACCTCTCGGCCTAAAATAACCCTATATGAGTTGACATACCATTAAAATCAATCCCCTCTTGACTAAACCTGCAGGTATGTAAATGTCAGATTGATAGTTTGAGAGGAATAGATGGATATGAAAAATTTAAAGATTTTTTGAAAATATTCTCTTGAAATAGCCATGTTTTGCAGATCTACTGTAAATGGTGAAAATCAAACTCTTTACACCAGACTGATAGTCTCAGTGAAACACGGCAGATAGATAGATAGATATTGTTACATAGCTTAGGTAGATTATAGTGGATAGATAGGGAGATTGTTTTATGGTCAGATGAAGTAAACAAACAGTAACTATTCCTAGTGGGTTGAATGAAGGATTCCTTAAATAGAAACCTTGATGCTTATTTTCTTGATCATTTCAAAAGGGGAAGGTGAGAGATACCAATGAGCTGTAATGATGGTCTGAACTTGATCCCAGTTTTAACTACCTAAGCTGGTTAAACCAACATTTTTGATGAATAATTTAATATTTCCTAAAATAAATATTTCAATTGGCTATTCATGATTGTGTCTATATAGGAGTTGATCTTATGAAGAACAATATTTAAGTGGCGGCATCATCTCTAAGATGCAATTATGCAGATTGTCAAAATGTAAATCTGTTGTTTTTTCTTTTGTCATCTTCCTCTGACTTTCCAATTCGTTATCAACTGTCTTCTCTGCCTTTGACTAAGATGCAATTATGCAGATTGTCAAAATGTAAATGTCTTGTCTGTAGGAATTGATTAAAATGAAAATAAAAAACAAAATAATAAATTCAAAAGTAGCAGTACCCAGAAGCCCTCTGACCGGAAACAAGAATGACGTATGCTAAAGAAAGGGACTTTCAACCACTGAAGAGAAATTCTGTGATTTCAACCATTACCACTGATATTGAAAGGACTGGTTTTTCCTGGCTGCTGGCAAGGTAGCACACCTGCTTGCTAAGTCCTGGACTTAGTAGCAGGTTGTGTCTCCTGCAAGGAAGCTGCTTCTGCTAACATACCTCACTAAAAACATCCACTGGGTAAAGGATGAACTTCAGACTTATATTGTCGTCATTTTCTGGGAGTTATATCTCAACACCTTGTTAAGAAACATGACTACTTCCATTGGTTCAGGAAAACATTTTTTGCCACAGAACCCCAAAATAAAGTTTAGACTCAAAAGGTACCCTTGTCTCTTTACTTCTTTCCATAATTCCCTCGTAGCTTTCCATAGACAAAGAAGAAAGCAAGTTAATGGGATAAGTAGAACAAAGGAGTCAGATACAAAACCCAAAGTCATCCCGATAGAACCTAATAATTAACCAACACAGATACAGATGACTACTAATAACCAATGAAAAAAATTACCAAAAAATCTCCTCAACTGCATATGTTCATTCTTTCGTTCTCTCCCTCTGACGATAACTGTATTCTCTGTCTTTGGTGCCATCAGATTCTTTTGGATCATGTCAACCTAACTGACTCTTTAGTCTGTTGCTCTCTTATCTGGGTCTATGCCTTTTGACCAAATTTACTGGAGCTTAGAATACACAGATTGCATCCCTTACAAAATGGTAATACCACCTCCCCCACCCAAAAAAAGATACCTTGGGTATTATACTAAACTGCATCTGATGGAGAGGATTCATTTCTGGAGATCTGTAATGTGCAGAGTAACTCTTCATTGCCATGAATCCCAGGTCAAATAGAACTGTTAAAAAATTTTTTTGTATTAGATAGGAATATTTGATAATCTATAACTGTGCATAAATTATTTGTTTTAAGAATAATTACTTGAAGCTATAATTGTTTACTAAGGATTATTATTATTTGTTACTTGAAACCATATAGAAATTATTTGTATTGGAAATAATTACTTGAAGCTATAATTGTTTACTAAGGATTATTATTATTTGTTACTTGAAACCATATAGAAATTATTTGTATTGGAAATAATTACTTGAAGCTATAATTGTTTACTAAGGATTATTATTATTTGTTACTTGAAACCATATAGAAATTATTTGTATTGGAAATAATTACTTGAAGCTATAATTGTTTACTAAGGATTATTATTATTTGTTACTTGAAACCATATAGAAATTATTTGTATTGGAAATAATTACTTGAAGCTATAATTGTTTACTAAGGATTATTATTATTTGTTACTTGAAACCATATAGAAATTATTTGTATTGGAAATAATTACTTGAAGCTATAATTGTTTACTAAGGATTATTATTATTTGTTACTTGAAACCATATAGAAATTATTTGTATTGGAAATAATTACTTGAAGCTATAATTGTTTACTAAGGATTATTATTATTTGTTACTTGAAACCATATAGAAATTATTTGTATTGGAAATAATTACTTGAAGCTATAATTGTTTACTAAGGATTATTATTATTTGTTACTTGAAACCATATAGAAATTATTTGTATTGGAAATAATTACTTGAAGCTATAATTGTTTACTAAGGATTATTATTATTTGTTACTTGAAACCATATAGAAATTATTTGTATTGGAAATAATTACTTGAAGCTATAATTGTTTACTAAGGATTATTATTATTTGTTACTTGAAACCATATAGAAATTATTTGTATTGGAAATAATTACTTGAAGCTATAATTGTTTACTAAGGATTATTATTATTTGTTACTTGAAACCATATAGAAATTATTTGTATTGGAAATAATTACTTGAAGCTATAATTGTTTACTAAGGATTATTATTATTTGTTACTTGAAACCATATAGAAATTATTTGTATTGGAAATAATTACTTGAAGCTATAATTGTTTACTAAGGATTATTATTATTTGTTACTTGAAACCATATAGAAATTATTTGTATTGGAAATAATTACTTGAAGCTATAATTGTTTACTAAGGATTATTATTATTTGTTACTTGAAACCATATAGAAATTATTTGTATTGGAAATAATTACTTGAAGCTATAATTGTTTACTAAGGATTATTATTATTTGTTACTTGAAACCATATAGAAATTATTTGTATTGGAAATAATTACTTGAAGCTATAATTGTTTACTAAGGATTATTATTATTTGTTACTTGAAACCATATAGAAATTATTTGTATTGGAAATAATTACTTGAAGCTATAATTGTTTACTAAGGATTATTATTATTTGTTACTTGAAACCATATAGAAATTATTTGTATTGGAAATAATTACTTGAAGCTATAATTGTTTACTAAGGATTATTATTATTTGTTACTTGAAACCATATAGAAATTATTTGTATTAGAAATAGTTACTTGAAGCTATAATTGTTTACTAAGGATTATTATTAATAGTTTCTTGAAACCATGTAGAAATTATTTGTATTAGAAATAGTTACTTGAAGCTATAATTGTTTACTAAGGATTATTATTATTAGTTTCTTGAAACCATGTAGAAATTATTTGTATTAGAAATAGTTACTTGAAGCTATAATTGTTTACTAAGGATTATCATTATTAATTACTTGAAACAATATAACTGTTTTCAAACAAATGATTATTATTAAATAGAAATAATTACTTGAAACCATAAAATCATCAAAAAGGAATACTTGAAATCATACAGTAAGTAAAGTAAGTGACTGTAATTGACAGTGACTCCGAGTCTCCCTTTTCGATAGCTACTAAACCAAGGTGTAGGGGAGAGCGCTACTCCTTTTCCTGGATTACTCCACTTTACCCTTGATCCGTACCTTATAATGCTGAGTGTTAAGCAAGGAGGCATCAAGTACCATTTCTTGAGTCTATGATACTTTGGTGTCATACCCAGGACACTGCTTTTTGTGGGGTTCATACCCCTCTTTAGAGGATACAATCAGTGTAGCCTATACCCCACCCACTGGGTGGGTAAAGCTTTTTGGTTTACAATATAAACCTTCTTGATGGCATCAACTGGCTTATTGGCCTAGTGTTTACCAATGGTCCAGTAGACCTGGGTTCACTCCCAGGTCGCATCATACCAAAGACTTTAAAAATGGTACTTGATACCTCCTTGCTTAGCGCTCAAGGTACATATCAAGGGTAAAGTGAAGCAATTCAGGGAAAGGAGTTGTGCCCTCCCCTACACCTCGGTGTAGAAGCTATTGAAAAGGGAGTCTTCTGGTGACCCTCGACTACGGTCACCAACTTTACTTACTACTTACAATCTATGTTTTATGACAAGTAAATTTGATAAATACAAACAGATAAATAAAGAAAGTACTCCCCCACTTTAAAAAAATAATTATTCTTTTCAATTAAACTTGATTAGTATAAAATGAAGGGTGATATTTTCTTTTTTTTGCCTTTTGCTTTTCTTCAAATCATTGACCCCAAAATGTATTTGTTGCATGCCAATAGAATGCCATCTCTTGGGCACCAAGTTTAAGGCACCATTTCTATTAATAGGCTATTTATTTTGCTAATATTAAATATCTGGATACTTTGTGGACTGTTTTATAGAATTAATTCCTAATAGTTGCTATTTCTTTTCATCCTGATTTTCAGTGCTTTTCACTGGGAAATTTATCAGCAATTACGCAAATATCGGCCCTTACTTCCCATCAATTTACAATATCTTTCTTCTCAATTTCAAGCCAATTCTCATAAAATCATTAATTATTATTATTATTATTATTATACACTGATCTATTCAGACTAGTGTCCTCTTTTTGGTTGATGTAATTATTGCATTTTAGCTATTATACTCTTTGATCTACTTTATAGCGTTAAACAGATTCATTAGTGAAATAGTCTGTACTAAAAGAAGTTAAGTTGGCGACCTTAGTCAAGGGTGACCCGAAGACTCCCTTTTCTATAGCTACTACACCAAGGTGTAGGAGAGGGCACTACTCCTTTCCTTGGATTGCTCCACCTTACCCTTGATATGTACCTTATATTACTGAGTGCTAAGCAAGGAGGTATCAAGCACCATTTTTAAAGTCTTTGGTATGACGCAACCTGGGAGTGAACGCAGGTCTCCTGGACCAGTAGCGAACACTATTCCTTTTTATATATATATATATATATATATATATATTTACCAACCCCTCTGTGCAGACAGGATGTGACACAAGGTCAATTTGTCAGTGGAATTTGAATTCAAAGTTTTCCTTTTCCTAGACTGGTTGCCTAACCAAGGCTAAAGAACCCAGCCTACCCTACATTTTATCCATAGATGCAGCAAGAATAAGTGGATTCATACATTTCCCAAGGGTATTAGTGCTACATATATATATATATATATAGTATGTTCATGGCATAAAAGTTATCATCATAGGAAATAAACTTGGCAACCCAAGTTCAAATCCTGGATAAAGCTGTTTCACTTTGTGCTAATGCTCTAGGAAGAGGCATGAATCCATTTCTTTCCTCCTCTTGGGTCAGTAAAATTCCTGTGTATGGAGTGAGTGAGGAAGAGGCTCTCTGTGATTGGATATACTAATCACATGAGGACCCTAGAAGTCCTGGCGCAACAATCCAAAATCCAGTCAGATAGATTCCACCAGGCGTTCAGTGAGGCAGTGACATTAAAAGCTCCCAGAGAGACAACCTTAAGATACCAGATATCTTCTTCAGCATGCCAGTAAGTCCCTTAAACTCAACTTTATACACAAGAAGGACTGTATATCATATTTACCAACCCCTCTGTTCGCGCAGGATATGACCCTACTTTAGGTGTCCTTGACAACAGCTTGCCACTAGATACAGGGGCTAATGTCGAGAGGGTGGGACTGTACTCACCTCACATTCATTCATACAAAGAGTGTATCCCCTATACATATTTACCCAACCCCTCCGCTCGGGCAGGATAGGACACAAGGTCAATTTTTTTTAAGCGGTCTTTAACAGGTTTGAATTCAGAGTTTTCCTTCTCCTAGACTAGTTGCCTCAACAAAGCTGAAGAACCCAGTCTGCCCTACTATTTACCCATAGCTGGAGGGAGAATATTTGGATTCATACCTTTCCCAAGGATATTAGTGCTATGTGAAATGCAATTAGTCTCATCCAGTATTTGAACTCGTGTCACCGTGTGCATTTCCTACCACGATGAACATTACACCACTGGCACCTCCATAATGCAGTCAGGAAGGACTGTATATTGTTATTGATTGTTTTACGTGTTGGTTGATAAATTGTTAGAATTAAACGAAGTATTCATTTATTTGTTGCTGTTAGCCTTAGAATAAATGCTATACTAATACAATACCCCCACTAGCTATGGGTAAATAGTAGGGCAGATTAGGTTCTTTAGCCTTGGTATGGCAATCAGTTGAGAAGAAAAACTCAGAATTTAGAACAACTGTAGGCCGCTTAAAAAATACTGACCTTTTGTAGCATCCTAATCATGATGGAGTGGTTGAGTGATTATATGTAAATAATTTATTTATACGTAAATAAGTCTTTCCTGAATGATTATATCATAAAAAGTTAATTTTCTTCTCAACCACAAATACCAGGATTTTATTATTTTTGTGGAAAATTAAACAATTTAAAATGACTACAATTATTACGGATTATTTATTACCAAACTGTGTCACTGAAACTGAGTAACAATATGAATATGTAAAGTAAAAAAAGTAAAGTCGAGATGACTCGAAGGCTCCCTTTTTGATAGCTACTACACCAAGCTGTAAGGGAGGGTGCAACTCCTTTCCCTGGATTGCTCCACTTTACCTTTGATCCGTACCTTATAATGCTGGGTGTTAAGCAAGGAGGCATCAAGTACCATTTTTTTAAAGTCTTTGGTATGGCTCGACCTGGGATTGAACCCTGGTGTCCCAGGCCATTGGCGAACACTTTAACCATCATGCAAAAGTCCGATAATGAATACGTAGAAGTGCAATAAAATGTACACCACTTATATAAATGTATACATAGTTATGTAATTTTAGTTTTAGTTTGGTTGGGTTTTGTTTGGTTTGGTTGGGTTGGGTTTTATGGCATATCAATCTTAGTAGGTTATTTAACACCAAATCGTTTTTATGCATAAATTAATATATATTAATTTTGAAGATAACATTTTTAAACAAGCTTGAGCTCATTTTTTTACACTCAGTTAAATAGTTTCACTTAATTTCAAACAATTCAGTTTGGCATAAGTACAGTTTTTGTTTACACACAGTTAAACATCAAACAGTTCTATTTCTAGCAAAGCAGTGTTCGAGGTTTTGGAAAAGTCTAGTCGAAGTGGAATCAACCTATTAGGGGTAGTCAAATTATGATGGATGTTCACCAATCAGACATCAGCAAAATACTGCCCTTTTCCACTTCAAACTTAGTCTCTTTTATATTCATCAAATCCCGCCACTTCACAGAGGCTTATCTTGTTCTCCTCCATAAAACAAGTCACACCTCTTGCATCCTTTTCTTCCACTGGTTTCCATGTGCCGGTAGCAGAGAGAGCACACCTTCTGTTTCTTCGAGGTAACATTGTTCGTGGCATTACTACTACAGTCAGTTAAGCATGTTAACTAAGTTAAATGGTTCCAAGTATTGGTATGTATAACTATCAATTCGATTTAGTATAAGTACAGTTTTTTTTTTTACGCACAGTTTAATGTGAAAACGGTTAATTTCAAACAATTCAGTTTAGCATAAGTATGCAGTTTAGTTTTATTTGACCCATAGATAGGACCTTATCAGGTGCTACCACACCGGGCCCAGACTGGACCTGGGAGTGATGGAATTGAAGGAGTGCTTGGCATTCCCCAAAGCTCCAGCATTATTGGAATCTCACTATCAGATTTAGTGTCATATCCAGGACACTCATTTATTGGGGAGTCTTACCCCTCTGCAGAGATGCAGTCAGTGTATTCTACAGCTCCAGTCAAACCTGTTAAACTCAGCTTAAAAATTGACCTTGTGTCATATCCTGCCTGAGCATAAGGGTTCGTAAATAGGGTAATGTGTTTTAAACAAGATGGTGCCATATCCTCATTAAATTAGCTCACCTGGGGCTGTGGAATATACTGACTGCATCTCTGGATATACCATTAAACAATCTGATGGTGAGGTTTCGGCCTCAGAGAATTGGGGAATGTGGAGTACCCTTTAATTGCTATTGCTCTCAAGACCACTCTGGTCTGGAGTGGTAGCGCCTTATCGGGTCCAATCTATGGGTCAAATAGAACTGTTTGACATTTAAAATGAGTGCAAACAAACGACTTATGCTAAATTGAATTGTGAGAAATAGAATTGCAATTGTGTTAAAACAAATGACTGATGTTTAATTGAATTTTACCAATGGTCTGGGAGACCTGGGTTTAATCCCAGGTCGCATCATACCAAAGACTTTAAAAATGGTACTTGATACCTCCTTGCTTAACACTCAGCAATACATGGTACATATCAAGGGTAAAGTGGAGCAATCCAGGGAAAGGAGTGGTGCCTTCCCCTACACCTCAATGTAGTAGCTATTGAAAAGGGAGCCTTCAAGTCACCTCGACTTTACTTTTTTACTTTAGATATTCATATCTTGCTCAGTTTCAGTGCCACGGTTTGGTAATCCTATTTACCCAACCCCTCCGATCGGGCAGGATATGACACAAGGTCAATTTTTTAAGCGGAGTTTAGCAGGTTTGAATTCAGAGTTTTCCTTCTCCTAGACTAGTTGCCTCATCAAGGCTGAAGAACCTAGTCTACCCTACTATTTACCCATAGCTGGAGGGAGAATAATTGGATTCATACCTTTCCCAAGGGTATTAGTGCTATGTGAAATGCAATCAGTCTCGTCCAGGATTTGAACTCGTGTCGCCGTGTCCATTTCCTATGACGATAACCATTACACCACGGGCACTATATATCAATTTATTATAACCCCTCCGCTCGGGCAGGATATGATACAAGGTCAATTTTTTAAGTGGAGTTTAACAGGTTTGAATTCAGAGTTTTCCTTCTCCTAGACTAGTTGCCTCACTAGGGTTGAAGAACACAGTCTGTCCTACTATTTACGCATAGCTGGAGGGAGAATAATTGAATTCATACCTTTCCCAAGGGCATTAGTGCTATGTGAAATACAATCAGCCTTGTCCAGGAATTGAACTTGTGTCGCCGTGTCCATATCCTGTGACAATAACCATTACACGACGGGCAGTTTGGTAATAAATAATCCATAATAATTATAATCATTTCTTGTGGTCGCTCTCGACTACAGTCACCAACTTTATATATATGTATAAACCGGATTTGGCATTAATAACCTACAATGGTTGATATGCCATAAAACCTAACCAAACCAAATAATATATTTAATATATATATATATATATATAAAGAGGATTTGGCATTAAATATCCTCCAATGGTTGATATGCCATAAAGCCAAACTAAATCAAACCAAGAGTAGGCGGACCAGGACAAACTTGAATTCATCAGCTCAGTGTAGATACTGGATGCCATCTAAAGGACTTAAAAATAGTGATGTATTGCAAGTGAGAGAATCAAGGAAATCTTTGCTGTCAGTATGTCTTGATGATGATGATGAACTATAAAACATTTTTTTGGTTGCAAGACAAATAATATCCGTTTGTGAATTTTATAATTACAAATCAGTGTAATATTTATCAATATCTTACTTGTAAAAGTCAGTACCCTTGAGAGAGATATTTAGTAAGTTTGTTACTTACCAGATCTATAGAGTTTTTATTTTTAGTTCTTTGGCCCCTTGTCAGCCGATAGTACTGCACTGTTTGGACATGATAAAGAGAAGCTTGAGAGGATTGGAACCAGTGCCAAAACTCTGACAAAAGACAGACTTCTGATTGATTGCAAGGATGAAAATTAAAACTGTTTTCAATGGCCTTCTAGAGCGAAATGTGCTAAATATAGGAGTAAGCTATCAGAGAGAGAGAGAGAGAGAGGCAGGAAGGGAGAAAAACTTACTGTATATTCAGTAAAGTTGTGTTTCAGTAGATAATTTTTGACACACACGCACACATATATATAGTTATATATTGTAATTAAGTTGGATGACTGTAGTTGAGGGCAACTCAAAGGATCCTTTTTCTATAGCTACTACACTGAGGTGTATGAGTGGGCACTACTCCTTTTCTTGAATTGCTCAACTTACCCTTGATTTGTACCTTATAATGCTGAGTGTTAAGCAAGCAGGCATCAAGTACCATATTTTGAGTTTTTGATATGACTCTTTAGCAAACACTCTAACTATTATGCCAATGGGCTAGTATATAAATATATAAGGGTTATTCAATAAAAAAATGGATATTGTCTAAGGAGTTGGTAATATGAAAGTACTGTATACAGCGGCACCTTTTTTAAGTCAAGAGACTGGTCTTTTTATGTCTCAGAAGAATATCAGTATCACCTTCTTATCTGATCACTGCACCCAGAACTTTTTTTTTACCTGAGAGTGTATTTCCATTTCATGGAATGTATTTTCAACTCGGACTTGTAGTGGTAAGTTCATTTGTAAATAAGTTTTTGGTTAAAACATTCTCCTTTGTTTTAGATAGTGAATAGGTTGTCTGTTAATTTTGTAAATTAAGTGTTGAATTCAAAATATACGAATTCAAAACTTAACTGGAAATTCATTAGAAGAGTCAATTACTAGTGATATGATAGACAAGATTTGACCCCAGGCTGACCTTTTTAGCTGTTCTCTGATTGGTCGGGTCATTCATGAGAACTGGTCATTTAGGTGAAGTTATTAGAGAGCAGTCTAGGTGCCATAATGAATGAATGCCTAAAATTGCTATTTCTCCAGCCGTATGGTTGATGTAGAAATTTGGGAGGAATAAAGACGTTGAAAATCAAACAAAGTCATTGTGTCCATTTGTTGCATACCCGTAATACAAATATAAGCAGAGACATAATCAAACATAATGACGAACTTCAGTGAATGAATGAATACACTTCTTTATAAAAATATAATCTCTCACACTTTATTCTCGAAAGGGTGATGGTTGTTGTGTGTGAGAGATGAGTTGGAGACGGGACAGACTGGTATATTGACCCAAAGTTCTTCTTCGACCATAGCAGCACTTCTTTCTCATCTTGGCTTGGTTGCTCAGCCATGGGTCACCGAGGGCCCAAAGCCCTCTGTCTGCCGCAGGCTCTCACTTTGGCATCTTGTCCCCAACTGACTCAAGCCGTCTGTGCATCTGGTTATATTATTGTTCAATGCCCACCTGCTTCTGCTGTTCTTCCGCTTATTTACACAGGTGCATCTCTTGATTGATGACTCGGTCGAGGGTCAATATATAACTCATTTATAAGAACCGAAGAGGACACAGAGACCAAGATAAACTCAAGGCAACCCAAAAAAGTCCAAGATAGAGGACCAGAGAATCCAGCCCAATAGATAAGAATGAGGGGTCCCCTGTTAATTCTGACTCTCTCTTCACTCAACTATTTCACCAACTAATTTTGTACCTTTCATAATAAACAAAAAGAAGAGATGATATTTTTATATATAAGTCTTGTTGTCTTCTCTTTCTTCTGGGTGTACACATTCCACATTCTTTTGTAAATTTCACATGGTTATTGATAGACCGCTGTCCAAGCTCACAGTCTAATTTTTTACCATTTTGAAAAGCTAACAAACAAATATTTTTGTGAGATTAGAATAATTTTTCCAATAAACCAATTCCAAACATTGTAAAGTTTACATTTAAAGGAAAAATTCTGAAAAATTTATCATGCTTTTTTTAAAAAAGTTCTCCATATTTATAGAATGACACTTATTTGTAGAAAAACAAAGATAACATTTATCTTTATACATTCATATATAGATTAAAAGATATATATGCATGTGTATGCTATCTATACAGTTTTATAGATATGTATTATGAAAAGATTTCAAATTAAATTCTCTCTCACTATATATACATTGCCCAGTCAGCTGGGGCTGTAGAATACACTGACTGCACCTCTGCAGAGGGGTAAGACCCCCCCCCATAACGAGTGTCCTGGATATGACCCTAAACAATCTGATGGTGAGGTTCCAACAGTGCTGGAGCTTTGGGGAATGCAGAGTACCCCTTTATTGCCATTGCTCCGAGGTCCACTCTGGCCCGGAGTGGTAGCACCTGATGAGGGCCCTATCAATGGGTTAAATAGAACTAAACTGCATACTTATGCTAAACTGAATTTTTTGAGTAAACTGAAAAGCTTGAAATAGAAATGTTTTTGACAATTAAACTGTACTTAGATTTAAACTGCGTGCTTATGCTTAACTGAATTATTTGAAATGGAACTGTTTTTCGACATTAAAACTGTATTTACACTTAACTGAATTGTTACATATAACTGCTTGAATAGTTTGAAATGGAAATGTTTTTGACAATTAAACTGTGTACTTATGCTAAACTGAATTGTTTTAAATAAAACAGATTATTTACATAAAAATGGATTTGGCATTAAATAACCTACAATGGTTGATATGCCATAAAACCCAACCCAACCCACAAAATAAGAAAATCAATAACATTATAGAATACAAAAATCTTTTTAAAATAGTTATTTGAAGTTTTATTTCTTATAAAGTTTTATATGTATGTATCATGTATATGTTTAAACATGTATAAGTATAGATGAATAAATATATATGTATCTGTGTATTGTATGTATAAATATATATGAGAAGAAGTGAATTGAATCTGACTGAATGTGTGTTGAAAAAAGGTCAAAACAGAAGAAATATGTATAAATGAACCACTGAACATATATCTTTGAGGGTGTCCTCATGATGTAATGGTTAAAGTGATAGACCGTAGAATTGTAGTTAGCAAGTTAGAACTCCTGTAGCGCTATTATGTTCACTTTTGGACAAATACCTTTGGGGAAGGTATGAACCCTCTTTTACTCCCAGCTATGGGTTAGATAGTACCACTCCTGTTCTTCTAGAAGGGTGGCTTTGGCATTGAATAACCAGCAAAAATTTGATATGCCATAAAATATTTTTCTTCCATTTTTACCTTTTTCTACATACATGAATATATGTATCTATGAAGTATACACACACACACACACACACATATCTATGCATAGATGTCTATGTGAGGGTATGTGTGTATGTTTGTATATATAATAAATAGTTAGGTACATATATGTGAAATGTCATCTAAATTATGAGTCCATTGTATATATATCTATATAAGTGATTAAGAAAATTCTAATTCTGATTATAATTCTGGATTTGTTGCACATAGCATACCTTTCTATGAGTATCACCTACAAAGAAATTAAGACGAAAATCTGAATCAGTTTTTTGAGTTTTATGGGAAGTTGTCGTGTGTTGTGAAAATGTTCAGCTGCGGCTCTTCTTTTCTGGGTGACGCTTATAATCTTTTGAAGGATTCTCATATATGTATGAATATATATTTGAATTTATGAATCTATGCATAATATATATATGTGTGTGCATGTGTGTATGTATCGATATATATATACACCATCATCACACACACGCATACATATGTGTGTGTGTGTGTGTGTATGCATATATATGTGTCTATATATATATATATATATATATATAGACTTACATGTATATACACATGTGTGTTTATATATATATATATATATATATATATATGAAGGTAGCAGAAAAAACATAATCTAAATAAGTGAATATATTATGATGTAAAGTTGACGTTAACATTTCAATCTCAGTCACCATCATCAGGACTGGGATATCAAAATAGTTCATATAGCGATTGAAGCTTACTGAGATGACAGGAGCAAATGAAAAATATACAATGAAAAGATACATAAACGTGCACACAGCATTCATATCTTTTCGCTGTATATTTCTCATAATAATATATTCCTCTATTTGGATTAAGTTTTTATGCTACCTTCATACTGTCGGATTTTAATCCATATTTGCTTCCATGTATATACATATATATATGTGTGTGTGTGTGCATATACATGTGTCTATATGTGTATGTATGTATGTATATATATATACTTACATGTGTGTGTTTATATATATATATATATATATATATATATATATATATGTGTGTGTGTGTGTGCAATAAATAACACCATAGGAAATTGTGAGGGCAACCCAAGTTCAAAACCTGAAAAGGGCTGTTTGCTTTTCCCATAGCACAAATATTCTTGGGAAAGATATGAATCCAACTACTCTCCCTTAAACCAGTTTAAACTCTGCTTTAAAACTTGATCTTGTGTCATATCCTGTTGTTGTGGAGAGGTTGGTAAATAAATATATATATATATATGTATACACGAGGTGCATACGATAAGTTTCCAGACTTTTTTCGTATGGGCACTTTTATTGATAGTACACACATGAAACTCTTGTCCCATTCAAAGTAATCTCCTCCAGCTGCAATGCACTTGTTGTACCATTCCAACAACTTCTGCAAGGCCCCATTGAAGTCCTCTTGTGTCAGCGTGTCAATGACCTTCATCACAGCCTCTTTCATCTCCTCAATTGTCTTATAATGATAGCCTCTGAGCTTAGGAAATAACCAAAAGTCACAGGGAGCAAGGTCTCGACTATAGGGAGGCTGAGGAACTGCCTTGATGCTCATTTTGGTCAAATAGTCTTTGACGAGGATGGAATTGTGCACTGGTGCATTGTCCTGGTGGAAATGCCACTGAGCCAATTTGAAGATTGCTGGCCTCTTCCGATGGAATCTCTTCCTGAACTCCCTTAAAACCTCAACATAGTAACCCTAACCCTAACCCTTTGGCCAATCAACTGTGGTGTATTGACTTCCTTACTCCTCCCACACCTCTTATCATCCCTCACAGACTCCCTGCCTTCCTTGAATCTCTTATGCTACTCAAAAACTGATGCTCAATTCATGCAAAATGGTCAAAAAGCAGTCTGAAGCATTCCATACATTTCTGTGGCCTTTTTTCCAAGTTTAAAACAGAATTTTATTGCATATTGTTCTCCTAAAGTGTCAGTTTGCATTTTTGAAATTCACCAACTGTGACAATCATGCTTTAGTAGAGTGTATTCCAATTGCTGCTGTAGCTGTTCATTTAAACCTGAAGTCATAAAAATTGGTTAGTCATCTCATAAGATGTATAGCAATAGCATAGTGAATTTTCAAGAGTCTATGACAATTTTAAATGCCCATATGAAAAAAGTCTGGAAACTTATTGTATGCTCCTCTTGTGTATATATATATATATATATATATATATGTATGCATATGCATGTGTGTGTGTGTGTGTGTCTCTCTCTCTCTCTATATATATATATATGTAAACCTTATTTAAGTATATGTATACATGTGTCTATGTATGTATATATATTTACACACACACACACATACATATATACCTGTTGAAATATTAAACAGCACTCAATTTATCCAAGGGGGTGTCCTCATGGTGTAATGGTTAAAGCGATGGACTACAGAATCATAGTACGCGAGTTCGTACTCCAGTCGCACTATTACGTTCACTTTCAGACAAATACCTTTGAGAAAGGTATGAACCCCCTTATCCTCCCAGCTATGGGTTAAATAGTACCACTACTGTTCTTCTAGGAGAATGGCTTTGGCATTAAATAACCTAAAAAGAGTTGATATGCCATTAAACAAAGAAACCAAGAAACCAATCAATTTATCCAAAGTATTTTATAAAGAAAATACTGTTTCAATGTGACACAGTTCTTTCCTAAGTGGATTATCAAAGAAATTTGTGCTTCATGACCATGCAATTACTATTATTCATCATTATCAGGGCCATCAGGTATTCGTGCCAGATGGAGTATCAAGGTCAATGATAGATTTGAAGCCAAATGTCTCCCACCGGCTCTGACTGTGCCACTTTCAAGTAGGTAAAGAATCATTGACAAACAAAACATAGTGCAAGATCATTGGGTCTTGTTCAAGATTTAAGAAGACACTCGTGCCAGATTCACATTGTGCTTAGTGAGTCCTAGTTCAGCAGTGTTACTTAGCTCATATTGCACTCAGTGAGCCTGGGACCTGCATAATCTAGCAAGGCACAAGTCTTGGCTCAATCCAAATCTCCCCCTTCCTTAAAACCCCCACTCTAAAAAAGACCTTGTGTCAAATCCTGTCTGGTGGGAGACAGAGATAAATATTGAAATAACTCATGCATTATGACCATGCATAGCAAATTTACAGCTTAACTCTGTCTTAAGAAAACATTTCATAGTGCTACTCTGCTTCGACAAATCTCAGTTTTTCTAATCTGAACTCAGACATAGCGTAATGCCAATACAAAGAATTAGTGACAAGCAACATTAGCAGATTATTGGGATGCATAGGTGTTGGTTGTCCTGGAGACTAATTGCAAGATAACACATGAAAATTGGTGATGTAAAGCACAAGTCCCAAACCTTTTCTGCCAAATGGCCACAAAGCTTAACCCAGGAGGATTTGGGGTCATGATCTTCAAAGGGAAGATCTGGTTTGGTTTTATGGCATATGAACCATTGTAGGTTATTTAATACCAAATCCTTTTTATACATATATATTAAATATATATGATTTGGTTTGGTTGGGTTTTATGGCATATCAACCCTTGTAGGTTATTTAATGCCTATTCCATTTTATACATATATATTAAACATATAGGATTTCTTAACACTTTGTTGATATCTTTAAACTAGGCTGAGCTCATTTTTTGCACACAGTTAAATGATTTTATTTATTTCTATCTTATATGAATAATTTTATTTACAATTAATCATTTGTTTGGACATAGTTAAATGTTTTCAAATATTGCTATATATCACTAACAATTCAATTAAACACTAGTCATTTGTTTACTCACAGTCAAAAGATCAGTTCTATTTCAAGCAATTCAGTTTAACATAAGTTATTTGTTCGTGCTCAGTTTAAATGTCAAAGTACACAGTTTAAATGTCAAACAGTTCTATTTGACCCATCGATAGGATCCTATCAGGTACTACCACTACCAGAGTTGACTGTGGAGTGATGCCAACGAATGGGTACTCTGAATTTCCCAAAGCTCCAGCATTACTGAAGCCTCATTATTAGATTGTTTAGTGTCATATATTAGGACACTCTTTGCTCTTTGGGTGGGGGGTCTTAGCCCTTAGCAGTGTTGAAGTTTGTGTATTCTACAGTCCCAGTCGACTGGGCTATAATTAATGAACCCTCCTCACTCCAAGACATGAGGAACTCATGGTATGATGGTTTTCATTGTAAGAAATGGATTCAGTGATCCAAGTTCAAACCCTAAATGAAGCTGTTGGCATTTCACAATGCACTAATACTCTTGGGAAAGATATGAATCTAACTATTCTCCTTCCAGTTATAGATAAATAATAGATAAATAGGGCAGATTGGGTTCTTTAGCCTTGTTATGGTAACTGGTCTCGGAGAAGAAAAATTCTGAATTCAGACCAGTTAAACTTTACTTAAAATTTGACCTTGTGCCATATCTTGCTTGTTTGGAGGGGTTGGGTAAATACATATGCAGGGAGTTTCACAGTGGTGCAATCACAAATTGGTTTGAACATTGACTTTTGGAAAGATGCTCTGTACTAATTAAAGTCAGTTTGTTGAATAAGAGATTAACTGCATATATTATTTGAGAGGTGATATAGATAGTTCAAAAAGATATAAACAGTTGTAGCAGAAACTATTAATGTCCATTCATTGTAGTTGACAGGGAATGACTTTAAAGGGCATTTGAGAACATGGCTGTGATTGGATAATTTCAGTCAGGTGACTGAGGTGTTCCAAAAGTTAGTAGTTAGATTGTAACTTTTGATGAGTTAGTGTTGTATATTGACCTTCGACCCGGCCAAACATGCCATTCCAAAGACGGCGGAAGTGACACATTCCGATGGCCAGTTATGGGAAGAAATTGCGTAGGCGGGCTTGGCTGACAATATGGGACAAGGTAAAATCCCGAGGTACAGTCACAGACCGATGCACTGAAAGAGAGGGACCTGTGAACTGGTGACAGTTATTTCGGCTTGATGACGATCAAACATGCCATTCCAAGGACGGCGGAAGTGACACATTCTGATGGCCAGTTATGGGGAGATATTGAGTGGGTGATTGAACTATTATATAACTCGGTGAAGACAGGAAGTCAGTTAGTTTGGAGACCAGAAGTTTGGAGATCGGAGAGTTTGGAGACAAGATGTGGTAGAGAAAGCCAGCACTCAGCAGAGGGCTGGGCCCCCAGGCCTCGAGTTGAGCAACCCTGGAGAATGAGAAAGACACAACGCTGATGGCCATAAGAGTGGGGGTCAATATGTTGCAGTTCTGTTCGGTCTCCAACTCCCTCTCACACACAACACTTTCAAATAAAGTGAGAGGTATATTTTTCTAAAAGACTGTGTCACTCGTCTTCACTGCGTCTTCATTGTGTTGTTATGATTATGTATTATGTGTTTGTATAGTTAATCATGGTCATAGTTGTGACTATACAACATTAGCAGAAATCTACAGAGGCAAGTTGATGTCTATTTCCATCTTTGGTCTGGCTAATTCCCGGCACATGCTGTCAGTGATTTGTAATATGTTGGAAAGATGTTATCAAAAATGAACAAAGAAAAATTTTCATTATTCATCCCAGGTGTAAAGAACTTAGGACAGTGTAGAGTGATGAAAGATAGCAATGTAACATAATTTTTTATGTGATTGATAGTAGAGCCTATATATAGCTTGCGGATAGAACCCAACCCAATATCAGGAGGAATTCTATTTGATGTTGGCTCAATTATAGGGTAGGTTATTGAATAACTGCAAACTCAATTTTGTAATACTGCCAGGTAAACCTCTAAAGTAGCTAGAAGCAAATCTTTGAAATCATTGTTACACCTAATTTTAATGATCACCCACTGGAATCATGTCCTATATTCATTATTTGGTTTGGTTTGATGGCATATCAACCATAGTGGATTATTTAATGCCAAATCCTGTTTTTACATATGTATTAAATATATATAATTTGTAAACACATTTTGTTGATACACACAGTTAAATGATCCAACAGTTCTATTTCTAAGAATTCAATTTAGCATGAGTCTGTGAAGTAAAACCATTCCATGTATTGCTATGTATAACTAACAATTCAATTAAACATCAGTCATTTGTTCACACACAGTTAAAAGATCCAACAGTTCTATTTCTAAGAATTCAATTTAGTATGAGTCTTTGAAGTAAAACCATTCCATGTATTGCTATGTATAACTAACAATTCAATTAAACATCAGTCATTTGTTCACACACAGTTAAATGTTGAAGCAGTTTTATTTCAAGCATTCAGTTTAGCATTAGTGATTTGTTTGCACTCAATTTAAATATCAAACGGTTATATTTGACCCATAGATAGGACCCTATCAGGTGCTTCCACTCTGAGCCAGAGCTGACCAGAGAGCAATGGCATAAGGGGTACCCCACATTCCCCAAAACTTCAGCATTTTAGGAGCCTTAACATCAGATTGTTTAGTGTGCTATCCAGGATACTTGTTGGGAGGGGGGTTATCCCTTTACAGAGATGCTGTCAGTGTATTCTACAGCCCAAGTCAACTGGGCTCCTATATTCATGGATGACAATATCTAACCCTGTAGAACACTACAGTATAATGCCATTGACTCTTTTCTATGACTTGAAAGTAACCCTAAATGTAACCCTATCAAGAACATTTATGTCATATTTTTAGCCATGAAATAAAAGCAAGTGTTGCCTCTGTTCAAACACTTGCAGAAATTGCACCAGTATTCCAAGAAGAATGGCATTATTTTCTCAGGGATCAATTTCCTATTTGAAGAACTGTGTAGAACATGTAACTGTGCAAATTCTGGCTATACCAAATATGGACAAAATTTTTCATGTCTAATAAGTTTAAGCATTTTTTCGAAAATTATCATAATGTTCTATATATGAATAAAGAAGCAGAAATATATTATTTCTGAAAATTTTTTTTATTTATTATTTATTTTTCATGTCTCTTTGGGCATCTCCCCTTTTTAATATCTTCTCACATCAACCTTAGAAAAATTATTATCATTATTTGTTTGCCCTGTCTCTTTAGGATCTTCTCACATCAATGTTAAAAAAAATCATTATTATTATTTGTTTGTTATGCCTTGTTGGGCATTTTCACTTTTTTACTTTCTACTCATATCAATGTTAGAAAGAAATCATCGTTTTTTTTTTGTTATGCCTCCTTTGGCATCTTCCTTTTTTTACTATCTGTACACATCAACCTTAGAAAAATCATTATTATTATTTATTAGTAATGCCTCTTTGGGCATCTTTCTTTTTTATTATCTTTTCACATCAATGTTAGAAAAAAATCTTTATTTTTTCCTGGGGCATCTTCACTTTTTACTCTCTTCTCCCATCAACCTTAGAAAAATCATCTTAAAATCATTATTATCATGTAGAAGTCACTGCTTTAACATGCAGAATAAACAAGAATAACAACACTGACCAGCTTAGTGGCCCCAACTAGCATCCAGCTGGCAGACAAAAAGTAGAATGGGCTGTAACACTATACCAAACCCGTAACACCTGGGTATTTATCATATGTCCCACCAACATACAAATCTGGCATAAGGACGTTTTTACGGTGGGTCGGGTTGCAGGGCCCGAAGCCCACATGCGTCCATCATAGCCAAAAATACCTTTGGCCCCATTGGCACCTCAGGTGCCAGGCAATAAACCTACCCCCCTCCAAAGCCTAGGGAGATGGCCCGCTGAGGCTGGAGGAAATCTCCAGTCAACAAGCGCACACCCGGCAAGATCCATGCCCCAAGCAGGCACAGCAGACCACAGTGTAGTTCATCGATTGGATAGCCAGCCCATCACCATTAAGTAATGAGGCTTGGGTATACCCATGACACCTGAAACATGACTGGAGCAAGCCGGTGTATATATACACTAATATGCCCACTCACTGGGTCAGCAACTAATCACTGTCCAGGAACGGACTTGGCCACCTTTGAATAGTGGAATGTATGTCCATATAATCTCACTTCAACTCGTAATTCATTACACATGTGAGCACTGACCATTGCTACTGAGCCTTACGATAGGATTCCAACATGGCGCTGCGAACAGGATTATTACTATTATGGAACATCTTTCCTTTTCACTATCTACTCAAATGAACCTTAGAAAAATATCATCATTATCATTTGTTATGCCTTCTTGACAACTTCCCTATTTGCTATATTCTCACATCAAACTTAGAAAATCATTATTATTATTTGTTTGTTATGCCTCCTTGGACATCGTCCCTTTTTACTATATTCTCACATCAACCTTAGAAAAATCATTATTATTATTTGCTTGTTATGCCTCTTTGGGCATCTTCCCATTTTTTACTATATTCTCACATCAAACATAGAAAATTATTTTCAATATTTGTTTGTGATGCACGTTTCTTTTTATGATTTTCTCACATTAATCCTTTAATAGAAAAAGAAATTTTTCACAAAACATATCCAATATTAATAAAATATCTATATAAAGACCAAATTCTGTTAAGTAATTCATCTAATACTTCCCAAAAATGCCCTCTTAAATTCTTTTTCTTACTGATTTTTCTGAAATCATCTAATTTTATCTTAAGGTTTTTTACACAATGGTTGTTTTTTATCTGATGAAGTAATTTGAAAAATATATTTTTTAATAAGTAAATAAATCCAATTTGTTAGTAGACTTAGTTTTTAAAATCTGTCTTGACTGTAAATTTCCAGTTTGAGGAGAAATATTGAAAAAAATGCCTACCATAATATTTTGACATAGATTGCTTCTTAACCTTATCAGCTGGATTAAGAATATAGCAAATAATTCTTTGGAAGAGGATTAAAAACCCCTCAAAAAAAGGTGCCCTGGGTATAACACTAAACTGCATCTGAAGGTGAAGCTCCTGCTCTGGGGATCTGGTATGTGTAGAGTAACCCTTCATTGCCATTACTACTAGGTCCACACTGACTTGCTGTGATTGTACTTTTTAGTATTGGAAAGGAATGCTTGAAACCATATTACTGTGTGTAAAAAAATTATTATAAGATAGAAATAGTTATTTGAAACATTATAATTATGTATAAATTATTCGTCTTTGAGACACTTGGCTGGGATTTCATCTTTTCTTATTATCAAATTAGTTTATAAAGTTTAAATATAAGTTTACATGTAACAATATATAAACATATAATTTTATGTATAAAGTTTACATATAAAGACATATAAACATACAATTTTATGTATAAAATTTAAACATAAAGATATATAAATATACAATTTTATGTATAAAGTTTACATATAAGTATTCATCTAACTCATCCACTACAAGCAGGATGTATGACAAGGAGGTGCCCGTGGTGTAATGGTTATTGTCGCAGGAATTGGACACGGCGACATGAGTTCAAATCCTGGACTGATTGCATTTCACATAGCACTAATACCCTTGGGAAAGGTATGAATCCAATTATTCTCCCTCCAGCTATGGGTAAATAGTAGGGCAGACTTGGTTCTTCAGCCTTGGTGAGGCAACTAGTCTCGGAGAAGGAAAACTCTGAATTCAAACCTGTTAAACTCCGCTTAAAAAAAAAAATTGACCTTGTTTCATATCCTGCCCGAGCGGAGGGGTTGGGTAAATATGATGTATGACAAGGTAATTTTTAAGTTTGAATTCAGAGTTTTCCTTCCCCTAGATTTATAGCCGTATCAAGGCACTCATAGTCATAGTCATAATTAAAACTAATGGACACAACAATGGACACAACAACCTGAATTTAAATCCTGGACGAGGCTATTTGCATTTCATAGTGTGTTAAAACTTTTGCGAAAGGTATGAATCTAAGTATTCTTCTTTCAGCTATGGATAAATAGTAGGGCAGACAGGGCTCTTTAACCTTGGTATAGCCACCAGTCTAGGTGAAGGAAAACTCTGAATTCAAACTTTTAAAACTCTGCTTAAAAAATTGACCTCGTACAGAGTGGTTGGGTAAATATATTGTAACATACCCATGATGCGGATATGTGAAACGTACATAGAATGTTCATAACATATATACATAGAACATAGGAATCCCGAAACACGAAAAACACTTACAACTTCTTAGTTCAGGTACAAAACTTTTTATTACCTTTGAGTTAAAAGGTTTTTCAACATAAGGAGAGAGGCACAATCTTTCTATGCTGGCTTTTCCATCTGCCCCAAAATACGTGCGACACCTGCCACAAGGCCACTGGCCTGGCTTCGGCAAGCCCTGAAAGCCAACTGTCCTCCCCGGACGCCAGAACTCAACTAACTGACTTTTTTCAAAATCCCCAAAATCCTCCGTGCACGCTTCCAGTGAATGACGTCATTCACATCCCCAAGTCACAATTTTCTATCTGGGATTTTTATTTTGACATCTGTGAATGACACATCCTCCCTGCGCATGCGTTAACAACTGCGCTCAAGTTTGCACCAAACTAACCCATGTGCTGAGTCAAAAGGTTCTCAGCCATATCTAACAAGATATATAAAACGAAACCCCTCAGCCATTATATTACAATATGTCAAGTCTAAAAAACCCAATCTGCCCTACTACTTACTCATAGCTGGGGAGAGAACAGATTCATGCCTTTCCCAAAATCATTAACAGGAGGTGAATACAAACAACCTTGTCTAGGATTTGAACTTGGTTCTCTAAGTCCATTTCCTATGATGGTAACTATTACGTTACATGTTGAAATATAACAAACCTTCAATGTAGCAACTTGAATAATGGAATATAATCAATTTATTTGTTTATCAGATTTTTAAAAAATTTGCCTCTCAAACAAAAACTAAAATGAATTCAATCATTCAATATTTTTAGCCAAAAAAAAAAAATCAAAAAAACATTTGATTTTTTTTCATATCATAAATTTAATCACACACAGAATTACTGTCTTTTTAAAAAAGTTTATTGATGTTTGAAGAAATTATAGACTGTACCCTGCTGAATAAAATCTGTATTCGGTGTGTAAATGTAATATGTCATCAAGTACAGAGTTTAGTAACTGGCTTTGATCCTGAGTTCAAACACCTGTGGAAGTAACTTAGAGATAAGAGTTTTTGAGCCAACATCTGAACTGAATGAAATAGAAAAACTAATGATTTTTAATCTTGGATTTGCACTGATTGATTGGCTGAAAAAGTCTTGTGACCAGAAAGAAAACATGGGCAAAGTCACAGTTTTAGTTGGTTTCTTTTTTTTGTTTTTTTTCTTTCAGAATATAATTTCCATAAGAATTGCACAAGAAATAATAGAATCTTGGTTTCTTTGATAGAGAAGAAAATTATCTTTAAGAAAAAAAATCAGTTGAGAGAATTAACATTGTAAATTAAAACCCTCACTAGAACCAGCCCAGTCTGCTAAGGCTGACCCAGAGCTCATTTGTTTGTTCACAGGTAGATTGTGCCGAAAATTTCTTTCTAACACTAATAATTCTATATAATATTTGTTTGCACACAGTTAAATGGTTTTAAGTATTCCTATCAAACACTAATAATTGTATTTAATATTGATCATTTGTTTGCACACTGTTTTCAAGTATTGCTATGTAACACTAATGATAAAATCAACAGTCATTTGTTTGCACACAGTAAAATGGATTGTGAACTAAATTACCACGACCAGAAAATCCGGTGAACACCTATGCATGATATACGGAACACTGGACAGTTGATTTGAATTAATTAGGTCTCATCAGCAGTGTATACCGTGATCTCCACCACTGGAGATTGAATCATTGACCACAGAGCCAAAACTCTACAACTGAGCCACAGTCCATATTGTACACAAGTGACGCCAAATCAACTTGTCATGGTAATTGTACGGCCAATTGATCTGAAAGTGTCGAAATAAGGTTGAAACAGCTGTCCAATATTTCTGTATGTCATGTGTAGGTGTTTGCTGGATTTTCTGATCATAGTAATTCAATTCACAATATAATTCCTCTACTTAGAAAAGAAAAAAGAAGAGTAAAATGGATATACATTATTTACATTTTTCGGACTATTGTCCTCATCTTTGTCGCCATGTTTATCACTATAATATAGTAATACTTGAAACCATTTAACTGTGTGCAAACAAATGTTTGATGTTAAATTGAATTATTAGTATCATATAGCAATACTTGAAGCCATTTAACTGTGTGCAAATGAATGAATGATGTTGAATAAAATTATTAGTGTTAGATAGCAATACTTGAAACCATTTAAGTGCATGCAAACAAATAATTAATACTAAATAGAATTATTAGTGTTAGATAGCAATACTTGAAACCATTTAACTGTGTGTGAAAAAATGAACTCTGGCTTGTTAAAGATAATATTACCTACAACCTATTCATTTATATATATATATATATATATATATATATATATAAACAGTATTTAGCATAAAATAACCTACAAGGGTTACTAGTAAAAGTAAAGTTGGCGATCATAGTCGAGAGTGACCCAAAGGCTCCCTTTTTGATAGCTACTACACCAAGGTGTAAGGGAGGGCACTACTCCTTTCCCTGGATTGCTCTACTTTACCTTTGATCCTTACCTTATAATGCTGAGTGTTAAGCAAGGAGGCATCAAGTACCATTTTTTGAGTCTTTGGTATGACTCGACTTGGGATTGAACCCAGGTCTCCAGGGCCATTAGCAAACACTCTAACCATTATACCAATGTCCGGTATACAAGGATTAAGATGCCATAAAATGCAAGCAACCAATCAACCATTCTTAAAAGAATGAGAAATAAATATTACCATTAAATACTGCGAAAATATCTGTCTACATCTCTGAGATTCGGTATTATGAACATTATTTACATTTTTCGGACTATTATCCTCATCTTTATCACAATGTTTTGGCCGTTGTACGCTCCAACCTTCTTCAGGTGGTTGGCATATCGAACTTAACCCTTTATTTCGCTTACCGGGGTAGACTGTTTGAGTTCCACGAGCCATGTCCTCAAGGGCACATGGTACAGTGGATAAAGGTGTTGGTTAGATCCAGTGACAAACCCAAAGAGTGTGAGTTCAATACCCGGTGAAGGCAGTGGAGAACTTTAAAGGGGGAAATTAACAAGAGATAACTGATATCCATTAATCATGGCTCGTGGAACTAGAACAGTCTATCTGTATATTTTCCATTTTTAACCATCCCACTTCTCTTCTGTGGTCTCCTAGTACACTTTCCCTTTTAAATCATCCCATTTCTCTTCTTCTGTGTTCTCCTAGTACATTTTCCCTTTTTAACCACCCCATTTCTCTTCTTCTGTGTTCTCCTAGTACATTTTCTTTTTTTAACCATCCCATTTCTCTTCTTCTGTGGTCTCCTCGTACACTTTCCCTTTTTTAACCATCCCATTTCTCTTCTTCTGTGGTCTCCTAGTACACTTTCCCTTTTTTAACCATCCCATTTCTCTTCTTCTGTGGTCTCCTAGTACACTTTCCCTTTTTAACCACCCCATTTCTCCTCTTTTATGGTCTCCTACTATGTTTTCTTTTTTTAACAACCCCATTTCTTTTATATCTGCACTGAATATAGGATTTAGCTACTTAAGAACAACCAATGTCTTTTGTCAGTTTCCTCTATTGATTGCCTTCTTGAATGAGTTTTATGATCCATTCCATTGTTCCAATTGACAGTTCTTTTGTTGGTACCATGTTTTTTCAATTAGAAATGTCCAACCACTTGCTGAGATCTGCAATAACTTTCTTTTGACTGTAGACTGATATGCATATCTAGGCATCTGCTGGTATCTTTTTAGAAATACAAATAGTTTTCATCATCATGTCGTGCCGCCAGCATGGATACCCCTGACCCTCTCTCGCCTCTTCTCCCTATCATTCATCGCTTTTGGCAGGTCTTCAGGGTTACATCCCATATCCTCACATAGGTGCTGTATGTATGTTCGAGCTGGTCGTCCTGCTTTGGTTTGGCCATATGCGGGGGTCCATAGGAGTACATCACTGATGAGTTCGTCCTTGCAACTTCAGCAGTGTCCTGCATGTCTGGTTCGTCTAACTTGTATAGTTTTCGTGATGGGAGGCAAGTGGCCGTATAGTTGGTGTCTTGTGGGGTGTTGACGCCAGGACTTGTTCAATATTGCTCTCAACATTCTTGTGTAATTGCCGTCTAGTTTCTTCTTCAGCCGTTTAGTTAGCGTCCAAGTAGTGCATCCATATAGTAGTATCAATACAACCACTGCCTGGAAGAAACGGCGTTTCATTTTATCGGTCAGGTCTGAGTTCCATATGATCGAGAGCCTATCGATAGCTGTCCATGCTTTCGTTAGTCGTGTGTCGATGTCTTTTTCGGTTGATGAGACACTTCTTCCTAGGTAGGTGAATTTGTCTACTAGTTTCAGAGAGCCTCCGTCTAGTGTGGTAATGTCGCCTGTTTGGTTGTAACACATATATGCTGTTTTGTGTGCATTGACATGGAGGCAAATGCCTGCGGCGGCTCGTTCCAAGCTATGCAGTAGTGTCTCGGCTTGGTTAGGCATATTCGCCAGTAACGCTATGTCATCGGCGTAGTCGGCGTCGGTAATTGTTTTTGCGGGGTACCTTCTGCTTCTTTTGTTCGTCAGCTCGAAGCCATTTTCTCTGATTTTGTCGATCGAAGTTCTAAGCGTGTAGTCTAGACAGATGATAAAGAGGTATGGGGCTAGCGTGTCTCCTTGTAGTACTCCTGCAACAATGTCGAAGTATTCTGTGTCTCCAATTGGTGAACGTACTTTCACTTTGGTGTTTCTGTAGAGAATCGTTATTGCTGCTACGGTTTCTTTTGGTAGGCCGTATGCTTGTAGGATTTATTCCATCTTCCCTCTGTGTATGGAATCGAAGGCCTTGGTAAAGTCGACAAATAGTAATGTCACCTGTAGGTTTTTTGCCCGAACGCCTTCAAGGATTCTTCGGATGGTCAGTATTTGTGAGGTCGTTGATCTATTTCTTCGAAAGCCATTTTGGTTTTTCCTAAGTATGTTGTCTATTTTGGGTTCTATGCGGTTTCGTAGTAGGGCATTATAGATTTTGGCTGCTATGGATGTAAGTGTTATCCCTCGGTAGTTCTTGGCTAATCCGAGGTCGCCCTTTTTAGGAAGGGGAGTATGCATCCCTTCGTCCATCTTTCTATCTTATTTTGATTATAGACTGCATTGCATTGTCAGAGCAGTATGTCGTCGAAATGTCTGGTCTTCCATACTTCTGGGGGGATCTCGTCTAGCCCTGCAGCTTTCCTATTTTTAATTTTTCTAAGAACCGAGTCGAGTTCTTCTTTGGTGAACGGACCTAGTTTAATGTCTAATTGCTTACTCATAATTCTGGTGATTGGTTCATTCGTTACTTTCGGTGGGTTTCCTAGTAGATTTTCAAAATGCTGTTTCCACAGTTTTATTCCTTCTTGTTGGTTTGCAGCTTTCAATTTTGCTTTGGCTGTGCTCTTCCTTCTACTCATTTCGTTTATTGTTTGCCAGGCTATCCTAGATTGCCTATCTTCCACCGAGTCTCTAATCTTATCTATCTGATTTTGTATGTATTCTGTCTGTTCTTTTAGAAATATCCCTGTTAATTGATATTGTGCCTTTTCTAGTTTTCGGTCATTTGTGTTTGTTGGGTTCTTCCGATAGCTTTTGGAGGCAGTTTTCATGAGTGCACGTTTTTCTCTAACCGCTAACGTTTCCCAAGGGACTCTGTATTTAGTTCTAGGTTTTGTTGGAATACACTTTGATGCCGCCTCACGGTGTGCTTCAACAAAATTTTCATATTCGTCATTTGGGGTACCTTTTTCTGTCTTCTCTTGTAGTGTTTCGAATCTGTTTCTTAATTCTAATGCATATTTGTCTCTAATTTCTCTGTTGTTAAGTAGGGCCCAGTCGTAGTGCATAGTTGTCGCTGTTCGTGTGGCGTTTTTTCGTAGGCTTAGTCGTAATTTGGCCGTGACTATTCGATGATCGGAGGACACACCCTCGAAAGAGGAGTATGCCTCGCAATTCATTGCACTATTTTTCCATTTCCTGTTTATAAAGACGTAGTCTATCTGTGCTTTATTGTTGTTCACGTATGTGTAGGTCCATAATTTTCCCTCCCTTTTTTGATAGTTTGTATTGAGGCACGTTAATCTATTTTCTATCATGAAATCAGTTAGATGTTGTCCATTCCTATTTGACATGTTGTGTAGGCTGTATTTGTTGTTTCCGTTTTTCCCGATTTGTGCATTCATATCTCCGCCAATGATTAGTAGGTTGTGTTTCGGAATGCTACACACTAGGGAGGATAGCTCCTCGTAGAAGGTGACTAGTTCGGTTTCTTCACTAACGTTGGTAGGGCTGTAGCAGGAGATGATTGTTGCTTTGGGGTTGCTATTAAACGTTACGGCCATCATCTTAGGTTGTATTCTCTCAATGCTATTAAGTGTTTTTAACGCTCTTGGTCCTATAAGTATTCCCACTCCTCCTACCGAGGCATTGACAGAGTTTTTCCATGCCGATACAGTGACCAGCGTCCATCCATTGCCAGTTTCGTGATATTTGATATCTTCGGTGTGAGTGTATCGGTGTTCTTGTATGCAAATTATGTCTATCTTATGTTCTACGGCCGATGCAGTTAGCTCTGGTAGTTGACCTATTCTATTTAGGTTTCTAACGTTAAATGTTGCTATCTGTATTGTTTGTTTGCATTTTAGTAGTTTTTGTTTGAGTTTGAGCTCTCTAGCTGATTTTTCGAACACTGAGGCCAGGGCTCCAACCTCAGCAGGACGCGCCCCTTTTTTACTCGCGCGAAGAGCAATGCGGTTTATATATGTGGTTTAAGTGTGGGTCATGGTTATCTTTCGATGGCTGTGTTTATTCTCATCTATAGAAGCCACTCTTATAGATGAGCAGCAGTAGTTCCCCAATCGAACAGACAATCCTGAGCGTTAAGCCGCAAGACTCACATGTCCAGGAAAAGTTAGGCATTGCGTATTCACGTCTATCATGCTGCTTCCCATGTGTACGCGTAAAGAAAAAAAAAAGGTCCTTCTTTTACCTTAAGTTTTAACTTAGTTAAAGTCCAGGACTAATGTATATTTAAAGGAATTTTGGGGTATGCTTTAAACCTGTCATCCAATACTGGCCCAAACATGTGTTTTTATTTTATATTTTCATCATTTTTTGGTGGGGTGGATTTACTGCAAAACATGTCCTTACATTTAAAATACATTATATTCTTCATTTCTTAAAGACAGAACCATTTTAAATCAAATATGTGCATTTTTAAAAAAATGAACAGTTTAGTAGAATAAATTTACTGACCTCTTTGAAACGCTTCTGGAAACGGAAGACTTCCAATTTCGCCTACTATTTTAACAAATGCTCGCTTGAATTATTACTAATTTTACTAGCATTTAAACTTAAATTCCACTCCTTTATCCTGGTCATCGGGGACGGGGATGGAGAGAGAGGAAGAGAAGTAAGGAATCTACTATCTTTCTTTTAGGGGATTTGTCTTAGCACGTGTTAAGCTACATTTGAGGTGTTTTGTTTTTTTTTGGAGGGGGGGTATTTTTTTGCAAATTTAGAATTTCGTCTTCCAACAGTAAAGCTTTTTTCCTGATATTTAGTCGCAGAAATGTAATTTCATGCCACAGTAACGTATGGAATGCTTCAGACTGCTTTTGGAGCATTTTGCATGAATCGAGCATCAGTTTTTGAGCGACATAAGAGATTCTAGGAAGGCAGGGTGTCTGTGAGGGATGATGAGAGGTGTGGGAGGAGTAAGGAAGTCAATACACCACAGTTGATTGGCCAAAGGGTTAGGGTTACTATGATGAGGTTTTAAAGGAGTTCAGGAAGAGATTCCATCGGAAGAGGCCAGCACTCTTCAAATTGGATCAGTGGCATTTCCCCGAGGACAATGCACCAGTTCACAACTCCATATTTATCACAGACTATTTGACCAAGATGGGCATCAAGACAATTCCTCAGCCTCCCTTTAGTCCAGACCTTGCTCCCTGTGACTTTTGGTTATTCCCTAAGCTCAGAGACTGTCGTTATGAGACAATTGAGGAGATGAAAGAGGCTGTGATGAAGGTCATTGATACGCTCACACAAGAGGACTTCCATGGAGCGTTCCAGAAGTTGTTGGAACAGTAAAACAAGTGCATTGCAGCTGGAGGAGATTACTTCAAAGGTAACTAAAGTTTCATGTGTGTGCTATCAATAAAAGTACCCACACGAAAAAGTCTGGAAATTATCATGTGCACCTCATAAATGGATTTGGTATTAGATAACCTACAATGGTTGATATGCCATAAAACCAAACCAAACCAAACCTGAAATCTGATTTTATTCGTAAGCAATTCAATAAGAGTTGAAATTCTGTAAAACTAACCAAGGGATAAACTAAGTTTATTGTCAAGCAGGTTCCAGGACCAGACCATTTATTTTCTAATGGTAGGTGGGCCTCTGGGATCAGAGACTAGCTGAATGGCCGACTGCTCATAAACAGCCTAGTGGAAGCTTACAGCTGCATTGTTACCTGGTTCTAATTCTTTCCTTCCTAATAGAAATAGGAGTGTTAAAATATAATTAAAATAAAATCTGGGTATTATCAAATGAGGAAGTCGATGATTATGAACACCTCGCTATTCTTGATTAAGTTTTCAACTCGCATCAGTATCCCGTAAATGTAACATCAATCAGAATGTCTTTTACGTCAGAAAAATGAGATGAAGCGTGAAGATGTCAAGAAATACAGAAATTACTTATTGGTTATTTCGTCAATACATTTTCATAAATGTCTCCGAGGGAATTTTTTTTTGTTTAGTTAACTCTTCTGCTTCTGGTTTGTTTTTATTTTTTATTTTATCTATTTCTTCTTTTTTTTTCATGCTTGTTTTCCTTATTATTTCTTTTCTTTATTTATTCATTTTTCTTTTTCGTTTATCATCTTTGCTTTCTTTTTTTATTTGTTATTATCTTTCTATTTTCCTTTTTTCTTCTTTGTCTTCATCGATTTTGAGTTTTCTTTTTTTTATTCATCATCTATATATTTTTCTTCATTTGATTTTTGTTTTCATTTTCTTTTTTCATTTGATGTTGTCTTTCTCTTTCTTTTCCTCTTTAGTCCTTCATTTGATTTGATTTTTTCATTCTTTTTATTTTAATTTTTTGTGTTATGTTATCTTTCTTTTTCTTTTTCTTTTTTCTTCTTTACTCCTTCATTATTTCTTTCTTTTCTTTTTCATTTTAATTTTTTGTGTAATGTTAGCTTTTTCTTTCCTTTTCTTCTTTATTTCTTCATTATTTCTTTCTTTCCTTTTTCATTTTTTTTTCATTTAAATTTTTTGTGTAATGTTATCTTTCTATGTCTTTTTTCTTCTTTATTCCTTCATCATTCCTTTCTTTTCTTTTTTTATAGTTTTTAATTTTCTTCAACTTTTTTATTTCTTTGTAATTTCTTTCTTTTTTTTTAATTTTTCTTCTTTATTTCTTCATCATTTTTTCTTTCTTATTTATTATTATCTTTTTTCTTCTTTTCCATTTCCAATTTTTTTTTCTTTTGTGATTATCATTCATTTTTCATTCTTTTTAATTGTTTTTATTTTTTGTCTTTTTCTTTTGTCTAGCATTTTTCAGCTTTAATTCTTCATCTTCTTTTTCGGTTTTGTTTTTTTTTTCTTTCAAATTTTGATTGTTCTTTATTTTTTCATTTTCCCTTCATGATCCCTTTTTTTTTCTTGTTTTTTTTTGTTTTTCCCTTCCTCTCTTTCAAAATAGATCTCCTTCATCTTTATGTTTTTTTCTCATTCATTACTCCTGTTTTTTCTTTGCTCCCATGTTTCTTCTTCTTCTTGTATAAAATTTTCCCTTTTTTTCTTCTTTAGTCTTTTATAATTTATTGTCTTCCTCTATTTATTTTCTTAACTCATTTTCCGCCTCTTGTCCATTTTCTTTTTCTTTTAATTCATTCAGACTTTTTTTTTTCTTTCGATTCTTATCCTTCACTTTTTATTTATTTTTCTCTTTGTCTTTTTCCTTATGTTTATTTCTTTTACATTTCTTTTTCTTTTTCTTCAATTTTGTTTTATTTCTTTTTAAATTTCTTATTCTTATTCTTTAACTCTCCATTTCATAATTCTTTCATTCTTGAACAATTTTCTCATTTTCCTTTGTGTATTTTCTTTCTTTCTTTTCGTTTTCTCTTTTTCTTTCTTTCTTTCTATCTATTTTATTTTCTTTTTGTTATTTTTCTTTCTTTCTTTTTTCATTTGTTCCTCTACACAATCTTTCTTTCTTTCTAAGTCTATCCTTTCCTTCTTTCTTTCTTTCCTTTCTTTTATTTAGCAAAATATATTTCTTTTCTTTTTTTTCCTTGTACAGTCTATCCCTTTCTTCCTTTCATTCCTTCTTTTATTTTGCATACTTTCTTTCTTTCTTTCTTTCTTAGTAACTGTTTATTCCTGTGCATTCTGTCCCTTCCTTTTTTTCTGTCTTTCTTTCATCTTGGACAATATGTTTTTTTTTCTTTTCTTTTTTTTATTCTTTCTATTTTATTTCATTCTTTCTTTCTTTCTATTTTGTTTTCTTTATTATTTTCTATTTTTCTTTCTTTCTTAGTTCCTGTTTTTTCTTTCTTTTTTGTTTATTCCTTAGCATTCTATACCTTTTTTTTTCATCTTGGACAATATATTTTTCTTTATTTATTTATTTTCATTTGTTATTCTTTTTTTCATATTTTAATTTTTTCATTATTCTCTTTCTTTCTTATTCTCTATTGTTCTTTCTTTCTTTCTTTCTTTCTTAGTGACTGCTTTTTCTTTCTTTTTTTTATTTATTCTTACACATTCTATACAATCCTTCCTTCCTTGCTTCTTTCTTTTATTCTGGACAATATATTACTTTCTTTCTTTTTTCTTTTTTCTATCTTTCTTTTCTGGACAATATATTCTTTCTTTTTTTTTTTTCTGGTTTTCTATCTTTCTATTCTGGACAATATATTTCTTTCTTTACATCTTCCAGGATTAGATCCATTTCCTATTCTCCTTTTTCTTTTTTTCTTTTTTTTTGTGTGTACTTTCTTCATCGGAATTCGCTGACCATTCTCCTAGCTTATTAAATTTCTTGAAAAGGAAAAAAATAATAAAATAAATGAATAAAAACAGAAAAAATACAAAATTCACTTTTTTTAGCCTATTGATCTTGAATATTTACCGAATGCAAAAGCAACTTGTCTTCCCACTATTCCATCCACCCATACCCTCTTCCCCTGCAAACCGAGGCTTAAAGAGTTGAGGGCTATACAAAGATAGTTCGGGCAATCAGGGGTGTTTATAGAAAAAATTCCTCCCGGGGTTCTTTCAAGTCAATAAACGTACTCTCATCAGCTAGAATGTATATGTTGTCGATGCTAGAGGATGGGATGGACCACAGAAGCAAGAGGCGAGGCGCAGGAGGTGCAGGTTGAGGAATATGCGGGTAGGGTATGAGGGTGATTGTTGGCGATTGTATTGACTCCCATCTTACAAGATAGTGTGTAGTATGAATGAACTGATGAAGGGTAATCGATTGCATGGTCTTCTTCTTCTTCTTCTTCTTCTTCTTCTTCTTCTTCTTCTTCTTCTTTCCTTCCTTTGGCTGGAAGACATAAGCATCAGTTTTGATACTGCTACAATCGCGTCTGCCTCGGCGAGGCTTTGATATTTCATTCGATTACCAGCACGAAAAATAATAGATGACGCATGACGATTGCTATAGAAACAGAATTAAGCCCTCATTGTTGTTACCTGGAAAGAGAGAGAGAGATTGTGAAGGAGAAAAAATGAAAGAAAAATTTGCATGAAGGAAAGTAAGAAAAGAGAAAAAAAAATGAAAGAAAACAGAAAGGAGAAAAACATGAAGAAATGGTTATTAAGAAAGAAAGAGAGAAAAAAGTGATTGTAAAGGAGAAAAAATTAAAGAAATCGTGAAGGAGAAAAGGAAAAAAGAAAGAAGAACATAAAGAAACAGTTATTGAAAAAGAAAGAAAGAAAAAGAAAGAAAGTGATTGCGAAGGAGAAAAATTAATGAAAAAGTTTGTGGGGGAAAAAAAGGAGAAAAGTAAAATAAAAAATGGGGGGAAAAACATAAAGAAACGGTAATTGTGAAAGAAAGAAAGAAAGAAATCGTGACGGAGAAAAGTAAGATGAAAGAAAAAAGGGGAAAACAAAGAAACGGTAATTGGGAAAGAAAGAAAGAAAGAAAGAAAGAAATCGTGACGGAGAAAAGTAAGATGAAAGAAAAAAAGGGGAAAACAAAGAAACGGTAATTGTGAAAGAAAGAAAGAAAGAAATTGTGACGGAGAAAAGTAAGATGAAAGAAAAAAGGGGAAAACAAAGAAAAAGTAATTGGGAAAGAAAGAAAGAAAGAAATCGTGACGGAGAAAAGTAAGATGAAAGAAAAAAGGGGAAAAAACAAAGAAACGGTAATTGGGAAAGAAAGAAAGAAAGAAATTGTGATGGAGAAAAGTAAGATGAAAGAAAAAAGGGGAAAACAAAGAAACGGTAATTGGGAAAGAAAGAAAGAAAAGATTATTTCAATGAAGTAAAAAAATGGTGATTGAGTAAATGAATTGGTGTACGTGCTTGCTTGTATGTATTAAAGAAAGAAAGAAATCGTGAAAGAAAAAAGTAAATGAAAAGAAAAATTTGAGATAAAATAAGGAAGAAAAGAAAAATGAAAATACAATCGCAGGGGAAAAAAGAAAGGAAGAGAGAAAGTTCTGGAGGAAAGAAAGAAAGAAAGAACAGTTATTGGTGGGGGAAAGAAAGTGAATGACTTAAGGAAAGTCCCTGTGTGTGCGATCGTGTGTGTGTGTGAGAGAGAGAGGCAAACAAACTTGAGATAGATAAAAAAGGAAGAAGAATCAATATAAAGAATAAAGAAGCCAATCAAAATTTTAAAAAAAAGAAAAGAAAGAATAACAAATAAAAAAACAAACAAACAAAAAAATGGAAGAAAATAAAAAAGAAAGAGAAATAAGCAATATGAAGAAAAAAGAAGTCTCAACAAAGAGAAAGATAAAAAAGTGAATTTTTAAAGAGAGAGAGAGAGAGAGAGAGAGAGAGAGAGAGAGAGAGAGAGATGAATATGCGCGTTCATTGCTTAGACCTAGATGTTGAAACGGCACAAGTAGAGGATGTTAGGGTCGGAAGGGGAGGTTTGACGTGTAAAAAAAGAAAAAGGGAAACGGTATAACCTAATTCATGTAGAAAATTATCGAAGATATTATGGGTATCTATCTATCTATCTATCTATCTATCTCAATTGTACTTCTCTATCTAGCCATATATATTTATCTGTCATACTTATAAATTGTTTGTAAGACTGCACCCATGTATGAGTTTTGCCTCTATGGCAGTTTCTATCTATCTGTCTATCTATCTATCTATCATAGTGTTTACTTATCAACTGTATGCCAGTACATATCTGTTGACAGTTTTGACACTCAGGCAGTCTCTCTCTCTCTCTCTCTCTCTCTCTCTCTCTCTCTCTCTCTCATCTGCTCTCCCTCAATCTATATAAATAGGTAATCAAGTTATTTTAGATGGATGTATGGATTAGCTTTTCGAAGCGTCATGCTGAGTATTTCCCTCCATAGAATCTCTCAGAGCAATGGAGTTTTTTTTTATGGTGTCTATTTCATCTCCAAGCATCATGCGACATATTGTAATGGGTTATATGGTACAAGCAGCGAGGAACGCTCCCTGACAGGCCAAGCAAAATAAAGATAGCTAACAATACAAGCCTACTTTGTATTTTGAGTTATTTGTAACTAGCAATCTAATTTCACAAATAACTTTATTTAGCCAAGAATATTTGAACTGAAATTTATCATGCCCTCAAAAAGCAATATTATTGTGTGATTATGAATTAATAATACCTTATTTTTATTATTATTGTTACTCCTTGAGAGTTTTTCACATCAGTGTTTGAATTTGAGTGACATCAAGTCTCTTCAAGTCTCCAGGACTCTTCTCAGTATTCTGGCCGATCACAATAATACAGTAGTTTGGATGACTTCCACTCGTCCTACTATTTCCAAGTCCTCCGGTCCTTGTATCAATCCTTTTCAATTCTCTAGTTAGGTCGAGGTACTTATCCTTCTTTTCACATTCTTTCAGTTTTATTCTGTGGTCAGCCGGGACAGCAATGTCGACAATTTTGAAAATTCTCTTTTTTTTTGTTGTTGTTGATTATTATGAGGTCTGGTCTTCTGGTCGAGATTAGGTGATTCGTGTGTATGTTCAAAGTCCCATATGAGTTTATGTGTGTTATTTTCTGGGACAGGTGCTGGGTTTTGCATGTACCATTTGTTCGTATGGTCAAATTTCTTTGGATTTTTTACACCATCGTTAGCCGATGGTCTTTTACTGATATCTAAGTAACATCAGTGGTCTGGATGATTTTGATTCTTCCTCTGATTTCCATTTCTTCCAGTCTATTTTACAAGTCATTAGGAACTGTTCCAAATGCGCCAACTACAATTGGTATCATTGTCACCCTCATGTTCCATTTTCTTTTTAGTTCTCTGGCAAAGAACAAGCATTTGTAAATGATTTTGCATTGTTTTATTTTCATTCTATCGTCGGCAGGAACGACTAAATCCGTGAGACGGCAAGTTTCTTTTACCTTTTTAATTAACTCTAGATCTGGTCTTCTGGCCAAGATTAGGTGACCCGTTTGTATCTCAAATTCTCAAAATTAATTAATTGATTTATGATTTTAATCTTTTGAGAATTTTTCACCCCAATGTTAGCTGATGGTTTCCCACTGAAGTTTGATTGACAGCAAGTCTCCTCAAGTCTCCAGGACTCTTCTCAGTATTTTTGCCAATCTTGGTAATGCCGTAATATAGATGGTCTCTACTTGTCCACTGATTTCTCAGTCTTCTAATCTCATTATCAATCCTTGGGGGGCTGTTGTCAGTGCACCAATTATAATAGGTATCACCATGTTCAATTGTTTTTATAATTCTCTTGCAAGGTCTAGATATCTATCTCTCTTTTAGCTTTCTCTTAATTTTACTCGATGTTTTTTTTTTTTGTTTTTTTTTCTGCTATCACTTGGTCTGGTCGTCTGTCAAAGATTAGATGATCCGTTTGTATTTCAAAATCCCTGAGAAGTTTGTGTCTCATTCTCCAGGACGGATTCCGAGTTGTGCATATACCACTTGTTCATATGGTCAGATTTCAATTTTTTGCAAAACCTGAGTGGATCATCTTTCCCATTTAGTCATATCTTTTCTTCTTTTTCTCATTATTATTATTATTATCATTATTTACTCCTTGAAAGTTTTTCACATCACTTTTAGCTGATGGCCTTTCATAGTCTAGTCTCCAGGACTTTTCTCAGTATTCTGGCCGTTCTCGATAATGCTGTAGTTTGGGTGGTCTCCACTCATCCTCCTACCTCCAAGTCCTCCAGTCCTTTTAATAATCCTTTCGTGACTGTACCAAAAGCACCAATCACGATTGGTATAATTGTCACCTTCATGTTCCATAATTTTTTCAATTCCCTCGCAAGGTTGAGGTACTTATCCTTCTTTTCAATTTCCTTCAGTTTTATTCTATAGTTAGCCGGGACAGCAAAGTCCACAATTTTGCAAGTTCTCTTTTTTTTTTTCTTTTTCTTTTTTTTTTTTGATGATTATAAGGTCTGGTCTTCTGACCGAGATTAGGTGATCCGTTCGTATGTTAAAGTCCCATAGGAGTTTATGTGTTCCATTCTCTAGGACAGATGCTGGGTTGTGCATATACCATTTGTTTGTATGGTCAAATTAAAATTTTTTACACAATTCCCAGTGGATCACCTTGCCCAACCAGTCGTGTTTAGTCTTATACTCCTTTATTATTATCATAATAATAATAATAATAATAATAATAATTATTATTATTATTATTATTATTATTATTATTATTATCTTTTGCAAATTTTTCACATCCTTTTTGACAGTTGGTTTGTAAGTGAAGTCTGAGTAACAGCAAATTTCCCCAGATCTCCAAGACTCTTCTTAGTATTCTTGTTGATCTCAACTGTACTGTGGTCTGGATGGTCTTGATTGTTCCTAGTTCACCTAGTTTCTTTTCCAGGCTTTTAGAGACCATTCTAAGGATTCAAATTACAATTGATATCATCGTCACCATGTTCCACAGCTTTTATGGGGGTGTCCTCGTGGGTAACGGTTAAAGTACTGGACTGCAGAATCGTAGTGAGTGAGTTCAAACTCCAGTCATGCTATTACGTTCACTTTTAGACAAATACCCTGGGGAAAGGCACGAACCCCCTTATCCTTCCAGCTATGGGTTAAATGGTACAACTACTGTTCTTCTAGAAGGATGGATTTGGCATTAGATAACTGAAGAAGGTTTATGTGCCATTAAACAAATAAACAATCCAAATATTTATTTATCTTTACGCTTTCTTTTATTTTTACTCTGAAACAGCAAAATCCACAAAATGGCAAGTTCTTTTCTTCTTGTTAATTAATGTAGGGTCTCCTCTTCTGGTCGGGATTATGTTATTCATTTGTTTCTCAAAGTCCGAGAGAATGTTAAGCATTTCATTATCAAAAACAGGTTCTGATTTGTGCAAATACCATTTTTCAGCATGGTTAGATTTTAATCTCTGGAGCAATTCCCAGTCAATCATCTTACCACCCAGTTGTGCCTACTCTTGTATTCCTTTTGCTTCCTGTTTGCTGCACTTGCTTGTAATGCCCCCATTTTGTGGATTCTGGGCAGTAAGTCTTCTTTTCCAACTGCTTATGCCTAAAAAAAAAATGGAAAAGACCGATTTTTCTCTTCAAACTTAGTTTTTGTTTCACCTAAGTGTATAAAGAAAACATGATGGATGACTCTATGTAGGGTTAGCTATGTGAAAGCTACTTACATTACTGTCGCAAATCTTGAAAACCAATTCACTTGTAAAAACTTTTATTAGCTCAGTCGGCTGGGACTATAGAATACACCGACTGCATCTCTGCAAAGGGATAAGACTCCCTTAACGAGTGTCCAAGATATGACACTAAACAATCTGATGGTGGGGCTTCAGTAATGATGGAGCTTTGGGGAATGCAGATTACCCCTTCTTTGCCATTGCTCCCAAGTCAATTCTGGCCCAGAGTGGTAGCACTCGATGGGGACCTATATATTGGTCAAATAGAACTGTTTGAGATTTAAACTGAGAGCAAACAAATGACTTATGCTAAACTGAATTACTTGAAAAGAACTGGTTGATCATTTAAATGTGTGTAAACAAATGACTTATGTTCATTTGAATTGTTAGTGATATATAGCAATACGTGGATCCATTTAACTTTGCTGACTGAAGTTTTCAAATAAGATATATATATATATATATATATATATATATACCAGAAAAAAACGGATTTGGCATTAGATAATCTACAAAGGTTGATATGCTATGAAACCAAATCAAACCAAAATCTTTTTTTATTTTTGTATAACTTCACGGTAAATACATATAAATTTTGATTCATATGTTGTTTTCTTCAGACCTTATGAACACAAAATGTGCAAATTTGCCCGTTTTTACATAGAAATAAGGTTAATTTCCAAATTTATTTATCCAGGCTTGGTAGCGCTATTAGCATAACGGTTGTTGTCGTGGGAAATGGAATTCATGGCCCAAGTTCAAATCTTCGACAAGACTGCATTTCACTCCGCGATAATGTCTTCGCGAAAGTCATGAATATCCATCTTTTCCACCACCCAGCTATAAGTACAGGGTGCGGAAGCAAAATATGGAATAATTTTTAAACGTTTATTTTTAGTCTGATTCGTCCAATTTCTCCTCCCACTCCCCGATAAATCTAGATTTTCATGATTAAATCCATTTTACAAGTATTTTTAAAAATAAAAATTCAACCCTATATGAGTGAGTAAGAAAAGAAACAACAAAGAATCTATGATTTGCTTAACGCCAAAACTCAAGCCACAGTTTCTTTGTATACCCTATTCCAAGCAAAGAAAGAGTTTTTAAAGAAAAGTGAAGGATTGAACCTAAAACAAAATAAAGCTTTTTAACTGCTCTCGCTACGGTGATTAAGAACAACCCCACAATGTCAATAGGAAAGCAAGCTAATGAATTGGAAGTCCACAAAAAAAAAAATGCGAGGATAGCAATTAAACAAGATTTAAGCCTCTTGATTACGCGTTATGGGACGTTTTAGAAAACAAAACAAATGCAACTTCCCATCCAAATATTGGTTTGCTTAAGACTGCTATTAATGAGGAATGGAATAAAATGTCTGAATAATTTATTTTGAAGGCATGCAAATCATTTTGAAGGTGTGTTGATCCTATAATTAAAAAAAAAAGCAAAACGGTGGCCATATTGAGTAAATTTACTCTTATATGTCTATCTTCTTATTTTATTATTTATTTTTTAAAATTAAAATTAATTTTTATTTATTGCGGACTTTTTTTCCTCATCTCGGTAGTTTTTGTGTTGTTTCTTTTTTCACTACGTTTCGGCCAAATTTCACCTCTGGCCTCCTTCAGGTGATTTACCGCGATATCGGATAGGAATGTTGAGTCTTGTAACCGTATCCCCAGTAATTACTGCCTTCCATAGGTGTTGTCTATCACACCACGTTTTTTGACCAAGTAAACCTCTGACCGGCTTTGAAACCGTTATCTTCTGATGAGGGAAAAAAGTCCGCAATAAATAAAAATTAATTCTCAGATTAAAGACTCATCTCAAAATGATTCCAATTAAAGACAATTACAAAATTAATCTTGTTTTATAATAGAATCGTTTATTATAATACTAGAATATTCCTAATTTTTCTTCCGCACCCTATAAGTAGTAGGCCATACTGGTTTCTTTATTCTTGTCTAGTCAACCAGTCTGGGAGAATGAAAACTTTGAATTCAAACCTATTTTCCTCCACTTAAGTGACCTTGCATCAAGTCCTATACGAGGTGGATGAGTTGGGCAAATATGTACATTGATCTGTAGTATTTAGTGAGTTGGATCTTTGTTTAATGGCATATCAACCTTCATGGGTAATTTAATGCTAACGCCATCCCCGTAGAAGAATAGTAGGGGTACTATTTAACCCATTACTGTGAAATGCAATCAGTCAAGTCCAGGATTTGAACTTGTGTCGCCGTGTCCATTTCCTATGACAATAACCATTACGTCCCGGGCACTATATATTAATTCATCATAACCCCTCCACTCGGACAGGATATGACATAAAGTCAATTCTTAAGTGGAGTTTAACAGGTTTGAATTCAGAGTTTTCCTAGACTAGTTGCCTCACCAAGACTGAAGAACTCAGTCTGTCCTACTATTTACCCATAGCTGGAGGGAGAATAATTGGATTCATACCTTTACCAAGGGTATTAGTGTTATGTGAAATGCAATCAGTCTCGTCCAGGATTTGAACTCGTGTCGCCGTGTCCATTTCCTACGACGATAACCATTACACCACGGGCACCTCCTGCAACGTAATATTCTGGACAGTCTTAGTTCTTCCTTGTATTGCTAATTAATCCAGATTCGATTCTATCGCTTTTGGCGTAGAGCCAAGTGTTCTAGTTATTATGGGCATTACCTTAACCTTCATGCTCCACAGCTTTTCTCAGTTCCCGATCGTAGCTAAATAGCCAGATTAACAATAGCAAATGAAACAAAATTAATGATACACACATACATCTTGAGAGCACCAAATTGGGCGTAATTAGGAATTTGGCATTTTCTATGCCATAGTCTCAGAAATAGGTAATAATTTTAGTTCGGCATGTATCTTTATCATTCAGTAACTTGGTTCAAATACGAAAGCCTCGTTGTATATACAAATCATCCTCATTTGTGGTTGGCCCAGTAGACTGGGGCCGTAGAGTACACCGACTGCATCTCTGCGGAGGGGTAAGACTTCTCCAACGAGTGTCTTGCATATGACATCAAAAATCTGATGGCGAGGCTTCAGTAATGCTGGAGCTTTGGAGAATGCAGAGTATGCATTCACTACCATCGCTCCCAGGTCCACTCTGACCCACTGTGGTAGCACATGAAAGGGTCCTCTCTATGGGTCAAATTGAAGTTTGACATTTAAACTGAGTACTTACGCTAAACTGAATTGCTTGAAAAAGAACTGTTTGATCCTTTAACTGTTTTCAAACAAATGACTGATGTTTAATTGAATTGTTAGCGTTAAATAGAAATACTTAAAAACATTAAACTATGTGCAAGCAGATTAATAATAGTAAATACAATTGTTCGTATTTGATATTAATAAATGAAACTATTTAACTGTGTGCTAAAAAAGAGCTTAAGCTTGTTTTAAAATGTTATCAACAAAATGTATTGAAGAACCATATACATATATATATATATATTTTTTTTTTCCTTCATTATGACTCGAAATCTTTCTCGATCAACAAACGTAACATAAATTCTATACAATATTCCTAATAAATCAAATGACGTAATTTAAAACAACAAAAGCTGATTCGCCAATTAAACGGCCAACTTTTTCTTATTATACAAATTTTCCCCTAGATTTTTGTATTTTGCATTTTAAACATCCATCGTTGACTTAAAATCGTTAATATCATCCCTCATGGTCCTGATGGTGGTTCAGTAGAACCGAAACGCTATAGTGTCGACCGCTCAATGAATCTCTTCTTCCACTTGGATCATTGTTATCAATTTTTCTACATATTGTCGGATTACAATCCTTTATTTACTTTTCATATATATGAGTGTGTGTGTAAAAATGATTTGACATTTAATAACATACAATGGTTGGTAAACCATCAAACCAAACCTCATTAGTGGAATTAGTCTTAGAAAACGTTGCTTTTTTTTCTCAAGAAAAATTCTCCATAATTCCTGGTCTTGGGCCAAATGATTTGAGGTGAATGGGTACTTATTGCTCTGAACATAAATACATTTAGTTGGTTATTATTGCAAACTCTGTTTATTAATAAAGTAATTAAAGCTGGCGACCATAGTCGAGGGTGGCCCAAAGCTCCCTTTTCGACAGCTACTACACCAAGGTGTAGGGGAGGGCGCTACTCCTTTCCCTGGATTGCTCCACTTTGCCTTTGATCCGCACCTTATAATGCTGAGTGTTAAGCAAGGAGGCATCAAGAACCATTTTTTGAGGCTTTGGTATGACTCGACCTGGGATTGAACCCAGGTCTCCCGAGCCATTAGCGACACTAACCACTAGGCCAATGTCCGGTATGAAACAATTTTCAGATTATTTTTCTAATGAATTTTGATTCATATTTCCTTCCGTTTTGTAAGCGGGGTTTAGAATACACTGACTATATCCCCAGCTGAACGGTAAGATCTCCCCGGTAAAAAAAAGGGGGAGGGGGGAAACTGTCTTGGGTATGATACAAAACGCCATCTGATGGTAAGGCTCCAGTCCCGGATATCTGGGGAGTGTGGAGTACCACTTCATTGGCGTTACTCCCAGCTCCACAGCTCCACTCTGATCCGAAGTGGTATAACCTGTTTGGGTCCCATTAATAGGTCAAATAAGAGCTCTTCAGTTTTTTTACTAGAGGTGATTAATATTGAACTGAATGGTGTAAAATAGAAATACTTCGAACCATTTAACTGTGTGCAAACAATAAATAGCAAAACTTGAAACCCTTTAACTGTATTCAAATAAATGATTATCATTAAATAGGATTATCAGTATTAAATAGCAGTTCTTGAAATCATTTAACTATGTGCCAACAATAAAAAGCAATACTTGAAACCCTTTAACTCCATGCAAATAAATGATCATTATTAAATAGAATTATTTGTTTTAAATAGCAATAATTGAAACCATTTAACTGTGTGCAGACAATAAAACATCATAGCTGAAACTGGCTCGTTTAAGAATAGTTTTACCGGCAGACTATTTATTTACAAATCATATATAGAATATATATGTGTATAAAGAGGATTTAGCTTTAAAGAACCAACAAGGGCTGATATCCCCTACAAAACAACCAGTCAATGAACCAGTAAATAATCTAATTCAAACTACACAAAGATGTAAATTCTAATGTACAATTAACGGCTTAGAATAACCTTAGACGGGTTGGTATGCCATTAAAATCAATCAATCGTACTTTCTTTTAGCTTTAATTGTTTTTTTTTATGGCAACTCACTCAGATTCTTTTTTCGCAAGGATGAGTACTCACTAAGGTTCGAATTCTTATCCTTTTTAGTCTCCGTAAAATCTGGCTGTACATACCAGTTCATTTACCAATAATCAATGAAAGTAATGTGTATCGCAGATGTCAGGTAGGTTATTTGGTTTAATGGCATATCAAACTTTGATGGTTATTTCATGCCAACTCATGATTTTTAAGTGAATAGTTTGCAAGTAACATTTTTAAACGAACCAAAGCTCATTTGTTTGTACGCATTTAGATGGTTTAAAGTATTTCTACTTCATACTAATAATTATTAATCATATCATCTTGTTGTGCCACCAGCACAGATATCCCTGACCCTCTCTCGCCTCTCCTCCCTATTGTTCATCGCTTCTGGTAGGTCCTCTGGGCTCCATGCCGTATCCTCACAGAGCTGCTGTATGTATGTTCGAGCCGGTCTCCCTGCCCTTGCTTGGCCATGTAAGGGGTTCATCGGAGAAAATCACTTATGAGCTCGTCCCCGCTTCTCCAGCAGTGTCCTGCATGTCTGGTTCGTCTAACTTTGATAGTTTTCGTGATGAGAGGTAGGTGGCCGTGCAGCTGGTGCTTTGTGGGGTGTTGCCTCCAGGACTTGTTCAAAATTACTCGCAGCATTCTTGTGTAGTTGCCATCAAGCTTTTTCTCCATACGTTTAGTTAGCGTCCATGTAGTGCACCCATATAGCTGTATCGACACGACCGCTGCCTGGAAGAAACTGCGTTTAATATTAATAAACAGTTCTATTTGACCCATAGGCGGGATTCTGACAGGTATTACCACCCCGGCAAGAGTGGACGTGGGAGTAATGTCATTGAAGGTGTACTTCAAATTCCCTGAAAATCCCGGACTGCATTAGACGCAGTTTAGTTTTATAATAAGGAAACTTGTTGGAGAGGGTCTTATCCCTCAGTAGAGATGCAGTCGGTGTATTCTTCAGCCCTAACCGACGGGGTCGGGAAGAAGTCTAAATCAGTCCTACTATTGTTCCTCACTGTTATAAAAACGACTACTTGAGTTAATTATGATAATCATTAAAAAGCAGTTAAAAATAAAAGATGAAAATTAATTTGTCAAAATCGAAAATGATAAAAAATAAATTAAGGATATTTCCATTTATTCTCTCTTATCAATATAAATTAATACGAGTTTTTCCTTTCTAAAAAGAAGAGATTAATTCTTAACATTTATTCGAACTATTGTCTTCATCATTAATTGTTATTTTCTCAGCGTTTCGACTGATGCATCTTTCGGCCTTCCTCAGACGTTTTATTGTATCACCATATAAGTGAGAGGCATGACACTTTTTTTTACAAAACTCTCTCTCTCTCTTTCTTTCTCTCTCTCACTTCTCGAAAGGTCCGAAATTGGCTTCAAGAAACAGAAACAGGGAGACGAAAGATTGGCGGAGGACTGCTATATTCACTTTTTTTAAACCCACGTTATGATTCCATATTCAGGGCCTTACGTTTTTGCTTACTTGACGAGAGGTTTTCAATTGGGGTCCGCTGTGGGCCACTACACCTCCTCCCTTGGTGGCGCCCAAGGCAGCTTCTGCTCTGTCTTGGTTATGGCCCCGATTGGCTGACTGTGACTCTGTGATTGACCGTCTAACAATGGGTTCCCGAGTATATATAATTTCATAACGCCTATGCCTTCTTTCAGTTTGTGATTTACGTGATCTGCTTCCGCTTGTCAACCCACGCGAGCTGTCTTCCTGTGCATATAGTTGGAACATCCTCTCTCAGATATCCCTGATTGGCGGCTTTGTCAAGGGCTCAATATGCCAGTTTCATGTTGAACTCGTTAGCTCACTCGCCTATCGACTGGGACTGTAGAATACATCGACTGCATCTCACTCTTTAGCCCACACAGAACTTCGACCAAAACCTTCTACTCCACGGGGGCAGAGTGTTCTAATTCCGTTAGCCGTAACAGAGTCGTGATGAGAGGTAGCTATAAGTATTCCTTGTTTTTTAACTGTAGTCGGGATTGAACCTGTAACATCCAGATGATTTTACTTAGAAGCATTTATAAGCAAACGCCTAATAAATAGAATCTCATAGGTTGAAAAAGACATTAGGTTTATACATATTTACCCAACCCCTCCGCTCGGGCAGGATATGACACAAGGTCAATTTTTAAGCAGAGTTTAACAGGTTTGAATTCAGAGTTTTCCTTCTCCTAGACTAGTTGCCTCACCAAGGCTGAAGAACCTAGTCTGCCCTACTATTTACCCATAGCTGAAGGGAGAATAATTGGATTCATACCTTTCCCGAGGGTATTAGTGCTATGTGAAATGCAATCAGTCTCGTCCAGGATTTGAACTCGTATCGCCGTGTCCATTTCCTACGACGATAACCATTACACCACGGGCACCTCCAAGTTCTGTGTGGGCTAAAAAGTGAGATGCAGTCGATGTATTCTACAGTCCCAGTCCATAGGCTAGTGAGCTATTGAGTTCAACATGAAACTGGCATATTGAGCCCTTGACAAAGCCGCCAATCAGGGATATCTGAGACATTCGGTTTATAAGAGCCAAAAATTCACCCTGAAGTGGCACAATATATAGGCGTTTGATTATGAAGTGCTTCTCAGTAAAATCATCAGGAGGTTGCAGGTTCAATCCCAACCATAGGTAAATAATTAGGAATACTTACAATAGGTAAACTCTTGTACTCGGTCATTGTTAACGGAACGAGAACAATATACCCGCATGGATTGAATAAAAGTTTCAGTTCGAAGTTCTGTGTCAGCTCCTGAGTTTGATATGAAAAACCCAACAGACACACCGACCGAAACGTTGTGAATATAACAATATAAGTTTGTAAGTTGGCCGACCGTAGTCGAAGATGACCCGAAGGCCCCCTTTTCAACAGTTAGTACACCGAGGTGTGGGAAAGGGCGCTACTCCTTTCCCTGGATTGCTCTACTTACCTTTGATCTGTACCTTAAACTGTTGAGTATGAAGCAAGAAGGCATCGAGTGCCATTTTTTGAGTCTTTGGTATGACTTGACCTGGAATTGAATCCAAATCACCAAGCTTCATCTCAGAAATTTAGACAAAGAAGGGATCAAAATTGAACAAGGAGTTAATTTGAAATTGTGTGATTACCTCCCTTGCTTGCAAAATAATTGTTACGACTACCGCTAGTAAACGACCCTTTTTTTTTAAAAAGCCTTTTTCTCTCTTCATAAAACTAAACCTTTAACAAGGTCTCGGGAATTATGTTTCCATTCACCCTCCTTAAATAACCCATAACGCATAACCATAACGAAATCTCAGAAAGTCCCGAAACCTTAGAAGGAGATTAGACCAATTTAACCATTCTGGCATTAAATTACCCCCAGAATTTTTTATGCCGTTAAATAAAACTCAAACTCAAACTTAGGTGGAGGTTAGAGTATGTTGAGTGTTGAAAGACCGGGGGGGGGGAAGCCTTTGAAAACTAAAACTAATATGACACTCTATTAGCTCACAGAAGATATAATTTCGAAATACATAACTGTTCTATGAAAATGAAAGCAATGACTGAAACTTGCCTCTCTCTGAGAGCATTCTTAGTCAAACGGTTATCGACGTAACAAATGGAATAAGCGACGCAGACTCAAATCCTGGACGAGGCTGATTGCGTTTCACTTCATGTTAATGTCCTTGGAAAAAGCATAAATCTATCTTTCCTCCCAGCAATAGATAAAAAGAGCGGATGGGATTCTTTAGCCTTGTTTAGGCAACCAGTCAAGAAGAAATAAAACTTTGAATTCAGACAAGTTTTACTCTGCTTAGAAATGAACCTGTGTCAAACACCAAGTTCAAATTCTGGACGAGTTAGCGTTTCAGCTCATCTCAAAGCCCTTTTTCTCTCACCAGCTGTGGGTAAATACAATACACTCCCGTGGATTAAGTCAAAGTTTCGGTTTAATGAGATTTCCCGAGTTTCATATGAAAAACCCGAAGGACACATAGTATTCTTAAGCCTTGGTTAGGCAACTAGTCTAAGAGAAGGAAAAGTCTCTGCTTAAAAAATGACCTTGTATCAAATCTTGTTCGTTGTACGCCAGGGGTATAACTGCATACATATCGAGAAAAGTATGAATCCATCTGACTTTCTAGCTATTGGTAAATAGGGTAGACTTGTGTCTTTAGCTTTGGTTAGGCAACCAGTGTCGGAGAAGGAATACTTTGAATTCAAACAAACTTTTACTCTGCTTAAAAACTGATCTAGAGTCATATCCTATCCGTAGCGTAGAGATTGTGTGAATACATTCTTTTGATGAAAAGTTCTAGATCCAACCAAGAAAGAAATTGAGTATGGTCATGAAACATACATGCTATTCAACCTTTCATTTTAACACACTTGTCACATCGTTTCGCAACTTTCTTAAACTCTAATCCTTCCACAAAATATAAAAGAAAAATTTCCTCTTCCCAGTTCATGTTCCTCTTAGTTGTGCAGAGAACTTTACAGTTTCGCAATACGCCGTTGGCTGGGTAGCAGAATTTTTTTTCTTTTGTTTATCTTACGCCAATGTCCTTGAGGAAAAGCATGAATCCAGCAATTGTTAAATGGTAGGGTAGATTGGGTTCTTTAGCCTTGGTAGAACAATCGATCTTGAAGGAAAGCCTTAATCTAAAACCAGCTGTAAGCCAAGTCGGCAAGGATTGTAGAATACACCGATTGCATCTCTACAGAGGAGCCCCACCCCCAACGAGTGTCCTGGAAATAACACTAAATAATCTGATAGTAATGCTCCAGTAATGCTGGACCTTTGGGGAATGCGGAGTACCCCTTCATTGCCATCGCTCCCAGGTCCACTCTGACCCGGAGTGGTAGCACCTGATAGTCCTATCTATGGATCAAATAGTACTGTTTGACATTTAAGCTGAGAGCAAACAAATGACTTACGCGAAATTTGAATGGTTAGATATAGAACTGTTTGGTCTTTTAACTGTGTAAACAAATGACTGATGTTTAATTGAATTATTAGTGATACATAGCAATACTTTGTTGACTTATACTAAACTAAATTGTTAGAAATAGAACTGTTCGATCATTTAACTGTTTGTGAACAAATGACTGATGTTAATGATACATAGCAATACTTGGAACCTTTTAAATTTGACTTATGCTAAATTGAATTGTTAGAAATAGAACTGTTTGATCATTTAACTCTGTGTAAAGCAATGTTCGCTATTTAAATGAATTGTAAGGGAATTTGGATCTATTCAACTTTGTTGACTTATGTTTACAAATCATATATATCCAATATCTATGAATGAACCGGATTTGGCATTAAATAACTTACAATGGTTGATATGCCATAAAACCAAATCCAGCTGTACTCAGCTTACAAATTGACTTTGTGTTATATCCTGTCTGTGGTGGAGGGGTTGGATAAAGACACACACACACACGTGCGCTCATATCTACCATTATTATCAAGTCGCACTGATGGCGCAGGGTTCCTTGACTCTCGTCCCTATCGTCCATTGCTTTACACAGGTCCTTTAGATAGAATCCAGTGTCTGCACAGGGCTGATGTAAGTTCTAGTTAATGTGTCCATATTTAGGAGTCCATAAGTCAATGTCACATCCTTACTTTACCAATAGTACCCAACATGTCTTGTTCGTCTTATTTGGATGGTTTGCAAGATGGGAGTTAAGTGGTCAAACAGCTGCCATTTTATGGGGTGCTTCCAGGTTTTGTTAAAAACAGAACGTAGTGTTCTTTTTCAAGTAGCATTTCGTTCGAGTCCTGGAGGTGCATCCATACAGTAATACTGACACATACACAGCTTAGAAGAAATCGTGTTTCTTTCATTTAGAAGAGTAGGTAAAAAATGTTCTCGTCTCATTTCCATCTTAGTTGTGCAAAGAACTTTTTATTACGTTCTTCAAGCACTATGTTATTTTCAGTATTATTATTATTTTTTTTTTTTTACCAAGATGGCTTAAGTAATGGCTGACTTTTTAAAACAGACACTCAAATTCGCAGGCAACATTTCAAACAATTTAATCACAGACATCTCAAGCATAGAATTTATACTACGAGAATCATTAATATTCTCAACTTTGCTGTTTTTCACAATATAAATTTCAAATATTCCAATTTCCGACTAAGATATAACTAAAATTTCAAGATGAATTATTGCTCCAAATATTTGTTTTCTTCTTCAGTTGAATATTTTTTCTTAGTTTTATCTTGAACAAATAAATTGTGTCTTATCTCCAGACATTGTGATACCATTTCAGAGACAAGTTGTAATTATCTGTTCAGATTAACATTTTTATGAAAATTCTCTCATCTTTGTATATAGCAAGTAAAGTAAAGTTGTCTCCCTTTAGTTGAGGGTGACCAGAAGGCTCCCTTTTCAATAGCTACTACACCGAGGTGTAGGGGAGAGCGCTACTCCTTTCCTTGGATTGTTCTACTTTAACCTTGATCCGTACCTTATAATGCGGAGTTTTAAGCAAGGAATGGTATCAAGTACCATTTTTTAAGTCTTTGTTAGCGGTTAGAGAAAAACGTGCACACGTGAAAACTGCCTCCAAAAGCTATAGGATGAACCCAACAAACACAAATGCACTAAAACTAAAAAAAGGTACAATATCAATTAGCAGGCATATATCTAAAAGAACAGACAGAATACATACAAAATCAGATAAGATTAGAGACTCAATGGAAGATAGGCAATCTAGGATAGCCTGGCAAACGATAAACGAAGTAAGTAGAAGGAAGAGCACAGCCAAAGCAAAATTGAAAGCTGCAAACCAACAAGAAGGAATAAAACTGTGGAAACAACATTTCGAAAATCTACTAGGAAACCCATCGAAAGTTATGCATGAACCAATCACCAGAATTATCAGTAACCAATTGGACATTAAACTAGGACCGTTCGCTCAAGAAGAACTCAACTCGGTTCTTAGAAAAATTAAAAATAGGAAAGCTGCAGGGCTTGACGAGATTACCTTAGAGGTATGGAAGACCAGACAATTCAACGACATATTGCTCCGATACTGCAACGCAGTCTATAATCAAAATCCGATAGACAGATGGAAGAAAGGATGCATCATCCCCTTCCCTAAAAATGGGGACCTCGGATTAGCCAAGAACTACCGAGGTATGATACTTATATCCATAGCAGCCAAAATTTACAATGCCCTACAACGAAAATGCATAGAACCCAAAATCGGCAACATCCTTAGATAAAACCAAAATGGCTTCCGAAGAAATAGATCAACGACCTCACAAATATTGACCATCCATAGAATCCTAGAAGGCGTACGGGCAAAAAACCTACAGGCGACATTACTATTTGTCGACTTCACCAAGGCCTTCGATTCCATTCACAGAGGGAAGATGGAACAAATCCTACTAGCATACGGCCTACCAAAAGAAACCGTAGCAGCAATAACGATTCTCTATAGAAACACCAAAGTGAAAGTACGTTCACCAGATGGAGATACAGAATACTTCGACATTGTAGTAGGCGTATTACAAAGGGACACGCTAGCCCCATACCTCTTTATCATCTGTCTAGACTACGTGCTTAGAACATCGATTGATAAAATCAGAGAAAACGGCTTCGGGCTGACAAAGAAAAGAAGCAGAAGATACCCCGCAAAAACAATTACAGACGCCGACTACGCCGATGACATAGCGATTCTAGCAAATACACCCAACCAAGCCGAAACACTACTGCATAGTTTGGAACGAGCCGCCGCAGGCATTGGCATCCACGTCAAAACGGATATTTTAGTTATTATTTATATGTAAAGTCTACGTCATTGAAACTGTAACCAAATAAAGTTGCGTGGGACATTGGCCCAGCGGTTAGAGTGTTCGCCAATGGCCCGGGAGACCTGGGTTCAATCCCAGGTCGAGTCATACCAAAGACTTTAAAAATGGTACTTGATACCACCTTGCTTAACACTCAGCATTATAAGGTACGGTTCAAGGGTAAAGTGGAGCAATCCTGGGAATGGAGTAGCGCCCTCCCCTACACCTTGGTGTAGTAGCTATCGAAAAGGGAGCCTTCGGGTCACCCTCGACTATGGTCGCTAACTTTACTTACTTATATCTTTATATCTGTAAATTTTTTTGATCTTACATCACATTTTAGCGGAATCCAAACGAATTTGTATGATGTAATGGTTAATAAGCGAAAACAGTCTTAACACTTTTAAACCGCATTTTTTGTTAAAAACGGGGTTTTATAAGTGCAAGACACTCCATATTTATCAAATCTAGCGTGGGTGCTTTTTTTTATAGATTTCTAAACTGAAAAATAATCTTATGGCTTAAATTTGAGAGCATGCAGGACAGTAAAAGAAATACCAATACGCAGTTTCACGCCACATCGAAAGAGAAGTTTCAGAAGTGCTCCGACAAAGGGAAAACTCGCTGGAATATGTGTCTTTATTGGCAAGGAGCATATTTTGAAGAAAATTAATGTTTTATTCCCTTTTCATGTCAGTCCTGGTAAACAGAGCTTCAATATCGATACTTTTTTCAATTCATCTCGTACATCAGTTTCAGAACTGAACTCCTATAGATTGTCTATGATATTCAAGATTTAAAAAACATACATTGGTTGATATAGTCTTCAACCTACTTCAGATATTTACTTCATCTGGTGGTCTTTCGAAGAAGTTTATTGAAGCACTTATTTTGTGCCCCGCCCACTTCGATCGCCATTGCTCAATATAGTTTAACAAGTTTATGAAATTTCTAGGCACATTTTAATGCGTACTGGTGGATTTATAAACACAACGGAAGAATTCTTCCAGTTTTAATAAGTCCCCTATATAATGTCAATCTTTCAGAAAATTAATGTTTCATTCGTTGTTCATGGTAAATACAGCTTCAGACGTGATATCTTTGAAAATACCTCGTATTTTGAAGAAAATTAATGTCTTATTCAGTATTCATTTCTGCTTTGGTAAATACAGCTTCAATCCTGATACTATTTGAATATACCTCGTATTTTGAAGAAAATTAATGTTTTATTCAGTGTTCATTTCTGCTTTGGTAAATACAGCTTCAATCCTGATACTATTTGAATATACCTCGTATTTTGAAGAAAATTAACGTTCCATTCATTATACATTTTTGCTTTGGTAAATACATCTTCAGTCTCGATACTTTTTCAGTTAGCCTTGAATTTTGAAGAAAGTTAATGTTTCATTCATTGTTAATTTCTATTTTGGTAAATACAGATTCAATCTCGATACTTGTGGAACACAACTCGTAATTTTGATGAAAATGACCGTTTCATTCACTGTTCAAGGTTCATTTTTGTTTTGGTAAATACGGCTTCAGTTCTGATACTTTTTTAAAACATACCCTGTATATCAATGTCAGACCTGAACTTCTACAGACTGTTCATGAAATCCAAGGTTAAAAAAAATTAATTAAACGTATCTAATTCAATTATTTAAAATAATGTCTAGGATTTAGATTTTGAATCAAAGGACTTTCCTTTCATTGGTTACTGTCGTCAATATTTCTTTAAAACAAAGCATCTGAAGGTTTTATCCTTTATTCACAGAAAACAGCGTCAGAGGAAAGATTCCTGAGAATCTTCACCAGGAAGCAGATAAGCCATTCTTTTATCAAATCAGATTAAAGCATTTAATCCTTGCCAAACCATGAGAAGTCTTATAATGCATTTCTAAATTCCCATTTTCTCTTAATTCCACACATAATTCTTCCTTATCGTTCATTGTTTTGGGTAGGCTCTCAAAACTACATCCAGTGTCCGCACAACGCTGATAAATATAAGTCTTTACTGCTTGGCCAACACTGGTGTGTCCATGCGTAGGAGTCCACTGGAGAACGTCGCTTATGAGTTCGTTCTTACTTCACCAGCAATGCCCAGCATATCTTACTCGGATGGTTTGCAAGATAGGAGATTAGTAGTCATAGAGCTGTGTTTTTGAGAGGTGCTGCTTCCAGGTTTTGTTCAAAATACCTACATAGCATCTAGCCTTTTCTCCAAGCGCACCGTTAAAGACCTGGTAGCACAGCCATACAATAGTACTGACACGTTTATAGTTTGAAAGAATCCCCGTTTTATTTTATCAAGAGATCAGATTTTTATATGGTTAATAACCCGTCAATAACAATTCATACATTTCATACGCGTATATTCGCATCGTTTTCCATGGATGAGGTGTAACAACTCTTATTTTTCCCTCTTATTTTCTTCTTCCTCTACCAATACAAACCGACTTTTTATAGACACTGTGTTTCTTCATAACCTTTTTAAAAGAAGTTTACGTTTCATGACGTAATTTTTTCGAATATTTTTCTGAATCGTTCAACCATTATTTTAAAATTCCCACCTTGAATATGACCTTAAATATTTTCTCACGATATACCCACCACAAAAAATTTTCGTAATTTCATATCTTGATGGAGGTGCCCTGTTAAACACCGCTTAAAAATTAACCTTGTGTCATATCCTGCCCGAGCGGAGGGGTTGGGTAAATATGGTAATCTCATATCTTGAAATTTTTCATTCATAGGTCGAAAAGGGTTGGTGGATTTTAACTAATATTATCAATAAATTTTCTCTTCCATTTATATGTATTTTCTTTTCGTTTTCTTTTTTCTTCTTTTTACATAAAAAAAGTAAAAAGTAAAGTTGGCGACTGCAGTCGAGGACGACCCGAAGGATGCTATGTAGCTATTTTGAACAAAACCTGGAAGCAGCACCTCTCAAAAACGCAGCTCTATGACCACTATTCTCCTATATTGCAAACCATCTGTAACAACGGAGAGACAACTCTATTAATCTTTTTTAAAATGGTTTTTCACTCTATTTTTTTGGTTGATATGTACTTTTCATGATAGACTCTTGCTTCAATATGCCTAATTGGAGGGGCTGAGAATACACTGACTGTAATCTCTCCAGAAGGGGTAATCCCTGCAAAAAGGTAGCGTCTTTTGTATGACATTAAACTACATCCGGAGGTCAGGTTCGTGCCCTGGACATTTGGAAAGTGTGGAGTTTTCATTGCTATTATTCCCAGCTGCTATGGGCCGAACAGATCTGTTTGAAACTTATTTGTATTAGATAATAATACTTGAAACACTTTAACTAATTGAAAATTATTTTTATTCGATAGGAATACTTGAAATAGTACATCTGAATGCTAATTATTTGTATTAGATAGGAATACTTGAAACAATATAACTGTATGCAAATTATTGGTATTAGATAGGAATACTTGATACCATATAACAGTGTGCAAATTATTTGTATTATATAGGAGTACTTGAAACAATATAACTGTATGCAAAATATTTGTATTCGATAGGAATACTTGAAACAATATAACTGTGAGCAAATTCTTTGTATTAGATAGAAATACTTGAAACAATATAACTGTATACAAATTATTTGTATTAGATAGGAATACTTGAAACAATATAACAGTGTGCAAACTATTTGTATTAGATAGGAATACTTTTAACAATATAAATGTGTGCAAATTATTTGTATGAAGAGTAGTTATTTGGAGCTATAATTATTTATTAATAACAATCAAGAAATATTCTGTTTGTCTCACCACTTTTATCCATCTCTGCATGTATATATATATATATATATATATATGTGTGTGTGTGTGTGTGTGTAGATATATATATATATATACATGTGAGTGTGTGTGTGAAAACTAAAAAGTGATTACGCAGAAGTGTTATCCTGCCCTACAAGTGGGGCTTAGAAAACGTACAATGTATTTTTTCCGGGGGGGATAAGACAGAATCCTCTCCTCCTAAAACAAAAGGAATATCTTTAGCATAACATTAAACTGGTTGGGTAGCTCCAATTCTGGAGCTCTGGAAAGAGTGGTGTACCTCTGAATTGTCGGCTGGGTCATAGAATACACCGATTGCATCGCTGCAGACAGATGAGACCCCCTCCCACAATGTGTATCCTGGATATGACACTAAACCATCTGATGTTGAAGCTCCAGTATTGCTGGAGCTTTGTGGAATGCGGAGTACCCCCTTACTTATCATTTCTCTCAGATCCAATCAGACATGGAGTGGTAGCACCTGATAGGGTCCTATCTATAGGTTAAATAAAACTGTTTAATATCTAAACTGTGTAAAAAAATGACTTATGCTCAATTGAATTGTTAGAAATAGAACTGTTTGATCATTTAACCGTGTGTAAACAAATGACTGATGTTTAATTGAATTGTTAGTGATACAATAGAATTATTGGAACCATTTAACTGTGAGCAAACGAATGGCTAGTGTTGAAATAGAATTATAAGTGTTATAATATTAGTAATACTCCAAACCATTTAACTGCGTACATAATGAATGATATTGAATAGAATAATTTGTGCTAGATGGCAAGAATTAAAACCATTTAACTGTGTAGAAACAATGACAATACTTGTATTCAAACAAATGAGTTCTAACTCATTTAAAAAGGAAGTCATCGGCAAAGTAATACTTACGTATCATATATATATATATATATATATATCTGTTTAAAAGTGTGCAAACAAATGACTTTTGTTATTTCTGCTACGAAGCAATGATTGAAACTATTCAACTGTTTACAAACAAACGATTAATAGTAAATGGAATTAATAGAATTAGTTAGAAATACTTGAAACCATTTAACTGTATGCAAAAACGATGAGCTCAGGTTCGCTTAAAAATCTTATCAACAAAATGTGTTTAAAAATCATATATAAAATATATGTGTATAAAGAGGATATGGCATTAAGTAACCTACAATGGTTGATACGCCATAAAACCAAACCAAACCTGACACTAAACTGCATCTGATGGTGAGGCTCCTGTTCTAGAGCTCTGGGTAATGTGGAGTACCCCTTAATTGCCATTACTCCCAGGTCTACTCTGACTCTTAGTGGTATTACTTGTTAGGGTCAAGTAGATCTGTTTAAGAATTATTCACATAGGATGAAAATACTTGATGCCATATAACTGTGTGTAAATTATCTATATTGAGAATAGTTACTCGAAGCTATAATTGTTTACCTACGATTATTACAAGTTAAGATCTGTGATAAAAGCAAGAAAAGAAGCAAATTATATTTTTATACATCATCGGGCTTACCATGGAGCATATAGCACAACTGAAGCAAGGGCACCGAAGAAAATGTACACATTATCAATTCTATTGATAGTAAGGTGTTCCCTTAACTCTCTCTCTCTCGCTATCCGTTCCTATTAACCAGCACTTCGAGCAAGTCCTCTAGACTACATCTGGTGTCCACACAAAGCTAATATAAGTCCTTGTTGGCCAACACGGGCGCACCCATGATAAGGAATCCGTAAGAAAACGTCGCTTATGAGTTTATCTTTACTTTAGGAGCTGTGCCCATCAATTCTTTCGTCTAACTTGAATGTCTTTTGAAATTAGAGGTAATTAGCCGAATATCTGCTGTTTAGTGGGGCACTGCTTCATATATATATATATATATATATATATATATATATATATATATTACAAAACAATGCAACAGAGACCAAGATTTTATAAAATATCACCCTATCTAAAATGAGGATAAACTGATATCTTCAATCCACCTTGCAACTGGGTACACTGACCCCATCTGTCCACAATATTTCTCCTTTTTTTCACATTATTTCTTTTCCCCTCTTCCTCTGATTTCTTCTTCTTCTACCAATACAAACCGACTTTTTATAGACATTGTGTTTCTCCATAACCTTTTTTAAAAAATTTACGTTTCATGACGTAATTTTTTCGAATATTTTTCTGAATCGTTCAACCATTATTTTAAAATTCCCACCTTGAATATGACCTAAAATATTTTCTCACGATATACCCACCACAAAAAATTTTCTTAATTTCATATCTTGATGGAGGTGCCCGTGGTGCAATGGTTATCGTCGTAGGAAATGGACACAGAGACACGCTTTCATATCCTGATCGAGACTGATTGCATTTCACATAGCACTAATACCCTTGGGAAAGGTATGAATCCAATTATTCTCCCTCTAGCTATGGGTAAATAGTAGGACAGACTAGGTTCTTCAGCCTTGGTGAGGCAACTAGTCTAGGAAATCAAACCTGTTAAATACCGCTTAAAAATTAACCTTGTGTCATATCCTGCCCGAGCGGAGGGGTTGGGTAAATATGGTAATTTCATATCTTGAAATTTTTCATTCATTGGTCGAAAAGGATTGGTGGATTTTAACTGATATTATCAATAAATTTTCTTTCCGTTTTCTTTTTTCTTCTTTTTACATAAAAAAGTAAAAAGTAAAGTTGGCGACTGCAGTCGAGGACGACCCGAAGGATTCCATGTAGCTCCCTTTTCAATAACTACTACACCAAGGTGTAGAGGAGGGTGCTACTCCTTCTCCTGTATTGCTCCACTACACCCTTGATACACACCTAATGCTGAGTGTCAAGCAAGGGAGCATCAAATACCATTTTTAAAGTCTTTGGTATGACTCGACCTGGGATTGAACCCCGGTTTCCCAGACCATTGGCGAACACTCTATCAACCAGACCAATGAGCCGTTCTTTATATATATATATATATATATATATATATATATATATATATATATATATATATATATATATATATATATATATATATTATATATATATATATATATTAGTTAACGATAAAAATATATATATATATATATCGTTAACTAATGATTATAATAATTGAAATTACCAGGAAAATATTTCAAGTAAATGAATGATTTATTCTTTTTTATGAAATAAATATTATTCAGATTGAGTATCTTTGTGCTCCTCGCAACAACAAAAAATCTGCCATCTTTATATGAAGAGGACACCTTATACTTCTAAGTGCTTAGGGCCTCTACAAGATTTAATCCAGTCCTGACTGCAAGTTAACAAGATACATTTTATTCAACCACAAAGCCATGTGTCTCGGAGGACAATCAGGTGATGGGCTTCAACTGAATCAGACTCCAGGGATCTTGAAAAAGAATTATGGCTAATTCAGAAAAAAGCAGATGCAATTAATGTGTTGACACTTTAATTGAAAATTTCCAATTCCTTCTGTGTTTTTAGCCTTTTTTCTTTTTCGTTAATTTTCACTTTTACAAAAAGGGAAAAAATGCCAGATTTTTTTTCTTTTCAAAATCATTTATTTTGTATAAGAGAAAAAAAAGAAAGAAAGAAAGAAAGAAAAAATTCCTTTCACTTAACAATTTCTCCTTTTTTTTTTTTAAGAAAATTTCTCATTTATTTTCACCTTAACCCAAAACATCACGCATTGTTTTTAATTAATAAAGTAATTAGTTTTTTCATTCCCGTTCTCAATCAGTTTTCTTGATTTAATCACTTTTTTCATTTGTTCTTCTTTTAATGATTATGATCATCATTAAAGCACGCCGACAGGACACATTAATTTGATTCTCTCTCTCTCTCTCTCTGCCATCACTCTTAGCAAATCGTTTAGACGGCACCCAGTGTCTGCTCATAGCTGATGAATGTAATTGTTGCTGGCCGACCAATACTGGTGTGTCCATACGTAGGAGTTCATAAAAAAACAACGCGTACTATTTAGTTTTATTGTCTATCATTTTCAATTGGGAAAAGTTAAATATATTGAAAAAAAAATACAGCAAAAAACAAAACAAGAATAATAATTAATTTGAGTGATTTTAAAATTAGAATTCAAAATAAAAAAATATCGAATAAAAAAAAATGCTTTCTTTTTCTATTTTCATTTTCAAAACACAATCACACAGGAAAAATACCTTTTGGCAAATGTATACTTGTATGTGTGCATGTGTGTGTGTGTATGCGTCAGAGTATGCGTATGGGTGGAATTGAAATTTAAAACATTTTTTTTCTTTTATTTGAATATTTAAATGGGAAAAAAGTAACAATTACAACGTATTTTATTCTCATTTCTTTGAACATTTTAATGCCGCTTCCTGTTAATTTATTTTTGAATAATGTAAAATTTTATTCGTTTATTTCAACCAAGTAAAGGAACAAAGACAAAAGTAACAATGTTTTCAATTTTTTGCCTTCAGTATTTCTCCATTAAAGAAAATAAAAGAAAAGTCCTAATTTTTAAAGAAAAGTTGAAAATTAAAGAAATCTTGAAATCAAATTTCCGACCCAGTAACCTCTAATTCATTCTTATTTGAATGAAGTGAAGGAAAAGGTTACGAGGTCAGAAATTGTGTTCAATGTACTTTTGCCCAAGAAAATAGTTTTAGTTTATTTGTTCAAAGGCATATCAAACTCTTATGAGCACTTAAAAGTCGAAATTTGATACACAATGCTAATCGATCCAGTCGGCTAGGACTGGAGAATGCATTGACTGTATTTCTCCAGAGAGGAACGACACTGACCAATGAATGTCCGAGATAGGATACTAAAATGTGATAGTTCAGCTCCAGTAATCCTAGAGCTTTAGGGAATGCAGAGTATACATTAGGTATATATATATATATATATATATATATTGTATATGTTTATATATTGTGTGTGTATATATGCTTGGTGTATACATACATATCTATATTGGTTCATGAATTAATATATTCGCCGGGTAAATATATATATATATATATATATGGTATCTATGTGTGTGTATATATATATGGAATCTATATATATATATATATATATGACATCTCTCTCTATATATATATATACCCTCTGTATGGTTTGGTTTCTTTGTTGAATATCATATCAACCTTTGTAGGTTATTTAATGCCAAAGCTATTCTCCTAGAAGAACAGTAGTGGTACTATTTAACCCATAGCTGGGAGGATAAGGGGGTTCATACCTTTCCCAATGGTATTTGTCCGAAAGTGAACGTAATAGCTCGACTGGAATACGAACTCGCTTACTACGATTCCCCAGTCCATCACTTTAACCATTACACCACGAGGACACCCCATTATATATATAATATATATATATATATATATATATATATATATATATATATATATATATATATTATATATATATATATATATATATATATATATATATATATATATATATATATATATATATATATATATATATATATATATATATATATATATATATATATATATATATATATATATATATATATATATATATATATATATATATATAAAATTAAATAAGTTTCCAGACTTTTTTCATCTGGGCACTTTTATTGATAGTATACACATGAAACTCTAGTCTCCTTCAAGTAATCTCCTCCGGCTGCAATGCACTTTTTGTACCATTCCAACAACTTTTGGAAGTCCTTGTGTGAGCGTGTTTATGACATTCTTCACAGCCTCTTTCATCTCCTCAATTGTCTTATAGCGACAGTCTCTAAGCTTAGGGAGTCACAGGGAGCAAGGTCTGGACAATAGGGACGGTGAGGAAATGTATTGATGCCCATCTTGGTCAGATTGTCTGTGACAAGGATGGAGTTGTGGACTGGTGCATTGTCCTGGTGGAAATGCCACTGAGTCGATTTGAAGAGTGCTGGCCTCTTCCCAAGGAATCTCTTTCTGAACTCCTTTAAAACCTCCACATAGTAACCCTAACCCTAACCCTGTTGCCAATCAAATCTTGTGTTATGACTTCTTTACTACTCCCACACCTCTCATAATCCCTCACAGACTCCCTGCCTTCGTTGAATCTCTTATGCCATTCAAAAACTGATGCTCGATTCATGCAAGATGGCTCCAAAGCAGTCTGAAGCATTCCATACGTTTTTGTGGCATTTTTTCCAAGTTTAAAACAGAATTTTATTGCATATTGTTCTTCTAAAATCCAGATTGCATTTTTGAAATTCACCAGCTTTGACAATCAGGCTTTAGTAGGGTGTATTCCAATTGCTGCTGTAGCTGTTCATTTGCACCTGAAATCATAAAAATTAGTCAGTCATCTCATAAGATGTATAGCAATAAGATACTTATTTTTCAAGTGTCTATGACAATTTTAAATGCCTGTACAAAAAAAAGTCTGGAAACTTATTGAAGGCACCACACATATATATATATATATATATATATATATATATATATATATAAATTTGTATATATTTTTATATTGTTGTTTTCAGAGATTCAATCTCCTAAAGGACATTTAAATTGATATATAAAGTTGATTTTTTGAAAAACTCCAATCGAGGGAGAGGAATTCTTTTAATGACTAAGTTGGATGTTTTAAATTTATTATAGTATATGATAAGTTTTATTAATTATTAGGATTAGTAGGGAGTATGTTTCTTTGAATCAATGTTTCTGAATCTGTAAGCCATAACTGGGTACAAGTGTTGAGTAATCCTGTATTGTTACTCGCCTACAGTCAGGATTAAACCAGCAACCTCCAGATGACTGTCTCCTTAGAAGATTAGGGAACCAATGCCTGTGACTGTTACACTTTGTGTCCAGCAGGAATCAGAACATGTGACCTGCATGGATTCAATAAAGGATGTAGTTTGAAGTTCCGTGTAGGTTCCTGAGTTTGATAAACATCTGAAGAAGGCCAAAGGACATATCGGCCGAAACATTATAGAAATATCTATAAAGATAAAGGCAATCATCCTATAACCCTTAATGATAAAAATGTATGTATATATACATATATATATATATATATATACATGTGTGTGTATATATATATAATATATATATACTTAATACATGTGTATATATATCTATCTCTCTCTCTCTATATATATATTATATATATATATATATATATATATACACATGTATGCGTATATATATATATATATATATATTCACCACGTGTATGTGTGTGTGTATATATATATATATACACACATATATACATATATATTTACACACACCTATATATATAAATGTGAGTATATATATATATGTAAGTATATATATATATATATACATGTACATATGTTTATATGTATGTGTGTATATATATATGTATATGTTTGTGTATATATATATATATATATATATATATTTATTTATGTATGTATATGAATGGATATATATGTACATATGTGTGTGTATGTATCTACATAGGCGTGCAGTCTTTCTTCCAACCTAAGTTTGTTCATGTCTATATATTTTATCCTTATTATATATATATATATATATATATAAAACATTTTATAGGCCTCATTTTCAGTTATTATTAATTCTTAACCATTGACAATCTCTTTTTTCTTTTTTCCAATGTATTTCTATTGTCAGTTTGATATTCAGTCTAATGTGCAGACATTAGAATATCAGTAAAATCATATTTTAAGACTCCAGTATTTTTCAATACAACTTGTTTACCAGAAATTCTGCCGCCAATATATTGCTTATTCATATTTATGTTTACCCTATTCCATTTACCTAGTCTAATGGTTATGTGTACGAATAACAGAAATGATAAGCTGAATTAAAGCTTCTGTATAGACAATTTGGTTTCCGTTTGGTTCCTTTCCTTAATGGCATTATCAATCTTCATGGGTCATCTAATCTCAAAGCCATTCTTTTAGAAGGACAGTAATTGAACCATTTAACCTACTGATAGGGGGGTGAGAGATAAGGGGTTCATGCGTTTTTCAGGGGTATTAGTCCACAAGTAAATGTAATAGAGAGACTGGAGTTTGAACTCACTTTCTACAATGTTGCATGTTAGCTACAATGTCTGTGGAATCCCTCTTGTTTCCATTCAATTATGCTAATTAATGCATGAGGAAAGGCATGAATCCATCTACTTTTTCCCAAAACAACAAGAAATATTCATTAAAATATTCATTATTAATTATTATTAGGGTCATTTGTGCTGTCTAACCTAGGTGGCCAACCAACTTAGGAGAACAACATTTGAATTCAACTTTCATCCAGCACGTGTGTATATATATATATATATATATATATATATATATGAACTGAATTACCATGACTAGCAAATCCGGCAAGCACTCTGTGCGATATATGGAATGCTGGACAGCTGTTTCAACCTTAGTAGGTTTCATCAGCAGTGTATACTGTGATCTTCATCATGGAGATTGAACCAGCGACCGTAGAATTCACAGCCAAAACGCTACCATTGAGCCAACATCCCATATTGCACACAAGCAATGCCAAATTAACTAGTCATAGTAAATGCACAACCACTTAACCAGATGTGTATATATATATATATAAATGTTTTTGCTTGTCCAGTTTGAGAAAGTAGATATTTTTAAATAAATATTTCTGCAAATTAATTTCAGTGTGGTATTTTAAGGTTTTATTAACTCAATATGTATTTCAGTGGATGTGGTCTTTTTCAAGAGACTAATAAAGTGTTTATTTTTATGGTGAGGGGATTCTTTTAAAAATCTATTTGTTTATTTTTTAACCAGTAGATAGTGCGTATGTGTATTTATACATTCATGTGCATGTATGTATATCCGGTTGTTATACACACACACATATATGTATATATGATAGAATATATACATATATATATATATAGAGAGAGAGAGATGTATACATGTGTGTGATTTATACATTCATTTGCATGTATGTATATCTGGTTGTTATACAAACACATACATGTATGTATATATAATAGAATATATATATATTGATAGAGAGAGAGAGAGAGAGAGAGAGAGATACATGTATTTATACATGTGTGTGTATTTATACATTCGTGTGCATGTATGTAAATCTGGTTGTTATACACATATATGTATATGTATATGTAATAGAAACATATATATATATATATATATATATATATATATATATATATATATATATATATAATCGAGAAAAAGAGAGATACATATATATATACAAATTTATACACACACAAAGTATATTTTAAAAATTAAATAGAGTAAATAAATAAATAAGTAAATTTGAATTAAAATGCATAATACCCCAGTCCAAACAAACATTTTTTAGTCCCTTTGAAAAAATTTCCTTGACCTCCAAAACACATATTGAAATAATAAAACCATAAAATACCACATTGAAATTCATTTGCAGACCTAATTATTTTAATATATATGTGTGTGTGTATATATATATATATATATATATATATATATATATATATATATATATATAGTTTTGTTCCAGTTACATTGTATATACTCTTTATGTGAGTTGTATTATATAAACCGGAAAAGGAATATATAACAATAGGCATACATTGAGCTCTCCCATAGAAATATATATGAAATTCCTCATATATTCTATTCACAAATAATCCACACCCATTGTCTTCGGACATTTACTGGATATTACTTATATATATATATATATATATATATATATATATATATATATATATACATATAATATGAAAAGCAAAATATTCAGAGGAAGTGTTCTTTATGTGAAATTTGCCAACGTTTCAGTCTTTATGAACATCTTCAGATTAGTATAATTTTTGCTTAATGTTTCATCTGCAAAAAGAATTTTCAAATGTAAAAAGAGGCATTTTTTGTGATCTTCAATGCTAATCACATTTTATATTTATATACCATTGGATTTATTCCATATTTCTCTAAAATGTATATATATATATATATATATGGGGGTGGTGTTCTTGTATTATGGTTATTGTTGTAATATATTAGAGGCCTAAGTTCTAATCCTCGACAAGACTATTTTTATTTCACTCCAAACTAATATCTTTGGGAATAGCACAAATCTATCTGTTTCTCCCACCCTAGCTATGAGTATAGAATAGAGCGGACTGGTTTCTTTAGCCTTACTTAGACCACCAGTCAAGAAGAAAAGCCTAAATTCTAGCCAGCTTTACTTGACTTTGAAATTGACCTTGTCTTGCATCCTACCCATGGCAGAGAAGATAGTTAAGTTGGTTGACTAATTGTCTTGTTTTACGTGTCATATCAACCCTTTTCTGGTCATAGAGCCAGGTGGCGAGAGAGGGCCAGGAAGATTTGTGCTGGCAGCACAACACGATGATGATGAAGTATAAGTATGGTTTTTGTTTACAAACAGTTAAATTTCAAACAAATTTAGTTGAGCACAAGTACACAGTTTAAATGTCAAAAACAGTTCTATTTCAAATAATTCAGTTTACCATAAGTTCACAGTTTATTTCTATTTGACCCATAGATAGAACCCTATCAGGTGCTACCACTTCAGGCCTGAGTGGGCCTGGGAGCAATGGCAATGAAGGAGTACTCTGCCTTCCCCAAAGCTCCAGCATTACTGGAACCTTACCATCAGATTGTTTAGTGTCATAACCAGGATGCTCGTTAGGGTAGTCTTACCCCTGTTCAAAGATGTAGTCAGTGTATTCTACAGCTCCAGCCAATTGGGGAAGGTTGGGTAAGAATATATACTGGCCCATTGACATAATGGTTACAGTGTTTGCCAGTGGTCCAGGAGACCAGGGTTCAAAAACTCAAAAAATGGTACTTGATGCCTCTTTACTTAACACTCAGCATTACAAGGTACAGATCAAGGGTAACTGGAGCAATTTAGAGAAAAGAGCAGTGCCATCCCCTACACTTTGACTATGGTTGGACAACTTACTTAACTTATATATATGTAAGATTATATATGAATAGAAAAATAGTATAGAATATATATATATATAATAGAATATACACATATATTGATAGAAAAGGATATATATATATATATATATATATATATATATATATATATATATATATATATACTGATAAATAGATAGATGGTAAAGAATTTACAGAGAGAAATAGACAGAATAGGATATATATGTATATTGATGGATCGAATGGAAAAAATGTATATATTGATAGATAGAATAGAATATATATATATATATTTTTGGAAAGGATAACTTGATATGCATACATGTATATATATATATATATATATAAATATACATATAGATTGATCATATTTACCAACCCCTCCGCACAGGCAGGATATGACACAAGGTCAATTTTTAAGCAGAGTTTAACAGGTTTGAATTCAGAGTTTTCCTTCTCCTAGACTAGTTGCCTCACCAAGGCTGAAGAACACAGTCTGTCCTACTATTTACCCATAGCTGGAGGGAGAATAATTGGATTCATACCTTTCCCAAGGGTATTAGTGCTATGTGAAATCCAATCAGTCTCGTCCAGGATTTGAACTTGTGTTGCCATGTCCATTTCCTACGACGATAACCATTACACCATGGGCACCTCCTATACATATAGATTGATTGATAAATAGATTGATAGAATATATAAATTCATAAATATAGATATCATATAATATATATATGTATATTGATAGATAGCATATTATATATCGATATTTATAGATAGAAAAAAAAAATATATATATATATGCAAACAAGTTCTATTGAATGTGATTGACTAGGAATTCTATTCTTAAAAATTTTTTTATGCAATGGTTTCTTTGGTTTCTTTGTTTAATGGCATATCAACTCTTTTTAGGTTATTTAATGCCAAAGCCATTCTCCTAGAAGAACATTAGTGGTACTATTTAACCCATAGCTGGGAGGATAAGGGGGTTCATACCTTTCCCAAGGGTATTTGCCTGAAAGTGAACGTAATTGCGCGACTGGAGTACGAACTCGTGTACTACGATTCCATCGCTTTAACCACTTCCCCACGAGGACACTCCTTTTTTTATTCAAGTTTTCTTGTTTCCTTTCAAAAGAATGTATATATGAATTTAGGAAATGTAAGACCTCTCTTTAGTCTTTTTCTATCATGAAATTTTACATCATAGATTTGCAGACATATCATCATTGACGACCAGACAAGCACTTAAGTAACATTGTTCAAAGAGAAGAACAAAACAAGTCGAACAGACTGATATAGATAGATATATACATAGATACAAATTGACTGATTTAATTCGACTGCTAGCTAGTGAGATAAATAAATAGATATGAAAAGATGGATGTAAATATCTAGATACAAAGTTATGAAGACTGAGATTGATTGCTTGATAGAGAGCAACAGACAAAAATCATTGGTAGAAACAGACAGAGATAGATATGAACGGAGTAATATGATAATTTATGTGAACTGACAGATAAAAATATATTGATAGATATATATGAACAGATTGAAATTAATAGCTAAATAGATATGAACAGAATAATATTTTGCCAATCCAGTTGGGACTGTAGAATACACTGACTGTTTCTCTGCAAAGAGGTAAGGACCCCCCCCACCAACAAGTGTCTTGGATACGACACTAAACAATCTGATGGTGAGGTTCTAGTAATGCTCAAGCAGTAGGGAATGTGGAGCACCTCTTCATTGCCATCACTCCCAGGTCTACTCTGGTCTAGAGTGGTAGTACCTGATAGGGTCCTATCTATGAGTCAAATAGAACTAAAATGTGTACTTATGCTAAACTGAATTACTTGAAATAGAACTGTTTTGATATTTGAACTGTGTACTTATGTCAAATTGAATTGTTTGAAATAGAACTGATTATTTGTATAAAAAGGTATTTAGCATTAAATAACCAACAAAGGTTGATATGCCATAAAACTCAACCAACCAAACTAATATTGTTATGAACAAACTGATATACATAGATATATTAGACGGATATACAGATTGAGAGAAAAAGCCAGAGACAGATATGAACTGACTAACATTTGTTTGTGTCAATATACCAGTGTATAATATATATATATATATATATATATATATATATATATATATATATATATATATATAGTATCAATTAAGTCAGTGAATAGACTTAAACAGAATAATCCAAAGGGAGTGATCAATGCAGAGCAAAATATCATTAAGAACAAGAAAATTAATAAGTATTTTCCATTATAAATTTATTTCATCCATCTATTGACAGATTCTTTGGATGGATTTGAACAGGAATAGATCAATGAAATAAATTAACAATGGAAAATACTTATTAATTTTCTTGTTCTAAATGATATATTTATAGATTTAAATTATATAGATTAATGTCCAGTGGCAAAGAGTTTGGAATATTTCATATATAGAATATATGAGAGGTATCTTATAATTCCATTATAAATTCATTGCGTCCATCTACTGACAGATTCTCTGGATGCATTTGAACAGAAATAGATTGACAAAATAAACTTATAATAGAAAATACTTATCAATATTTTTGTTCTTAATGATATATCATCATCATCATCATCATGTTGCACTGCCAGCATGGATCTCCCAGACTCTCTCTCGACACCCGTATCTATCATCCATTGCTCCCAAAAGGTCTTCAAGGCTCAACACTGAGCTGTTGTATATAGGTTCTAACTAGTTGTCCTACCTTTGCTCGTCCATGTGAAAAGGTTCACTGGAGTATGTCACTTATGAGTTCGTCCTTACTTCTCCAGCAGTGTCCTGCATGTCTGGTTCATCTAACTTGGATAGTTTTCGTGATGGGTGGTAAGTGGCCGTATAGTTGCTGTTTTGTTTGGTGTTGCCTCGAGGACTTGTTCAGTATTGCTTGCAGCATTCTTGTGTAATTGCCGTCAAGCTTTTTCTCCATATATTTAGTTAGCGTCCATGTAGTGCATCCATATAGCATTATCGACACGACCACTACTTTCTAAAACCACATTTTATTTTATCAGTCAGGTCTGACTTCCATATGACCGATAGCCTATCGATAGCTGTCCATGCCTTTGCTAGTTGCATGTTGATGTTTTTCTTGGTTGATGAGACACTTCTTCCAAGGTAGGTGAACTTGTCTACTAGTTTCAGAGAACTACCATTTAGTGTGGAGATGTCGCCTCTTTGATTAAAGCACATGTATTCCGTCTTGTCTGTATTGACATGGAGGCCTATGCCACTATCTGCTCATTCCAGACAATGTAGCAGGGTTTTCGGCTTGGGTTGGTGTATTTGCCAGAAGCGCTATATCATCAGCATAGTCTGCATCTGTAATTGTTTGTGTGGGGTATCTTCTGCTTCTTTCCTTTGCCAGCTTGAAACCGTCATCTTTCATAATATCAATAGACGTTCTAAGCATGTAGTCTAGGCAGATGATAAATATGTATGGGGCTAATGTGTCTTTTTGCAGCATGCCTGCTACAATGTTGAAGTAGTCTTTGTCTCCATCTGGGGAGCAAACTTTTACTTTCTCATTTTTATATAGCATCATTATGGCAGCGATAGTTTCTCTGGGTAGGCTGTAGACGAGTAGTATTTGTATCTATGTATGGGGTCAAAGGCCTTGGTGAAATTGACAAATAATATTGTTGCATCAAGGTTTTTTGTACGTACACCTAGAAAACGATGGATTGTCAATATTTGTGATGTCGTAGATCGATTTCTACAAAAAGCCATTTTGCTTCTTCCTAAGTATGTTCTCAGTTTTGAGTTCTATGCGGTTGCATAGTAGACCATAGATCTTGGTTGCTATGGATGTAAGGGTTATACCTTGGTCATTCTTGGCAATTCTGAGGTCACCCTTCTTAGGGAAAAGGCGGATGCATCCCTTTGTCCATCTGTCTTTTGTGTTTTGGTAATGATATATATAAATTTAAATGATATAGATTAATGTCAAGTGGCAAAGACTTTGGAATATTTCATATATAGAGTGCTCGATGTATGGCTATTAATGCATAATATAAGTAAGTAAAGTTGGTGACCGTACTCAAGGGTGACCTGAAGGCTTCCTTTTCGATAGCTACTACACCAAGGTGTTGGGGAGGGCACTACTCATTTCCCTAGATTGAACCACTTTACCCTTGATCTGTACCTTATAATGCTGAGTGTAAAGCAAAGAGGCTTCAAGTACCATTTTTTGAGTTTTTGGTATGACTCAACCTGGGATTGAACCCAGGTCTCCCAGGCCATTGGCAAACACTCTAACCATTATGCCAATGTCTGGTAATACATAATATGATATATAGAAAAACTCACATACAGAGCGAATGTAAATGCAACATCAAGTTCAATTTGATATTTCATTGGGTGTCATAAACAATGTTTTCAAAATTATATTTGGAATATTTTTTTAAAATTATATTTGTAAAATATCTTTATCAAAAAACGTTTTCATTTATGAAATAATTTTTATTTATAAAATAATTAAATGTATGAATCCAATTATTCTACTTCTAGCTATAGATAAATAGTTAGGCAGACTGGGCTCTTTAACCATGGTATGGCAACTGATGTAGGAAAAAAAAAACTGAGTTCAAACCTGTTAAACACTGCTTAAATAATTGACCTCACATCATATCCTGCTCATGCGGGGAGGCTGGGTAAATATATATATGCATAAACAAATCACTCGCATATACACATGCATATATATGAACATAATAAAATTAATATTTAATGAGAATGTTTCTTATTAAAATGAGATGTTAATGTTTTATTGATATCTCAATTTCAGCAAACCTAGCTAAACTTAAAAATGTAACTCAAAAGGCGTCCTTTAAGTATGTTCCATCAAAGAAGTAGTACAATAACAATAACAATAAAATACTTTGATGTATTACTTATATAAGGCTTCAGTGTTGTACAGGACAAGCAGAAGCCTTACCTCAATGTATGTGTACAAATTAGACAGAGATAAAAGTCAAGTCTCCATTACTTGTTAAAGATAAAAGCTCGACTGTACAAAAGTTGTTGTTTAGAAGATGAATGTTGATTCTTGATAAACTAGTATAAGTTGAACATTATTTAAGTTCTTTCAAGAATCTTCTTCAACAAGAAGTCTGTTCATATCTATCTATAAGCAATTAATTTCAAGCTGTTTAAATATAAGTATTTATATATATTTATGATAGTCAGTTCATATCTATCTCAGACTATTTATCATATTTACCAACCCCTCCACTCGGGCAGGATATGACACAAGGTCAATTTTTAAAGCGGAGTTTCACAGGTTTGAATTCAGAGTTTTCCTTCTCCTAGACTAGTTGCCTCACCAAGGCTGAAGAACCTAGTCTGTCCTACTATTTACCCATAGCTGGAGGGAGAATAATTGGATTCATACCTTTCCCAAGGGTATTAGTGCTATGTGAAATGCAATCAGTCCAGGATTTGAACTCATGGCACCGTGTTCAATTCCTGCGACGATAACCATTACACCACGGGCACCTCCCCCAGACTATTTATATCTATCAATCTGTCTTACAGTCAGTCTAACTATCTATGTCTGTGTATTCACACACATACATATATATAGATATATACACAGTTTAATTGCATTTTAAAATACTGCCGGGGTGGTCTGGGTTGGGTCCAAAACCATGCTTGACCCCCGAGCCATCATCTGATAAAAAAATTGTTGGCTGCACAGCTGTTGTTATTTATGTTCCAGCATGGGTATACAATATGATTTACTACTCCCATTAGCATAATGGTTAGAGTGTTCACCAATGGTCCTGGAGACCGGGGTTCAATCTCAGATCAAGTCATACCAAAGACTCAAAAAATGATACTTGATGCTGCCTTGTTCAACATTCTGCATTATATTTAAATTAATATCATAGAATTAGCAAATCCTTTTTGAGATCTTTTACACTGACTTTTCACATGAATTTCATGGAAAGTCTATTATTGTTCAGTGTATTGACATATCATCTAATAAGTTAATTCAAACCATACATCTGATGGAAAGTTGTAAATGCATTTCCATCAGGTGAAAGAAAACTAAGAATAAAATGTATTCATCACAATGATAACATTGTTATAAATATATTTCAATATACCTGCAGAAATTACTTACGTTGTCTTCCACGCAATACACTGATATTTGAGCTAAGATCCTAATAATGAAAAATATAACCAAAGCTTATTTTCTTTTCAATTTTTTTCAGTCTTTCATGAACTTTTCTTGATTGGGTACTTGCTCAAATTAACAAAATTTAAATATTATTTGTGTTAGACTGAAATAAGTGAAACTATGTAACTGTGTGCAAAAAAAAAAAAAAATGAGCTCAGGCTTGTTTAAAAATCTTATCCACAAAATGTTTAGAAGTCATGTATTTAATATATATGTATAAAGAGAATTGAGCATTAAATAACCTACAATGGTTGATATGCCATAAAACTCAACCAAACCAAATCAAATCATATATATTTAATATATATATATATATATATATATATATATAGAGAGAGAGAGAGAGGATTTGCCATTAAATGACCTCCAATGGTTGATACGCTATAATTCCCAACCAAACAAAATCTTATATATTTAATATATATGTATAAAGAGGATTTGGCATTAAATAACTTACAATGGTTGATATGCAATAAAACCCAACCAAACCAAATCATATATATTTAATATATATGGAAAAAGAGGATTTGGCTTTAAATAACCTACAATGGTTGATATGCTATAATTCCCAACCAAACAAAATCTTATATATTTAATATATATGCATAAAGAGGATTTAGCATTAAATAACCTACAATGGTTGATATGCCATAAAACCCAACCAAACAAAATCTTATATATTTAATATATATGCATAAAGAGGATTTAGCATTAAATAAACATATTGATATGCATAAAACCCAACCAAACCAAATCAAATCATATATATTTAATATATATATATATAACAGTCTCAAATATATATTTAATATATATATATATATATATATTATATACCCTATCCGGTGGCAAAAGCTGCTCGGTAGCGCCAGGAGTGGCAGTACCGCCTTAAGCTACCGAAACTGCGTTATCACCCTGGATGGCGGCTGATGAGGCTAGGGTATCGCACGTGCTTCCACACGTTGTATGATGAAAAAAAAAAAGAAAATATATAACAGTCTTAAAAATTTCTTTTGAAATATGTTTATTTCTTTTGTTGACACCCTATGAATAGATTCATTAAAATCTTTGATCAAATTAAAATTCAAATTATTTTGGAGCTATATATAATAGATATGAAATTCTTGTATGGTATGTCTTTATTGTCATCATCATCATGTCATGCCATCAGCACAGATATCTTTGACCCTCTCCCGCCACCCTTCTCTATTGTCCATCACTTCTGGTAGGTCTTCAAGTCAACATCCTGTATCAGTACAGATCTGTTGTATGTAGGTTTTAGCTGGTCGTCCTGCTTTTGCTCATCCAAGTGAAGGGGTCCACAGGAGTACGTCACTTATGAGTTCATCCCTAATTCTCCACCAGTATCCTGTATGTCTGGTCCATCTAACTTGGAAAGTTTTCATGATGGGTGGTAAGTGGCCGTAGGTGAACTTGTCTACTAGTTTCAGAGAGCTACTGTTTAGTGTGGAGATGTCTCCTTTCTAAAACTTCTTTGAACAACACTGAAGAATGCTTGACTACTTTTGTTATAACAGAAGAATAAAGTTGATAAGTTATCAAAATATTGGAAAAAATCTAATTTACCTTAGTATTTTCAGTAATTCACCCAATTGTTTGAATGATATTACCAACAGAAGATGGCACTATCGGCTGGGGCTGCAGAATATACTGACTTCATCTCTGCCGAGGGGTGAGACTTCCCCAATATATGTCCTGAAGATATGACCCTAGACAATCTGATGATGAGGCTCCAATAATACTCAAGCTTTGGGGAATGTGGAGTACCCCTTCATTCCCATCACTCCCGGGTCGACTTTGGCCCTGAGTGGTAGCACCTGATAAGGGTCCAATATATGGATCAAATAGAACTAAACTGTGTTGTTACACTAAATTGAATCGTTTAAAATAGAACTGTTTTGACATTTAACTGTGTGTAAACAAAAAACTATACTAATCATCATCATCATGTCGCATCATCAGCATGGATATCCTTGACCCTTTCTCACCACCCTTCTCTATTGTCCATAAGCCGAAAACCTGCAACTTTGTCTGGAATGAGCAGCTGCAGGCATAGACCTCCATGTCAATGCACACAAGACGGAATATATGTGCTTTAATATAAGAGGTGACATTCCACACTAAACAGTAGCTTTCTGAAACTAGTAGACAAGTTCACTAACTTAGGAAGCAGTGTCTCATCAAACGAGACAGATATCAACATGCGACTAGCAAAGGCATGGACAGCTATCGTCTATACTTATCCTAAACTGAATTGTTTGAAACTTTTATCAAAATGACTTGATTTGGTATTAAATGACCCAAAAAGGGTTGATACACTGTAAAACCAACCGACCGCCAACCTACCAACCAACAGATGACAACTACTCAATAACCTAATCAAAGGAGACACATAATCCGTATGAACCTACAAGGGTTGTGTGCTCATATTAGTCGTCACAAAATCTCCATTTTAAATTATCATCAGCCAGTCTTTCAACTGTTGCCATGTATCATGGAGTGATATTTTATAGATCAGAAATTCATTTTAGAACCCATAAAAATAAAGATATACCATCACCAATGGCCTGGGAGATCTGGGTTTAGTCCAAGGTCAAGTACCTCCTTGCTTAACACTCAGCATTATAAGGTACTTATCAAGGGTAAAGTGGAGCAATGCAGAGGAAGGAGTAGCGCTCTCCCCTACACCTCAGTGTAGTAGCTATTGAAAAGGAAGCCTTCAAGTTGCCAACTTTACTTACTTTATTGTTATGGGTTCTAGAATATTTTTTGGTGATGGATGTCTACTCTGCCAACTACAGAATACAGTTTATTTTTTTAATCATATTTACCAACCCCTCCACTCAGGCAGGATATGACACCAGGTCAATTTTTAAAGCGGAGTTTAATAGGCTTGAATTCAGAGTTTTCCTTCTCCTAGACTAGTTGCCTCACCAAGGCTGAAGTTTGTTTTTTTTTCTGTCTTTTTTAAATTGTTTTTTCAACATTGTGGGAAAATTTGAAATAATTACATTCAAAGGAAAAAATGATTTTTTTCTAGTTCATTTTTCTAATAAATCTCTTGAAGTGAAGTAAGTGGGGAGTTCCCATGGTATAATGGCTCAATTGCTGGACTACTTGAAGTAGTTGCCCAGTCGGCTAGGGATGTAAAATACACCGACTGCACCTCTGCAGAGGGGTAAGACCCCCCCCTAATGAGTGTCCTGGGTATGACACTAAACAATCTGATGGTGAAGTTCCAGTAATGCTGGAGATTTGGGGAATGTGGAGCACCCCTTCAATGCCATTGCTCCTGGGTCCACTCTGGCCCAGCGTGGTAGCACCTGATAGGGCCCTATCTATTGGTTAAATAGAACTAAACTGCATACTTATGCTAAACTGAATTGTTTGAATTAGAACTGTTTGACTAAACAGAATAGTTTAAAATACAAATGTTTTTGCCAATTAAACTGTACTTACATTTAAACTGCATGTTTATGCCAAACTGAATTGTTTTTGACATTGAAAGTTTACTTACACTAAACTGAATTGTTTAATATAGACCTGTTTTGACATTCACCTGTGTGTAAACAAAATCTGTACTTATACTAAACTGAATTAGCTGAATTAGAACTGTTTGAATAAATTGTATAGCTTGAAATAGTAATGTTTTTGACAATTAATCTGTGTACTCATGCTAAACTGAATTGTTTGAAATAGAACTGATTATTTGTAAAAAAATGGATTTGGTATTAAATAACCCACAAAGGTTGATATGTCATAAAACCCAACTAACCAACCAACAACTTGAAGTAAGTTTGAACTCTAGTCATGCTATCAAATGCACTTTTTAACTAATATCCTGAACCCCTTATTCCTGCCAAACTATTGGTTAAATAGTACCACTATAATTATTCTACAAGGATGGCTTTGGCATTAAATAACACACAAGGGTTGGTATGCTATTAAACAAAGAAACTGTCCCTGAATGAAGAAATTAAATGTTTTTAGGTTTTAAAAAAGTATTTTTAGATTTAAAACTAATGACAAGTAAAATAATACTTTTTTTTTATTTAGTTTTTGTTTTAATCAAGGAAATGTCTTATTTTATTTATTTATTTATTTATTTTGCAGATCATGTGTTTCACTGCATTCTCAGTGGTGTCTTTAGTAACGGCAGTTGTCAGCATTCAGTTACTAAGACTTGGATTGGTAAGTCACACAACAGACGGCCATACTTTCCAAAAGGAAAAGAAAGACGTCCTTATTCTGATAGCTCTTGGTGCTGCTGGCTTTGAAGGTCTTGTCTGTTTACTCTGTATCTTGTTCGGTTGCAAGCTGTCGAGGGTGACAAAGGAAGAATTATCCAAGCAACGTGAAGGAATGTTTCATGTGAAGGTTCTTGGACAAAAGGATATTGTTGTTGTTTCACAAACAAAGACCGACACACACAACAGTACAACAGCATTGTGATGTTCATATGATTCATTTAGTTTCTAAAAAAAAAAAAAAAAAAGGAAAAAAGAATAAAAAAAGAAAAATATGATGTCAAATCTTGAATGTTATCACATAATGAAAAAGCCATTTTAAAATTATTTACAATAACATTCTTAGTTTGTTTTTTTTTTCTGTCTTTTTTAAATTGTTTTTTCAACATTGTGGGAAAATTTGAAATAATTACATTCACTACTAACAAAGGAAAAAATGATTTTTTTCTAGTTTATATTGTATTTCATAAACAAAAGAATCCGTTCTTTTTTGAAGAAAAAGTTCTTATCGCAGTCTTAAGCTTATAAATAAATATCTTGTAAAACAAAACAAAAACAAAAAAAAGTTATGAAATATCAAAAATAACCCAAATTAAATTTAATGTCCAAAAATAGGCCATTTTTCAGTTTAAGCCATGTGGCAAAATGACCTTTTTATTATTTCTGAAAATATTTTTGGACTTTTCAGCATTTTACAAATCAATCACACCAATAAAAATCAAGACTATTCCCTTGTTTTTAACCATACTGCAAAAAAAAAAAAAAAAAAAAGGAAAATGGTTTTTAAATTCTTTCAAACAACATCTGAAAGTTCTTGAATATTGTACATATGAAATACCATTTTTAAAAAAATCACACTTCAGATACTGAAATGACCAGAAATAAAATTTACTGTGAAAATTAAGTTTAGAAAATGTTTCTAGAACCATCAACAGGATTTATGACAGATGATTTTATTTCTGTTAATTTTTAGTATTTTTTAATTTTTTAATCATCAGAGGTGGGTGGGGTCACAGCTGTGTGAAGCCTTGGGGTCAAGAAAAGAATCATACTTTTGGCAAAGATATAAAAAGATTTCTTTTTATTTTATGAGAATTTTTGTTCTTTTTATTTTATCTTTATGCAATGTCAAAAAGACTAAGAATGTTATCAAACATGGCAAAAAAAAAAAGAAGGCTTTTTTGCTATATGGTAACATTTGAACATTGACTAAGGTTAAAAATATTAGACATTATTTTTTTTCTTTCTTAAATTTCCTCTTGGCTTTTTATAAGGTAAATTAAAACTAAACTAAAAGAATGGGAGTGATATAGATTATCTTAGTCAGGGTTTAGTTCCAATATATCTGATAAAAAAATGAATTTATTCTGGCTAAAGTTTTTGTATATTAATTTAGCTTTAAATTTAAGAATCAATATTTAAATCCTTTTGTTTTTAATCCCCTCTTGAGAATAAAAGGTGGCTGATATAATTTGTTATTTTCTAGTTGTGTAGGCCCAGTGTCACTAGTACACAGGTCTATGATGAAAAAGGCAATCTAAAATGGCATTGGCTGATGTAATTAGAAATCATATTATATAGTTTATCATCTACCATCAAAGATTTTATATAATTTTTTCTTTGTAAAACCTTTGGGCTTATATCTCTTTTTTTAATTGAATTAACAAATGCGTACAGAGATAAAAAAAATTATTCTATTGTTAATAAGTTAAATATATATACATATATATATATATATATATATATATATATATATATATATATATATATATATATATATAAACTATATTTCTCTTGGTAAAATTAATTGCTATGTATAAATTATTTTATTCTTTCGAGTCTATCTAGAAATTTGAGGGTCTGGGAAAAGGGATTGGCTCCTTGAGAGCCCCTTTCAAATATTCAATGAAATTTTCTGTCTGTAGAAATGCAATAGGTGAACTAGTATCTATAAAGCTTTACAGGGCTACCTACTCTTAAAAGATCGGGGAAGGGAGCATTCTCAAATCGTACCTTTGACTTTCTCAACTACACCTCTGACAATTCATATAGCTTATAAAATCATTTAATCAAATTTATTGATAAGCAGAAAGACTGTTGATCTTTTTTTTCTTTCTTTTTATGAAACAGAATGATTAGTTTAATTTTTTTTTTTAATTTTTTCTCTGAGCATTGGCAAATGTAGTTTTTGAAAACGTTTTCTTTATTTTGTAAAACAAGAGTTGGATAATTGACTTCAGCTGAGGTTATTGGTTTTATCATCATCTTTTTTTTTTTTTACTTGTATTTTGATCTTTTATAAGAATTTAAATTTAAAAAAAAAAGGAGAAAATTGATAAAAATTCATCAATTAAAAATAGTTTCCGCATTATGTAATCTGAATAACACTTTTTTTGAATAAAAGAGAAGAGTTTTTGGAAAATTAGAGAATTTTAAATAAGTGATTAAATATATTTATAAACTCTCTCTCTCTCTCTGTCACAAACACACATAAATATGGAAAAGAAATATGATGTGAAAATCCCTTTGGTGTAACATTTATATATTTATAGTGACATTTCACCTTGTATAAGCTTCATCAAATAATAATAATAATAATAATAATAATAACCTTTTAAATTTTAAGAAAAATATAAGGAAATGTTATGACTCTAAATGAGGTTGCTATGACAACATAATTAGGAATGCCGATTTTTATAAAACTTTCAAAAAGAGAGAAAAGCAAAGAAAGCATAATTTCAAACACTTTTGGTTTTTGAAATTTTTAGTCTCTAAACAATCGGCATTCCTAATTACATTCCCATAACAACCTCATAAATAGTTCAATGTTCCACAATGTTTTTCCTTAAATCTAAAAGATTTTCCAAATCATTATTTGATCAAGCTTATTCAGAGAAAAACTTTGTAATAAATATATAAACACTGATTGGTTTTCATATCAATTTTTTTCTCTTCAATTCTTTAAGATATTTTATCGATCTACAAAATTTGCAGAATCTCTAAGATTTTTTTCATACCTGGGGTAGCTGCACATATACATAGTGTAATACAGAAATAAGACCATATTGGAATAGGTCATTGGTCTTTTTCAAAAGAAATTGGTCGTTAGTTCTCTATTGATAGAAAGGAATTGGTCATTGGTGATTTTTTTTTTTTTTTGCCATCAAAGAGTTTATTATAGATTTTCTTGAGAAATCAGTAATTGGATCTTCCTTTTGTAAGAATCAATGAAAAAAAAAATTAATTGATTTTTATTACTGTATTTAAATACTATTAAACTTTGTTGTTTTATAGTGTGCAGGCATGCTATATGGTAGAGATATTCTGATAAAAATAAGTATATTTATAGTACACAGGCATCTAATTACATATGCACATGCCAATGTATAAATATGTGTCAACTTACATGTAAGTTTTTGAAAATGTATATCAATCATAACGTTGTGTATTCATGTATATATGAATACCCACTGAAATGCCCACGCTCACAAACATGTCTATATACATGAGTGTGAGTGTGTATATATATATATATATATATATATATATATATATATATATATGTAGAAAAACTGATAACAATGATCAAAGTGGAAGGAATGATTTATTAACGGGTCGACACTCATTTTGATGTCATCCATAGGAAATCACAGTGGAAGAATGGATTTGAATCTGGTAAGTCAGTCGGACAGAATGAAGAGTAAATAAAGGATATCATTCCTTCCACTTTGATCGTTGTTATCAGTTATTCTACATATTGTCGGATTACAATCCTTTATTTACTCTTCATATATATATATATATATATATATATATAGTTTAAGTGTGGACTTGCATTTACATATATGGGTGTGTTGTATTTTTATGTTAATTGTTTTTAATATGTTCATAAAAATGTTGCTAGGCAATATTGTTTTTGAAAATTCTCATTTGAGAATGTTCCATGTTTTCTGGTTATATTTCTAACCTCCAACTGTCTAGAAATAAAGAAATGGTTAAAAATTTCATGAATAGTAAAGCTTAATTCTTAGAATATCTCAAAAGTGAATTGTCAGCCAATAAACCAATGAGTAAACAACTAGTTAACCAAGAAAACAACCAACCAATCAACTAATCAACCAACAAGTCAACCAACACAATTAATCAACCTACCAATCAATTAATCAACCAACAAACAACCAACAAGTCAACCAATCAGTCAACTAGTCAACCAACCAAATTATTCAACTTACCAATCAATAAGTCAACCAGTAGAAACAAACAACCAACAAGTCAACTAGTCAACCAACAGAATTAATCAACCTACTAATGAACTAGTCAACCAACCAAATTAATCAACCGACCAAACAACAAGTCAACTAGCAGAAACAAACAACCAACAAGTCAACCAATCAGCCAACTAGTCAACCAACAGAATTAATCAACCTACCAATCAATTAGTCAACCAACAAACAACTAATCAGTCAACTAGTCAACCAACAGAATTAATCAACCTACCAATCAACTAGTCAAACAACCAACAAGTCAACCAATCAATCAACTAGTCAACCAACAGAATTAATCAACCTACCAATCAACTAGTCAACCAGCAGAAACAAACAACCAACAAAAAACTAATCAGTCAACTAGTCAACCAACAGAATTAATCAACCTACCAATCAACTAGTCAACCAGCAGAAACAAATAACCAACAAAAAACTAATCAGTCAACTAGTCAACCAACAGAATTAATCAACCTACCAATCAACTTGTCAAACAACCAACAAGTCAACCAATCAGTCAACTAGAAAATCGACAGAAACAAATAACCAGCCAACCAAAAAATAATTTTGCACTGTTCAAATAATAAACTATTGTCAATATTCTTTTGCAAGATTGAACACTGTCTCTCAATTATATATTATGCAAATTTCATGATATTTCAACCAATCAATCATTAGTCATATTCAAGTGTTTAATCTTTGAAAGTTTCATTTTTTAAATAATTGGAAAAGCAGGCTAACAGGGAATATAAAGTAGTGGGGTTTTACTATTCAGCTGACCGAAGATGATCTGAAAAAAGAAAAGAAAAATAAAAGAATTAAAAAGAAAGAAAAAACATACAAATGACAGTTGACAAAACAAATATATCAGTATATATATATATATATACAATATTGCTGGAAGAGGTCATGTAGACAAAAAGACAGTCTTTTTCATTTTTTTAAAAACTGAAACTGATTTCAACCAAATTTAAACAAACCATCCAGAAATAGATTAAACTATTCCTCAAAAAACAAAAAAATGCAAGATGTTCGGGTGTCATAATTATTATTATAATTATAATTATTATTATTATTATTATTATTATTCACTCATTGAGTTTTCACACAAGTCATAACAGGTGGCTTTCATTGGAGATCAAGTGACAGCAAGTCTCCTCAATACTCCAGCACTCTCTTCTGCTGTTTTCAGTTGTGCCATTGTTTGGAAGGTCATGATATCTCTTTGGATCTCCAGTTCCTTCAGCTTTTTCACTCAGCTTTTCGGGATCATACCGAGAACTCCAATAATGACTGGCACCATTATCACATTCATGTTCCATAATTTCTTCAGTTCTCTGGCTAAGTCCAGATATGTTGTTGTTGTTGTTGTTGTTATTATTATTATCATTATTTTTATTGTTTTTCTTTTTTTGTTTTTTTTAAATAGTAAAAAAGAACTGAAGTGTGAATATAAGTTTGGGTGGGTGGGTGATTGTAAATTTCAAAAGTGAGAAAAAGAAAAAGTAAAAAAATGAAAAAAAAAAATGCCTGATGTGTGGTTTAAGGGGTGAATAAAATCTTGTTGAAATTATTTTAAAAAAGAAAAATCTGCCTTAAAAGGGCAAACAAACAAACCAAAAAAAAAAAAAAAAGACTTCAAATTTTGGGGAAAAAAATTAGAAAAAAATGAATGTGTGATTTTTTTTTTTTTTTTTAAGAAAAAAAGTAAGAAAAGGAAAGAAAATGAGAAGAAAAAAAAGCAATGGAAAATGTGAAATATTAAACAAATTAAAAAAAAAAAGTCAATGGATATTTTCCGAAAACATTTCTTGCTTATTTAAAAAAATTTTAACAGTAAAAAAAAAAACAATTCCAAAAATGAACGAACTATGAAAGGAATTTCAGAATTCATTTGCATGAAAGATTCATTTATTGACATACACACCAGCTCATAAAAGAATGTATATATATATATATATATATATATATATATATATATATATATATACATGTACTTGTCTTAAATCAGTCTATAAAATGTCTATATTCATAGTTATTTATATGTACCCTCCAAAGGCATGTCTATACCTCTGTGTATGTATGCACACACACACACAAATAGATTGATGCACAC